>OZ007560.1:151812617-153027617 GCA_963931875.1 Pollenia griseotomentosa | reverse complement strand
GATTGGGGATACAATCAGGTCCGGGAGCTTTCTTGTCTTTAAATCTCGAGACAGCCCCTGGATTTCAGGTAATGTAACCTCGGGAAAGTTAAAAGGCTCCTCAAGAATTTGGTTGTTCCATGCTGGAGCTAGCTGTTCTGGAAAAAGGTGGGTGACTATATTACTTAGGGCTGTAGCCTCCATAGGCGAGGGGGTACTTAAACACTTGAGTTTCTTCCTCACAAGCTTATACGCTAAGCCAAATGGGTTATTATCAATATCATCACAGATCTCCAAGAAACGTAATCTTTTACTTCGTCGTATTGCCGACTTTAAAGTCTTTCTCTTTGCATTCAGAGTCTGGCGATGTAGTTCGTTTTCCACTCTACCACGAGTTCTAACATACATTCTCCTGGCACGGATACAGTCTTTTCTAAGCTCGGCTATTTCCTCAGTCCACCAATACACGGGAGTTTTGGTAATCCCGCTCTTTCTTTTCCTCATAGAAACATTGCACGTTCGTGTTAAATGCCTTATAAACTGCTCCGCCATATTTTCAGGTGTGCCGTTCAATTCCAAGTCCTCCATAAGTACGGAAAATAACCGCCGGTCAAACGTGTTGGCTTTCCACCCAGGCAGGTTACCACCGTTGCCTATTGTGCGTGCAAGTGAACGTTCGTGTATGTCCATAATTATAGCGCTGTGGTCGCTGTGGGTATATAAATCGCTAATACCCCAACTTATACGATTTCGGATATTTTCACTTACAAATGCAATATCTATGATTGATCCCCCTCCATTTCTTCTAAACGTGTGTTCATTTCCAGTATTCATCAGTACCACATCAAGCTGAGCAAATGATTCCAGCAAAATCTTGCCCCTTTCATTAGTTCTCGGACAGCCCCATTGCGTAGCCCAAGCGTTGAAGTCTCCTGCAATCACTATTGATGTTCTCCCGGCCGCATCGTTTGTTAAGGAATAGATAATCTTCTTGTAGTCTTCAATGTCATATCTTGGAGGAATATAGCAGCTATATATGCATATTCCAGAAACTGTTGCACGTACAAAGCCACATTCGGTGTTGTTGATGTGTTCCAAAGTTCTTCTGTTTACAGCCCATATTGCGGATGAATCAGTGGCGTCACTGGTCCAACATGGTAAGCCAACGTTTCTATATTGTTCACTGATAATGCACAAATCCACGTCCAAATTACGAACACTAGTATATGTATATGTATATGTATATGTATATGTATATGTATATGTATATGTATATGTATATGTATATGTATATGTATATGTATATGTATATGTATATGTATATGTATATGTATATGTATATGTATATGTATATGTATATGTATATGTATATGTATATGTATATGTATATGTATATGTATATGTATATGTATATGTATATGTATATGTATATGTATATGTATATGTATATGTATATGTATATGTATATGTATATGTATATGTATATGTATATGTATATGTATATGTATATGTATATGTATATGTATATGTATATGTATATGTATATGTATATGTATATGTATATGTATATGTATATGTATATGTATATGTATATGTATATGTATATGTATATGTATATGTATATGTATATGTATATGTATATGTATATGTATATGTATATGTATATGTATATGTATATGTATATGTATATGTATATGTATATGTATATGTATATGTATATGTATATGTATATGTATATGTATATGTATATGTATATGTATATGTATATGTATATGTATATGTATATGTATATGTATATGTATATGTATATGTATATGTATATGTATATGTATATGTATATGTATATGTATATGTATATATATATGTATATGTATATGTATATGTATATGTATATATATAGGTGTTTATATGTGTATGTATATGTATGTTAATATGTATACATGTACATATCTGTAGGTATGTACATAAAACTTCAAACTTAGTATAAACAACGTCTTTTTAGGATTTTCTCCAGCTTTGCATACGTTATAAGTTGCTAGTTTTTTTCTCTTAGATTGCTTCGGATATTTGCTGGCACCTCTGTTTCCCTAAGCAATAGAATTTAATTAAAATTTTAGATTAAAATTTTATCAGTAAACAATATATCATGATACTTACGAGATTCTGTGGCATTAGTAACATAAATCTTATGTTAAAAGTGTAGTGTCTAATAATGATAATGCAGTGTTTTATGCGTTGTAAAATTTTAGTGCGCTTTAAGTTCAGTCGACGATTAGGTAGGAGGGGGGAGGAATTTATGGATATTTATAAAGTGTACTAAAAGAAAAATGGCACGCTGAATTAGCGCATTACTTCCAGACTTCAATAGGTATAAAAGCAGAATTTTCTCTGAAACCATCTTTTCATTTTGTAAAGAAATTCACAAGGATTACTTTCGACGGAACGTAAAAGCAAAATTTTTCTGGAATTTAAAGTCAGTTTTTTTAATTTAAAGAAAGGAGTCCTTCTAAGTCTAAATTTTAACAGAGCTTATATTAGAAAAGGATTTTATTTTTAAAAGGAAAAAGGATTCTACAGTTTGTGACATAAAAGAGAAGGTAAAAAGTCTTTAAAATGATTTATATGTACCACAAATTAAATTTCCTCCTTTACAACTAGATTTTCGTTCGTCCCATAAATTTGCATTTGTTTAGGAGTTGGAATTTTTGCATAGCAGAAAATTTAATCTGTCGGCTTTATGCTGTTGCTAATAGTGGGTGTTTTATCTCCAATTGGATTATATCTGAGGGCTGCGGGAAACCCTCTGGAAAAACCCGTCCAGCAAGATGTTTTTATAGGAGCAACAATGCAGAAATTTACCTTGACTAATGGGTTATAAAATAATATAATAAAAGTGCGGTGAAAGTGTTTAAATAATTTAAAAGCAGAAAAAAAAACTTAAATCGAAAAAAACGCAAAAGATTAAAAAAAAAAATATGTCGTTGTATTAAAAATTCCACTACAGAAAAGTAAAGTGTTTAATGGCAAAATTAAATTTGTTTAAATTCCGATTACAAAAAAAAACCAATTCGATTATGTTTGAATTTAAACTTTCTTGAGATTTTGATTCAATTTAATAACAAAGGGTAGTTTAAGCTATCAAATTTAAGCAAATATCAAAATGCTTAAGTTTGAATAGAATGTGCAATTAAAACTAAATAATAAGTGTCAATACGGTAAAACCAAATTACAGAAAAATTGTGAGAAAAGAAAACAAAAGGAACATACATAAAACAAAAAAAAAAAAAAATGTTAATTTTTCATGAAAAGAGACTAATTTCATAACAATTAAATCCCTAAAGTATGCCTCTATTACCAGTAAAATCTATCAATTGTTTATGCTAATTGTATATCAATAATTTCAAAAAAAAAAACCCCCACTTTTAGTCAAGCAAGAAGCCGCTGAAAGATCTTTCCGGATTCCCGTAAACAAGTAAGTCTGAATATCCTTATTTTACATTTTACATTTGGTTATTGGTATATTAAAATTAATTACAAGAAATATTCATATATTCAAGGACAATGTAAATTAAAAATGTTAATAACATTTTGCTGTTAGCAAAGTAGTATGTTAGTAATTTAACTTTAAATTCCCCAAAATTTTCTGTTAACAAAACAAAACAAAACAAAGAGAATATATAATATTTCTAGTAATTATTTAAACAGTTGAAACAATTGATTGATACCAACCATAGAAATAAAAAAAAAACAAAAATTTTTTTTTTATTTTTTTTTTTTTAATATCTTTCGTTATTAAAAAAAAAAATATAATTATCGAAGTATAAATATAAAGAAAAATAGATATGTATACAAAAACAACAATATAATCAAATTTAACAGCGCGAGTGATTCAGTATTCATAATAATTTTTAACAGCTTATTGCGCGCGCCTATGTTAACAAAGTGGTGATGTGGCCTACCGGTTAGAGGCTACTTCGTCGAGCCATGTGTTCCGGGTTCGAGTCCCAATAGAGAATTTATTTATAAAATGTTTTTGTTTATTTTTTTCTTTTGTTTTTTTTGGAATTCGAATAATTTTAATTACACAACTCATTTTTAATTATTTAAATAATTGAAGAAAGATTTCGTTATTGAAAATATTGATACCGAACATATAAAGAAATTTTTATTTTTAATACATTTTGTTATTAATAAATACAGTTATCGAAATATATATAACGGGTCTTTGTAAAAATAAAAAAAATTAAATATACAAAAACCACAAAATATGTAATAAAATTTAACAGCGCGAGTGATTAAGTATTTATAATAATTTTTAACAACTTATTGCGTGCGCCTATGTTAACAAATTGTTAATCTGGCTTAGATGTTAGAGGCTACTTCGTCGAGCCATGTGTTCCGGGTTCGAGTCCCAATAAAGGCATAACTTATTTTCTTTTTTTATAAAATGGTTTTGTTTATTTTTTCTTTTGTTTGTTTTTTTTCGAATAATTTTAATTCTAAACTTTTAATAGCACAACTCATTTTTTTCATTTAATTTTGTTTTTTTTTTGATAATTGCCCATCTTTTATTTTTATTTTTATTCATAATGTTACAAATCTTGAGTACTAATTTTATACTAAATATTTATATACGGCTAAGTTGAAGTTTAAATTTAATTATGTTTATTAGTTCGGTTTTTTTCTTAATAAATTGGTGTGAAATATCACAATGAAATTCTAAAAGAATTTTGAGTTCTGATTTTTGAACGTGCTGCAATAGGGTAAGTTGTATTAGGGATCATGTTGGGCAATTTCTTTCTGTGCATTACGCAACATGGTCATGGTTGGGAGGGGTATTGAGCGTTCCTAGATCTTCGCTTAACTGTCGAGCTTTGCTCTTGCCTATCTAAGAAAAATGTTATATCTTCTGTCCTGTTTTCTACTATTTTTTTTTTGTTTTTTTAACTGAAGCATGCAAATTAAAATAAGGTTAGCTGTAGCTGGTTAAAATTGAGTTTAGCAAAAGTAAGGACCTACACCGTTAGCCAACGAGACAGGAGCCGGAAAAAATTATTGCATGCTCGCTAGACTTTTAAAACTTGCAAAATTGGTTTACAAATCAAGGTTATTCGCTACAGTATAATTATTTTTGGCGCCCAACGTGGGGCCCACACATTTAAAATCCCGATTTAACGCCTTTTGAATTTTAATTCAAGTTATGTGTGGCTCTCAATAAAATTTTTTTTTCTTTTCTTTTCCTTATTTTTATTTACTGTTTTTCTTTACTATATTCTGCAGTGAAATTTTATGTTGAGAAATTTAACATAAATGCATATGTTGATTTATGTTATCCACCATTAAGTTTCATTCATGTTCTGGTTGCTTTCTGTTTTGACCCTGCTTTACCATTGGGATGAATAGTTCTTTTCCGGAAATGCTGAGCATTGGTTGTATCAGTACTAAACTCAGACCATTAGAATTCTAAACATCAACGGTAAAACAGTTTTACTTCCTTGATTAGTTAGGAAATTTCGGGTTTGAATTTATTTAGACACGTACCAACTAATAGTATCTTTTTTCTTATCTATTTCTATTTACAATTTTTTTTTATTTCTTTTCTGTGGGATTATTTTAATTAGATAAGGCTTGAGTTTATATGAAAATATTGATTATCCAATTATTAAATCTTGTAGGGCAATATAGCATATTTATTAAAATTTTAAGGAAGTTTAAAGGGCTTTTTGCCTTGTGATTTTGGAATAAAAATTTTTACTTCTACTAATTTATTTAAAATTTGCTCTCATATTGGTTGTTTTTGTTTAAACGGATCAAGTTTATAGATTAATAAGTGGATAGATATAAAGTTTGACATATAATATAACAAAACCCCTAGTTACCAGCACTGTTCAGAAATCAGAAAATTTTATATGATATTTATTTTAGTTTGCGTTGTTGAAAATATTTTGATTTATTCTTTTTCATTTGTTTTTTTTTGGTTTGTTTTTTTATATATTAATTTTTTTTTATTATATTTTGTCTGCATCGCGCGACATTGTTTAAAGGGTTAAAATTTTTTTTTATTTTTGATTTTAGGTTATATGATAATTTATAGCTACAGAATTTTGTTTTATTAAATTTAGTCACCCAGAATATAGTTTACCGATTTTTTTTTATAATTATAGTTTCTTTTAGATTGTTATCATATTTGAGATTTTCTAAAAAAAAAAAAAAAAAAATAGAAATTATTTTTGATTGGATATAACTTTTTTCTCAATAATAGCTTTCTTTCTGAATTTGCCACACTTACACATTTGATTTTTTTTATTAAAATTATATATTCAAACATGTCTCTGCAAAGAAGTACAGATGACCTAGTTTCCTTAGGTAATAATTTGCATAATTGTGGTGTCTGTGCTAACGCTATAACGAACCCTTCATACCTTTATAAATCAACATGTGGACATAGTTTTCACAAATCGTGTTTCCAAAAGCATATGAAGCAAAAACCAATTTGTCCAATATGTAATACTAAATTAAATTGGGTAGCAACTCCATCAGCTCCACCTCCACCGATGGTAACCAGATCCCAAGGGCAGCGTGCTCAAGAATTTGATCTAAATCGCTGTGATCCCTCTTCTCCTCCTAAACCCGCACAAAATCAGGCAATAGAACCGAATTACTCGGTAATGTCTTCGAGTTCCCCTCAGGAGCAACGGGAACATATAAGAAATGTTGTAACTGCTGCCGTAGGGGCACAACAGGCCGAAATGCTGACTAGTCTAAGTCAACAACTCACCAAAATTATAGAGGATAATATTGAAGCAGGTTTTAGGCGATTGAGCTTGAATAATTCAACTCAGAGTGACACTAGCAATAGGAATCCTAACCCTGGAAAAACGGTCGGAAATATTGATGCTCAGGTTCCAGTAATACCGCCAGTGCAGGGACAAACATTGGAACAACTCTTAGGTTTGCCTTCGAATGTAGCGGGAAATCCCAATTTTTCAAATCGTACTGGAAATATAAATTTAAATACTAGTGGTTCAGCAGATTCTTCCCTGAGATCTGATAAGGTTGGTCACATTATTCACAATTGGAAGGTTAGGTTTTCAGGTGATGCTAAGGAAATGGCGGTCGATAATTTTATTTATAGAGTAGAGGCTCTTACCCATCAAACGCTTAACGGAAATTTTGATTTGCTATGTAGACATATTTCTACTTTATTCGATGCTAAAGCATCAGATTGGTTCTGGAGATACCACCGTTCGGTTTCAGAAATTCGATGGGCCGATTTGTGCACAGCGCTAAGGCATCAATATAAAGACTCCAGAACGGACGTTGATTTTAGGGAAATGATTCGTGATAGAAAACAGCGTCCAGGCGAATACTTTGACTCTTTTTACGAGTCTGTAGTTGACATTTCTGATCGCCTGTCTACTCCTTTGCCGGAAAATGTTTTGGTCGAAATTCTGCGTAGGAATTTGTTGCCGGAAATTCAACATGAGATTCTGAATATTTCGGTGTATTCTGTATCACATTTGAGGGACATTTGTCGGCGACGAGAATTCTTTTTGCTAGATATAGGCAGGAAACAAGCGGCTAATAAACCTTTTATTCAACGTAGGCAAGTCCACGAAATTTTTGAGGATGAAGTAGAATTGCCCGACGAGACTGAGGTTTCAGCAATAGCTTTGGTTTGTTGGAACTGTCAAAAAGTTGGTCATAGATATCAGGATTGCCTTGAAGAACGTCGAATTTTTTGTTACGGATGTGGTACACCGGATATATATAAACCAAACTGTACCAACTGCAATGGTTCAAAAAACTCGAAATCCGGTGCACTGAAAAGTGCACACAAACGGATGACAGCAGTGGGTACGAGTACCGATTAATTTCAAAAGCCAATTCCAGCCTTAACATTGAAGAGTCTTTTGATTGTTCTAGTGAAAAAATAGAGACAAATTTAATGAAAATTTTAACACCCCCAAATTTGGAAACATTTCCTAAAGTTTTATTGAACACAATTCCTGAGAATAAAAAGCTTGAATTTAAAACAGACCGATTTGAATCAAATTTTAATAGAACTTTAAATCCGAACGTATCTCAAACGTCTTCCACTTCAACTCCAACCTATATAAAACCTTTTCACGTCCGGCTGGCAGAATATAACGCAAAAAGGGCAGAGATCTTCAACGAACCTATTCCAAGTGTTAGGAAAAGGCGATCATCTGATCGTATGAGGAAGTTTTGGAATCTTGTGAGGCAGAGTAGGCAGAGTTTATTGAGCTCAGTTTTTGACAATCCAAAGGACATTCGGCCCTATGCTGATGTTCGGATTTTCGACAAAGACTGGAGAGGTTTACTGGATACCGGTTCTTCCATAAGTTGTATTGGGTCAGATTCTGCTATTGAATTTATAGAATCTAATTCTGATTTTAAGAGAATTCGATCGTTTGTCAAAACTGCAGATGGTAGATCCCAAACTGTGTGCGGTTATGTTTTTGCAGATGTTACCTTTCGTGGAATCACAAGAGAAATCAAATTTTATTTAGTCCCGGACTTGTCGCAGAACCTTTATTTGGGAATCGATTTTTGGCGTGCTTTTGATTTACTGCCAACAGGATTGAATTGTGCTATTAGTTATAATTTAGAGATAAATAGTATCAGTGATTCAGTGGATCAGAAAAAATTACTTGGACAACAAAAATTTCAGCTTCAACAAGTAATAAACACGTTTCCCTCATTTGCAAAGGAAGGATTAGGTCGAACGACAGTTTTAAGTCATATAATAGATGTTGGTAATGCCAGTCCCATTAAACAGAAACATTTTCCTGTCTCTCCAGCGATGGAAAAACTGATTTATAGTGAGTTAGACCGAATGTTAGAAAACGATGTTATAGAAGAATCGGATAGTGCCTGGTCATCGCCAATCGTTCTTGTTAGAAAACCGGGAAAAGTTAGGTTATGTTTAGACAGCCGAAAAGTAAACTCTGTTACCGTTAAGGATGCATATCCTCTGCCAAATATTGACGGTATTCTTGGTAGGTTGCCTAAGGCGGAGTTTATAACTAGCCTAGATTTGAAGGACGCATTTTGGCAGATTCCCCTCGATAGCTCGTCTAAAGATAAAACGGCATTTTCGGTCCCTGGCCGCCCCTTGTACCATTACAAGGTTATGCCTTTCGGTCTCTGCAATGCGCCTCAGACTATGTCAAGGCTAATGGACAAGGTGGTTCCGGCAAATTTGAGGACAGAGGTGTTCGTTTATCTAGACGATTTGTTGATTGTGTCTGATACTTTTGGTCGGCATTTGGAGGTTTTAAGGGAAATATCAAAGCAAATTCGTCTTGCAGGACTGACCATTAATGTAGAGAAATCTAAGTTTTGCGTACAGGAAGTACGTTATCTTGGCCATATAATAGGGAACGGGGTGATTCAAACAGACCCGGAAAAAATCTCGGCCATCACAGAATTCCCGACACCGAGGTCTGTACGTCAACTCAGACGGTTTTTGGGTATGTCCGGTTGGTACCGAAAGTTTATAAGGAACTATGCGTCTATCACTGCCCCACTAACAGACCTTTTAACGAATAAAAAAAAATTTACTTGGAGCGATCAAGCTCAAAAATCTTTTGAAGAATTAAAATCAATCTTGACCACAGCGTCAGTTTTGCATAGTCCAGATTTTTCACAGCCGTTCTTTATTCACTGTGATGCTAGCAGCACTGGGATAGGAAGTGTCTTGGTCATTGGTGTCCAGCCCATACCACAATTGTGGAAATTAATTCACACACATTCTTCACACACATTCTTACGCTCTTTCATTTAGTCAACGAGAATACACAATTCAGTCGTCGACCATCAAGCGACGAGTTCACATGCGGCGGATGCTTACATATTTTGATTTATTTACTAAAGAAAACTTGCCCAGTAAACATTTCATACATAAATATAGAAAAAATAGAATGATGCAATTTAAAAGATATTTTATGATTGGGAATGCTTTTGGCAATATACAATGCCTCTTATATTTTAAAACATTTAAAAATAAGAGGCAAGATGTTTTAAAAAGGCATTTTGATAACTTTCACAGTTATATAAATAAATTTAATGTAATAGAAAAAGACCTTTTTAAAACCCACCAAAAATTTTTTTTACAGAAATTAAAAGGCTGGTTGCTTGAAATAGAAAGCAATAAAGACAAGCTAGATAATCAAAAATTAAAACAGGAGGCAGCACGCCGTAAAAAATGTTTTTCGGTATTCAAAAAGGTGTTATTTTTTCCTTCACTTTAAATTTCTTTATATTGCTATGAATGTTATCAAAATGCCTTCTTAAAACATATTCCCTCTTATTTTGAAATGATTCATAGCATAAGAGCAAACAAATTAAAAATGACTTCCTGTTTTTGATGATAAAAATAAAAAATAAAAGTCAAATCTTAAAATTAATTCACCATTGCAAAATTATAAATTATAATTATTATTTTGCAAGCAAAAAAAAAGATGGAAAATAACAAACTTTAATTCTTATGGCATCGCTCGTAATTATTACGGTACTGATTGAAACTATTTAAATAATTGCTTTTTTAGTTTGACATGAATTTGTGTTTGCTGGGTAAGCTCTCTCTATTCACTAATACTAATATGAAGCAATACAACCACAATTTAATTTTTGGACTTCTCTGGTCTTGGTACAGAAAACTGCGGAAGGTGAAGAGTTTCCGATAGCATTTATGTAACCAAGCCCAACGCAATTATTCGGTTACCGAACAAGAATGTTTAGCAGCAATGTTAAGCATAAAAAAATTTCGAGCCTATGTGGAAGGGCATGAGTTCACCGTGATCACAGATCACGCATCACTAAAGTGGCTTATGTCTCAAACAGACTTGAACTCACGCTTGGCACGATGGGCCTTAAAACTTCAAGGATTTAATTTTAAAATAGAACATAGAAAAGGCAGTAAAAACGTGGTTCCTGATGCACTTTCGCGTACCAATACAGAAGATTTGTCCGCAATCCTAGGCATAAACTTATGTGAATTAGATGACTCTGGAGTTTTCGTGGATCTCGAATCCGAATATTTTCAAAGGACAGAGTACAAACAACTTTTAGACAAAGTTAGGGAAAGTTTAGCTAAAACACCCGACCTTAAAATTATTGACGGCTTTTTGTACAGACGGACTGAACACTGTTCGGGGGAACAGCTGCAGGATGACCTTGCTTGGAAACTTTGGATTCCAAAGGATATGATTCCGGAGGTTTTGAGAAGGGCGCATGATAGTCCTCTATCTTCCCATGGTGGCATAGCCAAAACTTTGGAAAGAATTAGAAGATTTTACTACTGGCCTAATTTGATTAATGATGTAAGAGAATACGTGAATGCTTGTGAGGTGTGTAAGGGCACAAAACATCCTAACCTTATTATGCGACCACCCATGGGAAGAACTTCGAATACGGTTAGGTTTTCCAGAAATTGTACGTCGATTTCTTAGGGCCATATCCTCGCTCGAAATCAGGAAATGTTGGCATTTTTATAGCTCTTGATCACTTTTCTAAATTCAATTTTCTTAAGCCAGTGAAAAAGTTTAATTCTGATGTAATTGTAAAATATTTAGAGGATTTATTCCACACTTTTGGTACACCTGAAACTTTAGTTTCAGATAATGGTTCTCAATTTAAGTCAGCGAAATTTAACGAACTTTTGAAGGATTATGGTGTAAATCATGTTTATACGGCAGTATACTCGCCCCAAGCTAATGCATCTGAACGGGTCAATCGTTCAGTTCTATCGGCAATAAGGGCGTATATTAAAAACGACCAAAGTAATTGGGATAAGTATCTAAGCAGCATCAGCTGTGCACTGCGTTCAGCTGTGCACGCTGCAATAGGTACTTCGCCTTATTACATGGCTTTCGGACAGCACATGATTACCAATGGTAAATCCTATGCACTGCTGCGAAATTTGGAAATGCTGGAGGACCGAACTGTCAATTTTAATCGGGAAGATTCACTTTCAATCATTAGGGAAAAAGCTGCGCAGAATATTAAACGACAACAGGATAAGAATGAAAGAGCGTATAACCTGCGATCTCGTGAGGCTACGTATGAAACAGGCCAGGAAGTATTTAGAAGAAATTTTCGTCAGAGCGATTTGGGAAAAGGTTTTAATGCTAAACTGGCACCGACATTTGTAAAAGCAAGGATTCGCAAAAAGACAGGCTATTGTTATTATCAGTTGGAGGATTTAAATGGAAAATTAATAGGCGTCTATCACGCAAAGGATATAAGACCGTAGAGACCCGTTCAATATTCTTTAAGGCTACAAGCGGTATCAGCTTTGGCGTTTCTTTTAACCCCCAAATCTGATTTTGGCGGGGGAAAAATGTAGGGCGCTTGTAGCCTTGTTAGTTTTTTATTAAATTTGATTTATTTAAATAATTCGAAAAGTTTTTTTAACGAAAATTAAGAATCTAATTACACAGGAAAAAATTAAAAATTGTCTCTAAGCACCAAAGTTATACCAAATTCATAGAATCAAGCAAACAATTTGTAGTGTTTGTTCCTATATCCAAAATAATTATATTGATCACTAAGAAGTGTAAAGATTTTATATTTGGAGTAGTTTTTTCTCAATAAATGCTATTTTTAATTTTAATAAAAACAAGGATGCTGTTGTTGAGGCTTCCCTTTGTCATCACCTTTGTAGACTCGGAGGAAGATAATTCCAAATCCATAGAATATCTTCCCCTGTGTCTTCCGAAGTGACGGCGGAGAGTCACTGTTTATTATAACAGTGGCCTTCCTGGACTCTTCAACAGATTCAGAAACCCTCACTACTTTCCAGTCCTGTGTGGGTAGCTGGGGGTTACTGATCTGTATAATTTCCAGGATCTCCTTTGGGTCGGATGGCTCAGCGGGGATCTTGGCAACAGATCTGGGCCGTTGCGGTACATCGGCCAGAGGTACGCTTATCTGCACACGCTATCAATTTAATGTGACCTTGATACCATCCGGCATCTTCCATTGCCGTGGTGGTCCAAGGTTACCCCTTAAGACATTCAGGAATGCCCTCACTAAGTGCGACGACAACCAGCTTCTAGTTCTTGGAGGAAATGGTGCCGTCACTGGCGCTGCGGTCAATGATCGCTCAAATGAGGTAGTCTTTAGCCACATCTTTGTACGACCTGTTTTGCGGCCGTTGAGGCGTATATTTTTACCGTTTAGTCCCAGGAAGGGTGTCCTCCCCTGACCGTTACCGTTTAGGCGCTGCTTCGGTTGGCTTCCGTTCAGGATTGCCTTTCTCTGCAGAGGAGGGTACACGTTTTAAACCCTCAATATGGGTTTGCCCACTGGAGAGAGGTTTTCTCCTGCTCCGTGAGCTCCCCAACCGGTTTTTCACCTAGTCGGCTAATGATTTTGTAGGCGGAGCGCCTGGTTGTGAAGGCCCGTTTGGATGCATTTATGTGCCTTTGGAGTTTTTTCATAAGTGCCGTAGAGGATGAGAGAGGTGCATCAGAGGGCATCGAATCATTCTTCGTGTGCTCTCTTTGCACAGGTTTTGGCACATAGGAAACTGGATTTCCGGCAGACTGAGTCTATACCGTCAAGGAAGGGGTTTTCACAGGTTTTTCTACCGTCCGGACCCGGGAAGCCTTAGAGGTACCTGGTTTCGAAGAACCCTGTCCCAAGCTTGGTTAACGGCCTTCTGAAGGCTTAGTCGTGACGAGTTCTTGCGCACTAGTAGACGAGGTCTCAGTAGCATTCAACATACTACAGCCTGATACCGACGCTGTAGTAGTAGGCGTGAATTTTCGGACATTTCGGAGGAGGGGGGGTGAATTGGGATTGCATTATATGCCTAACTGCCAGGCGAAAGGATAAAGAAAGGATTCAAAAGTACCATCTTTTGATAAAATAAACTCTCAAAATCGTTTTGCAATTCTGGAGGATGAATCCTCGGATGCACCAAACGTTATAAAATCTTCTAAGCCACCCCCGATATATCTAAGGGAGCAAAACTCAAGTGAGTTAATAAAGAGCGTGATCTCGGTAATAGGTGAAAATTCGTTTTACGTAGCTGCAATCAAGCGTGGAAATATAAACGAGACAAAAATACAGGTAAATCATGAGAATGAGTTTCGTAAATTAACTAACAAATTCGAAGCCCTTAAAAAAAGCTTTTACACATATCAACTAAAGAGCAGCAAAGGGTTCAGGTAGTGATCAATGGCATAGACTCATGCGTGGACCCAGATGAAATTAAAACTTTTTTGGAAGAGAAGGGTTTTAAAATAAAAAACGTTACAAATATTAAAAACAGGGAAAAAAAATCCCCAACCATCATTTCGGGTAGAATTAGAACCTGACGACATTAAGCTTAAAAAAAATGAAACGCATCCTATTTATGGTTTAAAATATATTCTCTACAGAAGAATAACTATAGAGGAGCCGCACAAAAGAAGTGGTCCCGTTCAATGTCTTAATTGCCAAGAATTTGGTCATACTAAGGCAGACTGCTATTTACCCCCTGTTTGCGTCGTATGTGGAGAATTACATTGTACAGTTCAGTGCGATAAGTCTAAAAATGACCCCAATGTAAAAAAATGTAGCAACTGTGGCGGAAATCACACTGCCAATTATAGAGGATGCCCTGTATGTACTATCGTCAAGCAGTCGGCTGGACCGAAAACTAATCCCCCACAAATGCAGGTACCAAATCAAGTAAACACTAATGGCATTCAGGCTCCGCAGCCTAGTAATAACAGAACCTCGTATGCTAACGTCCTTAAATCAAACCATGTGCCAATGCAAGGCGCTTCGCCAAGTACTGATGAAACTCCAGTTTCTAATTAAAGTCGTCTAGAAAAAACCATGGAAACATTAGTGCAAACAGTAAATAATTTTACAAACACAATGGGTAATATGTTACAGGAAATTCTAAGAATGCAATCGATGTTATTGCAAGCTGTTCTTAACAAGCCATGAACTGTTTAAAAATTTGTTTTTGGAACGCAAACGGCATCCGCCAACATAAAAATGAATTAGAATACTTTCTTAAAAACAAACAAATTGATGTCATGATGGTTTCTGAAACTCATTTGACCTCAAGAAATACGTTTAAAATCAATGGTTATATACTATATGATACCAAGGACCCTCGAGATAGATCTTGTGGAGGTTCAGCCATTTTAATTAAAACCCGAGTCAAACACTACCTAATGTTTGACCACCGTGAAGATTATCTCCAAGCAACGAACATTTGCGTTGAGGAATTAAATAGAAAACTAGTCATTTCATCGTTATACTCACCGCCTAGATTTTCAATATCAGAAAGCCAATACTGTAAATATTTTAAATCATTAGGACCCTGTTTCCTAGCTGCTGGCGATTATAACGCTAAACATACCTTCTGGGGGTCACGACTTATAACACCAAAGGGTCGTGTTTTATTTAACACAATTTCTAAAATGGATTTAAATGTGGTAGCGAGCGGACAACCAACATATTGGCCTACTGATCATCAAAAAATTCCAAATGTTATCGATTTCGGCGTGGTTAAAAACATCCCCATGGAAACGATTCATGTTGAAGCTTCCATAGAATTATCTTCCGACCACACACCTACAATTGTTACTCTAATGATCCCTAATAGAATTGTACCTCCGACTGGTTACTTAGCGACGACAGCTACGCAAATTAATTGGTTAAAATATAAAAAATATCTCAGTACCCATTGCACAGAAAATATTCTCTATTGACAATTTTGACAGTTTTCTGAAACTAGCTGTTTCACATTCCAATTTTGCACCAAAAAAACAAAAACTATTAAAATATATTCCACAGAGCGTCAAAATTAACCCCAATTTTAAATGATAATAGATGTATTCCTAACCACCAATTCGGCTTTAGAAGAGAACACAGCACAATTGCGCAAACCCATCGTATAGTAAACGCAATAAGAAAAGCCTTTGAAGAAAGAAAATATTGTTCCGCTCTCTTCATCGATGTTTCTCAAGCTTTTGATAAAGTCTGGCATGAAGGCTTATTATACAAATTGAAGCTAAACTTACCAGTAAACACACACAAGCTATTAGAAAGCTACTTAGTCGGTCGAAAGTTTATTATTAAAGAAGGTGATTGTTTAAGCTCTCCTCAGCTAATTGACGCTGGAGTCCCTCAGGGAAGCATCCTGGGCCCACTTTTATACTTAATATATACCACGGATATGCCAACAAATAACTACACTCAAACTTCAACATTTGCTGATGATACAGCTTTTCTAAGCGTGCACGAAAACAGTCAAGAAGCATATCGATACCTACAGGATCATATATTTCAACTCGAACTATGGATAAAGCAACGGAGGATAAAGATCAATGAGCAAAAATGCGTACATATAACATTTACCTTGCGTCGGGAATCATGCCCCAATCAATAATCAAATAATTCCTCAACATTCGCATGTAAAATATCTCGATATACATCTAGATCGGCGATTAACGTGGAAATGCCATATAGAGGCATAATTAACTCAAATGAAACTAAAAGCCATTCAAACTCATTGGCTTATTGGAAGAAACTCTGTCCTTAGTCTCGACTGCAAACTTCTTCTTTACAATTCCATCTTAAAGCCAATCTGGTGCTATGGTATTCAGTTATGGGGCACTGCCTCGGCCTCTAATATAGAAAAAATTCAAAGGCGCCAAAATAAAATTCTTCGAAAAATCACACCTGCCCCTTGGTATGTAAAAAACTCAAATATTCACAAGGATCTCAATGTTCCATTAGTCAAAACTATGATTACGAAATATGCAGTATAATACTTAAAAAGGCTCGAATTGCATCCGCACCCACTAGCACGAAATATTTAAAATGATAGCGGCCCCACTCGCTTAAGAAGAAGAGACACTGCAGCACTTATCCAAAGAGAAAGATGAAAATGACATAATTGAAATTTAGTTTTAACAACATTAAAAAAGGTTTTTAAATTTAATAAAATGAATATTTAAAAAGATTTCAAATGTAAAGATTTTATTATATTCATAAAAATATATGTTAAAAAACTGGCACTTTTGTTTTTAACTGTAGAACAATTTAGCACTTCTTTTTTGTCGATTTAGCACTTTTAATTTGAATTCTCTGGCAAGCCTGGAAACTAGTTTGCCAAACATGCTCTTCATACGATTCTTTCTTGTTTCATTTTGGCATTTTTTGTGTTGTTAGTGTAAGTTTATTTAAAATAGATTAAAAATATATTATTTACATTTTTATTAATATAATTATTTTATAATTATCACTTTATTTTATTTAACATTAATTTTTATTTTGTTTTTTTCTTTGTTTTGATTTTTTTGAGAGCTAGTTCAGAAGTGGCAAGGTATATTTATAGCAGGTAGCCGCGAGATTACAACAATTGTACAATAAAACAAACAACAGGACTTTTTATTGCTGTTATGCGATACGAACTGTCAAACAGCAAAGGGGTTGATAAGAGACAAAAAAGACAAAAGATAAGGACAAAAAACTTGTTTACTATACAACATTTTTTTTTTTTTTTTAAATTTCCTAAGCTAATCCCGCGAAGCTCTATGCTTGTCTGCAGGAAAGAAACCAGAGTCTCTGGCGGGAATCGAACCCGCAACCTCGGCGCTGATAGACTAGCTCGCTACCACCTAGCCAACCGAGGCACTCAATTTGACAGTTCGTATCGCAAAACAAGCAAATAAAAATGAACAGCTGGCTTTCTGAGACTACCTGCTATAAATATACCTTGAGTAGTGGGATTCTGTAACTTTTCACAATAGCAACAGTTGTTATAATTGTCAACCTGTTTTGTTGTTTGCACTAACGATTATGTGATTCTGTAAAACCCTTTGTACACTTGCATACATTTCAGAGGAACGCATGGAAAATGTTAAAAATGTGAAATACGCGTTCACACTTGAAACATCTAACATCTACTATCAATAAAAAATGTCACCATTTCTGAATAAAAAAACTTTATTTGTTTTTAAATACTTTTTTCTACAAATGTTTAATAATATTAGCAAAATTAAACAAAATAAGGCTTGCAAAAAATAAAAAGCTTGAGAAATGGTAATACCCTTTTCACACTTGTCAACATTTAACATCAATTTGCGAAGATGTTGGAATTTTCCCATAAGAAATACATAGGGCTAAAAATCAAAATTTTTCAATATCTTTACAGAATGTTACTATCTCATTTTGTTCCCTTTTACATTTTTCGATTCTTTTATACCCTTTGTACACTTACATATATTTCGGAGGAACGCGTGGAAAATGTTGAAAATGTGAAATACGCATTCACACTTGAAACATCTAACATCTACCATTAATAAAAAAATGTCACCATTTCTGAAAAAAAAACTTTTATTTTTTTTAAATACTTTTTTTCTACAAAAGTGGCAACATTCTAAAAGATAACACCAAAATGTATTTCTCAATCATTTTGTTTAATAATTTAAGCAAAATTAAGCAAAATAAGGCTTGCAAAAAAAGAAAAACTTGAGAAATGTTAACGCTGCTTTCTAAGCAACTTCCATTTTGTCAGTGATGCCACAATAATAATATAATTTATTGCCACTTTTCTAGTGATGACACTAAAAGAATCGAAAAATGTAAAAGGGAACAAAATGAGATAGTAACATTCTGTAAAGATGTTGAAAAATTGTGATTTTTAGCCCTATGTTTTTCTTATGGGAAAATTCCAACATCTTCGCAAATTGATGTTAAAGCGAGCATTATCAGTTGATGATGTTAACGCACTGTGCGTTGACACAATGAGTAAAAAAAATAAACCCAATAACAATTCGTTAAAAGCGAATCAATCAAAATTATCAACAAATTTTTACTTTCCGTTACAAGCTGCTGTCGACGCAGATGAAGAAGAAACAATTGTTAAGAAAACAACAAAAGTAATAATATCCCCAATTACAATATTGAAATGCAGTATCGAAATTCTACATGAAATATGTCGAACAAACAAAGTTTCTGATTATTCTATCAGGAAAATGTCTATCGGTCTCAAATTATTTTGTCGATCTAAAGAAAGTTTTGATAAAATATGTGCTGCACTAACAAATTCATATGAATTTTTCACATATGCTACCAAAAGTGAAAAACCCTATAAAGCCTTACTGTTCGGTCTTGATAAATATGACCCACTTATCATTAAGAAAAAACTAATTGATTTGGGATTAAAATGCCTAGACGTTAAATTGGTAGTTAAAAATAATAACTTCAACGTTGAATATTTTATTTATGTTGTTTATTTTGAGCGTCAAAGTATAACAATGAAAGAATTAAGACAAAATTATTCAGTCTTGGATTATGTGAAAATAAAATGGGAATTCCAGCAAGTCAACAAAAATAAAATAACCCAATGCTACAATTGTCAGATGTTTGGCCATGGTTCAAACAGATGTAAAGTCAAAACTTTTTGCGCTAATTGTGCCGGCGCACATAAAACCTCAGAATGCAAGGAAACTGGTATCAAGTGTGCTAATTGCAATGGTGATCACAAATCTATTTCTGAAAACTGTCCAAGTAGAGCAACATACTTAACAATCAGACAACGATCAAGACCAACAGTGGGACGTCCAACCCCACAAAGCAATAATATTAACAACCGTACTAATTACAACAGGGATTTTCCAAATACGCTGCGCCAAAATGTTCCCTGTAATACATCGGCTTGGCAAAATAATGTCACATCTAACAATGGCAGAGGTAACGACTTATTTACCTTAGAAGAAATCAGAAGCCTGACACTAGAGTTAATTACCAACCTTCGTAACTGTCGAAATAAGACAGATCAATTTGAGGTAATAACAAACCTCGCATGTAAATTTCTTGCATAATGGCTGATGCACTTAAAGTTATATCTTGGAATGCTAGAGGCATTCGAAACAAAAGTTTAGAACTGTTTCAGTACCTAAAAAAACACAACATAGATGTTTGTTTGGTGTCGGAGACATGGCTAAAACCAAATATTTCATTAAAAGACACGGAGTATTTTGTTTATAGAAATGATAGAGATAATGGCAGAGGAGGCGGCGTTGCAGTTTTTATTAAAAAAATTATCCAACATAATTTGTTACCAATTATTAACACCAAATTAATAGAAAACATTGGAATTCGAATTCGTACTAACTTTGGTAGTTTAGACATTTTCTCATGTTATTTCCCAGGGGGTTCGGCTGGTATAGACAATATAAGAAAGCAACATTTTTCATCGGATATACGAATGATCAGTTCTATAAGTGACAGTTTTATTGCTGGAGGCGACTTTAATAGTAGGCATCAAAACTGGGGCTGTTTACGAGCAAACTGCTGGGGAAACATTTTAAACGAAAAACTTATGTCCAGTAATTGTAACATTATCTTTCCGTGTGAGAATACATATATCCCTTCTGGATATAACAGACAAGGTTCTGTTCTAGATTTCTTTCTAAGCAATGTACCTTTTTTAATTTCTGCTGCGGTCGTTCTGAATGACCTCAGTTCCGATCACCTTCCAGTCCAGGTAAAATTGACCGGTGAGATAAACGAATCTACTTTTTCCATATTAGACTATAAAAATGCGAATTAACAATCATTTCAAAGATACCTCTCAATTAACACAATCATACCAGAATTAGAAAATATGACTTCAACTCAGGAAATAGATTTGGAAATTATTAAATTTAAGAATCTTATTATTGAGGCTAGTAATATAAGTATTCCAAAAAAGTTTCCTTCTATTAATCAGAAACCCATTCCAAGTTATATAAAAGCTCATATACAACTAAGAAACGCCTGTCGGAGGAACTGGCAACGATTTCGAAACATAAGTGATCTTTACGAATTAAAAAATCGGAACAAACTTATATGTGAAGAATTAAATAAATTTAGAAACAAATGTTGGTCTCAACTTCTTGCAAAATTAGACAAGGGTTCTGCCCCTTTCTGGAATCTAACAAAAATATTAAGAAAATGGAATAATTCAATTCCTATTCTCAAACAAAATAACACTCGATTTACTACCAACTCGGAAAAGTGCAGTATCTTGGCTCAAAATTTTGCCGCTAACCACTTAAATTCGCAAAATTTGGGCAATATTGAAACCAATGCTAGAGTAAACGAAACAGTTCAATCATTCAGACAGAGTACCTTTAATATTCCCGAGAATACCTTTATAACTAAAACACAAATTCAAGAAGTGGTTAGAAAATTGAAGATGAGAAAGGCTCCCGGAGTCGGTGGAATAGGAAATAGATGTCTTAAACATCTCCCAAAAAAATCTATGAAATATTTATCGCTTATTTTTAACTCATGTTTAAAACAAGGCTACTTCCCACGCGATTTTAAAAGAGCAAAGATTATTCCAATACGAAAGCCAAACAAGTCTGCAGATGATCCGTTATCTTATCGCCCAATAAGTTTACTATCATCTATAGGTAAAATTTTCGAAAAAATTATAAATGATAAATTACTGGTATTTATTGAATCCAATGATATTTTTCCTCACCATCAATTTGGCTTTCGCAGGCATCAAAATACTGTTCAATCTTTGGTACGAATCAGAAATTTAGTATTAAAAAACTTTAATCTTCAAAAGTCAACCGGAATGGTACTACTCGACGTAAAAGCAGCCTTTGATTCCGTATGGCATGACGGCCTTATTTATAAAATGATAGAATACAATATTCCCACATTCCTTATAAAAATAATAAATAGCTTTTTCACTATGCGTTCATTTAATGTATTTTTAGGTTCTTCATGTTCTGAAAATGTTAATATACCCGCGGGTTGTCCACAGGGATCTTGCTTGTCACCTATCTTATACAACTTGTATACTTCAGATCTTCCACATCTTGAAAATTGCACCATGTCAGTGTTTGCTGACGACACGGCAATATTGTGTTCAGGGGAACTATCGGAAAATATTATTTCATTCTTGCAAAGAGACCTAGAAAAATTAACTAATTACTTTAATAAATGGAAAATAACTTTGAATAGTAATAAAACTCAAGCAATATATTTTACAAGAAAAATCAAAGATTGCTTCATTCCCCAACGCAACATTATTTTTCTAAATACAGAGGTACAATGGGAGTCAAAAGTAAAGTACCTAGGAGTAGTTCTTGACCCTAAACTAAAATTTAAGGAACATATACAGTACGTAATAAACAAGGTGAATATTTCCACCCGAATACTATATCCTTTTCTCAACAGAAACTCCGCCCTAAATATTGAAAATAAAAAACTTATTTTTAAGCTTATCTTCCAAGCCATAATATTTTATGCTGCGCCTATGTATGCAAATAGCGCCACTTGTCATATTAAAAAACTTCAAATTTCACAAAATAAATTATTAAAACTCATATACAACCTTCCTTGGCACTACTCAACAGTGCGACTTCATTCAATATCTGACACTGATCTAGTTATTTCAAGAATAAATAGACTCACTACAAATTTTTATGAAAGATGTTCTGGATCTGAAAACCCTTATATTAATGAGTTAGCATCAGCCTAAGTAGCTAGTAAGTAGTTTATAGGTGTTTTTATTAAAATTTAGAAAATGTTTAAATAGGTTTTTTAAATTTTTGCCTACAATATAAATATAAAAAATGTATATATAATTTTGTATATAACTATAAATTTTTAAGAAGAAAAAGTACAAAACTTGAACTATTTGCATAGAACTTTAAGATGTAATTGTAAATATTATTTGGAAAAAAAATAAAATGAATGAATGAATGAATTTAAATAATATTAACAACCTTTTTCATTTCTTTAAAATACTTTATTTATCAATTTATAATTTGTCAAAAATTACATTGCAATTAAATGGTTGTTTGTATATGTATGAATGGGGTGTAAGGCATTCGGCAGGTAAAAGTATATAGTAAATCTTCATAACTTGCAATTATTCTCGAATTTTCTTGAAATTTTGCTGGAATACTTTTAATAACAGCGTTTCGGACTTAAGCGGTAAAACAAACTGAAAATATAAGAATGTTTGCATTTATGTATATTAATTTGAATTATCTTGAATTTGTAAACAGAAAAAAGAAAATATTATCGAAGCGTTATATACTTGTTTGACGATTCTAAATAGTTTTTAGTCCTTGTTCATATTATGTAACATTAGCTGCAGATTTTTTTTTTTTTTGATTCGCTTTCGAAACTGCATTCGTGTCCAAACAATGAAATTTTTGTTTTCCAGCATTTAGTTATGTATTTTGAAGACCTTCTCTCTTCCAACAACAAAATACACAGAGTTTCGTTTTACCCATTGTACACTTGTATACATTTCGGAGGAACGCATGGAAGATGTTGAAAATGTGAAATACGCGTTCACACTTGAAACATCTAACATCTACTATCAATAAAAAATGTCACCATTTCTGAAAAAGAACTTTTATTTTTTAAAAATACTTTTTTTCTTCAAAAGTGCCAACATTTTAAAAGATAACAACGAAATGTATTTCTAATTAATTTTGTTTAATAATTTTAGCAAAATAAGGCATGCAAAAAAGGAAAAACTTAAGAAATGGTAACGCTGCTTTCAAAGCAACTTCAGCTTCGTACAGACGATGGTCAGATCTTACAATATTGGTAAGCAGCGTTGCTTAAATTGCATTAAAATTGGCTAAAATGTCTTACAACTGCGTGAACATTGTAAGCTCATTTGTATTTGCAGAAGTGGAAAATTAATGCATCTGACAATCGCACCATTGTCAGAAAAATATTGCTGTTGGCAGCGCCTGCTTACAATATTGTAAGATCTGACCAAATTTTTCTAATTGTGATTTTTTGTCTAAATTTGGCGCAAAATCATAATTTTCTTCCATTTTGAGGAAAATTATGATAGTTTTGGCGCAATTTTGTGGAGCCATTTGTAAGTGGATGTCGTACGATGCGAATGTTTTTTAAGTGGCAAAAAAAAACATAAATATCCAAAGAAAATGTAAGTATAAAAATGTTATTGTTAAAATTTTTTTTTTAATGAAATATATTGCTTTTTTTAGGAGCCGCAAATGTGTTATGGGTTGTCCACCAGGGGAGAAGCTACACAACTTTCCAAAGGATCCGACCAGGTAAGTCTTTTTTTCGTTTTTATAAATAAGAGTGAAGATTGTGTGTATTGAATAAATTTTGGTTTGTTCAATGTACAAAATTATTGAAATTTTTGTGAAATCTGTCCCAGTGAAGTGTATAAATGTCTTTATGCTTAATATTAGTTTCCCAAGACAGCTCCAAACAAACAAAAAAAGAAATGTACATTCGGTGTTATAAAAATAAGACAATACCTATGTATATGGAAAAGGTTATGGACCCCTAAATTTTTGATTATATTTCTGATTGTATATGACCAATATTGGTGTTAATGGAAAGCGTTTGAATAAATCTTTCAGGAAGTACAACATTTATTTAAAAATTGTTAACTCTAGTTTCCAATACAGTTTTTACAAATGTTAACATCAATATGTTACGGTAGATAACTAAGTGATTTAAAATAGTGTGTTAAAAGTGTGTAAAAGTTTTGTCACAGGCATAAGGATTTTGTGATGTGTACGAGGAAAAAAATTTTGTTTTGAGAAATTTTTTAAATAAATCAAAATCCCAACTTCGCTTCGCGATGGACAATGGCACGCTGGTGTTTGGGCTGAAGCTCGCCGGAAATGGGGGGTTCGTGTCCATCTACTCACACATACACAACTTAATTCGTGCCAAAAACGAAAGATGTAGATGAAAAAAACCGAAGCGATATAAAACATAAAACATTGAACAAAAACGACCGTTGAATGATGATAAAAAATTTTTCGCGGATTTTGACATGACCGAACTCGAGTCTTCAGGACCAGATGTTATTGTCCTGGACAGGCAGCCCACCCCATATGACAACGTATTGTCAACCGTGGCACTACTCAATGCCTGAAAAAAAATATTTGGGAGTAATGCCCCAAAACGTAACTTACCATTTCGCCATACGCTAGTTACCTTTCAACCAAATTCTAAACAAATTAAAACATTGTTATTTTGTTTTCTATTATTTCAAAAAAAATGTACAAAATGTTTTTATTTACTTATCTATTCTACTTAAATTAAGCAAATTTATACAGTGTAAATAGAATTGGTTATAAATATAAAGAAAATAAATTCAACAATACGTTCTTATTTGCCTAAAACCCTAAATTCTTGACTTTTCAAATTCGTTTTCCGATTATTTTGCAATAAATTTGTTCATTAGTACCCAAATCAAAGAACATTGATGGTATCAAAAATGGATACTTGTTTTAGTTTTACCATTAACTGTATTAAAAAAATTAAAATTTTTTTGTTCGAGAATCGATATATTTTTTCTTAATTTGGAAAATCAAGATTTTCGAGGGTTTATTATTATTATTTTATATAAATATAATTATCAGGGTATTTGTATAAGAAATGGTAACTATAAAAAAAACAATTATCCAAAAGATAAAAAAAAGTTAACTGGCAACATTGCCCAGATTCAGGTTTTATTGAAAAAATTTTTTTTTTTCAAAATTTACTTAAAGATTAAATAAGCCGGACGTTAAAGATATTCACGCGTACTCCGAATTTAATCCCACAATTTAAATTCACCACGAGTGGTCAAGTCTAAATTTCGCCAAAGTTTAGTTCAAGCAGTCAAATTCAGTTTCAATATTAAAATTCAGTTTATATATTCAAATTCAGTTCAATCGCCCAAAATTCGTTAGGATGTTTAAATTTAGTTTAAATATTTAAATTGCATCAGGTCCACGAATAGGAATTTTCAAAAGAAATTTTAAATTTAAAAATGAGCCGGAAAAATTAGTTCAAGTTTTCCTTTCCTTTTTTTTTGTATTTACTCAAATTCAAATTTAATTTGTTTGCTCAAATTTAAATTTAACTTTCAATAAAAGAAAACAGTCTAAGCGATAGAATTGGAATGGGTTTTAGTCATTTATCTGGTCAGGGATAACGATTTATTCGGTTAGTAATAACTACTTATTCGGTTAGTAATGACTACCTATTCGGTTAGTAATGACTACTTATTCGGTTAGTGATGACCCTTCATTCAGCTAGTACTAACTACTCATTTGGTATTTTATTTGCTAAATAAAGCACTTATTATTTAATTTAATTTGTTCATTTAATCATTCATTGATTAAATTATTTATTCGGGAATTAGTTTGTAAACTATTCATTCGGATGTTCGAGTTCCGATTAAGTCTGACCATTTAACTTCGTCCTAAATCCAGTCCAGGCATTTCAATCGTACTTAAGTTATTGTACCCGAGTTTGTTTACCTAATCTTAATATTGTTTGCGAATTTAAATTCCGAATTGATTTAGGCATTTACAATTGTATTCAGTTTAGAGGCTGAAATTCTTGCTAACAAATCGAGTTTACGTATCTAAATCACGAATAGGTTTAGGGACTTAAAATCGTGTTCAGATCGAAAGAATCAAATTCATAGTTGAAATTCAAGTTTAAGTATCCTAATTGTAATTACTTTACAGTATCTAACCCTAGTTTGTATACTCCAACTTATTTCAGTTACTGGATCTAAATTATGAAATTGGTCAAGATATTAAAATTCATATTTAACTTAAAGATCTAAAGTTATACTACAAATTCAGTTTAAGTGTTCCAATCGCAATTAAATTACTGTATCCAACTCAAGTTGGTATACCTAAACTGAATTAAGTTTATGAATTAAGCTTGCGTATTGGTTCAGATATTTAAAATTGTGTTTAGATTGACGATTTAGATTCATACCAAAACCCAGTTTAAGTCGTGTTATTGTACTTTATTTACAGTATCTTTCTTTAGTTGGTATACTAAAACTTAATTTAGTTTATGAATTTAAATCACGAATTGGTTTAGTAATTAGAAATTGTTTTTAGTTAGCAGATTTAAATTCATACCAAAAATCCAGTTTAAGTATTCTAATAGCAACTTAGTTACAGTCTCTAGCTTTAGTTTGTTTACTTAAACCAAATTTAGTGTATGAAGCCAGATTACGAATTTGGTTTAGGTATTTAAAATTGCCTTAAGTTTAAAAAATCTAAATTCGTACCGGAGAACCAGTTTATGAATTTAGATCACGTATTGACCTAGGTATCTAAGGCGTATTTAATTTGGAAATTTAAATTCCTACCAAAAATTTAGTTCAAGCATTCCAATCATAATCACGTTACAGTGTATAACTCTAGTATGTATACTTAAACTCAATTTTGTTTATCAACTTAAACTGCGAATGGATTCGGCAATTAGAAATGGTATTTAGTTGTAAGGCTTAAGTTCATAATCAAAATCCAGTTTAAGTATTCTAATTCGTAATTAGATTACAGTATCCTACCTCAGTCTGTATACTTAAACTTACTTCAGTGTATGAATTTAAATTACCAAATGGTTTAGGAATTTGAAATTGCATTCAGTTCGAAGAATTTTAATTCGTACCAGATAACCAGTTTATGAATTTAGATCACGTATTGACCTAGGTATCTTAAGCGTAATTAATCTGGAAATTAAAATTCATATCACAAATGCCATTCCGGTATACCAAACGTAATTAAGTTACAGTATCCACATTTAGTTTGGGTTCCTTAACTAAACTTAGTTTACAACTTTAAATCACGAAATTGGGTAAGGTGTCTAAAATTGTACTTAATTTGAAAATTTAAATTCATACTAAAAATTTAGTCTAAGCTTTCTGATCATAAGTAAGTTACAGTCTCTACCTTTAGTATTTTTACCTAAACTTGATTTTGTTTATGAATTTAAATTTCGTTCCGATTTAAAGATTTAGTTCAGGCATTCGAATTTCAACTATGCGGATATGGTTTTTTTTTTGAAGCTATGTTTAGTCAAAAGAAAATCCGGTCTTTGATTCGGGTAGCTAAGTTTTAAAATTCAGCCCCTAAATTAGAATCCCGCTGATTTATCGAAATAAACCATGAGCATATAAATTAAAACCGTGGGTAAATACTTAAAACTCAAATTAAGCACAAAGTACGTATACGAAATGTATTTCTTACTAAAGTCCTATACTCAAAAAAAATTCTTTACATTTAATTCAATTTAATTTATTCATTAAATTTACTGCTTGTGGTTCATTTTAAAAGTCATCCGTTATGTTAAGCTAAACCAAACTAAAGCCATTTGAGAATGAAAATTACTCTTTAAATTTTCTTTTCAGACACGTTGTTAAAAAAAAAATACGAACTACAAAAAAAAAATGAACTTCTGTTCATTTAGGTTATTAAGTTTTCTTTTTCCTTCTTAAAAAAACAATTTATATGTATTTTGTAATAAAAAAAATTTATATTAATGGTTTTAGCGCGTTTTCCTTTGTTTTTCTTTTCTTGGATAACAAAAATTTTAAAATAGATGTCAAAATCTATACCCTTTTTTTTTTATTTAAAAATACACAGATTCCTTTCACATTGATTTAAAAAAAAATGGGTTAGCCGGGTTTTAATCGAGTTTCCATTCGTTTTCTATTTCATTTTCCGTTGGTTTTACCTACATAATTTTTGAGCGTTATATAGATAAGTAGAGCAAACGATAGTTTAAAAAAAAATACATAGTTATCATCGAAATACGCTATTCAGGGAATCATGTGTATTAGCGGTAATGGCCCTGTTCTCTTGGCCTCAGAACAGGTGTTTTGTTTTGTTGTATTATTGGATTTTGGTGTGGCTGTGATTTACCTGGTGGTCTGGATTTTTTTTGTCCTTGATTCCTCACTCTTTTACGGCCTTGAGATGGTAGGGGCTGATGTTCGATGGAATGGCTGATGACTGATGTAGGTTTTGCTGGCTGTTGATGGAAAAGTAGCTGTCTTCTGATCTAATGGCTGTTTACCGGAAACTTCGATTTTTGGATGATCTGCTCGCTGTTGTTGTTGTGGCAGGGTTGTGGTTATTTTCATCGGTTAAAAGTTTTGCGGTTTCTGGTGACGGTTGTTTGCCATTTCTTTGGGGATTAACGTTGACAAGTTGATGGCGAGAATTTGTTTTTCTTTTTCTTTAAAATTTAGGTGTTTGTTGTCCCAGAGGGTGACGTTAGACTGTGGCGACGGTTTTTTTTTTTGTCTTCTGTTTCCTTAAATTGTGGCAATGTCCCACCAACGTTAAGCAATTGGCACGTGTTTTTGGGTAACACGCGAATGGTTGCCTGGGGTAGCCTTGAGCATATGGCGAACTTGTCCAGCCTCCAAAATTCACAATTTAAAACGCCGCACGTGTTACCTCCTGTTGTTTCCGTACTTGTCAGGAGCTTCCTCTGTAGGGATATGTTGGTGTTGGCCACGTGCCAACTTGATGGGGAACACAACCTTTTTTTTTACCAATACACACCAAATTGAGGTTATTTTTTTTTAAGAATTTTTCCGTAAAACTTTTGGTATTATCCTTACCTGTCTAATTTTGTCCTGCTAAAAACTAATCACCCCCACGTTTCCTGGCATGCCACTCACGCGTTTCCCTTTTTTTTACAATTTTTGCTGTCGTTATTTATAATTTAAAAACTTTTTAGTTGCACATAAAAAAAATTATGCCAAAAGAAAATTACAAATCGGTCGCACATCAATCTCACATTTCCCGTCAACGATCATCACTTGTCAGCTATCAGTGCTATAATGACTTTTTCCTCAAATTGTGTGTATACCCACGCTGAATCTGCTAAACTTGAATTCGCCTTGATAGAGTGGTATTTCTACCGTAGGTTTTAGGGTTGTATTCTTTTTCCCATTTGAACAGTGATGGCACTCAGAGATGGGAATATTTAAGTGTTTTGGAATAAGAAAAAACGCCAATATCAATAACAAAACAGTGTCCGTCACAAAGCCAGCTCTTTTCTCCTAACCTGTGGAGTGAAAAGAGTTGGGAAAGCAGACGATCTGGTAACTCTTTTACAGTTTCCTTCGCCGATGTGTAGCAACGCCATACAATTTTTGAAGTCGCCCTCCTTAACATACGCCATCCGCAATGATTTCTTTTCCGTTTCTACTTTCCTCTAGTGAACACGCCGAGCGGCTATCGATTTACCAAAAAAAAATAAGTTTAATTCGCATGAGATTTTGTTTCCCTGCAGTGTAGATGCTCTTTTTCTTTCTTCTTCTTTTTTTTTCCTTTCTGAAGCCCGTCATTGCAACATAACAAGACCAACAAAACTATTCCCGTCCCCCACAAGGCAAGGATGTCAATAAAAAGGTATGTAGTCCCATGACTCGAATTTGGAAATGTTCCTAAAAAAAAATAATATAACCAACCTCTCCCGGTTTACGTAGGATCCCGGAATGAGACTCTGGACAGCGCCGACACTTACACACGCCTAGGCGCTGTTTGATCTTTCCACCACTCAGTCATTGGATTTTCCGTAAAAGTCTTCGGATTTGGACGAAAACATACCGAGGTCAGGGCTCAATATGAAAAAAAAACAGGGTAAGCGATGATTGTAATCCAAATAAGATTGTGTGTTCGATCCGTCGCCAAAGTGATATTTCCGGCTCCTTTTCACAATATGCATAGGGAATTATTTCCATAGTGTAAGCTAGCTAATTGTCGCTTGCGAATAAGAAACAACCCCGACGATTACGATTTCGGTAACTCAACAAAAAAACTTTAAATGGAAAGTGTGTCATTATTAAAGGTTTACGAAAACTTGTGTCGTGCGAAACGCGAAATCGAGGTTTACTTTAAAATTTTGGTTCTTCATTTAAAAATTATAGAATGAAAAGGTGTTTGTCGGGGTGTAGATTAATAGACTCACAAGTACTATAAGTGAATTCATGAATATTGAATAATCCGAAAACAGTATAGGAAAAAATAGTCACCGAGGGATAGTGTCTAACGATTGCACAGCTATGTGTAAACTGTGTTAACCCACGGTTATTATGATTGATTAAGAGGCCATCAGATATTGTGAAAAGGGTCGTTAATGAAAGTAAGTAAAAAAAAATACAGTGACCCAGTGTATAAAAGTAATGCGCTATTTCGCCACTTTAAATTTAACGAAAAATAGACTAACCCTAGTTCCCTCTCAATTTCCAGCCTAATTCAACTATTCGCCCCCCATATCATAATTTATCCTGTTCAATCCAGCCAATCTTACCCTCTACGCCCTACACCATCTATTGCCTCAAGTGCTGTGCATGTATCACTCCAATTAACTGTCCCTTTAGATTCTCGACCTCGTACTGACTATTACCTATAGCTCTTCTTATCCTACATTTCAGCCAGGGTCTACAAAGCTTGGCATTTATGCCTTTCGTAAATTTGCTTTGTATGAAGTTTTTCCTATATACCTCTTGACCAGCGGTATATTTTATGTTTCGGCTTTTAAGGTTGTAAGATCTCATATTTCGCAAATAGGCGTCATGTAACTTTTCGCTCACTTTTTGGTGGATCAGTTGCATTTGTGATGACTTAGGTAATACTAGCATTTCTCCCTCTTCAGTCGATTTTAGTTTTCTCAGAATTACATAGGCGTCGGCGTGCGTAATCATATTGTAGCCAGTTAACGAAAAATAGGGGGTAACACCGGTGGAAGAGTGAATAGTCGATCTTAAGGAACATTCAATTTTAGCCAAGTTCTCGTCCCACCTAGTTTGGTCCTGGTCTAAGAAACTTCGAATCGAGCTAAGTATGGTCTGGTTCACCCTCTCACTAGCGTTCGACTGCGGCGAGTATATAGGAGTCCGGATATGTTTTACCCCAAATATTTCTAAAAAATCTTTAAATGCTTCAGAGGTGAATTGTTTGCCGTTATCCGAGTGTAGGAACTCTGGCACTCCAAATTTGTAAAATACTTCGTCTCTTAAAAATTTTATTACCGCTTTGGTGGTGGCTTTCGACAGGGCTTTTAATAAAACGAATTTTGTTTTATGATCCAATACAATGAAAATAAATGTGTTACCGGATTTTGTTCGGGTATAAGGTCCTAAGAAGTCAATGTATATCTTCTGAAACGGCCTTTGAGTCTTGACTTCGTAGCCCATGGGTGGTCTTAAAGTTTGTTTTGGGTGTTTTATCTCTTTGCATGTACCGCATTCTCTAACAAAATCCCTAATTTGCTTCACCATAGAAGGCCAATAAAAATACTCACGAATATTATACAGCGTTTTCGCTATGCCTCCATGCGAGGTGTTATTAATGTGCGATCTCTTAATTAAACTCTCAGTTAGATCTATCGGTACCCATATTTTCAGCATTCGGCCTCATTATCTAGGTCGTTTCTGTTAAATTTTACTTTTTTGTATACCACACCATCTTCCACTTTCAAATCGGGTAATCGGTCTTTATTTTGCTCTATAGTATCTATCAAAGCTAGGTAATCTTTATTTTTGAACGCTTCAGAATTAAAATCAATCAACGGGCCACTATTTAAAACCACTTCCTCCATGTCTTGACGCGAAAGCATATCGGGGACAACGTTTTTTGTTCCTTTCCTGTGCTCGATATTGAATTTAAAGCCTTGGAGCTTTAAACTCCATCGAGCAAGTCTCCCGTTCAAGTCTTGCTGACGCATCAGCCACTTCAGGCTAGAATGGTCTGTGATGACCGTAAAGTCCATTAACTCTATATACTGGCGGAATTTTTCTATGGCCAGAACTACTGCGAGGCATTCCTTTTCGGTCGTTGAATAGTTCTTCTGGGCCTGGTTCAGTTTCTTCGAAAAATATTCGATAGGGTGTTCACCCTCCTCATCGTCCTTTTGAAATAGAACCGCCCCTATTCCTACGTTTGATGCGTCACATTGGACAAAGAATGGCCTTTCGAAGTCTGGGCTGGACAAAATTGGGCTTGTAACTAACCGACGCTTGAGCTCTTCGAAAGATTTTGTTGCTTCCGGGGTCAAAATAAATTTAGGAGTTTTTTTGAGGGTATCCGTTAATGGTGCCGTGAGAGTGGAAAAATCGTTGATGAAACGGCGATACCACCCTACTGTGCCTAAAAATCTTCGCACGTCTTTTTGGTTTTTCGGTGGACCTATATCCAAAATAGCCTTAACTTTCTCTTCATCCGGTTTCAGTTTTCCCCCTCCAACTATGTATCCTAAATATTTCAGCTCCCTGTAACAAAACTTAGATTTCTGCATGTTAATTGTAAGTCCAGCGTTAGTTAATTTCTGTCCCACAACACGAAGCATGTCCATATGATCTTCGAAGTTTGATGACACCACCAACAAATCGTCCAAGTAGATGAAAACCCTATCCTTTAGCTCAGATGGCACCACTTTATCCATCAATCGACAAAGCCTCTGGGCAGCGTTGCACAGTCCAAAAGGCATCATTTTGAATTGATACTGAGGCCTGCCAGGGACTGTGAACGCTGTCTTTGGTCTGCTTGCCTCATCCAGAGGGATTTGCCAGAAGGCATCCTTGAGGTCGATTGATGAGATAAAGTGGGTATCTCCTAACCTCGCCAGTAAACCGTCTATATTGGGCAGAGGGTACGCATCCTTCCTCGTAACCTTGTTGAGCTCCCGGGCATCGAGGCAAAGCCTGTTCTTGTTGGGCTTAATCACTAAGGTCATACGGTTGTTCCACTCTGCTCCAGTGGCTACTTCGATTACGTCCAGTTCGATCATCCTGTCGAGTTCAGCGTATATTAATTTTTGCACTGCTGGACTCACGGGGTAGTGTCTCATCTTTTTGGCCGGTGCATCTCCAGTGTCTATTGAGTGTTTTTCAATCTCTGTTCGTCCTAAGCCATACTGTGTATAACACCGAAACGATGATTTTACATTTTCTAAAATTTTTCGTTGACGTGAAGTTAACTGGTGCATTTTGGACTCTTCCGAATTTGTGAGAGAAATTTCGTCGATTATATTATTTTCAAACGAAACTTTCAAACCTATTTTTTTCCAAAAATCATACCCTAAAATCAGTTCCTGACTTAAGTTCGGTACTAGATATAACATCATTTCCACAAATTTATTCCCATATTTAATTTTTACTAAAATTTTGCCAATAATTAAATGTTGTTTCCCATCCGCTGTACGCACAGAAGATTTAAAATCGAGTATTTTCGCATCCATTTGTTTAACGTTATCCATACAATTACGGCCGAGGCAACTTACAGAAGCCCCGCTATCTAACAGTCCTTGATATTGAGTATTATTTTTTTCGACTGTCATAAAGGGTCTAATGTCATTTTCGCTACCTATTACCGTGGAGGCTATTTCTCTCCTCTCCTCTTTTCTTGAGGCGTATCTTTCTCTGGTTTTTCGGATTCTTTTGTTAACTATGGGTACATAATCTGTAAAAATTTCGGATCGAATACGGTTGTAGTTTTCTAGACGCTGTTCATACGATAGGCCTGGATTTAGACCGTGTGGCTTTGAGTTATAATTTATTTTCAAAAAATAATCATTTTTTTCTTTAGTTTCTATTTCCTCATCATCCTTAGTGTTGGTCTTGGCAGTTTCTTCATCCGGTTGTTTGACTTTGTCTAGTGTTGGGTTTGCGTTTATCGTTCCGTTGGGTTGGTCTTGATTAGTTAACATGAAATTTAAAAAATTGTCTTTTACTGGGAGGGAGTTTGGTTTGAACACGTCGGCCCAGTTTTCCGCGTGTTCGATTTGCTGTTTCCCGCACATCTGGGGCAATTCGGGCTAGTTACATCCTCGAACCCACATTTGTAGCAGAAGACATTGCGTTGTACTACGGGACATTCAATAAAAGAGTGGCCAGGTGCTTTACAGTTCCAACACATGAGCTGTTTCGCTGGCAAACTATCCCTTTGAAGTGCCTCAACCTGCTGTGCCTGCTCATCTATCTGCTCGTGGTCAAACAAGTCCATCTCATACACTCGTCGAGAATGACCTAAAGGCATACGGCTCGAAGATCGCTTGGCGATATTCCTTTCCGCCCTTTTGCACTCCTCCAGTAGCTGATCCAGACTGTCAATCCTAATTGGGAAAACCAGTTGAGCCAATCCATCTTTCAGGTTATCTTTAACAATTTTTACCAGCTCGCTCTCTAGTACGCTTACCCTCATTTGGTTTTTCAGTTTGACAATTTCTGTAATGAAAGCATCCGCAGACTCATTTGGCGCCTGCCTACGCTCCATTATTTTTCTTTGAATTTCAAAGTCGCTTTCGAAATTCCTGAATTTTTTTATCATGTGATGTTTAAAAGTCTGCCAGTCGCATATCGGATGCTTCATTCTAAAGGACCAGAACCAGTTACTTGCCTCCCCCGTTACTAAGTGATGAAAACCTTTCATTAAAACTTCCCACGAACAGTTATAATCGTGTTTCAATGCCTCTACCCGAAATACAAAATCCTCAACCGTTAACGACTTATTTGTACCATCGTACCTTATTCCCCATTTTTCCAATTGGTTTGGAGTTATTGGTTTAAAACCATGAAAAGAAGGTGAGTTTCCAAAACCTGGGTATTGTTCGGCAAAATTCTGAGGAATGTTATTGAATTCCGGTTGGACTAGGTTGGGTTGACGCGGGCGTTGTTGTCTGAACATTTGAGGGTCATTCCGTGCAAAATGTTGTGCTTGCGGTGGTCTGTCATTATTGTTATTGAAGGGGGTTTGATACGCTCGCTGTTGGTCATAGGGTCCATTGTTACGGAAAGTCTGATTCTCCGAAGAGATTCCACGTTCGGAACGCAAGGACTCCCTAACCAGTTGTGGTAGCATGAGTTGCATATTTTGAACCTCATTCATAATCGCAGCCTGTGCAGCTCCCACCGAAGCACTGACATAGTCCCTCAGCGTCAATCCTTCCTCGGTAATAACCATTTCAGGGTCGACCTCCTCGCCAACAGGGGCTAAATTATTCCTATTCATGTTTCCTAAAACAAAGTCCCGAGTACCCTGGTTACCTGCCTGACCACTTATTTCCCTGACAGTTATGCTGCTGTAGGTCGGTGTACGAATTGTACTAAAACTATCAGGAGAAGAATGGGTTTGTGGTCCAAATCCGGGTGGGAATCTAATCGACATTAACGGAGTTACCGCGTTTGTAGAAACAATGGGTGCTGTATTTGGATTGGTGACTGTGGTTGTCGTAGTGGTTAGAATGTCGTCACTATTGCTTGCCTGGTTTCTACTGGATGATCGGAGTCGCCTAGTATTCATCCTTAGCCAAAACCGTTCGCAGATTCAAAAAAACTCAACTTTAACAATCTAGCACCGAAAAAAACTACTGAACGAATTACCCGTGGATAACTTTACCCTTAATTCAGAAAACCAATGGATTCCAGTTATAAAAAAAATTCAATAAAAAAAAATATTCAAATGTAGACGTATTTAGAAATTAACATGTAATTTCCCAATCCCCATATCCCGAAACAATTAAATTTAAGAAAATATTATTCCCTTAAATTGTAATACTAATAAAATCCCAAGAAAACGTAATTCCAAAAAAAAATAGTAATAATCAAGATGGTATGTGCCAAAAGATATTCACAAATTTATTTGTTAACGAAATATCAATTGTCATTAGAGAAAAATCCGAGTGTATGTGAGATTGTAATTATTATACAACCTTACAATCTCAATATCGATAAACCGAGTCAACTTCAAAAGCAAATACCACCGCCAGAATTCATAAAAGAAATGTTCTAAATTCAACTACCGTTTACGAAACAAAATTTCTGTCCGCAAATTTTCCCCAATAAACGTTTGTTAAATTTAATAATCCTTTAATATCCTTTATGTATTACCGATATCGAAAAGGAAAATCAATATAAAAAAATTTTAAGTATTTAATAATCGTCAATTATTATCTTATATTAGAAATATAAAAGCCAAATATTCTTGTAAATCCCTATATAAAAGAAATATCAATTGTAATTATGTAAACAAACTTCACATGTATGTATACTTGCGATTGTTGTATAATTTAACAATTTAAATGTCGAAAAAGAATTAAGCTGTAAGAAAATGTTATATCTTCAAATTCGAAGTTATCAAAAAAATTCAAAAAATGTAAATGTAAAAATACCATAAAAATAATCACCGATTATTAACCTATGTTAAAAAGTATTTGCAAAGATAAATAGATTTCTAATTAAATTTATTTGAATTGTAATAGTATTAAGGAAAAATATACGTTTTAATGTATATAATAATGTATAAGATTAATGGAAAAACTATTTTCTAGTTGCAAATAAGTTTAAGTAATGTTAGTAGATTATAAGTCTAGTATAAGAGTTCAAATATGACCAAAAAATATTATTCTAAATTATCAACTACAAATGATTAATGTTAATTAGTTTTCAAATATTTAATTTAATATATACAAAATATGTTTTGGTTGAAATTTGGTAACAGACGTGTAGTGGCGAAATGTGTGTGATTTATTTTTACTCGAGTTTAAAATCATTGGGTATTTTGTTCTCAGAATCGAGAACTTCAAATCTTATACGATGTTTAAGTATGATAAAAGTTTATGAAAATCGATCATGTCAAAAAATTTTTTCTTACGTATAAGCGTTAAGTGTTGTTGCCAACAAGTTTTCTACCATCAATCAACTGTAAACGAAACACAAGACAAAACGACATAGAGTGAATCTCCTGGACTTTCCTCTCATCCAATAATGGAAACATACGATCACCTAGCTATATAGCCGCCGTATCAAGTTTTCCATTATGGATTCGATTCGATTCAATCCATTCGACTCTCTCAGTCTCGTCTCTTATGTCGGAAGCCGTTGCAACTCAGGCTTGGTGTTTACTTGACACCTTCCAGGACATAGGTCGTCAGTCATAAGGTCAGAAAGCCGAGATCCCAATACCTAACTTCCCCATACGATGCCGTCGCAACGCAGGAATGGTGTGTACTTAACACCTTCCGGGACAATCGTCAAAAATATGAAAAGAAAAAAAAGTTATTGGATTAAACATTTTATCCGGAAATGTTCAAAGGTGTGGAAGCCAGAAAAGATGAATTAAAACACCTTTAGGCTAAATTACTTTAACCCGAAGGGTTAACTAACTTTCGAGCCCCACGTTGGGCGCCATTTTGTGTGATGTGTACGAGGGAAAAAATTTTGTTTTGAGAAATTTTTGAAATAAATCAAAATCCCAACTTCGCTTCGCGATGGACAATGGCACGCTGGTGTTTGGGCTGAAGCTCGCCGGAAATGGGGGGTTCGTGTCCATCTACTCACACATACACAACTTAATTCGTGCCAAAAACGAAAGATGTAGATGAAAAAAACCGAAGCGATATAAAACATAAAACATTGAACAAAAACGACCGTTGAATGATGATAAAAAATTTTTCGCGGATTTTGACATGACCGAACTCGAGTCTTCAGGACCAGATGTTATTGTCCTGGACAGGCAGCCCACCCCATATGACAACGTATTGTCAACCGTGGCACTACTCAATGCCTGAAAAAAAATATTTGGGAGTAATGCCCCAAAACGTAACTTACCATTTCGCCATACGCTAGTTACCTTTCAACCAAATTCTAAACAAATTAAAACATTGTTATTTTGTTTTCTATTATTTCAAAAAAAATGTACAAAATGTTTTTATTTACTTATCTATTCTACTTAAATTAAGCAAATTTATACAGTGTAAATAGAATTGGTTATAAATATAAAGAAAATAAATTCAACAATACGTTCTTATTTGCCTAAAACCCTAAATTCTTGACTTTTCAAATTCGTTTTCCGATTATTTTGCAATAAATTTGTTCATTAGTACCCAAATCAAAGAACATTGATGGTATCAAAAATGGATACTTGTTTTAGTTTTACCATTAACTGTATTAAAAAAATTAAAATTTTTTTGTTCGAGAATCGATATATTTTTTCTTAATTTGGAAAATCAAGATTTTCGAGGGTTTATTATTATTATTTTATATAAATATAATTATCAGGGTATTTGTATAAGAAATGGTAACTATAAAAAAAACAATTATCCAAAAGATAAAAAAAAGTTAACTGGCAACATTGCCCAGATTCAGGTTTTATTGAAAAAATTTTTTTTTTTCAAAATTTACTTAAAGATTAAATAAGCCGGACGTTAAAGATATTCACGCGTACTCCGAATTTAATCCCACAATTTAAATTCACCACGAGTGGTCAAGTCTAAATTTCGCCAAAGTTTAGTTCAAGCAGTCAAATTCAGTTTCAATATTAAAATTCAGTTTATATATTCAAATTCAGTTCAATCGCCCAAAATTCGTTAGGATGTTTAAATTTAGTTTAAATATTTAAATTGCATCAGGTCCACGAATAGGAATTTTCAAAAGAAATTTTAAATTTAAAAATGAGCCGGAAAAATTAGTTCAAGTTTTCCTTTCCTTTTTTTTTGTATTTACTCAAATTCAAATTTAATTTGTTTGCTCAAATTTAAATTTAACTTTCAATAAAAGAAAACAGTCTAAGCGATAGAATTCGAATGGGTTTTAGTCATTTATCTGGTCAGGGATAACGATTTATTCGGTTAGTAATAACTACTTATTCGGTTAGTAATGACTACCTATTCGGTTAGTAATGACTACTTATTCGGTTAGTGATGAACCTTCATTCAGCTAGTACTAACTACTCATTTGGTATTTTATTTGCTAAATAAAGCACTTATTATTTAATTTAATTTGTTCATTTAATCATTCATTGATTAAATTATTTATTCGGGAATTAGTTTGTAAACTATTCATTCGGATGTTCGAGTTCCGATTAAGTCTGACCATTTAACTTCGTCCTAAATCCAGTCCAGGCATTTCAATCGTACTTAAGTTATTGTACCCGAGTTTGTTTACCTAATCTTAATATTGTTTGCGAATTTAAATTCCGAATTGATTTAGGCATTTACAATTGTATTCAGTTTAGAGGCTGAAATTCTTGCTAACAAATCGAGTTTACGTATCTAAATCACGAATAGGTTTAGGGACTTAAAATCGTGTTCAGATCGAAAGAATCAAATTCATAGTTGAAATTCAAGTTTAAGTATCCTAATTGTAATTACTTTACAGTATCTAACCCTAGTTTGTATACTCCAACTTATTTCAGTTACTGGATCTAAATTATGAAATTGGTCAAGATATTAAAATTCATATTTAACTTAAAGATCTAAAGTTATACTACAAATTCAGTTTAAGTGTTCCAATCGCAATTAAATTACTGTATCCAACTCAAGTTGGTATACCTAAACTGAATTAAGTTTATGAATTAAGCTTGCGTATTGGTTCAGATATTTAAAATTGTGTTTAGATTGACGATTTAGATTCATACCAAAACCCAGTTTAAGTCGTGTTATTGTACTTTATTTACAGTATCTTTCTTTAGTTGGTATACTAAAACTTAATTTAGTTTATGAATTTAAATCACGAATTGGTTTAGTAATTAGAAATTGTTTTTAGTTAGCAGATTTAAATTCATACCAAAAATCCAGTTTAAGTATTCTAATAGCAACTTAGTTACAGTCTCTAGCTTTAGTTTGTTTACTTAAACCAAATTTAGTGTATGAAGCCAGATTACGAATTTGGTTTAGGTATTTAAAATTGCCTTAAGTTTAAAAAATCTAAATTCGTACCGGAGAACCAGTTTATGAATTTAGATCACGTATTGACCTAGGTATCTAAGGCGTATTTAATTTGGAAATTTAAATTCCTACCAAAAATTTAGTTCAAGCATTCCAATCATAATCACGTTACAGTGTATAACTCTAGTATGTATACTTAAACTCAATTTTGTTTATCAACTTAAACTGCGAATGGATTCGGCAATTAGAAATGGTATTTAGTTGTAAGGCTTAAGTTCATAATCAAAATCCAGTTTAAGTATTCTAATTCGTAATTAGATTACAGTATCCTACCTCAGTCTGTATACTTAAACTTACTTCAGTGTATGAATTTAAATTACCAAATGGTTTAGGAATTTGAAATTGCATTCAGTTCGAAGAATTTTAATTCGTACCAGATAACCAGTTTATGAATTTAGATCACGTATTGACCTAGGTATCTTAAGCGTAATTAATCTGGAAATTAAAATTCATATCACAAATGCCATTCCGGTATACCAAACGTAATTAAGTTACAGTATCCACATTTAGTTTGGGTTCCTAAACTAAACTTAGTTTACAACTTTAAATCACGAAATTGGGTAAGGTGTCTAAAATTGTACTTAATTTGAAAATTTAAATTCATACTAAAAATTTAGTCTAAGCTTTCTGATCATAAGTAAGTTACAGTCTCTACCTTTAGTATTTTTACCTAAACTTGATTTTGTTTATGAATTTAAATTTCGTTCCGATTTAGTTATCTAAACTTGTGTTAAACATAAAAATTTAAATAAATACTAAAGATTTAGTTCAGGCATTCGAATTTCAACTATGCGGATATGGTTTTTTTTTTGAAGCTATGTTTAGTCAAAAGAAAATCCGGTCTTTGATTCGGGTAGCTAAGTTTTAAAATTCAGCCCCTAAATTAGAATCCCGCTGATTTATCGAAATAAACCATGAGCATATAAATTAAAACCGTGGGTAAATACTTAAAACTCAAATTAAGCACAAAGTACGTATACGAAATGTATTTCTTACTAAAGTCCTATACTCAAAAAAAATTCTTTACATTTAATTCAATTTAATTTATTCATTAAATTTACTGCTTGTGGTTCATTTTAAAAGTCATCCGTTATGTTAAGCTAAACCAAACTAAAGCCATTTGAGAATGAAAATTACTCTTTAAATTTTCTTTTCAGACACGTTGTTAAAAAAAAAATACGAACTACAAAAAAAAAATGAACTTCTGTTCATTTAGGTTATTAAGTTTTCTTTTTCCTGCTTAAAAAAACAATTTATATGTATTTTGTAATAAAAAAAATTTATATTAATGGTTTTAGCGCGTTTTCCTTTGTTTTTCTTTTCTTGGATAACAAAAATTTTAAAATAGATGTCAAAATCTATACCCTTTTTTTTTTATTTAAAAATACACAGATTCCTTTCACATTGATTTAAAAAAAAATGGGTTAGCCGGGTTTTAATCGAGTTTCCATTCGTTTTCTATTTCATTTTCCGTTGGTTTTACCTACATAATTTTTGAGCGTTATATAGATAAGTAGAGCAAACGATAGTTTAAAAAAAAATACATAGTTATCATCGAAATACGCTATTCAGGGAATCATGTGTATTAGCGGTAATGGCCCTGTTCTCTTGGCCTCAGAACAGGTGTTTTGTTTTGTTGTATTATTGGATTTTGGTGTGGCTGTGATTTACCTGGTGGTCTGGATTTTTTTTGTCTTTGATTCCTCACTCTTTTACGGCCTTGAGATGGTAGGGGCTGATGTTCGATGGAATGGCTGATGACTGATGTAGGTTTTGCTGGCTGTTGATGGAAAAGTAGCTGTCTTCTGATCTAATGGCTGTTTACCGGAAACTTCGATTTTTGGATGATCTGCTCGCTGTTGTTGTTGTGGCAGGGTTGTGGTTATTTTCATCGGTTAAAAGTTTTGCGGTTTCTGGTGACGGTTGTTTGCCATTTCTTTGGGGATTAACGTTGACAAGTTGATGGCGAGAATTTGTTTTTCTTTTTCTTTAAAATTTAGGTGTTTGTTGTCCCAGAGGGTGACGTTAGACTGTGGCGACGGTTTTTTTTTTGTCTTCTGTTTCCTTAAATTGTGGCAATGTCCCACCAACGTTAAGCAATTGGCACGTGTTTTTGGGTAACACGCGAATGGTTGCCTGGGGTAGCCTTGAGCATATGGCGAACTTGTCCAGCCTCCAAAATTCACAATTTAAAACGCCGCACGTGTTACCTCCTGTTGTTTCCGTACTTGTCAGGAGCTTCCTCTGTAGGGATATGTTGGTGTTGGCCACGTGCCAACTTGATGGGGAACACAACCTTTTTTTTACCAATACACACCAAATTGAGGTTATTTTTTTTTAAGAATTTTTCCGTAAAACTTTTGGTATTATCCTTACCTGTCTAATTTTGTCCTGCTAAAAACTAATCACCCCCACGTTTCCTGGCATGCCACTCACGCGTTTCCCTTTTTTTTTATAATTTTTGCTGTCGTTATTTATAATTTAAAAACTTTTTAGTTGCACATTAAAAAAATTATGCCAAAAGAAAATTACAAATCGGTCGCACATCAATCTCACATTTCCCGTCAACGATCATCACTTGTCAGCTATCAGTGCTATAATGACTTTTTCCTCAAATTGTGTGTATACCCACGCTGAATCTGCTAAACTTGAATTCGCCTTGATAGAGTGGTATTTCTACCGTACGTTTTAGGGTTGTATTCTTTTTCCCATTTGAACAGTGATGGCACTCAGAGATGGGAATATTTAAGTGTTTTGGAATAAGAAAAAACGCCAATATCAATAACAAAACAGTGTCCGTCACAATTTTGTATATTGAATGAATTTAGATTTGTTCAATGTACAAAATCTTTAAAACGTTTCCCGTGCCAAAACCAATTGGATCTTTTAACGAAATACATAGTGTTTTAAAAGTGCGTTAAGGTTTTTGTTACAGGCATAAGGATTTTGTATATTGAATGAATTTAGATTTGTTTAATGTACAAAATCATTAAAATGTTTCCCGTGCCAAAACCAATTGGATTTTTTTAAAAAAGAAAGAACTTGTTTAAACAGTTTGTTATTAAAGAAGTCTTTGCCTGTGTGGCTTTTATTGCTGAGGCACCATTATGTGCCTTAACAAATATTGTAACTACTGTTCTGTATTTTGGTTTCATAAGAACAAAATAAATTTGCAATGTTTAAAAGTATTTTTGTTTCATAGAAATAACCTGCAGCTGTTGCTATTTGTTCTTGGAAATTCTTAGAATTTGGGATTGCAATGGGTTTACATTTAATACCGTCGTATTTTGTTTTTGTAAAAAAATGTTGGTTTTTTTAAGCAGGTAAAAATATTTAAAAGGAAAAAAGTCTTGTTTTGTAAAAAAATTCTTTGATGTCTTTAAAATTGTGTTTTTTTTTTGTTGAAAAGACATTTAGGCAAAAATTATTTAAAAGAAAAAATAACTACAAAAACTGCCAAAAATATCTTGGTTTCTTTGCATGATTTATAAAGAAATCATGCAACGAATTTTCTATTCAATTTTGTTTAATTATCCTTTAATAAACCGGTTTTGTTTTGTATGGATATGGTAGTAAAGGCAGTATTTTATTGTTGTTTCAATATAATTTCTCACACGAAATTTTGTTTTAATTTTCTCAAAATAAGCTGTAAAACTTCAAATGTACACATAATAATTATCCTACAAAGATTTCGGCCTCGGAATCATATTTCCAAAGGTTAGTATGCAATAGCACATCCATCTACATACTTGACCAAACCGACAATTAAAAAAAACCATTAAAATCTTTTAATAATTCGCTTTTTTATATTTTCAGGCACTTAAGGGGATTGACCAATGATTCTGGGAAGAAATCGGCCACTTAAATAAAATACCAGCAGGTTAGTATGCCAAACAAAATAATTCGCCAAAATATAAATCGCCTATTAAGCGATGGGTAGTCAGAAAATTGCTTTAAAAATTTCAAGAAAATCGGTTCAGTAGCTTAGGAGTTTGTAGGGCACAAAATTACATACGCTTTTTCATTTACATTACCACTTCCCCTGACCCTATCGAAAAAATTGGTAGCCTATTAAATTTTTGGGGCTCACGTGATATTACTTTCAGGAAAATCGGTTCAGTAGTAAGCCAACAAACAAAAAACAAAAATTTTTCATTTTTATATACATACATATGTATCTATGTACTAGAAATGTTAAATACTGGAGAATTTTATTTATAACTACACCCCCGTGCTACCTACCGGGTCAACGTTTTATCAGGAAACTTATTTTTTTTAATAAAATTATTTTGTAGGTTTCAGCCAAATCGCTTTATTATCAACTAAGTTTTTGTAGAATCCTGGTATATTTATGTGAAGGGTTCCAACGGTTCGACACAGTTGTGACGATCAACACGGTTGATTTTGCATTAAGCGTTTTTTTTTTTTGTTCGTACCTAACGATTAAGATTTCCATCCCTGAATGCCATCACTATCAAAATGACAGAAAAATACAACCATACAGCATACTAAACAAATACCACTCTACCACGGCGAATTGACACTATTGAAGTTTTAGCAGATTCAGCGTGGGTATACAGACAACTTGAAAAAAAAGTCTTTATAGCACCGGCTTCAACATTCAACAAGCGGCAGTGAAAGTGAAAAGGTGTTAAAACAATAAGTGTCTAAATCATTAATCCATGCGGTAGGTTATTAAATAATGTATCATTTATCATAATGAATAAACTTTTAACAGAAGAACATAAGGAGAATTCCAATAGCTACTAATTAAATTTGTTATTTTTGAAGGTGTAGTGTCCCCATAAAAAAATAAACAATTTTGATGGTTATCTATGAGGAAAACGTGAAATTTGGTTAAAGGGTGCTCTGGAAGGAAATAGGATCGAAAAAGCACGTGTGGTGTGTCATGTCGGGAGGCAGGACAGTTTCAACCTTACCTTCAAGCCACTGCAGGGCACATGTTAACAGCCCCGACCAGAACAACTTTGGAACCGGTAAACGTTTTCCCACCACTTCGTGGTGACCCGACAAACCAAAATCCATCTACCTCGTCGACACCAACAAACGTACCTCACTTCGAACAATCACCACCATTAAACAACAAAAAAACCATACTGGAATTTCAACTTAACAATACTCATCTGTAACTATACCGCCAAAACCATACTGGAATTTCAACTTAACAATACTCATCTGTAACTATACCGCCAAAACCATACTGGAATTTCAACTTAACAATACTCATCTGTAACTATACCGCCAAAACCACACCCGAATTTCAACCTAACAATACTTACCTTGAGCTACACCATCTGCACCACATTTCTGTGACTCAAAATATCAACGTACTTACCCGCAGCTAAACCACTAACGTCAGACTCAATGATTATTTGGAACAAATTAAAGATAACAACCTTGCTGAGGAAAATACAACATCTAAAAATAACCAGGCAACAAGATGACCAAGTAAAAGTACCACAGGAAAGGCACAGGTAAACTTGTAATTGAAATAGTTTGAAAATTGAGGATCCAGTCTTTTTACACCCTTGTCGTTTGATGAATCGTTTTTTTTCTTTTGTCTAAAACTACACTACGTTTTTTTCAACATGTTTCAAGTTGATAGCCGATGCAAATCAATGCAAACCCAAACACTGAAACTAAATTAAAATTTCTTAAACGGTTTTAGCGGATTTATAAACATCGAGATACCTGATTTTTTTCTTACGTAAAATCCATGTGTCTGTTTAATTGACCAAACAAAATTCAAAAAAAATTTAAATAGCTAGTCTTGACTTAAGATTATTCGAATAAACTAAAAGTTGCATTTCACAATAGAACCTAATTTTCCATTAGAAAAGAAAATTTTAAAGGTAACTCTAAATTTGAATTTCATGTCTATACCTAGAATTAGAATCAGAAGTTGAATGTAAATACTGGATCGAAATTTAAAAATTATACTCCGTGTACTAGCATTGATTTGAAAAGTTTAGACGAAGCCTTTATATTATCCATATTGTTAATGTATCTATATAAATTCAAATCAAAATACGAAACATAGCCATTGAGAATAAATTCCAAAATTTCAACACCTAGACTAAATTAAATAAAATAAAAAGAAGAAAAAAAAAAACAAAAAAACAAAGAAAAGAAAATACTAAAATTCTTAAATAAATCAGGGATCCAACACTGGCGATATCTTAATTTAATAATAAAAACGTAAAAGATTTAATAAATAATTTTATAAATAATTGAATCAAAAATTTTTATAAACAATTTAATAAATAATTTTTTTATGAATAATTTTATAAATAATTTAATAAATAAGTTTTTTTGAGAAGTTGAAAATCATTTGACAAGTAGATTATTAATTAGTTAGACAAGTAGACCATTAGATTTAGTAAATAGTTAACACTAACTAAGTATGTAAATAAAAATAGTTAACACTAACTAAGTATGTAAATATAAACAGCTAACACTAACTAAATTTGTGAATAAGACTAACCAAACCAACTAAGTAAACCACTAGAACTAACTAAATGAATATCTGAAAATAACTTAATGAATTATTATATATAACAAAATAACATAACTTATAAAATGATAAGGGAATAAGTAAACCTGATAATAACAAGAGGAGTAAAGTTATTAAATGAATGAATGAATACATGAAATAAAAAAAAAATCAATATACAATCAAATATTCGAATAAGAATTTAAATATACCTTCACACAAATACTTAATATATAATCAAAGAAAAAAAAAATTAAATGTTAAATTAAAAATTCGAGTACATTTTAAAGCAAATATTTAATTTAGTATTCGAATAATAATTCAAATATATGTGCCCAAAGATATCTAATTAAACATTCGAATAAAAATTATTTAATTGGATATTCAAATAAAAATTCGAGTACATTTTAAAGCAAATATTTAATTTAGTATTCGAATAATAATTCAAATATATGTGCCCAAAGATATCTAATTAAACATTCGAATAAAAATTATTTAATTGGATATTCAAATAAAAATTCGAGTACATTTTAAACCAAATATTTAATCTATTTCCCAACCAAACATTCAATCGAATATTCGAAAAAAAAAATATTTTTTTTATTATACCAACTAAAATTCGAATAAAGATTCGTACAAGAATTTAAATATATATCAACAAACATATGTTCGGAGGCATACTCGAATAAATAGTTTAACAGGTGTTCAAACAAATATTAAACTTATATCTACATATATATATATACATGTATGTATGTATATATATATTGGTATGGACAAATAGTCAATTTAATATTCTTATAAAATAAATTCAAACGTATGTATGAACAAATATTTAAGCCAAAATTGTGCATATATATATACTAACAAAGATTAAACGTATATAAGTGGGAACGAATGTTTGATTGGAAATCTAAATAAAATTTTGGGAATATCAAATAAATAAATTCGATTACTAGCAATTCGCAAGATTAAATAAATATACCAAAAAAAAAAAAAATAAAACAAAAAGGAAAAAAGAGATAAATTAGTTGAAGAAAATGCAATTTCATAAATCAATCACTAATTGAAATACATAAAGTTGAATAAAAGTCATGATTTCACAAATCGATAAGCAATTTGAAATTGTATATTTATTAAACAATTTCATTAATCAGCAACATTGAAAATATAAATAAACTAGCTGAATTTAAAAATAAATTGTTTGAGAAGTCTACAATTTCGTAAATTGGTTAAATGGCCGAATCAACTTGGTCAGATAGACCAGCTTTTTCAAGTTCAATTTATTTATATTGCGTTTTGTTTTCTGAGTAATCGCTACACAATTATTCTGTTTATGTGAAGAAAATATTACAATAAGCCTTAGATTTTTCTTTCTATAAGAATTTAATAAGGAAGGACTAATAACACACATGATAGTTGTTTTTTATATACATATATACTATAATCCCAAATAGAACTCATAAGAACATTATGTGAATTATTATTACCTCTGAAAATAAAAATTACTTTTGATTTTAAATAAACATTTGTATTTGAAAGACTAAAAAAAAAATATGTTCCAATAATTTATAAATGGGGTTGCCATGTAGCTAAAGTGAAATAATTCTATGGTAAGTAGATTAGGGACATTACCTATATTTTTTCAGGCAAAAGGTAATGTCACGGTTGACATTAACCTGTCATATGGGGTGGGCAGCCTGACCGGGACCATTACATCTTGTCCCGAGGTTTCGAGTCCTGCCAAACCTACGTTGTGTGAAAGTTTCTGTCATCGGAATGTCTGTCCGTTTATTACAGGTTTACCCCTTACAGTAGGTCTTTTCGTACACTGTTGCTCGTTTTTAATTGCTTCTTTTTTTAACATCGTTTACATTTTGGCACGGATAAAGTTTGTAATTGTGATAACCTAGATGGAAACGAACCACCCATTCCCGGCGAGCTACAGCCGTAAACACCAGCGTGCCAACATCCATCGCGGAGCAAAAGGTTTTATTTTGGAAAAATTTAAATCGCTTTTTCCAAGCACAAATCACATTACACAAAATGGCGCCCAACGTGGGGCACGAAAGAGATTTAACCCTTCGGGTTAAAGTAACTTGGCTCGAGAGTAATTTAACTCTTTGGGTTAAATTAATTTAGCCTGAAGGTGTTTTAATTCATCTTTGCTGGCTTCCATACTTTCGAACATTTCCGTTTAAAATGTTTAATCTCGTACTTTTTTCTTTTATATAATGACTTATGTCGCGGAAGGTATTAATTAGATACCATGCCTGCATTGCGTCGGCATCGTATAGGGAAACTTGTTAGGGATCTCGGTATTAGGAACTTTTTATGACAATGTATGTCCTGGAAGGTATGTTTATAGTGCCACGCCTGAGTTGCGTCAGCGTCGGACAAGGGAACTTAGAACTGGGGGAGTCAAAGGGTTTTAAATCGAATCTTATCATTAATCTTGATCATGATCCGGGGGCTAAATAGCTAAGCGTTCATTAGGTTCAGTTAGTTGAGAAGGGGAGAAAAGGATCCCGCGACTCAAATTAATGTTATTTTCGTTTATTGTTTTTTTTTCGTCCGTAATTATTTCGATGACAGTTAACTAAATAACTCCAACATTTCACATACAGTTTAACATTTTTTTTCCGTTTGGCAAGATTTAGATTTATTCGTTTTTATTTGTATTGAAAACAATGCATAAAAACAATTTTATCGCTATCGTGAATATCGTACTCAATCATCTGATTGTAGTTTTGATAAATCGCGGACTCGAACTTGATAGGTTTTTACCACAAGTTTTTATTTCACTTTATCCTACACATTTCAACCTCAAGCTATTAATTACATTACATAACAAACAAAAATTACAAACAAAAATTTTTTTTTGTAGATTCGTAAACTTATTTACTAATTACATTATTTAATCTTTCGGTAGTCTAATGAACTATTAAATTTATTATACTAATTATATTATCAAATCTTGTGTGGTTTAATGAAACGTATTTACTAATTACACATTAAATCTTTTGTATTTTAGAAGTTATTCGTAGTTTTATACCTCTGTAGTATTATAACGTAGAAGTTATAAAATACTTAAACTATTACAAAAATACATAATCTAAAATTATATAGATTTTGTTTACACATATACAATTTTTACATTTTCTCTTGAATTTATATACATCACATCTTGCGGTGGATTTTACGTTGCCATTATTAATTATTTAGCATCATATTCATGGGCGGTTTTTGAATTTGGCTGGTGTATGAAAAGAATTTTTTTTATACAAAAATTTTTTTTTCTTTTGTTAAATTTAAAAATATTCCTATGAATACGAGTGTTAAATTATCAAAAAAATAATCTTAAATAATACAGATTATTTTTTTTTTCTCAAACACATTTTTATTACATTTTTTTATTGAATTTTTAAACATTGCGTCTATTATCGGGAGATTGGGTATACCTATTTGCCACTGTTTTGGGAATTTTTTCTTGGTGAATCTTTTTTTTGAATTTTGTCTATTCGACTATTGTTCTGTTTTACTTCGGTAATTGTACCGGTGATTTGATATCGGGAATTTTGGTGATTTGTTCTTTTTTTTACGGCTTGAATAGTTGTCTAGTTTATACGATTGTTGATTTATTTTTCTGAACTTTTAGGATTCGCTTTATTGATCTATATAGGGGGTATTATCTTATTGGGAGTTAGTTGGTCTGATTGATTTTAAAACGTTTTTCGATTGTCTGTTGAATTCGTTGAGGGATTATAGTTGTTTTGGACGGTGGTTTATAATGAATACCAGGAATCTTAGGTCCTTTAGTCGGAACCCCGTTACCAGCGAAGATAATCAGCCTCGTGATTCGGCCACAACGTCAGCCTCGCAAAACGTTGCTCCGGTAATTTCGACAAACGTGGTTACACCGTTAATGTCGATCAGATTTCCTCCAGGTTTTGGGCCGCAAACACATTATTCGCCCGAAAGCGAAATCACTATCCGTACACCAACGTATAGCAGTATAACAGCGAGGGAAATTAGCGGACAAGGAAGTAGACCAGCAAGGCCCGATATTAACAACATGGATCAACAGGATCGAGATTTACCACCAATTAGAGAAGAAGCTTACCCAGGCTTAGGCGTAGATGAGGAGGGAGTGACGATTAGGGAATACGTCGCTGCATCTGTTGGAGCTGCACAAGCTTCAATAATGAGGGAAGTACAGAATATGCAGTTGATGTTACCGCAACTAATCCGAGAATCTTTACGTTCCGAGCGCAGCCATTCTATAGACCCAGCAAATCCACCGAATCCTAGACAGTTCAATCCAAATCACGATTTTCGCACACCATTTAATAACAATAATAGACAACAGCCACCATTTCGTCCACCAAATAATCCTCAAATGCCTTTTCAACATCGATTACCACAGTCGCAAGCACCACAACAATTGTTCGGAAACAGTCCTTTAAATTATTTTGAACCTCATTCTAGTTTTGATAATTCACCACATAACCACGGTTATAGCCCTATAAATCCTAACCAGTTAGAGAAGTGGGGTATTAAGTATGACGGTACTAATAAATCTTTGACTGTTGAAGATTTCGTTTTTCGTGTGGAGATTTTAAGACATGATTACAATTGCTCATGGGACATCGTAATGAAGGGATTTCACCATTTGGTTACTGGAGCTGCTAGTACCTGGTTTTGGGCCTTTCGGATGAAGCATCCCATATGTGATTGGACTACTTTTAAACACCATCTGATTAGAAAATTCCGAAACTTTGAAAGTGATTTTGAGATACAGCGAAAAATAATGGAACGTAGACAGGCTCCGAATGAAACCGCCGATGCCTTCATTACGGAAATCATCAAACTCAAAAACCAGATGAGAATACACGTTTTAGAATCCGAGCTCGTTAAGATAGTGAAAGATAATTTAAAGGATGGTTTAGCACAACTTGTTTTCCCCATTAAAATTGATAATTTAGACCAACTACTTGAAGAGTGCAAAAGGGCAGAAAGAAACATTGCCAAACGCTTTTCACAACGTATGCCTCTAGGAAATACACGTAGGGTATATGACTAGCCCGACTTGCCCTAAATGTGTGGGAAACACCAAGGCGAACACGCAGAGGACTGGGCCGGCGTGTTCATTCCAAAACCCAACCCAGTAAATGACAATTTCTTAAATTTTATACTAGCTAGCGACACACCAACCGAAAACCAAAATTTAGACCAAACCACGGATTTAATCAAGTCAGAATGTAGCCAAATGAGTGAAAAGAATAGTCCACAAGTAAGTCACAGTCCCGACGTACACCGGAAAACAAAATCACCAACAACTTTTAATCCTCATCTTCCTTACGAACAACGTCTTGAATTATACCAACAAAAAAGGGCGGAAATCTTTGCTGACTAAGAACCAAGGGTGAGCAAGAGAATAATTAACACCCGAAAAAGATATGCGGTAAGAAAAGCAGAAAGAAAAAAAATCGTGTCAACTTTAATATGTAGTCCAGACGACATAAGACCATACATGTCGGTATCTATAAATGGGTTTAATTATCAGGGTCTTCTCGACAGTGGCGCATCAGTAAGTTGCCTCGGCAAAAATTGTTTAGAAAACGTTAGGAAAATGGAGGCGAAAGTAATTGATTATAAATCTTCGGTAAGAACGGCGGACGGTAAACAGCATATGATAGTGGGAAAAATACAGGCAATTATTAAATCGGGAAACCAGTCGGTCGAATCAGTTTTATACTTAGTACCTAATTTGAGTCAGGAATTAATACTCGGATATGACTTTTGGAGGCAAATCGGATTAAAAATAAGTTTCGAGAACGAAACAATAAACGCCCTTGCCGAGGAAGGTTCAGAAAACTCAAAAATTCACGATTTGACTAGTCACCAACGTAGAGTTCTTGAAAATGTTAAACTTTCGTTCAAATGTCACACGCAATATGGCTTAGGTAAAACTGATTTGGAAAGTCACAAGATTGATACTGGTGATGCTCCCGCTAAAAAAATGCGATATTATCCTGTTAGTCCTGCCGTACAAAAATTAATTTTTGCAGAATTGGACCGAATGTTGGATTTGGATGTGATAGAAGTAACCACAGGAGCCGAATGGAACAATAGGACAACGTTGGTAATGAAACCCGGCAAAAATAGGCTATGCCTCGATGCGAGGGAATTGAATAAGGTCACTAAAAAGGACGCTTATCCTCTCCCTAACATCGATGGCTTACTAGCTAGGCTCGGCGACACACATTTTATTTCAGCAATCGACTTAAAGGATGCGTTTTGGCAAATCCCTCTGGATGAAGAGAGTAGGCCGAAAACAGCATTCACAGTCCCAGGTAGGCCTCAATACCAATTTAAGGTTATGCCTTTCGGACTGTGTAATGCTGCGCAGAGATTATGTCGATTGATGGATAAAGTGGTGCCGTCTGAGCTGAAAGATAGGGTGTTCGTGTACCTTGACGACCTGTTGGTAGTATCACCGAATTTTGATGAACACATGGAAATGCTCCGAATTGTAGGTCAGAAATTAACATCTGCAGGTCTGACTATTAATATGTCGAAATCCAAATTCTGCTATAGGGAATTGAAGTATTTAGGTTACGTCGTAGGTGGAGGCAAACTTAGGCCTGATGATGAAAAAGTAAGGGCAATTTTGGAAATCAACCCGCCGAAAAATCAAAAGGATGTTAGGAGATTCCTAGGCACCGTAGGTTGGTACCGCCGGTTCATCCATGATTTTTCCACACTTACCGCACCTCTAACTGATACTTTAAAGAAATCACCTACTTTTAATTTCACTTCTGAAGCCATGAAATCATTTGAAGAGTTGAAACATCGTTTAGTAACTAGTCCTGTATTGTCTAGCCCTGATTTTGAAAAGCCTTTCTTTGTCCAGTGCGACGCCTCAAACGTTGGTTTGGGCGCAGTCTTGTTTCAGAAAGATGATGAAGGGGAAGAGCACCCGATTGAGTATTTCTCCAGGAAATTAAATAGCGCTCAAAAAAATTATTCCACTACGGAGAAAGAGTGTCTCGCGGTTGTACTTGCGATTGAAAGGTTTAGGCAATACATAGAACTGATGGATTTCACGGTGATAACAGACCATTCCAGTTTAAAGTGGCTCATGCGGCAGAACGACCTACATGGTAGACTTGCTCGGTGGAGTTTAAAACTCCAGGGATTTAAATTTAATATCGAGCATAGGAAAGGTAGTAAGAATGTAGTCCCCGATATGCTATCGCGTCAGGATATGGAGGAGGTAGTAGCCGATCCTAGTAGCACTGTATTAGATTTCAATTCTGAAGAATTCAAGAGTAAGGAATATTTAACGCTCATAGAAACTGTGGAACAGAACGCGAATAGGCTTCCGGATTTAAAGGTAGAAGAGGGTATTCTTTACAAGAGGGTGAAATTTAATCGGAATGGCTTAGAAAATGAAGATGATTGCTGGCGAATATGGGTACCATCCCGCCTAACAGATGGCATAATAAGTAAATCACATATTGACAACACCTTACACGGAGGTATAGCAAAAACATTGTTCAACATTAGGGAATATTTTTACTGGCCTTCAATGGTGAAGCAGATCCGAAACTTCGTAAGCGAGTGTAAAACATGTAAGGAAATAAAACACCCAAGGAAAATACTGCGTCCACCGATGGGAAAAGAAGTTGTAACTCAAAGACCTTTTCAAAAGATTTATATTGATTTTTTAGGACCTTATACGAGAACAAAATCGGGCAACACATTTATTTTTATAGTCTTAGACCACAAAACAAAATTTGTTTTGTTAAAAGCGTTGTCAAAAGCTACCACCAAAGCGGTGATTAAATTTTTAAGAGATGAGGTATTTTATAAATTCGGAGTGCCGGAATTGCTACATTCGGATAATGGCAAACAATTTACCTCCGAAGCATTTAAGGATTTTTTAGAAATATTTGGCATTAAACATATTCGTACCCCGATATATTCTCCTCAATCTAACGCGAGCGAGAGGGTAAATCAAACCATACTTAGTTCCATTCGAAGTTTCTTGGAAAATGACCAATCGAAATGGGATGAAAATTTGTCTAAAATAGAATGCTCTCTTAGGTCTACGGTTCACTCTGCGACTGGTGTTAGCCCTTATTTTTCTCTAACTGGTTATAATATGATTACTCATGCGGATGCTTATGAAATACTAAGAAAACTAAAATCTGCTGAAGAAGGCGAAATGTTGATACTGCCGAAATCATCACAAATGCAATTGATCCACCAAAAAGTTAGCGAAAAGTTACATGGCGCTTATTTGCGAAATGTTAAATCCTACAATCTTAAAAGCAGGATTGTGAAATATATGCCCGGCCAAGAGGTCTATAGAAAAAACTTTGTACAAAGCCAATTTTCAAAGGGAATCAACGCAAAACTTTGCAGACCGTGGCTAAGGTGCAGGATTAGAAGAGCAGTAGGTAACAGCCAATATGAGATTGAAAATCTCAGAGGACAATTTATTGGTGTGATACATGCTCAACACTTAAAACAGTAGATGATGTGAGGCATATTGGGAAATATTGTATTGATGGAATAGGAGAAATGGGAAAGGAGTTTCCGGATTCCCAACTCTTTTCACGCCACAGGTTATGAGAAAAGAGCTGGCTTTGTGACGATCAACACGGTTGATTTTGCATTAAGCGTTTTTTTTTTGTTCGTACCTAACGATTAAGATTTCCATCCCTGAATGCCATCACTATCAAAATGACAGAAAAATACAACCATACAGCATACTAAACAAATACCACTCTACCACGGCGAATTGACACTATTGAAGTTTTAGCAGATTCAGCGTGGGTATACAGACAACTTGAAAAAAAAGTCTTTATAGCACCGGCTTCAACATTCAACAAGCGGCAGTGAAAGTGAAAAGGTGTTAAAACAATAAGTGTCTAAATCATTAATCCATGCGGTAGGTTATTAAATAATGTATCATTTATCATAATGAATAAACTTTTAACAGAAGAACATAAGGAGAATTCCAATAGCTACTAATTAAATTTGTTATTTTTGAAGGTGTAGTGTCCCCATAAAAAAATAAACAATTTTGATGGTTATCTATGAGGAAAACGTGAAATTTGGTTAAAGGGTGCTCTGGAAGGAAATAGGATCGAAAAAGCACGTGTGGCGTGTCATGTCGGGAGGCAGGACAGTTTCAACCTTACCTTCAAGCCACTGCAGGGCACATGTTAACAGCCCCGAACAGAACAACTTTGGAACCGGTAAACGTTTTCCCACCACTTCGTGGTGACCCGACAAACCAAAATCCATCTACCTCGTCGACACCAACAAACGTACCTCACTTCGAACAATCACCACCATTAAACAACAAAAAAAACATACTGGAATTTCAACTTAACAATACTCATCTGTAACTATACCGCCAAAACCATACTGGAATTTCAACTTAACAATACTCATCTGTAACTATACCGCCAAAACCATACTGGAATTTCAACTTAACAATACTCATCTGTAACTATTCCGCCAAAACCACACCCGAATTGCAACCTAACAATACTTACCTTGAGCTACACCATCTGCACCACATTTCTGTGACTCAAAATATCAACGTACTTACCCGCAGCTAAACCACTAACATCAGACTCAATGATTATTTGGAACAAATTAAAGATAACAACCTTGCTGAGGAAAATACAACATCTAAAAATAACCAGGCAACAAGATGACCAAGTAAAAGTACCACAGGAAAGGCACAGGTAAACTTGTAATTGAAATAGTTTGAAAATTGAGGATCCAGTCTTTTTACACCCTTGTCGTTTGATGAATCGTTTTTTTTCTTTTGTCTAAAACTACACTACGTTTTTTTCAACATGTTTCAAGTTGATAGCCGATGCAAATCAATGCAAACCCAAACACTGAAACTAAATTAAAATTTCTTAAACGGTTTTAGCGGATTTATAAACATCGAGATACCTGATTTTTTTCTTACGTAAAATCCATGTGTCTGTTTAATTGACCAAACAAAATTCAAAAAAAATTTAAATAGCTAGTCTTGACTTAAGATTATTCGAATAAACTAAAAGTTGCATTTCACAATAGAACCTAATTTTCCATTAGAAAAGAAAATTTTAAAGGTAACTCTAAATTTGAATTTCATGTCTATACCTCGAATTAGAATCAGAAGTTGAATGTAAATACTGGATCGAAATTTAAAAATTATACTCCGTGTACTAGCATTGATTTGAAAAGTTTAGACGAAGCCTTTATATTATCCATATTGTTAATGTATCTATATAAATTCAAATCAAAATACGAAACATAGCCATTGAGAATAAATTCCAAAATTTCAACACCTAGACTAAATTAAATAAAATAAAAAGAAGAAAAAAAAACAAAAAAACAAAGAAAAGAAAATACTAAAATTCTTAAATAAATCAGGGATCCAACACTGGCGATATCTTAATTTAATAATAAAAACGTAAAAGATTTAATAAATAATTTTATAAATAATTGAATCAAAAATTTTTATAAACAATTTAATAAATAATTTTTTTATGAATAATTTTATAAATAATTTAATAAATAAGTTTTTTTGAGAAGTTGAAAATCATTTGACAAGTAGATTATTAATTAGTTAGACAAGTAGACCATTAGATTTAGTAAATAGTTAACACTAACTAAGTATGTAAATAAAAATAGTTAACACTAACTAAGTATGTAAATATAAACAGCTAACACTAACTAAATTTGTGAATAAGACTAACCAAACCAACTAAGTAAACCACTAGAACTAACTAAATGAATATCTGAAAATAACTTAATGAATTATTATATATAACAAAATAACATAACTTATAAAATGATAAGGGAATAAGTAAACCTGATAATAACAAAAGGAGTAAAGTTATTAAATGAATGAATGAATACATGAAATAAAAAAAAAATCAATATACAATCAAATATTCGAATAAGAATTTAAATATACCTTCACACAAATACTTAATATATAATCAAAGAAAAAAAAATTAAATGTTAAATTAAAAATTCGAGTACATTTTAAAGCAAATATTTAATTTAGTATTCGAACAATAATTCAAATATATGTGCCCAAAGATATCTAATTAAACATTCGAATAAAAATTATTTAATTGGATATTCAAATAAAAATTCGAGTACATTTTAAAGCAAATATTTAATTTAGTATTCGAAGTATAATTCAAATATATGTGCCCAAAGATATCTAATTAAACATTCGAATAAAAATTATTTAATTGGATATTCAAATAAAAATTCGAGTACATTTTAAACCAAATATTTAATCTATTTCCCAACCAAACATTCAATCGAATATTCGAAAAAAAAAAATATTTTTTTTATTATACCAACTAAAATTCGAATAAAGATTCGTACAAGAATTTAAATATATATCAACAAACATATGTTCGGAGGCATACTCGAATAAATAGTTTAACAGGTGTTCAAACAAATATTAAACTTATATCTACATATATATATATACATGTATGTATGTATATATATATTGGTATGGACAAATAGTCAATTTAATATTCTTATAAAATAAATTCAAACGTATGTATGAACAAATATTTAAGCCAAAATTGTGCATATATATATACTAACAAAGATTAAACGTATATAAGTGGGAACGAATGTTTGATTGGAAATCTAAATAAAATTTTGGGAATATCAAATAAATAAATTCGATTACTAGCAATTCGCAAGATTAAATAAATATACCTAAAAAAAAAAAAAAAAAAAAACAAAAAGGAAAAAAGAGATAAATTAGTTGAAGAAAATGCAATTTCATAAATCAATCACTAATTGAAATACATAAAGTTGAATAAAAGTCATGATTTCACAAATCGATAAGCAATTTGAAATTGTATATTTATTAAACAATTTCATTAATCAGCAACATTGAAAATATAAATAAACTAGCTGAATTTAAAAATAAATTGTTTGAGAAGTCTACAATTTCGTAAATTGGTTAAATGGCCGAATCAACTTGGTCAGATAGACCAGCTTTTTCAAGTTCAATTTATTTATATTGCGTTTTGTTTTCTGAGTAATCGCTACACAATTATTCTGTTTATGTGAAGAAAATATTACAATAAGCCTTAGATTTTTCTTTCTATAAGAATTTAATAAGGAAGGACTAATAACACACATGATAGTTGTTTTTTATATACATATATACTATAATCCCAAATAGAACTCATAAGAACATTATGTGAATTATTATTACCTCTGAAAATAAAAATTACTTTTGATTTTAAATAAACATTTGTATTTGAAAGACTAAAAAAAAAATATGTTCCAATAATTTATAAATGGGGTTGCCATGTAGCTAAAGTGAAATAATTCTATGGTAAGTAGATTAGGGACATTACCTATATTTTTTCAGGCAAAAGGTAATGTCACGGTTGACATTAACCTGTCATATGGGGTGGGCAGCCTGACCGGGACCATTACATCTTGTCCCGAGGTTTCGAGTCCTGCCAAACCTACGTTGTGTGAAAGTTTCTGTCATCGGAATGTCTGTCCGTTTATTACAGGTTTACCCCTTACAGTAGGTCTTTTCGTACACTGTTGCTCGTTTTTAATTGCTTCTTTTTTTAACATCGTTTACATTTTGGCACGGATAAAGTTTGTAATTGTGATAACCTAGATGGAAACGAACCACCCATTCCCGGCGAGCTACAGCCGTAAACACCAGCGTGCCAACATCCATCGCGGAGCAAAAGGTTTTATTTTGGAAAAATTTAAATCGCTTTTTCCAAGCACAAATCACATTACACAAAATGGCGCCCAACGTGGGGCACGAAAGAGATTTAACCCTTCGGGTTAAAGTAACTTGGCTCGAGAGTAATTTAACTCTTTGGGTTAAATTAATTTAGCCTGAAGGTGTTTTAATTCATCTTTGCTGGCTTCCATACTTTCGAACATTTCCGTTTAAAATGTTTAATCTCGTACTTTTTTCTTTTATATAATGACTTATGTCGCGGAAGGTATTAATTAGATACCATGCCTGCATTGCGTCGGCATCGTATAGGGAAACTTGTTAGGGATCTCGGTATTAGGAACTTTTTATGACAATGTATGTCCTGGAAGGTATGTTTATAGTGCCACGCCTGAGTTGCGTCAGCGTCGGACAAGGGAACTTAGAACTGGGGGAGTCAAAGGGTTTTAAATCGAATCTTATCATTAATCTTGATCATGATCCGGGGGCTAAATAGCTAAGCGTTCATTAGGTTCAGTTAGTTGAGAAGGGGAGAAAAGGATCCCGCGACTCAAATTAATGTTATTTTCGTTTATTGTTTTTTTTTCGTCCGTAATTATTTCGATGACAGTTAACTAAATAACTCCAACATTTCACATACAGTTTAACATTTTTTTTCCGTTTGGCAAGATTTAGATTTATTCGTTTTTATTTGTATTGAAAACAATGCATAAAAACAATTTTATCGCTATCGTGAATATCGTACTCAATCATCTGATTGTAGTTTTGATAAATCGCGGACTCGAACTTGATAGGTTTTTACCACAAGTTTTTATTTCACTTTATCCTACACATTTCAACCTCAAGCTATTAATTACATTACATAACAAACAAAAATTACAAACAAAAATTTTTTTTTGTAGATTCGTAAACTTATTTACTAATTACATTATTTAATCTTTCGGTAGTCTAATGAACTATTAAATTTATTATACTAATTATATTATCAAATCTTGTGTGGTTTAATGAAACGTATTTACTAATTACACATTAAATCTTTTGTATTTTAGAAGTTATTCGTAGTTTTATACCTCTGTAGTATTATAACGTAGAAGTTATAAAATACTTAAACTATTACAAAAATACATAATCTAAAATTATATAGATTTTGTTTACACATATACAATTTTTACATTTTCTCTTGAATTTATATACATCACATCTTGCGGTGGATTTTACGTTGCCATTATTAATTATTTAGCATCATATTCATGGGCGGTTTTTGAATTTGGCTGGTGTATGAAAAGAATTTTTTTTATACAAAAATTTTTTTTTCTTTTGTTAAATTTAAAAATATTCCTATGAATACGAGTGTTAAATTATCAAAAAAATAATCTTAAATAATACAGATTATTTTTTTTTTCTCAAACACATTTTTATTACATTTTTTTATTGAATTTTTAAACATTGCGTCTATTATCGGGAGATTGGGTATACCTATTTGCCACTGTTTTGGGAATTTTTTCTTGGTGAATCTTTTTTTTGAATTTTGTCTATTCGACTATTGTTCTGTTTTACTTCGGTAATTGTACCGGTGATTTGATATCGGGAATTTTGGTGATTTGTTCTTTTTTTTACGGCTTGAATAGTTGTCTAGTTTATACGATTGTTGATTTATTTTTCTGAACTTTTAGGATTCGCTTTATTGATCTATATAGGGGGTATTATCTTATTGGGAGTTAGTTGGTCTGATTGATTTTAAAACGTTTTTCGATTGTCTGTTGAATTCGTTGAGGGATTATAGTTGTTTTGGACGGTGGTTTATAATGAATACCAGGAATCTTAGGTCCTTTAGTCGGAACCCCGTTACCAGCGAAGATAATCAGCCTCGTGATTCGGCCACAACGTCAGCCTCGCAAAACGTTGCTCCGGTAATTTCGACAAACGTGGTTACACCGTTAATGTCGATCAGATTTCCTCCAGGTTTTGGGCCGCAAACACATTATTCGCCCGAAAGCGAAATCACTATCCGTACACCAACGTATAGCAGTATAACAGCGAGGGAAATTAGCGGACAAGGAAGTAGACCAGCAAGGCCCGATATTAACAACATGGATCAACAGGATCGAGATTTACCACCAATTAGAGAAGAAGCTTACCCAGGCTTAGGCGTAGATGAGGAGGGAGTGACGATTAGGGAATACGTCGCTGCATCTGTTGGAGCTGCACAAGCTTCAATAATGAGGGAAGTACAGAATATGCAGTTGATGTTACCGCAACTAATCCGAGAATCTTTACGTTCCGAGCGCAGCCATTCTATAGACCCAGCAAATCCACCGAATCCTAGACAGTTCAATCCAAATCACGATTTTCGCACACCATTTAATAACAATAATAGACAACAGCCACCATTTCGTCCACCAAATAATCCTCAAATGCCTTTTCAACATCGATTACCACAGTCGCAAGCACCACAACAATTGTTCGGAAACAGTCCTTTAAATTATTTTGAACCTCATTCTAGTTTTGATAATTCACCACATAACCACGGTTATAGCCCTATAAATCCTAACCAGTTAGAGAAGTGGGGTATTAACCCTTTCAGCCCCGTTGTTGCCTATAGGCAACATTGCAATCAAACACTTATAACTCCCGAAAATTTCATTTTTTCTTATAACGGTTTTCTGTTCTTAGTAAATATGCATCTTAGCAATGTGTGTGCAGAATTTAATACAATAAGCTTTGATGGTGTTAATTTGCGAACTGTTTGTTTAAGCGACCATGCGTTTTACAAATTATTTGGAAAAATTGTGTTTTTAAAAAAACTAAAGAAATTAATATTAAAAAAAAATATTTGTGTAAAAAGTGCAATCTGCTATTTAAAACAGGTTAGTTAATGATATTAAACAACAAACACAAGAAAAAAGTTGTAGCTTTGTCCTCAGTATTTTTTTTTAAAACAATGTTGCCTATAGGCAACATTGGTCCATTATGTTCATAATTTACATAAGAATATATTGTTTACTAAAAATGAGTGCAAGGGGTTTGACAAAGTTAAAAATTGAAAAAAATTATTAATTTTGATTAGGATGATTCTGCTGAAGAATGCGAAGATGAAGCCGTCGAAAAGTGTGCATATTTGGCAATTTAGGTAAGGTTAGTAAGGTTATAAAGTAAACTTCACACCCTCACCCAGACACCAATATGGTCCATTGTAAGGCGTCACAAGTGAAAGAATTCTAGTATGAAAGAATAGGAGAAGTAAAGAGTGAAAGCACAGGAAAAGAGGAAGTAGTGGAAGATAAGAAATTGGACTGCACAATCCAAATACAACCCTACTAAACAGAAAACTGCCTTACATGTGCCTAGTCCTCAGTCTTCTGCCGCGCAACCAGGTCATTCCCATTACAAATCCGATTCTCGAGCTCCCCGAGACATCTCCTAATTCGCGTAGGAATCTGCTACCCAGTCACCTCAGCCTACTGATCTGTAGCCTGAGACAGTGGCACAGCAAGTGCTCAACTGTCTTCAACTCCTCTGGGTCGTCACACAAACTACATGTATCCGACATGTCAGTTCCCATTCCTACCGCCATCCTGCCTATCATACAGTGGCTTGCGATAATACCAGGCCCTACTCTTGCACATCAGCGCATCTGAATTTGAACTACTAAGCACCGGTCACTGCGTGTGTGATACCCGGCAGTATGTTCGGCTCCGCCACACCCGATAGTTCCGCTCAGAGCCCATTCCCTAATTCTTCCAAAGTAGAACTGCATTGGAGGACTGACCGCCTACAAACTGTCAGGATCCCCGATTTCCGAGCCCAGTCTCGCCAACTAATCAGCTATCTCGTTGCCGGTGACGTTGCAGTGACCCGGTTCTAAGCACAGTCTCACCACATAATTCCCTAAGATTTCTCCTAAAGCCCTCCTGCAATCATCCACTAGCCTGGAGTTCACATATTTGGGAATTTAATAGAGGAAACAAAACATGAAGGAAAACGAATTGGTGGCTGATTTGATTGAAGGGATTGTTGTCGATGAACATGAAAATAATAGTAGAATGGCAAATAGTTGATTGCTATAACAAAAAATATGGTCGGAGTTGATTTTGCTTCTATGTTGATGGAGCTATATAAAATTAACCACCGTTCCATATTCACCAGCTCTATCATCACCAATTTCATTACCACCCGATAGCGCAAGTTCTTGAACAAGATCTTATGTAGCAGAACCCGTAAAAAGTAAAATATAAGCTAGCCACTGGGTTGAATAGGGATCGAAAGGACGATGCAAGATATGTCACATAGGCTTTCCACGTCCGAAGTGCAGCAAATGCAGAGTATATTTATGCTGTGATCCACAAAAAAATTGTTTTCTATTATATCATACATAAAATATAAAAAAATTGCAATAAATAAATTATCAAATATCTTTAACATGTGTTTAAAGTTTACCCACAACTGCCCAATGTTGCCTATAGGCAACATCTTATATATCCTTAACCAGGATAGTTAGAACTTTAAATTTTTTATTATTTCATATTTCATATCATACGAACTTAAATATCATAAAAAAAATTTTTTTGAACTACTCAAAAAAATTCGGGGATGAAAGGGTTAAGTATGACGGTACTAATAAATCTTTGACTGTTGAAGATTTCGTTTTTCGTGTGGAGATTTTAAGACATGATTACAATTGCTCATGGGACATCGTAATGAAGGGATTTCACCATTTGGTTACTGGAGCTGCTAGTACCTGGTTTTGGGCCTTTCGGATGAAGCATCCCATATGTGATTGGACTACTTTTAAACACCATCTGATTAGAAAATTCCGAAACTTCGAAAGTGATTTTGAGATACAGCGAAAAATAATGGAACGTAGACAGGCTCCGAATGAAACCGCCGATGCCTTCATTACGGAAATCATCAAACTCAAAAACCAGATGAGAATACACGTTTTAGAATCCGAGCTCGTTAAGATAGTGAAAGATAATTTAAAGGATGGTTTAGCACAACTAGTTTTCCCCATTAAAATTGATAATTTAGACCAACTACTTGAAGAGTGCAAAAGGGCAGAAAGAAACATTGCCAAACGCTTTTCACAACGTATGCCTCTAGGAAATACACGTAGGGTATATGACTAGCCCGACTTGCCCTAAATGTGTGGGAAACACCAAGGCGAACACGCAGAGGACTGGGCCGGCGTGTTCATTCCAAAACCCAACCCAGTAAATGACAATTTCTTAAATTTTATACTAGCTAGCGACACACCAACCGAAAACCAAAATTTAGACCAAACCACGGATTTAATCAAGTCAGAATGTAGCCAAATGAGTGAAAAGAATAGTCCACAAGTAAGTCACAGTCCCGACGTACACCGGAAAACAAAATCACCAACAACTTTTAATCCTCATCTTCCTTACGAACAACGTCTTGAATTATACCAACAAAAAAGGGCGGAAATCTTTGCTGACTAAGAACCAAGGGTGAGCAAGAGAATAATTAACACCCGAAAAAGATATGCGGTAAGAAAAGCAGAAAGAAAAAAAATCGTGTCAACTTTAATATGTAGTCCAGACGACATAAGACCATACATGTCGGTATCTATAAATGGGTTTAATTATCAGGGTCTTCTCGACAGTGGCGCATCAGTAAGTTGCCTCGGCAAAAATTGTTTAGAAAACGTTAGGAAAATGGAGGCGAAAGTAATTGATTATAAATCTTCGGTAAGAACGGCGGACGGTAAACAGCATATGATAGTGGGAAAAATACAGGCAATTATTAAATCGGGAAACCAGTCGGTCGAATCAGTTTTATACTTAGTACCTAATTTGAGTCAGGAATTAATACTCGGATATGACTTTTGGAGGCAAATCGGATTAAAAATAAGTTTCGAGAACGAAACAATAAACGCCCTTGCCGAGGAAGGTTCAGAAAACTCAAAAATTCACGATTTGACTAGTCACCAACGTAGAGTTCTTGAAAATGTTAAACTTTCGTTCAAATGTCACACGCAATATGGCTTAGGTAAAACTGATTTGGAAAGTCACAAGATTGATACTGGTGATGCTCCCGCTAAAAAAATGCGATATTATCCTGTTAGTCCTGCCGTACAAAAATTAATTTTTGCAGAATTGGACCGAATGTTGGATTTGGATGTGATAGAAGTAACCACAGGAGCCGAATGGAACAATAGGACAACGTTGGTAATGAAACCCGGCAAAAATAGGCTATGCCTCGATGCGAGGGAATTGAATAAGGTCACTAAAAAGGACGCTTATCCTCTCCCTAACATCGATGGCTTACTAGCTAGGCTCGGCGACACACATTTTATTTCAGCAATCGACTTAAAGGATGCGTTTTGGCAAATCCCTCTGGATGAAGAGAGTAGGCCGAAAACAGCATTCACAGTCCCAGGTAGGCCTCAATACCAATTTAAGGTTATGCCTTTCGGACTGTGTAATGCTGCGCAGAGATTATGTCGATTGATGGATAAAGTGGTGCCGTCTGAGCTGAAAGATAGGGTGTTCGTGTACCTTGACGACCTGTTGGTAGTATCACCGAATTTTGATGAACACATGGAAATGCTCCGAATTGTAGGTCAGAAATTAACATCTGCAGGTCTGACTATTAATATGTCGAAATCCAAATTCTGCTATAGGGAATTGAAGTATTTAGGTTACGTCGTAGGTGGAGGCAAACTTAGGCCTGATGATGAAAAAGTAAGGGCAATTTTGGAAATCAACCCGCCGAAAAATCAAAAGGATGTTAGGAGATTCCTAGGCACCGTAGGTTGGTACCGCCGGTTCATCCATGATTTTTCCACACTTACCGCACCTCTAACTGATACTTTAAAGAAATCACCTACTTTTAATTTCACTTCTGAAGCCATGAAATCATTTGAAGAGTTGAAACATCGTTTAGTAACTAGTCCTGTATTGTCTAGCCCTGATTTTGAAAAGCCTTTCTTTGTCCAGTGCGACGCCTCAAACGTTGGTTTGGGCGCAGTCTTGTTTCAGAAAGATGATGAAGGGGAAGAGCACCCGATTGAGTATTTCTCCAGGAAATTAAATAGCGCTCAAAAAAATTATTCCACTACGGAGAAAGAGTGTCTCGCGGTTGTACTTGCGATTGAAAGGTTTAGGCAATACATAGAACTGATGGATTTCACGGTGATAACAGACCATTCCAGTTTAAAGTGGCTCATGCGGCAGAACGACCTACATGGTAGACTTGCTCGGTGGAGTTTAAAACTCCAGGGATTTAAATTTAATATCGAGCATAGGAAAGGTAGTAAGAATGTAGTCCCCGATATGCTATCGCGTCAGGATATGGAGGAGGTAGTAGCCGATCCTAGTAGCACTGTATTAGATTTCAATTCTGAAGAATTCAAGAGTAAGGAATATTTAACGCTCATAGAAACTGTGGAACAGAACGCGAATAGGCTTCCGGATTTAAAGGTAGAAGAGGGTATTCTTTACAAGAGGGTGAAATTTAATCGGAATGGCTTAGAAAATGAAGATGATTGCTGGCGAATATGGGTACCATCCCGCCTAACAGATGGCATAATAAGTAAATCACATATTGACAACACCTTACACGGAGGTATAGCAAAAACATTGTTCAACATTAGGGAATATTTTTACTGGCCTTCAATGGTGAAGCAGATCCGAAACTTCGTAAGCGAGTGTAAAACATGTAAGGAAATAAAACACCCAAGGAAAATACTGCGTCCACCGATGGGAAAAGAAGTTGTAACTCAAAGACCTTTTCAAAAGATTTATATTGATTTTTTAGGACCTTATACGAGAACAAAATCGGGCAACACATTTATTTTTATAGTCTTAGACCACAAAACAAAATTTGTTTTGTTAAAAGCGTTGTCAAAAGCTACCACCAAAGCGGTGATTAAATTTTTAAGAGATGAGGTATTTTATAAATTCGGAGTGCCGGAATTGCTACATTCGGATAATGGCAAACAATTTACCTCCGAAGCATTTAAGGATTTTTTAGAAATATTTGGCATTAAACATATTCGTACCCCGATATATTCTCCTCAATCTAACGCGAGCGAGAGGGTAAATCAAACCATACTTAGTTCCATTCGAAGTTTCTTGGAAAATGACCAATCGAAATGGGATGAAAATTTGTCTAAAATAGAATGCTCTCTTAGGTCTACGGTTCACTCTGCGACTGGTGTTAGCCCTTATTTTTCTCTAACTGGTTATAATATGATTACTCATGCGGATGCTTATGAAATACTAAGAAAACTAAAATCTGCTGAAGAAGGCGAAATGTTGATACTGCCGAAATCATCACAAATGCAATTGATCCACCAAAAAGTTAGCGAAAAGTTACATGGCGCTTATTTGCGAAATGTTAAATCCTACAATCTTAAAAGCAGGATTGTGAAATATATGCCCGGCCAAGAGGTCTATAGAAAAAACTTTGTACAAAGCCAATTTTCAAAGGGAATCAACGCAAAACTTTGCAGACCGTGGCTAAGGTGCAGGATTAGAAGAGCAGTAGGTAACAGCCAATATGAGATTGAAAATCTCAGAGGACAATTTATTGGTGTGATACATGCTCAACACTTAAAACAGTAGATGATGTGAGGCATATTGGGAAATATTGTATTGATGGAATAGGAGAAATGGGAAAGGAGTTTCCGGATTCCCAACTCTTTTCACGCCACAGGTTATGAGAAAAGAGCTGGCTTTGTGACGATCAACACGGTTGATTTTGCATTAAGCGTTTTTTTTTTGTTCGTACCTAACGATTAAGATTTCCATCCCTGAATGCCATCACTATCAAAATGACAGAAAAATACAACCATACAGCATACTAAACAAATACCACTCTACCACGGCGAATTGACACTATTGAAGTTTTAGCAGATTCAGCGTGGGTATACAGACAACTTGAAAAAAAAGTCTTTATAGCACCGGCTTCAACATTCAACAAGCGGCAGTGAAAGTGAAAAGGTGTTAAAACAATAAGTGTCTAAATCATTAATCCATGCGGTAGGTTATTAAATAATGTATCATTTATCATAATGAATAAACTTTTAACAGAAGAACATAAGGAGAATTCCAATAGCTACTAATTAAATTTGTTATTTTTGAAGGTGTAGTGTCCCCATAAAAAAATAAACAATTTTGATGGTTATCTATGAGGAAAACGTGAAATTTGGTTAAAGGGTGCTCTGGAAGGAAATAGGATCGAAAAAGCACGTGTGGTGTGTCATGTCGGGAGGCAGGACAGTTTCAACCTTACCTTCAAGCCACTGCAGGGCACATGTTAACAGCCCCGACCAGAACAACTTTGGAACCGGTAAACGTTTTCCCACCACTTCGTGGTGACCCGACAAACCAAAATCCATCTACCTCGTCGACACCAACAAACGTACCTCACTTCGAACAATCACCACCATTAAACAACAAAAAAACCATACTGGAATTTCAACTTAACAATACTCATCTGTAACTATACCGCCAAAACCATACTGGAATTTCAACTTAACAATACTCATCTGTAACTATACCGCCAAAACCATACTGGAATTTCAACTTAACAATACTCATCTGTAACTATACCGCCAAAACCACACCCGAATTTCAACCTAACAATACTTACCTTGAGCTACACCATCTGCACCACATTTCTGTGACTCAAAATATCAACGTACTTACCCGCAGCTAAACCACTAACGTCAGACTCAATGATTATTTGGAACAAATTAAAGATAACAACCTTGCTGAGGAAAATACAACATCTAAAAATAACCAGGCAACAAGATGACCAAGTAAAAGTACCACAGGAAAGGCACAGGTAAACTTGTAATTGAAATAGTTTGAAAATTGAGGATCCAGTCTTTTTACACCCTTGTCGTTTGATGAATCGTTTTTTTTCTTTTGTCTAAAACTACACTACGTTTTTTTCAACATGTTTCAAGTTGATAGCCGATGCAAATCAATGCAAACCCAAACACTGAAACTAAATTAAAATTTCTTAAACGGTTTTAGCGGATTTATAAACATCGAGATACCTGATTTTTTTCTTACGTAAAATCCATGTGTCTGTTTAATTGACCAAACAAAATTCAAAAAAAATTTAAATAGCTAGTCTTGACTTAAGATTATTCGAATAAACTAAAAGTTGCATTTCACAATAGAACCTAATTTTCCATTAGAAAAGAAAATTTTAAAGGTAACTCTAAATTTGAATTTCATGTCTATACCTAGAATTAGAATCAGAAGTTGAATGTAAATACTGGATCGAAATTTAAAAATTATACTCCGTGTACTAGCATTGATTTGAAAAGTTTAGACGAAGCCTTTATATTATCCATATTGTTAATGTATCTATATAAATTCAAATCAAAATACGAAACATAGCCATTGAGAATAAATTCCAAAATTTCAACACCTAGACTAAATTAAATAAAATAAAAAGAAGAAAAAAAAAAACAAAAAAACAAAGAAAAGAAAATACTAAAATTCTTAAATAAATCAGGGATCCAACACTGGCGATATCTTAATTTAATAATAAAAACGTAAAAGATTTAATAAATAATTTTATAAATAATTGAATCAAAAATTTTTATAAACAATTTAATAAATAATTTTTTTATGAATAATTTTATAAATAATTTAATAAATAAGTTTTTTTGAGAAGTTGAAAATCATTTGACAAGTAGATTATTAATTAGTTAGACAAGTAGACCATTAGATTTAGTAAATAGTTAACACTAACTAAGTATGTAAATAAAAATAGTTAACACTAACTAAGTATGTAAATATAAACAGCTAACACTAACTAAATTTGTGAATAAGACTAACCAAACCAACTAAGTAAACCACTAGAACTAACTAAATGAATATCTGAAAATAACTTAATGAATTATTATATATAACAAAATAACATAACTTATAAAATGATAAGGGAATAAGTAAACCTGATAATAACAAGAGGAGTAAAGTTATTAAATGAATGAATGAATACATGAAATAAAAAAAAAATCAATATACAATCAAATATTCGAATAAGAATTTAAATATACCTTCACACAAATACTTAATATATAATCAAAGAAAAAAAAAATTAAATGTTAAATTAAAAATTCGAGTACATTTTAAAGCAAATATTTAATTTAGTATTCGAATAATAATTCAAATATATGTGCCCAAAGATATCTAATTAAACATTCGAATAAAAATTATTTAATTGGATATTCAAATAAAAATTCGAGTACATTTTAAAGCAAATATTTAATTTAGTATTCGAATAATAATTCAAATATATGTGCCCAAAGATATCTAATTAAACATTCGAATAAAAATTATTTAATTGGATATTCAAATAAAAATTCGAGTACATTTTAAACCAAATATTTAATCTATTTCCCAACCAAACATTCAATCGAATATTCGAAAAAAAAAATATTTTTTTTATTATACCAACTAAAATTCGAATAAAGATTCGTACAAGAATTTAAATATATATCAACAAACATATGTTCGGAGGCATACTCGAATAAATAGTTTAACAGGTGTTCAAACAAATATTAAACTTATATCTACATATATATATATACATGTATGTATGTATATATATATTGGTATGGACAAATAGTCAATTTAATATTCTTATAAAATAAATTCAAACGTATGTATGAACAAATATTTAAGCCAAAATTGTGCATATATATATACTAACAAAGATTAAACGTATATAAGTGGGAACGAATGTTTGATTGGAAATCTAAATAAAATTTTGGGAATATCAAATAAATAAATTCGATTACTAGCAATTCGCAAGATTAAATAAATATACCAAAAAAAAAAAAAATAAAACAAAAAGGAAAAAAGAGATAAATTAGTTGAAGAAAATGCAATTTCATAAATCAATCACTAATTGAAATACATAAAGTTGAATAAAAGTCATGATTTCACAAATCGATAAGCAATTTGAAATTGTATATTTATTAAACAATTTCATTAATCAGCAACATTGAAAATATAAATAAACTAGCTGAATTTAAAAATAAATTGTTTGAGAAGTCTACAATTTCGTAAATTGGTTAAATGGCCGAATCAACTTGGTCAGATAGACCAGCTTTTTCAAGTTCAATTTATTTATATTGCGTTTTGTTTTCTGAGTAATCGCTACACAATTATTCTGTTTATGTGAAGAAAATATTACAATAAGCCTTAGATTTTTCTTTCTATAAGAATTTAATAAGGAAGGACTAATAACACACATGATAGTTGTTTTTTATATACATATATACTATAATCCCAAATAGAACTCATAAGAACATTATGTGAATTATTATTACCTCTGAAAATAAAAATTACTTTTGATTTTAAATAAACATTTGTATTTGAAAGACTAAAAAAAAAATATGTTCCAATAATTTATAAATGGGGTTGCCATGTAGCTAAAGTGAAATAATTCTATGGTAAGTAGATTAGGGACATTACCTATATTTTTTCAGGCAAAAGGTAATGTCACGGTTGACATTAACCTGTCATATGGGGTGGGCAGCCTGACCGGGACCATTACATCTTGTCCCGAGGTTTCGAGTCCTGCCAAACCTACGTTGTGTGAAAGTTTCTGTCATCGGAATGTCTGTCCGTTTATTACAGGTTTACCCCTTACAGTAGGTCTTTTCGTACACTGTTGCTCGTTTTTAATTGCTTCTTTTTTTAACATCGTTTACATTTTGGCACGGATAAAGTTTGTAATTGTGATAACCTAGATGGAAACGAACCACCCATTCCCGGCGAGCTACAGCCGTAAACACCAGCGTGCCAACATCCATCGCGGAGCAAAAGGTTTTATTTTGGAAAAATTTAAATCGCTTTTTCCAAGCACAAATCACATTACACAAAATGGCGCCCAACGTGGGGCACGAAAGAGATTTAACCCTTCGGGTTAAAGTAACTTGGCTCGAGAGTAATTTAACTCTTTGGGTTAAATTAATTTAGCCTGAAGGTGTTTTAATTCATCTTTGCTGGCTTCCATACTTTCGAACATTTCCGTTTAAAATGTTTAATCTCGTACTTTTTTCTTTTATATAATGACTTATGTCGCGGAAGGTATTAATTAGATACCATGCCTGCATTGCGTCGGCATCGTATAGGGAAACTTGTTAGGGATCTCGGTATTAGGAACTTTTTATGACAATGTATGTCCTGGAAGGTATGTTTATAGTGCCACGCCTGAGTTGCGTCAGCGTCGGACAAGGGAACTTAGAACTGGGGGAGTCAAAGGGTTTTAAATCGAATCTTATCATTAATCTTGATCATGATCCGGGGGCTAAATAGCTAAGCGTTCATTAGGTTCAGTTAGTTGAGAAGGGGAGAAAAGGATCCCGCGACTCAAATTAATGTTATTTTCGTTTATTGTTTTTTTTTCGTCCGTAATTATTTCGATGACAGTTAACTAAATAACTCCAACATTTCACATACAGTTTAACATTTTTTTTCCGTTTGGCAAGATTTAGATTTATTCGTTTTTATTTGTATTGAAAACAATGCATAAAAACAATTTTATCGCTATCGTGAATATCGTACTCAATCATCTTTGTTGTTGTTTTTCTATCGGTGCTTTTACATTTAAAAACATCCCTACAAGAAGACTACCGGTCATTTTACTAGTTATATAACCGGTAGTGTTGACCAATATATTGGTTAAAGTTTCTATTAGTTTATTAAGAGCAAAATGAAAAAACTAACCGAAACTCTTGTGTACATGTGATTTTGCCTCTCTTTCTAACTAATGAATTCCACTCGACTACGAAACATATATCTGTGCTGCTTACTCTGCTGCTTTTTATTAGCCAATGATAGCCAAAACAGTGGTTAATGTTAACTAGTTAGTCATAACGTAAATATTGGTTAGCACTAACTAGTTATTCATAACGTAAAAATTGGTTAGTACTAACCTTTATAAAAAATATATTATTTTATTTTTCATTTTAAATAAAAATTTTTTTATTGAAACAATTATAATCTAATTAATAGTCAGGAAATTAGGCTTCACAAAAATAAGAACCACGTATCGCTATTTCTGTGGCTGCTTGGTAACGTTTTACTTCTTGCGTGGGTCTGGAAATGGAGGTAAACGTACGTGTGACCATTTAATTTATTGTAGATTTTGTTAACAGATTGAGACCAAAAAATCAAATACATACTTGAAAAGTCATCAGGACAAATCTTAAGCGATTGTCCTGGACAAAGCCACCACCTTTCAAAACGACCGCTTCGAACATGACCACTGTTGTTTCCAGAGAATCTACCACCGCATCCTCTGAAGCCACCATCAGTACGTCCTCCTTAACCACTAGCATTCTGATTACCGCTGTTTGGTGGTGCTACTTTTTCTTCATAGTTACAATCTAGTTACAAATATAATTTTTTTCTTTAACACCAATGGTAAATATTTAATTAAAGCAATTCACGAGTTTTATCAAGCGTATGCCAAAAATATATTAAAAAATTGGCATTTTTAGAAAGTGTTTTTAGTTGTTCTACTCTAACACACATGTTAGAGTAAAAACACTAATGTAAAATTGTAGCAAGTGTGTTAGTAAATAAATTTTTTTTTTAGTTTTGGTTATGCATTTCTTGTAGGGTGCTTATGTCTGTGGTCTGTACCATGTTGAAATAAACAGGTGGCAGCACTACGCCAGATGACGATTTTTTGCGCTTGCATTGTTTGTCTAGGTTTATGTCAAAGTTTTGTTTATGTTTACAAAAAGTCCACGTTTTGTGCTGTGATTTTTGTTTTTTATTAAAGTTTTTGATAAGATATTGACCATAATTAAATAAAAATTGGCTAAAAATTTATTTATTTCATCACGTTCAGCGGCACGCTTTGATTTTTGTTTAATGTATTTTTTGACGTAAACGGTTATGTAATTTCCATTTTTGTTGTAATGTTGTATTTGTTGCCGTAACGATGCCACCTGCTTATTCCACCATGGTCTGTACGAAGCTTTCCATTTTGTCAGTGATGCCACAATATTTACAGAATTTATTGCCACTTTTCTAGTGATGACACTAAAAGAATCGAAAGATGTAAAAGGGAACAAAATGAGATAGTAGTAGATATTTTCATCATTATTGTTATCGCAGAAATAATTTAAAAAAGCACCAAAAATGGTGCGAAACGCACCGAGTTGACAACTCTGAAACAATCGATTTTTACAGCTAGTTCAGATAAACTTGCGATAAAAATTGGAGAAGAGAGTAATTTTTCGTGCTTCGCAAGTAGATTCAATATGAATCTACTTGCTTCGCTCTCAAAATTTTGTATGGCGAAGCAGTTGCTTTGTTCATGATTGGCATGCGAAGCATGAATAGAGAGCGAATCACGTACCGTGGAAACATGGCATAACATTCTGTAGAGATGTTGAAAAATTTTGATTTTAAGCCCTATGTATATCTTATGGGAAAATTCCAACATCTTCGCAAATTGATGTTAAATGTTGACAAGTGTGAAAAGGCTATTAGATTTTATTAAATTGCAACGTTATTTTACATTGCTATTGATTACTTTGTGCAACCATGAACACAGAGTTCAGAGAAATTCATATGTTATCGCTCATATTTAACCATTCTTGAATTTTTTTCATAAATGAAAAATGTAAAATATGTAATATTAATAAATTGTTAATATTTCGCCAAATTCATTTATGTTTTTGAGGAAAAAGAAATTTTTGCCTTTCTAGAGACATGAAGAATGAGGAAAACAAATTTTAGAAACGATCCTCACTAGTTATGTTGTTGTTGCTCGACAGTTTGCATGACCACAGCTCGAAATGCCTGTGTGTGTATTTGTTTGTGTAAATTTTTTTTGGTGAAGGTAACCAGCCAAAGTGTCTGTTGGATTTTTTGTAGGAGAAAATTATTGAAAAACCGCACATGAATTCTACTCGTGTAGACTGTTCATGTTCATGTTTCATCCATGTGCTGCCATCGTTGCCTAAACATTCGTCTTAGCATCCATGTGCGCCATGATGTTGGCCATACAATGTATTTTCTGTACAATGTATTTTCTGTATTCGCCACATACAAGAACGTGAACAAATTAACCCTGCCTTTACACATGCAAGTAGTGGCATGCCACTGTTGTATACATATTATCAAAGAAAAATTGTTCGAAATTGTCGAATCTCATGCCATTTGCTTTTGTGTTTACATATGCCACTACGAGTACATTTTCAAAATGTCGTCGAAGCGCAAACTTGAGATAATTTCATTACTTCTCAAGTTAAAAAAAAGTACCAAAAAACCAAATAGAGTTACCGAGATAATCATATAAGCACATTTTTGGGGGAATGGATTACATTTATTTATATAAGCTTTTTTTAACAATACTAATGCTCTATAATTGACAAACTTTCTTTTATTAATGCGCGTTTCAAAAAATTAATCATAATAATACATTTATCAAGTCAAAACTTTAATTAAAATTTGACAATAATCCAGTAAATTTGCATTAAATTTTAAACAGGGTAACATTGCTCATCGTTTTGTCATTTAATGGCATGAAATTGCCAAATTTCCACTCGCATGCAATTTTTGCTGCCACTGGAGCTGCCATTGTGAAAAATGTGAGTGTATTGAGTTTTTCGAACTGGCAGTGGCATGTGTAAATGCTAGGATACCGTTGCTCTGACGGCGTTACCCCGGGTCTTCACGTAGCAATATTTCAAGGTATATTTACACAAGGTAAACTCGTTGGCTCATATGTTTGTCAGCTGTTTACCACTAGTTGGAGCCAAAACGTCAAATTGCGTGTATATGAGCCAAAATTTGTACATGTGTACGTTAAATTGTTTTTGTTTTATATGAAGACAATTTTGACAAATTGGCTCCTTTTATAGAGCAGCATGTCTACACTCCCAAATGAGTCTACCTTGTGTTAATATACCTTGCAATATTTATTGCGGCAAACGTCAAATTTCATTGCTCCATAAAATTTGCGACGTATAGACCGCATATTGCCATGAGTGGCAATCCATTGCGCAATGATTGCTCTTCTTATTGCTTGAGCAATTATTGCTTAGCAATATGCTGTCAAATCAGTTGTAATTTATCTGACATTTCAATTCTCTGTACGGTTGTTTTTTGTTTGTGTGTTTATTTATTAAAAAAGCAATCAATAAATATATTACTATATGTTAAGTACTCGCCCCACTGTGCAAATGGAATTTTGTCATTCCACTCTTCCGTGGAGATTAACATTTAATATATGTACGTTTAACAGTTATGTGATATACATAATTGTCATTGAGATGATTAAAGCAGTTACGATACATATACCGACAGCAACACACGTTCTTTAAAGTTATTAGTTAAGATTATTATAAAGATTGCTATTATTATTAATGAATAAATATTGATTGAATTATAACTGTGCGACTTGTTTGATTAAATCTATACCGATTTAATATTGGCGACGAGGATGGGATTATTCCCGGAATGTTAAAGTCGTCCTAATAATTCAATATCGTGGCAATTTTACTGTATGTTAATAATTCGTATAGCGTTGCAAAATTAAACGCATCTTGTAAAACTATTACATCACCAGTCCTGGCGACAACATTGGGTTACTTTACTATCAAATTTTGACGGCAAGAGTCAATGCCAGTGAAGACTGAAAAAGAGTCTCCTGCTCTTGGAACATCGCATTTAAATATTGCATCGGATTCCGCAGCTTCAACGTCTACCCATTTAACTGATCAACGAAACAAAAAACTTATAATGGCTTCTATGGGAACCATGGAACCATTTGACATCAATCGGCCTGAGGGTTGGTCAACATACTACGCTAGGTTCGAGCTTTTCCTTCTAGCCAATGATGTACAGGCTGATCGTCAGAAGGCAATTTTCTTGACGTTAGCTGGCGCACCGCTTTATGATCTCCTGTCGTCATTGGCATCCCCCAAAAAGGTGAGTGAGCTTGATATAACCGAAATTAAAACATTGCTAACGAATCATTTTTCTCCACGTCCATCGGAAATTGCGTCATTTTTTAAATTCCACAAACGCGACCAACTTCCTAATGAGAGTTTTTCGGAATATGTTGCGGCATTGAGAAAACTCGCTGTAGACTGCAATTTTGGCAACATTTTGGATCGTATGCTTCGTGATCGTTTGGTGTGTGGTTTGCGGGATGAGGCTCTGCAACGGAATCTTCTAGCTGAACCTGATTTGCAATTGCAAAAGGTCATAGATCGTGCTACCTCTGCTGAAGCATCGTTAAAGAGTGTAATGGTAATTCGTCAGCCAGAACAAATTCATCAGCTAGGTAGTCGTAACCAGCAGCCTAATAAGCAGCACAGAAAAAAACAAAATTTACACCGGCCGAATGATACCAAATCGTGTAATGGCTGTGGAGGAAATCATCCCCGTTCACAGTGTGTACATAAAGAAACAATCTGTTCAACTTGTGGACTCTAGGGGCATTTACAACGTGTCTGTCGGTCATCAAAACAAAGTGCTGCTACTCCACCCCCACTGAAAGCGTTCAACAAAAACCAGCAAAACTTTGGTAGATCGAAATCGCAATCAATAAATCACATCTTCGGATCGGAGTCGCGTAAGCGTTCAACAGTTATAAGCATTAATGGACAGCCTTGCAAGTTTGAAATTGATTCAGGGTCGGATTACACAATAGTGTCATCTCAGGCATTTAGTCGGTTGTGGCCGTCTGAACAGCCGGTGCTATATGAGTGTAACTTAAATTTGACGGATTTTCAACATAACAGTGTACCTGTCAAAGGGGTTGTTAATGTTGATATTTGGTATAACGGAAGATTAGTCAGGGCTCTACCCCTTATAGTTGTTAATGGCACTCAAACTAATATATTGGGTTGCAACTGGTTCGATCCACTGGGAATAAGCATTCAAGGCGTCCATGTTATTCAGGACTTAAATTCTATTAACACGGTATTGGCAAAATTTGATCATCTTTTTTCTAAGGAGCTGGGTAGATTTACTGGTAAACCGGTCTCGTTGCAATTAAGGGAAAACGTCCAACCAATTAGACTTCCCGCTCGTCGTATTCCATTGGCACTTAAAGGTCGAGTTGAGGCAGAGGTGGACCGATTGTGCAATCAGGGCATTCTAGAGCCAGTTGAGTATTCGGATTGGGCAACACCCATCGTGCCAGTTCCTAAAAGCGATGGTACTATTAGAATTTGTGGTGACTATAAGTCAACACTCAACAGGTCGCTGCTACCACACAATTTTCAAATTCCTCCAATTAGCTCCCTACTTTCATCAATAGAAGGTGGAAAAATTTTTGCAAAGCTAGACCTTGCCCAGGCATACCAACAGCTTGTAGTCGATGAACATCTGCTTTAATGCAGACTATAATAACACATAAAGGCGCGTTTAAAGTAAATCGGCTTCAATTTGGCATCTCTTCAGCCCCTGGTATTTTTCAAAATTTTATTGAAACTCTTTTAAGAAACATACCCGGCGTTTTACCATATTTCGACGATGTAGTAGTAATGGGTAAAACAGAATCAGAGCTGGCTGAGCGTTTGAATAAAGTATTGAACCGTTTTGATAAGGCAGGTCTTCGCTTAAGGAAAGATAAATGCGATTTTGGTGTAGGTGCAATACATTTTCTAGGGTTTAAAATTGATGGTCTCGGGGTAAGACCATCACCTGGGAAAATAAAATCAATTCAAAATGCACCCGCACCTACGGACAAGAAGCAACTTCAAGCTTTTCTAGGGCTTTTAAATTTTTATCATTCGTTTTTGCCAAATAAGGCAACAATAGCAGAACCTCTACATCGTCTTTTAGATAAAAACCGCCAGTGGATTTGGGGAAAAGAGCATGAGGTAGCCTTTCGTAATTTGAAGAAAATAATTACATCTGATAGTGTACTCATACATTATGATGAGAGTCTGCCACTTACACTCGTTTGTGATGCCTCACCTTATGGCATCGGCGCTGTTTTGGGTCACAAGTTACCGGATGGCTCTGAAAGGCCTATTGCCTTTTATTCAAGGACTTTATCGAAGGCCGAGCGAAATTATGCTCAAATCGACCGAGAAGCAACCGCTGTTGTAGCAGGTGTGAAAAAATTTCACGACTATTTATATGGCAAAAAATTTACCTTGGTTACTGATCACCGTCCACTTTTGGGAATTTTTTGCTCGACAAAAGCAACTCCAGCCATATTATCAACTGTAATGCTACGCCGTTGCATTTTTCTGAACGCCTACGATTTTGAACTCGTCTATAGAGAAGGCAAGAAAATGGGCAATGCCGACTGTTTAAGCCGTCTACCAGACGAAACAGAGCAGCATTTTGAAACTAAAGAAGAAGTTTTAATGATTGAAATCACCAGCAATGACGTTGTCAACGCCAAAGATGTGGCGAAACAAACAGCAAAAGATCCACTCCTCGCTAAAGTACTAAGCTGGGCGTTAAGGGGGTGGCCAAGTTTTATATCTCGCGATGATCAAGCATATCCCTATTTTATGCGCCGTAACGAGATCTCTTCGCTTAGAGGATGCCTGTTGTGGGGCAATAGAACGATTATCCCTCCACCAAGTCGTCAAGCCATTCTTCATGCTCTACACGCTGGACATCCTGGTATCGTCAAAATGAAAGGTTTAGCAAGAAGCTATGTATGGTGGCCAAATATGGATTCTCAAATAGAGAACACGGTAAAACTTTGTATTCAATGCCAAGAAACTCGCCACGAAAAGGCTCAAGCACCAGTTCGTACATGGGAAAATACTCAGACCGCATGGTCACGGCTTCACATAGACTTCGCCGGGCCATTTCAAGGTAAATTGTTTTTCCTAGTGGTCGATTCATATTCAAAATGGTTGGAAGTACACATCGTCAAGTCCACGTCATCACAATGTGCAATAAGATCATTGCGATCGCTCTTTGCAACGCATGGGCTGCCTGACGTCATCGTGTCGGATAATGGAACAGCTTTTACGTCAGCTGAGTTTCAAAACTTTATGGAAAACAATTTGATACGCCACACCAGAAGCGCTCCTTTCCATCCATCGTCCAATGGGCAGGCGGAGCGCATGGTGCAGACAACTAAAGAGTATTTGAAGAAAATGCCACCTAATTCAAATATTGAATTGGATCTTATCCGTTTTGTATTTAATCAACACATAAGCCCTCATGCTGCAACAGGGCGCTCACCTGCTGAACTTCTGTTTAATCGCCAGCTCAAAAGTTTCTTTGACAAGGTTCATCCACATGAATTGTCAAATACTACCGACAATTTACCACCTAATGAATCATTTAAGCAAGAAGACCTTGTATGGATTCGCAATTACGCCTCAGGTCCAAAGTGGATACCGGCTCACATACAATCGCAAACTGGACCATTGTCTTACACTGTGCGTCTTCAAGATAATCGTATAGTTAAACGTCACTTAGACCAAATTCGTAGCCGAGCGTCTACCATGAAAAGCGAGCTAAATTTTCCAGGGAACTGCAAAGATTCAACTGCTGAATTGAGTATCGATGTAGCTGAGACATCCAATGAGGAAGCTGGAAGCGATGTAGAATGCATGTCTACGTCATCACCAGCGGATACACCACCTCCAAACGAGTTACCAAGCATTTCATCAAGCTCGCCACAATCACCGTCGCCTAGCCGGCAGCCTACTACGAATACAAGATCTTCGCCTGCTCAACCAACTCCACGTCGTTCCAAACGTTACAGAAAAGTTCCACAATTCTTTTCTGCATCTGGGCGTTAAGGGGTGTTAAGTACTCGCCCCACTGTGCAAATGGAATTTTGTCATTCCACTCTTCCGTGGAGATTAACATTTAATATATGTACGTTTAACAGTTATGTGATATACATAATTGTCATTGAGATGATTAAAGCAGTTACGATACATATATGTACCGACAGCAACACACGTTCTTTAAAGTTATTAGTTAAGATTATTATAAAGATTGCTATTATTATTAATGAATAAATATTGATTGAATTATAACTGTGCGACTTGTTTGATTAAATCTATACCGATTTAATACTATATATTATATTTTTTAATAAACGTCAAGATCAACAAAAGCAAACGACGAATTAATTGTTTGTATATTTTTATTTTTTCAATAGAACAATTCAACTTTTTTTTAACGCAAATAAACAAAAAAGTAATACAAAAAACAGCTACGACAAATACAATTAATTATTTTATTAATTTAAAAAAGAAAATTTCACAACCACTTTAAAACACAACATAAAACATTTGTTATAAATATGTACAGCCACAAAACTTTATACGACCACTCGCGGTGAAAATTGCAAATTTATGGCAAAGCAATTTCAAGTGTTCTCCAGCAATAAATTCAGCAATTATTGCTCCATTGTTCTGCCGACGTTTTTGCTTGTACTTAGCAATAAATATTGCAACGTGGAGACCCAGCGTTATGGTAATGTCATGTTCAAATCTAAAGCGCATGGAGACGTGTAGTAATTGTGTTATACCAAGGCCTATGCAATAGGTCTGCTTACCTCTACAACAATAAAACAACACAAAAAACAACAGGCATTTTGTTTGTGTAAAATTCCTCACCGTTGTCAAAATCTTACTACTACATAGAGGAAACAAAAGGAAAAATGTGTTTTGTGTGCATGTATGTGTGGCAAAAAAACAAAAATATACATGTATAAGGAAAAAGTAAACAACTTTTGACATCGTTGAGGAATAAACAAATCAAACATCTGGCTTCTTATGCGCCACATACACGGTTCAATTCAGTTGTCAACTGAGTCTTTCAACTCAGTTGACAACTTCAGCAACTGAATTGAATGATTTTAAATTTATTTAAAAATTTAATGGAATAAAAGACAATTTTTAAAATACTTAACTACAAAAATTAATTTTGACAGCTAATCAAGAGACTCGAGCACACACAGTACAATCGAATTGAAAGACTTAGTACTCAACTTGAAAAAATAAAAATCTTTTGATTTTTCTTCAACCAACTCGACAACCGTCAAACTAATCAATTGACAAAGCCCTACACGCTTTGATTTGGAGAACAACCGACTCAGTTGACAATTGAATTGAATCGTGTATGGTCTGCTTTAATAGGTGCGTTTAAGTACTTTTACAGTAAAATGCAGTAAATGAGAAAATTTTAAAATTTGCTCTCACAAAACGCTGTTGTCCAAAAAAGTACGCGAACGCATATTTTGTAAAAATTCGTAAAATAAAGGCAACAGCTGATGACAAATAATTAAAGTGTTGAAAAATGTTTACACTTTTGACTACTTAGCTCGTTTTCTTATCGGTACTCGATTAAATACTTTTTATAACAAAAAAATTTTTGGAAAATTCAAGCAATTTATTTTATGTAATATTTCATATTTGTTTGTTTTTTATTTTATTTGATGTTACTAATTTGTGGCGGGTTAATTTATTCAAAAGAACATCAATAATTTTTTGCTATTGATAACTTAAGTACCCAAGTACTTAACACTTTTACAACTCTAAAAAATTAACATAACAGAAAAAGTTTCAAATGTTGGTATTTAGCCAAATAAATGCTTCACAAACAAGTTTAATTAATTAAAATTTATTCACATTTTGTTTATGTTTAATTTTTATTTCAACTTTTCTTTTATTTAACTATTTTTTCACAATTTGTAAGCATTTTGTTTGTTACTTTTGTTTATTTACCTTTTAAAACATATGTTTTTTTGTTTTACTAAATTTTACTGCAAAAATTTCTGCAGTAAAAATTTGTAAATACTCAGACACGAACTGTCACTTTTCGCTCTCAATTTGTGTTCTCATTTACTGCATTTTGTGTACTCGAACGCAATTTCGTAAAATGCAGTAAAGTTCAGTAAAAAATAGTAAAAACTTTTGTGTTCTCGAACGCAGCTAAAACTACATTTACACCTACGCAAAATCTAGTACTTACGAGATTTCGAGCCAAATCTAGTTGTTTTTGACTAGATTTCCCGTACAAAACAAAATCTACTTCGTGACAAGCAAGGTATATTTACACAAGGTAAGCTCGTTGGCCCATATGTTTGTCAGCTGTTTACCCCTAGTTGGAACCCAAACGTCAAATTTCGTGTATATGAGCCAAAATTTGTACATGTGTGCGTTAAATTGTTTTTGTTTTATATGAAGACAATTTTGACAACTTGGTTCCTTTTATAGAGCAGCATGTCTACACTCCCAAATGAGTCTACCTTGTGTAAATATACCTTGGTGACAAGATTTCGACGAAATCTACTCAAAATCTATTAGTACTTAATGATGCAACTATGGTTTTTACAATATAGCACTAAAAAAATATTTCCCTGCACAAGAAAAAATGACATTAAAAAAAAAAACAAAACAAAAATTGTTAAAAAAAATATTAAAAATTTTTATAAAAATTGTAAAAAAATTAAAAACACGAATAATATTGATAAAATAAATATCGTTGATTATTAAAAAAAAGGTAATGCAAATTTTTTAATGTATATTTCTTTTTGTGTTTGTGTGTGTAACGAAAAAACTTTAAGTCAGCTGTTGTGTTATAAAAACAAAATCTCGCTATTGTCAAAAAAGTACAATGTAAACGCACTAGATTTCGAAGAAGATTTTAAATCAAATCTACAAGATTTCGGCCTAATGTAAATGTAGTATAACCTGACCTATTGGATAGGCCTTGTGTTATACCGTGTGTAATTTTTATCAGTGTAGAATGTTTGATCTGGTAACTCTGAAATATTAGATATATAAGCATATTAAAAATACTCCTTAAATTTACAACATTGCATATTTTACGGCTTATGGTGGGAATATTTCGCATGTTTTCTTAATTTTATATTGGTTTTTTCATCGATAAAGTTCTTGTATACATAAAAGTGAAAATTAATCCGAAAAATTATAAGACATCCTTATACTGAAAAAAAAATTTAAAACAAAAGTCAATAATGGATATCTCAGGAAACAATCGATATGAGTTATTGTTCATGGACGACGACTCGGCCGCATCACCGGCACAGGCGGAATCTGTTGTTTCAAAAAAGAAACAGCCCAACACTGCTGCTCCAATTAAAAAAGTCACAGCTACCATTGCAAAGAAAAATGTTAATGTTGAGAAAGAAAATAAGTCTGGTGCACTTAATAAAAATGAAGAAGGTAACAAAAAAACGGCTGCCTTCCAAGGTAGGCCCAAAAACGGAGCACCTGGAAATGTATTGAATAAAAACCGTGTTGTTGAGGGAGAACAACGCAAGGTTGTTTTCAAGTCACAAAATAATGAAGTCCGCGAACAAAGAAATGGTCGCCGAAACTTCCGTGAAGGTGGTGAATTTGGGAACGAACAGCGTGAACCTCGTCAATTTAGAGATCGTGATAACAGAGGTCCTCCACGTAGTCGCGATGGTGTTTTTCGTGGTGGTAAGCGTGAATTTGACCGTCAATCTGGATCCGACAAAACAGGCAAGTAAAATTAAATTACATTATTATTATGTACATATATTACAAATGTTATTGTGATAACGGCTTAAAACGCCATTTTAATAAAGCCACGCTATAGAGATTTTTAAGCACTCAAAGCCGTGAATAATAAGTCTTAAAACAATAATTTTTTTCAATCCAAAAATTGTAGTATATATCATATTGAGCTGCTTACAATCTGGAAATTGATAGAAAACAATGACGGTAGTTGAGTTGATGAGGGGGTTGATGAGGTAGAGTGTGTAATGCAAGTAGGGTTGCCAAAAACGAAATTAAAATAACGACCAATTAACATTTCAGCGGGGTACAGACCAGAAGATAAATGACATTTTCAGAATTGTACTTCAGTAAAAAAATTTTACTTTTTTGACCCTAATTGTACCAAAACCCAAAAAAATATTTACAAGTTTAATTATTAGAATAAGTGTATTAAAATTAATTTGTACTGTACATTTATATTTTAAACAGTGTTTAAAAAACTACATTACCTAAACACTTTTTACTATTACTAATGGCGTTTTCTTTTCTAAAATAAAAAGTGTTGCATAAGTGTTACATGTGACTTGGCAACATTTTTAAATGCACCCCTAATTTTTAAGTAGTGTTTCATATTTTACGTTTACAAAAGAACACAAATTTCGGCAAGAGCTAAATTTTAATGGCAACCTATTGTAAATTTTTTTTTAAATAATATTTTTCCAAAAACAAATAAATTAAAGGCTGAAGTTGAAAAACTTTTTTATTTCAGTCGTGAGATGGAAAAAACGAAAGGGTGCCTCAGGGCATCCTTGACTGTTTACGATAAAAATTATGTACCTACAGGTAGAGTTTTATGAATCAAATGAGTTTTATTCAAAAAATTATTATTTTTTAGGAAAAAAGGAAAAATGTATACTATTATTGTTAAAGATATGTAAAAAACAGTTTTTAGTATCTGAATAACCTAAATGTACATCACACTTCTGGCATTTACATTGTGTTTGAGATTTTTTGAATTTTCTTTTGCCATTTTCTTTACCTGGCCAGATTGGAAAAAGGTTTTAACCCTAAATCGGTCGGCGTCGGTTGGATGTTTGGCTTTTCTACCGATTCCAGATGTCGTTGTCTGTGGATTTTCGATTTCTAACAAAGGATGGCAAACCGATCGTCTTTCCGAACATGCTATCAGTCAATTCAGAAAGATTTAATTTCTTTTTTCTGGGAAATATATCTGGATTTTTATTTTTTTAAAGTAAATCCCACAATACAAAAAATTTATTTATAAAACTGTAAAAATTATTTAGGACACAATAATTGCCATAAACGGGCAAGAGTGCCCTGAGGCTGCTATAATATTTTTTCATTTAGAAAAAACAACATTATTATTTTGATGAAAATTTTTGGTTTAATTTGAACAATTATATATAAACTGCTTATCAAAAATTATATATTGTATTCTTTTAATTTGAAGTCTGTTTTTTTACTTCACAAAAATTATATATTTTTTTAAATATTTTTTTTCTATTAACACTGATTTCCTGCAATGAAATGTGAATAAACCACACAAAACTTGTGCTATTGCATTCAACCAAAAATTTAACGGTAAATTGAATAGTAAGTGATCGAAAGTAACAACGGTTCATTGAAAAAAGTTTTCAGTAGTATCACAATAGGAAAAAAACGGATAGCTGCCTTGAGGCATCCTTATCTGTTAGAGGGTTAAACAATAAAGTACAATTAGCGCAAGGTAAATTCAATTACAGGTGGTGGCAAGACTAAAACAGTCCAAAGGCAATAGAAAGAACAGATGTTTTTTGTATTGCATTGTTAGTGTTTACGACTCGAAACTTGCCACCACCTTGTACTGAACTCGCCTTGATCTAGTGCTGCACTCATGCCCCTTTAATTAAAATGAGTGTTGAACATGTAGCATTTTTTTTTAATTATATACTTATATACTATACTTTTAAAATAACACATGCTTTTCAGAAAAGAACATAAAAAATGTAAAAGGCAGAATAAATGCAGAATTTTAATCAGAAAAGAAAACGCCATAAAACTGGTACTCTAAAAATTTCAAGTAGCGGCAAAAGAGCAGTTGTCTTGTTTTTTAGCATTACCTTTTTTAAAACTACTGCTACACAGTGATGCATTTTGAGCTAATTTGTTTTTGGCCAAATTGGCGATTTAAAAGACCCAAAATACGTTTGAAAGGGCCAAATTTCTTTAATATATTATTATGTTTGTATTTTAATAAAACCAATAGTAAAACATAGTTTTTATCCATTTTTGTTTTATTTTAATATTACACACTATGTTTCACAAATACCATTGCTCAAAAGCAACATGAAATTTATTTTTATACCCTCCACCACAATAAGTTGTAAAGAGGGTATACTAAGGTTGTCATTCCGTGTGAAACTTTTTTATTTTTCATCTCAGACCCCATAAAGTATATATGGGCATTTCTCCAATATCGAATGCAAAATTCGTACGCCTTAAAAGTGAAAAACAAAATAAACCAAAACATTCTTTTATTTTAACAAAAGGCGAAACTTATAGCTCTTGATTAGCACTAAAGTTTGTGCTTAAGTTGACTTTGGGCAATTGTTCGTTTTCAAGATAATTAAAAAAAAAACCAAGGCATTTGCATGCGACAAAAACAGAAGTCACTTTAAATGCAAACAGTTCAAACCTGATGAAATATTTTAATTTAATGAACATAAGCCTAATTAAAAATATTAAAAATTTGGATTAAAAACCATAAATAGTTCAACAAAATCACCACAATACTAATTATTGTTAAAGCTAAGGGACGAGCTCTATGTGTTCATTTGTCCTTCAAGTTGTGCTGACAAAGGTCAACAAGAAAAAGAAAGACAAAAATGAAAAAACAAAAAATGTACTTTGGACTTCAAGAAAAATTCTTGACAAAAGTACGAAAAAACAGGAGTAAGGAAAAACATGTAAAATCAATTAAAATGGATAATCATTCAATGGAGCAAACTTCGATCTACCAAAGATTAAAATAAAATTTGGTTTAAGGATTGATGTTTGACTATTGACATCAGCAGTCGTCGATGGCTGCGTGTTTAAAACGGCAAATCCATCTGAGGAGATCGAGTGGTTGCGATCGAAACATGTCATGGTAACCTGCCGGCCGCGGTTCGAGACCCGGCCACGGTCAAGAATGAAAGATTATCAATAACAATATTAATTAATTTTCGTCAGTCTCCGACTAGCTCTCATTGCGTACGGTAGTTTTGTTTCTCTTGTTAATAATTATCAAAAACACTTTTGCAAACTAACGGTTCTTGAAATATTTCATTTAAAAACAAGTGCTTTTGTTGTTTTTTTTTTTTTGCTTAATTTAAGACACACATTTAAGCATACAGTGGCTCAAAAAAGAAGTCGGACACTGATTCAAAATAAAAAGACTTTATAATTTTCCATATTTAAAACGTTGTCTTAATAATTTTAGTTTTATAATAATAAACAGTTTAATATATTGTTTTCATAACAAAAAGTGAAAATTTATTAAGAATTCATTTATAACAAAAAATAACGAAATTCTCTTATATTCTAAAATATTACACCAAAAAAGTAGTCGGAAATTAAGAAGACAATTCTCTTAAACTTTTCTTGAAAATATTAATAAACTTATTTAATACTTTGTAGGAAAGCCTTTGCCTTTGATAACTGCTTCTAGTCTTCTCGGCATAGAGTCTACTAGGTTTCTGCAAACAGAAGAATCAATTTTCGTCCATTTGTCTTTTATTGCCTTTATGAGATCGTTTTTATTGGAAATCGTATATTTTTTTAGTTGGTTTTCTAAATGTGCCCATAAATGCTCTATTACATTAATGTCTGGAGATTGTGCTGGCGTTTCAAGCACATGTGGACAATTATACAAGAGCCACATGCGCACGGCATGTGCCTTATGTTTTGGATCATTATCCTGGTAGAACTGAAATGTGTCTTTTATACCTAATTTTTCGACACTCGGCACCAAGTTTTGCTTTAAAATGGATAAATATTTATATTGGTCCATAATGCCATCTATTATGCATAGCTCTCCAACCCCAGAGGCCGACATGCAACCCCACACTAAAACAGAGCCTCCACCATGCTTCACAGTTGCTCTTAGGTTTTTTTCTTTAAGTTCTTCGTTGGGCTTTCGCCATACATAGGATTGTCCGTCTGATCTAAATAAATTAAATTTACTTTCATCTGTAAATAATACTTTGTTCCAGAATGAAATTTTCATGTTTCTGTACATTTTGGCAAATTTAATGCGCTTAACTCGATTAACATGATTAATGTATGGTTTTTTACGCGCGACTCTACCATTATAACCATTTTTTCGCAGCACTAATCTTACTGTTTCTGGGTTACAGTCTTTATTTATACGTTGAGAAATTTCACTAGCCAACTTTGGAGCACTAACCTTAGGATTTTTTTTAACTTGTTGGATGATCCATCGCTCGTCTGAACTGGTAAATAATTTGGGCCTTCCAGATTTTGGCTTATTTTCCACTGATTTGGTTTCTCTATACCTTTTAATTACATCATGGACTGTTGACTTTGGCCTTCCAACTAAATCACCTATTTCTCGGATAGTTTTTCCTCTTTCAAAGTTGTTTACAATAACTCTTCTTATTTCTTCCGTTGTGTATAGCTTTGGTTTTGACATTTTTACAAATTTTAATTTAATAACGGACTTCTTTAAAAAATTTTAATTAAATAACGAACTTCTTTTAAATTTTATGGGTAATAACTATCAGTCGTGTTTAAATATACTATAAACAGGTTAAGAAAATGGCGATTCACAGAGTCGATTTTACATAAATAGCAAGAGTTGCCATATGTCCGACTAATTTTTTGGCGCTTGATTTTACACTGCGACAATTTGTTATGAAATTAAATTGAAGAATCAAGCTATTTTAATAAAACAATTTTTGTATTTTAATGGACAACGTCATAGCATAATAAAACAACACAATTTAGATCTTTACGATAATTTAACTACAGAAAATATTAAGCTCAATATAATTTTAATGTTTGTCCGACTACATTATTGAGTCACTGTATACATATACACATTTTTGTGAAATAAACATGGCTCCGGGTCCCCCGGACAAACTAACCAACAACAGGTACTACCTTCTTGGGGATTTCATATAAAATCCCTGCAAGAGGAAAAAAGGCAGTGATTTTCCAGATTTACCAACTCCAACCCTTAACAACAACAAGAATATACCAAAATACGTGTTAATCAAGTCCTCGGACACAAACAAAAACTTATCAACTCTAAGCCCTTTCGCAATCAAAAAAGGAATAGAAAATATTACCACGGAATTTAATTCGATATCTTTGCTTCGGGACGGAAGTCTGCTTGTCTTAGTTCGCAACGCGCGTGCTGCGGAAAAGTTCTTTAAAACAAAATCACTGACAAATTTATGCCAAATTACTTGTAAGTTCCATGATACACTCAATTCCGTTAAAGGTGTGATTTATGCACCTTGCCTGATACACGTTCCTGAAAATGAAATCATACAAGAAATGAAAAATCAGAGTGTTACAGATGTTTATAAGTTCACTAAGCCCAGCGAATACGGAAAGTCTCGGATACCAACCGGCAAAATGATACTTACATTTGATCTTTACCGCCTACCCACAACGGTCGACGTTGCATGGTACAAATGCAAAGTAGATCATTACATCCCCAACCCGATGAGGTGCAAAAATTGCCAATTACTTGGCCATACTAAAAACCGATTCAGAGGGAACACAACTTGTCCTGACTGCAGTTTACCACCACACGCACCAGAAAAATGCACTCGGATATTTTGCATTAATTGTTCCGGGGAACACTCTTCAGCAGACAACAAATGCCCTCGTTTCCTACAAATGAGAGAGATTCTAAAAATTAAAACTAAAAATTACTGCAATATGGCCGAAGCTCGTTGCAAATACAGGGAAAGCATTCCTGCCCAAACATCTGAACTAAATTCTTTTGCAGCTGTAACCGCTAACACCCTTGAAAATCGAAAAGAAGTACCTAATAAACAGACGTCACAACCCTCCACATCAACACAGGCCACTAAAACCACTCCTCAACCCATAGCAAAAACAAACCAACTAACTGCAAACCAGATCACTTGCTCAAACACGCCAACAAACTTGACATCAACAAACATCAATACAACCCAAGCAACCAATGAATCAAAGGAAAAATTTCTTTCACCAAAAGCAACAACAAACAACAAAAAAAAGCTCAGAAAAATTACCCTCAAACAAAGAAATCGTATTTACAACTACCTCTCAAACAATGGAAAATGCCACGGATGGAAATAATATGAATGATGACTCCCCCACAACAAGCTGCTTCACAACGAACGAATATATGCCAGCAAAAACAACCAACAACAACAACAAGTCATTTACCTCTCCTCCCGAATACGACCATGACGTTTTGGTCTCCCCAATCTCCCACTTAACGCAAACTTTATTAAAGAAGAATGATTATTTTGTATCGCTGGGTGGCGATGAGTCTCTCGACGATGCCAAAATGGATCAGGAAACAACGTAACAACGCTAAATAATATAACACCAGAACCTTACAACAACCAGGGGGGCTGCTCCGGGGGTTTTGGTTGGGGGGGCGACCCGGGCAGCATGTATTGCGCAGGCTTGCTCGGGGCGTTTCTCCCTGATTGGGCCCTCGGAGTCGCCCCTAGCTCAGTAGAAAATAGACAAGTATAAAAACTAATCTAAAGAAAATATTAATAATCTAATTTACTCATTACCATGGACTTCGTAATATTGCAGTGGAATATACACGGTTTTCTAAATAACTATACTGAGCTTCAGTTACTCTTCAGGGATCTTAACCCCACCGTCATCTACCTTCAAGAAACACTTTGTGCATACAACTTTACACCTTCTCCTCCAAGAAAATACAAAGCTTACTTCACAAACTCATCAAGAAACACCACTTCAAAGCAAGGCACGGGAATACGCATAAAATCTGACATTCCCCACAAACAAATTCACATAAACTCGGATTATCAAATTGTTGCCGTCGAAATAAATCTCAACATGAAGTTTACCGTTCTATCAATATATATCCCTCCAACTCAGGACATTTCTGTTCGTGATTTATCTAACTAATTTATCTAAAAATGGAAAAATGGAGAAAGTTTAAAAGGATGCCAAATCAAGACAATCTCTTAGCCTATAAAAAACAAAATGCAAAGTTTAGATATGAAGCGAAAAGAGCAAAACACGTTTGCTTTGAAAAGTTCACCCAAACGATCAACCGGGACACCACCACTACAAACATCTGGAACAAGATAAACAAAATCTCAGGAAGGCATAACTCTACCATCATCAAAGTGATCAGCACACATAACAACACTCTAACCGATCCAGTTCAAATAGCTAACCACTTCGGACGCGAATGGGCCAAATATGCATCTGATGAAAACTTTTCTGTCCCATTTAAAACGGCAAAATATACACCAATCACTACTGCACTAAACAACACAGACAAATATGCCAATATTATGGAGGAACCAATAACCAAGATAGAGCTAACCAACTGTTTGCGGAAAGTCAGGGGTACTTCTCCTGGTCTTGACCGCATCTCCTACGACATGATAAAAAATCTTTCACACCTCTGCAAAACAAAACTACTTAAAGTTTACAACACAATTTTTACCAGCGGGACTATACCCCATATGTGGAAACTCGCTATCATAGTTCCTCTTCCAAAGAACAGAAATGCTACCTCAGTGCTGGACTACCGGCCGATATCTCTACTGCCATGCCTGTCAAAAATTATGGAGCGCATCATTGCCACTCGATTATCCTGGTTCTTAGAGAAAAAAAGACTTATAGCAACCGAGCAAGTAGCATTCAAAGCTAACAAAAGCTGTGATGACGCTCTAATGCACATAGACTGCTACATAACTAAAGCGCTATCGGCGAAGAACCATGTGACTATTTTGTCAATTGACTTCAAGAAGGCATTTGATCGAGTCGGCCCCCATGTCATTCTTCGTAACTTAAAAGCCTGGAACGTTGGTCCAAAAATTTACAAATTTGTAGAATCATTTTTATCAAAAAGGCAATTCAAGGTCATAATAAACGGACACACTTCAGATTCATACACCCTCGCTAACGGTATCCCCCAAGGCTCCCCACTCTCCGTGGTTCTGTTTCAAATCGCATTTGACGAAATAAGCAAAATTATTAACAAACATTCCACCGTTGATCACTGCCTATATGCAGATGATTTGTACCTTCTCTGCAAGAGAAATAACAATAAAGAGACAACAGAAATCCTGGAAAAAGTACTACACGACATTGATAAGTGGTCCGTTGATTCAGGCGCTAAAATATCAATTCTTAAAACAAAAAAACAACACATATGCAGAAAAAAACTTTGCGACGCCGACTCGTATAATATTTCACTCAACAGCCAGCAGATACAGAACGTCGAAAAGTTAAGAATCTTAGGACTAACCTTCTCGTCTAACTACACATGGAAAGATCATTTACTGAACCTGAAAAACTCGCTTATACCCAGAGTCAACATCATCAGATACTTAGCAAATAAAAGTCACGTGCATATCAATATGCTTCCTTATCTCACTAGATTATTGATACTAAGCAAAATAGACTATGGTCTATTTATTTACGGCAAGAGTAGTAAGTCGAACATCAACATTATCAAAACCATTTACCACCAGGCTGTCAGAGCCTCGTCCTATGCATTCAGAACAACACCAATCAACAATCTACTTAAGGAGACGAACCTCCCATCTATAGATAACAGGATATTCCATTCTAAAGCAAGAATTCTACCAAAACTGCTTAATAGCATCCACTCATTCATAGACCAAGATATAAAATCCGCCATAAATTCGAAACGCACAAGGCGATTTAATTCAGCAATATCTGAATCACTTGCATTGGCCAGCGAGTTGGGCATACCGCTAATTCAAAATGCAAAACACACTATCAAAGCTCCATGGAAATTTAACACGTGTTGCTTGGATCTAACACTCACCAGCTTTGCGAAAAACGATACCCCTCAAGACAGATTTCGTATTTTGATGTCTGAACTAAAGTGCAGGCTAAAAAACCAGGTTTGGAATTTCTTATACACAGATGGAACCAAATCAAAGAGCCATTGGCCAGCTTACGCTGTAGTAAACGAAATAGGTAAAATTGTAACTCTAGGGGTACTATACGAACATGGTTCTATATTCACAGCCGAATCCTGCGCAATTTTGCAGGCTATACTTCTTGCGTTGAAAAGTAAAAAGAAAACTGTAATATTTACAGATAGCCTCTCAGTTCTCAAATCGATCAGTAGCACATACAACAATAAATGGAAAATAATTGCACAAATTAGAAACGCACTCATAGGCAACGAAAATAAAATTAAACTGCACTGGATACCTAGCCACACTGGTATTGCTGGAAATGAAGCCGCTGACAATGCTGCAAAATATGCTTCTTATTTCTTAGAGACCCAACAGCCACCAACATCAATAAAATTTGCGAATATATTGAAACAACGAAAGTTAAAATTTAACAGACCAGTAATTGTATGTAAATCATAAATTATAAATATTTTTAAGATAGAGCTGATGGCATATGCTGCCAATGCTCACTCCCATATTTAGTCTCAGAATTTATTCTGTTAATTATCTAAATAAATAAATAAATAATAATTTTCATGTTGTGAAATTCCTTTCTTCATAAAAATGAGACAGTTTGTTCCATCGTACTTTTAGGTTTATGTTTTTACTTTTTATGTAATTAGACATGCGTAAGATGATCCTACATTATTTTTAAAATACATTCAATATATTTATTTTCCGAACCAATATAAATTTAAAAAAATATCTTCAATAAAGAATACAAATATAGAACAAAAACTAACTTATCTGAAAATAGCATTACTATTCTCAAATAAAGTTTTTTTTTAATGGAATAAGCTTTCCTTGCTGCTTGTAGTTGTTGGCCATCGCAACAAAACGAATGCAATTCTGATATGCCTTCCTTCCTTCCATTTTCTTCGAACTTATAATGTTGAGACACATTTTCAATTTGAGCACATGCCATAAAATATGTTTAATTCCATTTGTTTTCTGCAAATTTATAAAACGAAAGTGCATCGGGTAAAACAATGTTTTAAGATTTGGTTATTTGCTTTATTTTTTTTAATGACCACTCATCAACCAACGGTTCCCTTTCCGTGAGAACCAGCAAATTTGTTCAATAATGTCATTCAAGCTTTTCAAAATATATTTGTTTTTAAATTGAGCGCAGCTTCCATCAGAAACTATTATAATCTTTGAAAATTCCAATAACTTTTTTTATTTTGGTTAAAAGGGTTAAAACAAAAATAAATACATCGTGTTTATTATGCCAAGCTGCACAGGTAAAAATTGTTACCTGGCGGTAGCTGAAAAGAGTACTTTGCATTTCGTTTTGCTGTGTTAACCTACAATTCTCGGAACGAGCTAATTTTTGTTTTATTTTAGAAAAAAAAAAAAATAATTTTGAATTTATGACTTTTACTCTAACGATGTCGCACGCTACAAACTTAAAATAAGTACCAAGAGAATAGAACTGATTATTTTCCAGCAAAATTTTCTTTATTTCATTTGCAACAAAAATATCTGTTTGTAACTTATATTTGATGCGCATTGTACAAATATCCTCGACGCAATGATAACAAATGTTCTTTTTCAATGTGTGCGACATCGAAATGTACGGTAAAGCAAAAAAAAAATTTGCCCTTACTGGCAATCGCATCGTTCCGTTTACATTTTTCTTATATTGTTTGAATATAAATCGAGGTTTAAAAAGTAATTGTCAATGCATAATGTTTCTCATTAAGATCATTAAGCAAAACAAAACGTGCAATGGAAATGTTCAAAACACAACTTATGCACTTGCTCGACTGTGCATTTGAATATTTCAAAGTGTTTTATCAATAAATGTAAAATTTGTTTACATTATAGAAAGTTGATAGATTCCCTATAAAAATATGTTAAAACAACATACTTTTATAGAATTTGAATTTTTCGGCTGCGGTTGACATTTCTGTGGAAATGCCCATATATTCTGGCTCCTTGACTAATTCAAAGTCGATTTAGCCATGTCCGTCTGATAAAAACACGCTCACTTTCGAAAAACTCAAAAGAAATAAACAAACTGGGTATCAAATTGCTTGTAGTTATCCTAAACAGTTTGGGATTGAAATCCAGCAAAATCGGTTTAGTAGGATCAGAGCTATGAATCAAAATGTGGAACCACCGCCACCGCCTAAAACCATAATTACTATTTTATAGGACTAGAAATGACAATGGAAAATTTTTTGAAGATCGGTTCATAATTTTGCCTAGGCCCCCATAAAAACCCTACTCCCGGAAAACAGTTTAGTACGCCTAATACCGTAATTATTAATGCTATCATAACAAAATTTGGCACGTCACATTTTTTTAGGACAAGAAATGACACTGTAAAATTTCCATAATTTACCCTTAGCTCCATATAAACCCTACTCTCGGAAAAAAGTTCAGTACGCCTAAAACCATAATTAATAATACTATCATAACAACATTTGGCACGTCCCAGTTTTTTAGGACTAAAAACGACACTGTAAAATTTCATGAAGATCGGTCCATAATTTACCCTAAGCCCAATATAAAACCTACTCCCGGAGAACAGTTTAGTACGCCTAAAACCTTAATTATTAATGCTATAATAACAAAATTTGGCACGTTACAGTTTTTTAGGACTAAAAATGACACTGTGAAATGTCATGACGAGCGGTCCATAATTTACCCTAGGCTCCATATAAACCCTACTCTCGGAAAATAGTTCAGTACGCCTTATACGATAATTAATAATACTACCATAACAACATTTGGCACGTCACAGTTTTTTAGGACTATAAACGACACTGTGAAATTTCATGAAGATCGGTCCATAATTTACCCTAGGCCCAATATAAACCTACTCCCGGAGAACAGTTTAGTACGCCTAAAACCTTAATTATGAATGCTATCATAACAAAATTTGGCACGTCACAGTTTTTTAGGACTAAAAATGACACTGAAATTTCATTTTGATATAGCCTTTTCAAGGTGTTCTTTAAAGATAGTAGATGGTTCATCTAGTGTTAGTGATGGTGTATCGTGTACATTTTACTCTTCTACTTCAAAAAGCTTTTTAGACATTTCATCAGCAATTAAAGAAACCGTTGATTTATTGGAGTAGGAAAAATAGTCCAATTTGTAGGTAGTTTTTAGTAATTTAGCGATGCTAACAAATAAAAATTTCAAAAAATTAAATTTTAAATTCCCGAAAATTCCGAAAAAAATTTCCCGGGATTAATTTTAAAAATGTGTCCCGGGATTCCCGGGAATTCTTTCCCGCGTAGAAACTTTAGTAGCAGTTTAAAATTTTATAAAAATATGTAACGTGAATCGTAATCAACAAAACAAATCAACTTAAAATTTTAAAAATTTTTTTTGTTTGTTTAAACAATTCTTTGATACCTTTAAAAAGGGTCACTTTTTCTTTCGTTAAAAAGAAGTACCTATATGCAGAAATTATTAAGAAAAAAAATAGCAACAAGAATTTGTTGGTACATATGATTTGATTTTGTAAAAATATTTTGGTTGCTGTTCCAATCGCGTAAATGTAGGTAAAGTTATTTAGAAAACACTAACAAAATCTTGTTTCGCCACAGTAAGTATAGTTGAGAGAGGCATCAAAGAATATTTTACAAAATAAAACACATTTTAGTTTACCAGCCAACAAATAATTTTACAAAACACACACAGGCTATCGTGCTGCCTAGCGGGAAAAATTGCGAGCGCTTTCACTTTTCAGACCTTAAACAAGGTTTACAACTGAACGGTTTTTATAAAATATTTTAAAAATTCAAATTTTCCATCTAAGATAAAGCCTGTCGAAATCGTTTAATTAGTTGTTATGTTGGAATCTGTAGCAAGTTAAATTATAAATTTACTCATTTCGCATTATAAGCAACCACAATTACATGGGATAAAGCTTTATTATTTATTAATTATTTTTAGAAGGCCTTTAGAGTAGATGTAAGAAGCCAAGGCTTTGGTCTCCAATAACACACTGTGTAAATTAGAAATACAGTTGGAATGCGACTGAAAAACTTTATATCGCAAAAAAGGCCTTCTATAAGGCCACTTTACAATTTAATTTTTCGCTGTTAATGAATTGGCAAATCGCGTTTTTTTCCTCAGGAATTTGATTGTGAATTTTTTTAAATTTTTCATATCTGACAAATTCACATATGAATTTTTTTGTTTGCTCATTTTTCATGAATGAGGAAATTCAAAATGTTTTTTTCCTCACACGCATGAGGATGAAAAAGCAGTAAAATTTTTAATTTTTAAAAATGAGTGAACGTTTTGGTACTCTGTTATATACGTTCCGTAATTTACCTTAGATCCCATATATAGCAGCATTCTGCAAATTCACTGTAAACGCTAAAACTTGTTCCACCACTGTATTGAAATTTATTGAAATTTATGTTTTTTAATACAAAAAATACCTTTGCGGAATTTTTGGATGATTGTTCCATAACTTACCATGGCTTCAATATAAATCCCCCTCCTGAAAACCATTAAAGTTCGGCTTAAACTGTTACGAATCAAGATATTTTACTTAAGATGGTCGGTCAATAATTTAATATAGATCTAAGCCGGAACCAATTTTAATGCTGATGTCTGTTTTTATGAAGATAAATTAATTATAAATATACATCATATAGATATCACTTCTGAAATATTCGAACTATCGGTGGAGGGTATCAAAGATTCGGCACAGCCGAATATAGCACTCTAACTTGTTCAATACAAAATTTAATTTATGTATGAAGCATTTTTTATTATTTGACGGTCTACTTTGATTTTTTGATATTTACCTACTTAAAATAATTTTAATTAAAAGCAAGACTGATTTGCACATAAAAGTCAAAGTTCTTACTTTAAAGGGCCAAGTATACAAAACAATTGGTTTGACAAAAACAACAGGATGTTTTTGGGAATATTTAATATTTTTATTTTCATACAAACAACCGCTTGTGTGGTTTATTTGGTCCTGTACAAACAATACAATTTCTTAAATAAAAGCATTGTTCGAAAAAGTAAGAATATAACATTTCAAAATGTATTAGCCGATTTGTTTCCTTCACTAATCCCGCGAAGCTCTCCGCTTGTCTGCGCGAGGCCAGAGTCTCTGGCAGGAATCAAACCCGCGACTCCGGCACTGATAGACAAGCTTACTACCAGCTAGTTTAAATAGATTTCTACAGGGCCATCAAACGTTCAAAAGTGCCAAAATGGCCCAATTGTGCCACTTTTTGAAACGCTGCTGCTACATGCAATAAAAACAAAAATGAAGTAGCAGTTAAAAAAAACTAAATAATTTTCTATTGGTTTGATTGAGGTTTTCTTTTTATAACTACTACCATTGTGGAATACTACATTTGGAGTTTTTTTTTTATAACTAGAAAATTTTGACGATTTTTTGCTCTTGCATTGTTTGTCTAGGTTTAAGTCAAAGTTTTGTTTATGTTTACAAAAAGTCCACGTTTTGTGCTGTGATTATTGTATTTTATTAAAGTTTTTGATAATTTTAAATTAAAATAAAAAAGATATTGACCATAGTTAAATAAAAATTGGCTAAAATTTATTTATTTCATCACGTTCAGCGGCACGCTTTGATTTTTGTTTTATGTATTTTTTGACGTAAACGGTGATGCAATTTCCATTTTTGTTGTAATGTTGTATTTGTTACCGTAACGATGCCACCTGCTTATTCCACCATGGGTAGTAGTTTATTAACATTAAGGTAGTAATAAAATAACATTGAAGTAGTATGTGAATAACATTAAAGTATAAAAATAATAATAACTTTGAGGTAAGCCTAGTACTCTGTACAAATTTGTGAAAAATGTGGAGCGACATTAATTATTTCACATGAAAATTTTGACATGTATCAATGTTACCTATCATGCGAGTTTGTACAATTTGACGTTTTTATTCCTGCAAAGTATGATTGTTTTTCGTATGTTAACAAACCCCACATGTATTTTACTGAAAATATTTTTTTATTAAAAAATTTGATAAAAAAGAAAGTAAATATGCATCAGAAACTGTCACCGGTTGTGTTATTTTAATTTGAACTCCAAGACGTCAATTGTTGCTGGTTTATTAGCATAAACCAGTGACTTCACAGAGGTTTCACATCACACGGCCTTAAAGTCTAATTGACAGTTTATTTTCTCTAAATGAACACATCACCTTCAATTTAAAAAAAAATAAGTTGCGTCATTTAAATCATAAAGTCGCCTATAAGCTTCGAAAATAGATGGCTGATTTTTAAAGTAAATTTTGATGATTTGGTGGCGTTGTTCATGCATGAATCTATTTAAGGTGATGTGCCTGAGCACAAAGTGAGAGCAGTATGACAGTTCGTTTGACAGCTAAACTTTCGTAAGCTCTATCGGGCTTAATAATATAATGGATAATCTGGCAACCTCATGCCTGAGTAAACGTGTTTTTGCTGGCTGTCATATCTTCTGGTGTATTAACTTTTAATTTTTCTTAAATGTGCAATAAGTTCGTGTAAATTATTGGTTAAATTCAAGTTAAATCTACTCCTCCTACAACTATACTGTTTTCTTTATTTAAAAGTGCTTTATAATACTGATTCCCTTTTGTGATAGTATCGGGTATCTTTTGCTTTGTCTGTCATTTTGTAGCAGCCTTGAACTTGTGTTTTGCGCCATATTTCTGATTTTTGCGCCATATTTGCTCTTACATAGTGTTACATTCAAGGCTTGTTATACAGCAATATTTTATTATAAACCTTACAATGGCTGGTGGAAAAAATGAACAGTGTGGTGCGTGCCATGTGACTTTTTCAAGAGGACAGAATTGTGTGCAGTGTGATATTTGCCAGTTATGGTTTCATTCGTCATGTGAAGGTGTTGGCAGTGATGAATTCAAAGCTATGGAGAGTTTTAAGAATCTGTCTTTTATTTGCTCATCATGCAAAAAAGTTCCGTCCAACTCAATTACTTCTGTGCGTGCTGATATTGCTGCCTTGAATGGAAAGTTTGATGACTTTGTAAAGAAAGGTAATGTTGATTGCGGATCCATTAAGCAAACGCTCCATGATATTGTCGCTGAATTTAGAGCTGAAGTTTCTACACTTATCAGCAGCATTAAATCGGATGTAAGTGACTGCAACAACCGTATTGCGCAGGTTGAAACATTTACCAGCTCAAGAATATCTATGCTAGAAATTGAGAATAATTCGCTGCATCGCAAATTCAATAGATCTGATATTATCATTCGTGGCTTGCCTGCGGGATTGGATGATCTGTACACCATTGCTTCTAGTTTGGCTACATACTATAAAGTAGCTGTTAACCCATATGCTGTTAACCATGCCTGTTATATGTATAATAAGCAATTTGTGCTGATAAAATTCAATAGTGTTGCTGTTCGTGATCAAATTATGCAGGCCTACTTCAAGACTATTAAATCTCGCCCTTTGTTGGTCTCTGATCTGGTGGCGTGTGACGTGCAAAACCCTAATGATACATCTAGTGGTATAAAAATAAACACCAGGGTGTTTCTAAATGATCACTTTTCTCCGTCCTCTTCTAAATTAAACGCCATTTGTAGGAAACTTTTGAAAGATAAAGTTATTCTTAAATTTCGAATACTTGATGCTGATAAACCTAAATCCAAGGTCACTATGCTAGATGGTAAGGAGGTTGTTCTGGATGCTGCTGATTGTTCTACTTTGCTAAAATCTAATGTTGCTGCCTAGCTGTTTTTCACCTGTCTGGAATGCAAGTCTTAAGAATTATCTTTTTTGCTTATTATTCTTTATTATTTTATAAATTCGTGCTACATATCGTCACCTTAAGGACGAAATAACCCATCTGCAGTTTTCAAAGTTTGCAGGTGAGGGAAAAACGTTATAAAAATTAAAAAATATTAAAATTTAAACTATTTAAAATATTGAAACGAAAATTACACATTTTGAATAAAATGAAACCAGAAATACATATCGGTTGAGAAAATTTTGTTTTTTCTTAACATAGCTTATGCTATTTGCTATTTGGTTAATTGGAAACGTAAAAATCTGAAACCAAATAACCTATCTGCAGTACTAATTGGTACAAGAACTTTGTCATTTTTAATATTACATGTTAAAAATTTTGCACTCATATGCATTATGATGTAGGGAATAAAAATCCATGAAAAACTCAATTTTAAAATTTTGCAGATGGGTTATTGGGTCTTTAAGATGACGATATGCTAATTCTTTTAATTTGAATTTCTTAATTAAATTAAATTCTTATTTCTCTTTTTCCTTTTATTATGAGTTTTATTGCATTATTTTAAATACTAGTTGCTTATTATTTTTACTTTGATCTCACATTAGTTTATGATATGGTTAGCTATTTATTTCATGAAATTTAATTTTTTTATTAAATTGAATTATTGTGAATTTTAATGTATTTTCTTTTCTGCTTTGCTTTCCCCCCCTGTATACACACATTCTATTATTATTTTGATGTCTTTTAGCGACAATCTTGGTCCAATAGTTAGGGATAGTGCATACCTGAGGAATATTTTACTACCGTTTGCAAGTCTTTATAAAATTGCACATCTTAATTGTCGTAGTTTGGCACCGAGGGTGAATTCTATTAAGCTAGATGAGCTCAAGTCCGTCATAGGTGATGGTGTATTTGATGTACTAGCAGTTACTGAAACTTGGCTAAATGATCATGTTTCTGATCGTTCTGTGGAGATATTGGGATATAAGTTTTGCCGTAATGATAGGCTCTCCAGGGGTGGTGGTGTTGGAATCTATATATCTAAGAAGCTGAAGTACAGAGTTGTTTTCAAGGTCCAAGACTTAGGCTGTGAGTCGCTTTTCGTTGAATTTGTGTCTGGTAGTATAAAATTCTTATTTGGAACGGTATATCTCCCTAATGGCTGCTTAGATACTTTTGAAAGGCTTCATATTGACTTGTTGTCCCGATATGCTAATATTATAATTGTAGGCGATTTTAATTGCAATTTGTTTTTGCCTTTAAAATCTGATATTGTTCGCTCTTTTTGCTTGAGGTATAATTTGTCGATAACCCATAATGTTTTGCCGACACATTTTGACTTGAGAACTGTAACTACGTCACTTATAGATTTTTTTTTGGTTAGTAATTCCTTGACTACCAGCTACTGTCACCAAGTACAATGCCCATCCATCTCGGATCACTCTCTTATTTTTGCATGTTTTGCCATCAACGTCGACTATACGGATGAGTATTTTGAATATCGGGATTTCAACAACATAAATTGGGAAGGTTTATTCTCATTTTTAAGTGTTTACGATATGTCACAAATGTTTAATACTACTGATATTGATCTTAAGTGTACCCTTTTTAGTTCGCTCTTAAATGACCTTTTTCAATTTGTCCCTACTGTGAGGAAAAAATTGTGTAAGGGCATTGATGCCTGGATGAAGGTGAATACAGTTATTCGTATGAGGTCGTTACGTGATCTGTCTTTTTCGGCTTTTAAAGCAAACCCCAATAATCATAACTGGAGAATATATTGCAGGCTTCGTAACAAAGCCAAGAGTGTCATACGTAAGGAGAGAATTAAACATTTTTCGAAACTCTTTGGCTCTATAGATTCTCGTCGCTTTTGGAAGGTTATTAAGGGACATGGTTGCATTGGTGGGGAGGATTCTTCCCCTGAACTCGATCCGAACATTATAAATAACTATTTTGCTGGTTCTAGTGACTCTATACCTAGTTATGCAGTTCTTGATAGGTTCGTGAACTTGGATAGCTCCTTTTCCTTCTCCTGCGTTAATATAATGGAACTTTTTGATGCCGTGAATAAAGTAAAGTCTAAGTCGGTTGGGGTGGATGGGATATCTATTAAATTCCTCAAATTAGTTTTTCCCTTTTTGTCTGATATTATCCTACATCTAACGAACTCAATCTTGACTACATCAACTTTTCCATCAGCGTGGAAAGTTGCACGTATTGTTCCTATTCCGAAGACAAGAGTTGTTAACTGCCCGGATGATCTTAGACCTATCTCTATACTTCCTGCATTATCTAAGGTTGTTGAGCATATATTGAAGGACCAAATGTTAAACTATGTTTCTAATAAAATTTCTGAATCACAGTTTTCTTTTCGTAATGGGTTAAATACAACTTCCCTCTTGTTGAGCCTTACTGACTCGATAAGAGGTAACATTAATGAGGATAAATTGAGTGTTTTAATATCCATGGATCTCTCAAAGGCTTTTAATTCTATTAATTTTTCTAGATTGATTTCTAAACTCTCAGATGAGTTCCAATTTTCAAGTACTGCTTGTAGACTTTTAATGTCCTACTTATCTGGTAGATCCCAGTTTGTTGTCATGAATGGTGTTGCATCGGATGTACTTCCTCTCTCCTGTGGTGTGCCGCAAGGCTCTGTTTTAGGTCCCCTGTTGTTTATCCTTTACATAAACGACCTCTCTAATGTTGTTGATCACCCGAGCTGTAATTCTTATTTTTTTGCAGATGATGTTTTTCTCCTGTTTAGTGGTGATAGAGGGTCTGTTAATATCTTTGAACGCAACATTAACTCATGCCTAGCGCATGTCTCGCAGTGGACTAGAGCAAACTTTTTAACAGTCAATACGTCAAAAACTAAGGCCTTAATGTTTGGCCCTACACCCCGTTTCTTTACTCAGTTAGTAATACTTCTTGATAGTGATGTGATTCAATTTGTTGATCGCCACAAGTGCTTGGGTGTGGTTCTAGATAATAGGCTCTCGTTTAGTTATCATATTGATGCCTTATCGGGTAGGATATTTGGTATGCTGCGTAAGTTCTACTGCTCTAGTATATTTCTTCGTTTGCATGCAAGGAAGAGATTAGCGCATGCAATATTGATGTCCCAAATTATTTATGGTTTTGAGGTTATGACGGGTACCGTCGGTATCCTCCTTACTAGACTAAGGCACTTGGTAAATGCCATTGCTAGATTTGTTTACAATGTTCGACGCGGAGACCATATCTCTGGTTTTGTGAAAGATTTCCTTGGTTGTGATTTTGATAATTATGTGCGAGTTCGTAACTTGTGTACATTTCATAAAATGGTAAAAAGTGGTAGACCTGTTGTACTGTGCAACTCCTTTCTTTTTTCGCCTAGAAACAGAAATCCTCATCTTAATTTTCCAAGAATATTTAGGTCTGACTTCTCCAGATCTTTTCTAGTTAGAGTAACCAGTTATTGGAATGGGCTGCCATTAGAGCTGCGTATTTTTACGCACTCAAACAATGTCTTTAAGCTAAAACTTGTTAAACATTTCTCTTCCTAAATGTTCTTACTCACTGCATAGTATTTGATGTTTTTCTTACTTGGGTACGCTATTTCCCTATCTGGGACGTTTACATAAATTGTGTAATTTACTTACTATTTATATTTAATGATAGGATGTGTATTATGCCTTGGGGGGCGAGTATTAGGTTATATAATAAGATAAGTTATAGATAAAAAAGTTGTTTTTTTTTAGTACATACATAACATCTTGAGTTGAGGTGCGTTAACAAACTAGTTTTTTTAAAAAACGAAAAAATTGGTGAAAAGGATTTTTATTAAATTATAAATAAACCAGGTTTTTCGTTTGTAATACAAGATTTTAGAAACGTAAACAAAAATGTTTTTTTTTTTTTCTTTTTTTTGAATGAAAGTTCGTATGGTTCGTAAATTTGACTCAAGTTGTTATGATTGAACGACGCAAAAATGTAAATATGTATGTAGGTATAAAGAATTAAGTTTTTCTTTTGCTGTTAACTTTTAATTACTTAGGTATTAAGACTGTGTAATATATTTTTAATGGCCCACATGGGCTTTGTATTACCTAACTGATGAATAAATAAATAAATAAATAAATAAATAATAAACACCCATTATAAAGGAATGACAATGAGCATTTTGAACCTTCTCTAGATATATGCAACCAAATGTGAAAGTTAAACTCGTTATTTAAGGAGTTTTATTTTATGTCTTATTAATAGTTTTTAACCCCCATCCCAAATATTTTAGAGTTATAAAAGGTTTATTGAAAAAATTTTCATAGGAATTTTGTTCAACAAACCTTTTATAAATAAATTTTTTTTTATGAATATGGGGGTTAATCTTTAATTTTATTTTTGTTAATTTATTTTAGGTTACAATAATAATCTTTACAGTTTAAATAATATTAATCTTCTTTCAATGAGTTTGTTTTGTTTTGCTTCCTGTAAATGTCTTTTTATTAAATAAAACTTCAATTTCATATCAGGTGTAATTTTATTTTAATCGGGTAATTTTGCTTCATCTCAAGTGTAATTTTGAATTTTGCTGGTGGTAACACTGGTTTGTATGTATGAGTACGATTTTGTTAGTAAGGATATGACAGGACATCTCAAAAAGCCTTACAGAAAAAATTTTAGACAGCAAATCCCATTATTTTTTTATTTCTATATCTTTCCAATGTCTTTACTTTTTTTCATACATCAAAGTTAAGTAATCTTATAAATAAATACGTTTAATTACCTCACTGAGGTAGTTAAACGTATTCTTATAATAACCTCAACGAGGTAGTTAAGCGTATTCGTTTAAATACTTTCCCCGCATAATTATCCAAAAATGCTAGCATTTTTGAGGAAATACTGTAGTACTAGCACTAGCTTTTACTTTTCAGTACTAGCTATGCTGAAAAGTTTAAACTACAAAAAGTGTGAATAACTCTTTTCTAGTGCTAGATAGCTAGTGCTTAAAAGGGGAAGCAAACTCTGGAAAGTGCGACTATTAAATTCAATTAATTACAAAGTGCAAAAATGTCAAAAATTAAAATTTTTAAACTCATTTAAAAAAATATAAATGTATAAAACGGAATAGTTATTTCCGCTTAATTGTGTTTCTAAAAATGCACGACTTTTGGCGCAATTAAACAGGAACCCAATTAAGCAGTACTCGGTTAATTGAATCGCCAACGCAATTAAAACTAAAATCGCTTAATTGAGCAATATGTGCAATAAAGCGAAACACCCAAAAAACTCATTTCTTTAGTGGCTCAATTAATATTTATTTATATCTAAAGAACATTATTTATATAAATTTTTGTTTTTACCTCACGATGGTAAAGAGTATATAAGATTCGGCATAACCGAATATACCACTCTTACTTGTTTTTTTGTCGAGTTATTTCGAGTTGTTTTATTTTTGGTTAATTTTATCATAAACTCAAATTTAATTAATTTTTTTTTAATTCTTATTAATTGTACAATTTACATTGTACACATTTGTATTTTTAACTGAATTTTTCTATTTTCTTTTATTTTACATGAATTTAATTTATTATGTAACGTTAAACTTTTTGTATATATTTTTGAATTTTGTGATTTAATATTATTACTACTGAATTGTATTTTTTTTATATAACTTATAAGATTTATATAAGCAATTTAGTAAGTTTAATATCCATCCCTGAGAATATTTAGTACTCGCTACAAATAGCAAATGTCAATTTTACCCAAACTTCGTTTAGACTCATAACCGAAGTTTAACTTAAATTGAATTAAAATAAAATTCCCTACAAGAAGAGAATAAGCGAGTTGTCATTTTTTCACGTTGGTGTCAGGAGGGTGATAGAATAAAATGTGTAGAAGAAGATTTATAAAAGATACAACTATCCCGTTAGTTCAAATCTTTTATTTATTTATTTATTTATTTATTTAATTAATCAATACAAAGAAAGCCTTTAAGGCCAATTATACATGTATTGTAAGATTAATATCCATGTTTAATTAAAGACATCAATAATAATAATAATAATAATAACAAAGAAATATTCTTAAGTTCTTCTATAAGTAAGTTTTTATATACATAAGTAGTATTCAATTACTTAACATAAGTGGCTCCCCAACCACATAAATATTTTCAAAAAATTAATTTCATTATCACCAGAGATTAACAACAGTTTATTTATCCAAAGAAGTTCAAAAGCTTTTTCTTATATGTAAAATAAGAATATGAGAATAACCGTAATGAAGGTGGCAAATTATTCCATATACGACATATTCTAATTCTAAATGAACGTTCGAATACTGAAAGACTTATTAGAAGTATCTCAATCTGTACATTTCGAGTAGAGTGATTAAACGTAAATTCCTCCACTATAGATTTAGGTTTACTTGATTTGAAAACTTTATAAAAATGAAGCAAAAGACGCAAATGTAAATACTTATTGAAATCGCAGCCTAGAAATACAATAAAAAGTTCAGATACCCTATCATGTTCACGTATGCTAATATTAAAAATATAGCGAATAATTCTCCTAAAAATTTTATTAAGATTAGTTAAAATAGAAGATGATGTTCCCGAATAAACCTCCAAACAGTAGTTTACCTTAGACATAAGCAGAGCATGAGCCAGACGAAATCTTACACACCTAGGAGTATATGGTCTTAAAGCATATAGCCTTCTCAGAATAAATGAAACTTGATTGGATAATGAATTTATATGTCTTTCGAAGTTTAAGTTCGAATCAATAACAACTCCCAGACAATTGTGCGAGTCTACATACTCTATCAATTGATTCCGCATCCATATTCTAGGATAAGTAGTAGTATTACTAGCTAAATGAAAATATATTGCTTTAGTTTTGGCTAAGTTAACTTTAAAATCATTTTGATGCATCCAACTCAATATAGAATCAAGATGATTATTCAAACGAATCTCAAAATTTGTATCCAATATAGAGTTGTGTAGGTAAATAAGAAAAATATCATCTGCATAAATAAAAGGCTTACAAAAATTGTTACTCATAACAGGAATACCATCATTTAAATAAGCAAGAAATAGTATAGGGCCCAACACAGATCCTTGAGGCACTCCTGAAACGACACGACCAGTACTAGAACTTAATCCATGAAAAGAAACATATTGTGATCTATTATTCAAATAAGAATAAATGAGTCTACATGCAGACTTTGAAAACATATATTTAGTTTTAAGTTTGTCAATAAGAACATTATGGTTAACACGATCAAAAGCTTTAGTTAGATCAAGCGAAACTAATATACTATTTTCATGCTTGTTTAATTGTTTTCTCACAAAGTCCGTCAAGGAGATAAGCAGAGAAGATGTGCTGTGATAACGTCTGAAGGCATATTGATTAGAGTGAAGCAGTGAATACCTTTCAAAATGCTCCATGATCTGTCCTTTCATTATATTTTCAACAATTTTAGACATAGCCGGCAAGATGCTTATTGGTCTTAAATTATCAATATCATACACACCCTTTTTTGCAATCGGTACAATGCGACCCAGTTTCCAAGCATCAGGAAAATTGGAAACCATAAACATATTATTTATTAGATGAAGTAATATCGATGAAATCAAGGGAAAAATTGTTTTCAAAAACTTTATAGGAATTCCATCATAACCTGTAGCATTAGACTTAATGGAATTTATAGCTAAAAAAATGTCGTATTCCGTAACAGCATTAAAATGAAATAAATTGGGGTCATTCGTGAAGTTTTGAAAATTATAATTGCCAAGATCATTAGGACAAAGGTTATTTAAAAAGCCGGAAGCAATATCCTCTAATTCACTCTCATGCAGTTCCGGGGTTTCACGCCCAATACAACCCAACCTACGTACATTCTTCCACATTTGCCTATTATCAACATCACTAAATAAATTCTTACCATAATTCCTCCGAATCTTCCCAATAACAGATTTAGTTCTATTACGAAGTTTACAATAAATTTTCCAATTACTTTCACTAGAGTGTCTAAGATAAGTTTTATATGCTACATCACGCAGTCTACTACAATTTACAACTTCACTAGACTTCATCCAACCATTCCCACCTGAGTTAGATTTAACTCTGTACGTAGGAATTAAATTGTGCAAATCATTAACTAATTCATTTAACTTAGACAGCTGTAAATTTACATCATTAGTATAAAAGATGGGAGATGTGTCAAATTGCGCAACATATTGAGTAAGAATTTCATAGTTTATACGATTATAGTCCCTTAGTTCAATTATATGTCTTTGCACCCTAAACGTAAATTTCAAGGATATATAAATTAGACTATGGTGTGATGATAGGAAGGGAAATAACATTTGACCTCTATGCGCCAATAACTGTGGTTGACTTAGCAAAAAATAGTCTATTAAAGAAGTACTACTATAACGCACACAGAAGTGTGTGGGTAAACAATTATGACAACAAGTAAGGCCACATCTTGCGCTCATGGAATGAACTCTATTAGAAACAGAAGGATCAAAAAGGTTACAATTAAAATCACCCATAATTGCTATATTGGAATAACGGTCAAATACATCACTATGGAGTTCTTCAAATACATCCAAGTTTCCATTTGGAAGATATACAACTCCTACTACAACTGAGCCACCATATCCAAATATTTCAATAAATAGAGATTCACAAACTCCGAAACTTTCGCCACGAAATAAGGTTTTAAAACCCAATTTTTTAGAAACGTACAAACACACTCCTCCACCGCGATGTTCATTAGGTCGATCATTACGCACAAGATTATACCCTGGCAGATCAAGTGATGTGGAATAAATATTAGATTTAAACCAGGACTCCGATATTCCTATTATATCTACACATGAGTGCATAAAAATACTTTTAAATTCTTCAAGTTTAACATTTGAGATAGAGGGACTAAGACTTTGAGCATTAAGATGAACAATGTTCAAATTTCTAGAATGTTCAGCAAGATTTGATTTTAAAATGGATATATCCCTGGCGATAGGTCCAAGATTATTATGGAACATCAAAGCTATAATACTTATGTTTAAAGGGGAGACAACTATGCAAAGAGTTATAAAACATTAACAGAGAATCCACGTACGTATGCATATGTATGTATGTATGTATATATATAAAATCAAAAACAAATATAATGTTTCAAAAATTCTATACAAAATCCAAAAAAAAAAAAAATCAGAATAAAATTCAATTATGGTAATTCAAGCTGATTGAAAATTATGTAAAAAAAAAAGAAAATTTAATATGTATGTTAAGAATTAGAGGCAAATAAAATTGCTACTCGTACGTATAAAACTTAAAAACAAGGCGAATTTACACAAGGTGATATTATCTTTCCACGCAAATTACAGCTGATAACCATGTGCCAAAATGGTATACCGTCCTGTGGTTCTGGGAAATCTTTACATTTAAAATTAAAAAGATATTTTTGTCTGAATTGTTTGCTTAAGTGTTGTTTTATTCTTGATATAACGTTAAAATATTTTACAGTGTTGTAAACATTTCCAAAATAAGACCACCCTGAATTCGCCTTGACTCAAGATTTATCAACTTTAACATTAAAATAGGTGTAAAATATAAAAAGCAAAAAAATAAAAATCTAATTAGTAAAATATGACATAATAATACTTAAGTTATTAAGGCCTTGTTCATAAAAAAGTACTTCAGGCCCATCACAGGCTTATAAAACGAACTTTAAAGAAAATTCATTTAATAAACCCTTAATAAACCTAAAACACTTCCCATGCACAGGGGGTTAGTAGTTATCTAATTTAAAATACTCAATACAGTCCTTCATAGACAGGATCTTAACATCACCATTGGGCATTGTTAATTTCGCTTTCAGAAATTCTCGATTTATGATACTGTAACGACTTATTAAATTATCTTTCATGAGTTTCCAGCAAATCCTCAAAAATTTTTGTGCAAGAGAGGAATAGTTGTCATTCAAGTAGACTCTACTGGTGCAGCTACCTCCCTCAACATCAGAACGAATTAGGGGTTTCCCATGAAAATAATTTGAAATGATTTTATCTCTAGTGGCAATTTTGCAAAATTTGACAAGTACGGCTTTTCTTCTTTTTATATAAAAAGCATTAAAAATATCGTTTGGAGTCACATCAACATTCAACTTGGTGCATAGAGATATAATAGTTTCAGTGATGTTATTGAGATCAGCAGAAAGGCCAGTTATTATTAAATCACTCCTATTTAAACGGTTCTGTAATACGTGATTTTGTAGCTCTAACTCACAAATTTTTTTCTTGATAACTTTATCATTTAAGTTGACCAGTTCTTTGCACTCCTTAACTTCATTTTTTATTTCATTCATATTGGTTGAAATTTCATTGCGTATTTCACAAACAACGCTCTCAAATTTCATTCTAATTTCCATTTGCTCCTTCTGCATCTCCTTACCATGTAACTTAAGTGAATTCTTAAAACCAGTAAACTCTTTACGAATTTCATCTTTGAAAGAAAGGTCATCATTATAATCAGGTGGATTCTCTATGCATGCTTTACAAGTGTACAGCAAGTTACGGTTTTTGTCTAATATGGCAAAAACCTCTCTCGTAATACCTTCACAATCGACATGGAACCATATATTGCAAGTTCTGCATAAAACACTACGTTTCCTGCCAGCACCAACATCAACATTACAAACGCCACAAGGAGCAGTCATAATCGAAGGCTGGTGTACAGTGAACCAAGCCGAAGGCATTTGATCGGCGGCGGCGGCGTGGGTATAATTGATCGGCGGCGGCGGCGTTTGCGTCAATGAATCGGCGGCGGCTTAAATGTCGGCTTGAAATGTTTAAAATTGTTATTTGCATGCAGTCTACAACTGACATGAAATACTTTACTTTAACACTAATATGATGTTATTGTTAAGTATAGACTCATCATGTTAGAAGTTTTCTCATGTTATAACACGGTTGTTAATGCAAATGTTTTAGCAACGCTTTTATAACATCAAGTTATAACAGCAAATCATGTCAGTTGTAGACGGGCAGTTAAGGAAAACTATTAATCATTTCTATATCTATTTATTTTTATGTTAAAGTACAAAACATTAAATAATTATAAAAGGATAGTGCAATTTCGTTTTTTTCTCATTACTGTTTTAAACTGATGTTATCTGTAGGACCACATACCCATATCCATTTACAAAAAGTAAAGCTTTCTGCAATAATTAAATATAAAATTTCCTTAACCTGAACTTATCAGCAAAACTATTTTTTTAATTTAATTATTGTGGTCAAAACTATACCACTAATTAGTTAAAAGCAAGAAAAAAATATGTTGTCCACATATTTTTTTTTTTAAATTTAACAAGTTTTTAAATAGATTACTTCAATAAAGCATTCACTGATATTTTGCTATTACCAAGTTTTTTGTCTGAACTTCTAAATCGATATGTTTGGAAATACATATGTGTATAATACTAAAATATTTGAGAAAAAAAAATTCTGTATGTTCAAGGCCCTATGCTCCTTGTAGGAGTTTAAAGGAACTAATATATATATATAAACGGTGTTGTGTCCTAAATAAGAGTCCATCAAAATATTAATATGAACATGGAAAGTTTATTTGAAAATATTGCAAGTTAAATTTGTTATTATCATGGAAATATTTGTGTAAAAATTATTTTTAATAAAGATTCACATATGTATGTATGCATTCATTAAAACGAAAGAAGCATTTAACCAATTATATTTTCAAAAAACTAAGAAAAATTTGTTAAGTACAATAACGCTTTGAAAAATTTTAAGAAAATATAACGGCACTTGAATGTTGCACATTGATGCTAAAACATACCATTTTTGACAAAAAAATTAATACATTAAAACGCAAATCTGTAAAATAAACTTAGTCACACGAATTAAGAAATTTCACGGCTCAGCTGCTTTCATCGGCGGCTTTAATTGAGCCGTCTAAGCCGTGTAAATCGGCGGCGGCGCGGCTTGGTGAAATCAAGCGGCGGCGGCGAGCTGATCGGCTTGCGCCGATCGGCTTGGTTCTCTGCTGGTGTAAATTCGTCTTGTGTATATTACTGCAAAATTTGTATGTATACTAAATACAGTGCACGAGCGAGACACAATAATAAAGATTGAGTTATATGGTGCAGTATAAACGAGACAAAATATTAGCCGGTATAATAATCACGTGGAATAATGAATACTTTATTAAAGTTAATTAACACAAATCTTCGAAAAATACCAATCAATTTATAAAATATCCAAATTAAATATCGCGAATTAAGCTTTAGGTAATAAATTTAATATTTTTTACACTCTATAACATTTAATTTAATTTTTTTTTTAAAATCCAATCAGCAAGCCAAAATTTGTATCTCCAACTCAACATGGTGTTGCCAGATTTTTCATTAACATAAATTTTAAATATTTATAATCTCTTATCCTGTAGCTCGTTTCTGTATTTCTCGCATCGTAAAATTTCTTACATGAAGTGTGAAACAAAAAATTCCATCGTTTCTCGATTTATGAGATAAAAGTGTTTCTGTATTTGAATGCGAAAACAGGCACAACAAATTCTGTTTATACTGGAATATTTCCAGTAATTAAGTGTCAAATAAAAGCGAAACGTCAACAAAAGAAATAAATATAGTAAAAACAGGGCTGCCAGATTTGACGAGTTATCGTCATCTTGACGATTTTTTGTTCCGATATTAACAAAGTGACGTTTTGATGATTTTTTCTAAAAAAGTGACGAAAGCAAAAACAAAATCAAAAATATTTTATAATTTTGTTGTTACTTTCTATAGAAATTCATCTTGAATTTTTAAATTTCAAACACTTCTATTTTGTGGCGTTGAAAATTGAAAAAAAAAATAATATGAATGTCTGTAGAAAGCAACAACAAATTTATAAAATATTTTTGATTTTATTTTTTCTTTTAATGAAATTGTTGGCGTTGCGTGTTACACTATAAGCCCCTTAGTCTTCGAAATAAGATAATTGTAAATATTTTTATATGTTTGTTTATTAGAAAAAAAGATATCTTTAGAAACAAGGCTGCTTAAATTTTTATATTTATCCCTATTGTGAAAATTGTCCTCGAAATTGTTTGTTTCTTCCCTAAAAAATGTATCGGCAAAAGCAAAATTTCGAGGGAAAGTAATTTAATACTTCTTTTATACATATACAAAATATGATTGATATTTGATATTCTTATCTTATATGTACACTTTTGTGCCAAAACCATTATTCCGGCAAGAAAGAAATTTGTTTGTCCCCAGTAAAAACTTTTTCAAAATGGATAGCTTCTTTCACACGTTATTAAGTAGCTTTCTTCCATAAGAACTTCGATAACTACTTTTTTCTGGATGTATTAAGATAAAAAAAATTACTTACTTTTGAATTTGTTCTTTTTGGCACAACCCTTGTAAAATTCATTAGTTTTTCAATAGAATTGTATGTAGTGCTTTTATGTGTTTCTGATTACTTAACATATTATTTTGTAGGCGAAGATTTTACTGGGTCTTTAACCCGTTTATTTATGAACCGATTTTTTTAATTTTAACTACAAGGTATTCTACTAAGTCTATTTCAGGTAAAAAAGAAAAAGATTATAGGAATAGGTAAATTAAAGATTTATATCTCAATTATTAAATAATAATTATTTAATACCCATGAACTTTAACTATGTTTTTGTTTGATTATTTTTTAATAAAAGTCGAAACAAATTTGTTTAAAATTGATTTTAAATTGCACGATTTTTAAAACAAAAAAGACGATCTTTTTTATTTTTTTCTCAGGAAATTGACGATTTTGACACAAATTTATCTGGCAGCACTGATTAAAACCAAAACAAGAAAAGGCTAACAAAAATTTAAACTAACAAAATATAACAATTGTTTTTTGTTTATTTTCATCATATAAATTATGCATTTATCATTTATATTCCTTCTATTTTTTTATTTATTTAAAAAAAATAGTATATAAACATATTTTAAATTCAAAATATCTACATTTTGTTTTTCTCGCCACCAATTTCAAATGTGACTTATTTTGACAGTTCTTGAAAGAAACTTTTCGCAAAATATTGTTATAGAAACACTTTTTCTCGCATCCTTCCAATAATTGCTGGAAAATTATTTAAATGACAGATAATTCTCACAAAAAAAAGATACAGAAACACTTGTGTGAGAAAAACAATTTTTTGTTTCATTTCACACTATTTTTGTTGCAATTCACACGTTTCATGCGAAGAGTTTTACGATGTGAGATATACAGAAACGGGCTACTGTATTTTTTTACTTTTTTAACTTGAATTCAAATTCAATATGCGTATCGATATCGACGATATTTTTTTCAAAAGTTATGTCTTATTTAAAATGTCATGATTTCGCCGAATTAGCCGAATGTGTCGAGTTTATTTCTTCAATATTTCGAAAACTACTTTACATACGTAGATGATTTTTATGCCATTCTGTAGAAAATACTTGGGGCTACAAACAATATACAATAAAAAATGTCTGCAAAATATTAAATTTAACAAATGGATTAAGTAAAAATTCTATTTATTTTTGTTGATTTTTTTTTATATAATATGAACCTAAAAATGTTCTTTAAAAATCCTAAAAATTTTGAAGGAGGTGTTTTTTGTTTTCTTTTTTAAGATGTGAATTTTTTCTTTCGCACCCTTAAAAAATTAATTTAAAGCTTCGTAACTTAAGTTGAATCAACTAGAACTTCAGCAACAATTTGTATGAAATTCTGACGTTTAAAATAATTTTATTTAGTTTTGAATGAAAATTTTAACAAAATGTTTTAAAAATAATTATAAATGCATAATATTGTTGTGGCTAAAATTTGCAAACGGTTTCTTAATGCAAAATGTGTGTGGTTGCAAAAGAAATTGTTGCTCTATTATGAACACCAAATGAAAATGTTTTTTTGATTGTGAACGAAGCTTAAAAATAAAATTTTAATATTGTAATTTTGTATTTAATATTATTCTTTAATAAATTACTAATTTTGTATTTATTTAATCTGATTGGTTTGATTTAAGTTGTTTGAAAAAAGTTGTTTGAAATTTGTTTTTGTTTTAAATGTAAGTTAACCCTTCTTTGCATGATTTTTTCTTTTTTTGTGAAATTAATCACAGAGATGTAATTCAATCTCTAGATTAAGGAAAAAATGTTAAAAACAATTTTATTATAAATAAATAGTATAAAAAAGGTAAAAAACAGAATAATGGAAATTTCAAATTCACCTATCAAGCTCAGTACTAAATAATTAAAAATCAAAATAAATGCGCAGATTATTACTTAGACACTAAAAACAATCAATTTTTCCACTCATACCCACTTTTATTTAACAAAAAAGTTTCAAATCACCTTTTAAAAAAATACCACGAACTATGCAAATTTCCTCTAACTTAACAAACAGCGGAGTAACGAGACATAACCAATAAATTTCAATGTTATGCTTCTTCTTTTTTTTTACCGCTATGATCCAATGTATAGAATGGTCATGAGGAATGATGTCAACAGCAACCAATTTACTGTACACCAGTTTGCGTGCGTTTTCTTCTTCAATAAATGTTATGATGGAAATTTCCACCACCATGCAAAGAAGGGTTAATAAACGAGTCACTTTTGCACAGGCAGTTAATTTGACATTTCTTTGTTTCAGTGTTTGACAAATTCAACCATTGAGAGGTACACAATTGAGCAGCGCGTTAAGATTTTTAAAGCCTTTTACAAAAATGGGTGTTCAAATCACAATGTATTTCGTGTACTTCGTGATTTTTTTGGTCAGCATAATCAACTAAATGTGTTCACAACCAGGAGAATTGTGCGCAAATTTCGACAAACCTGGTCTGTAGGAAATGTAAAAACACCTGGACATGCTCGCCCAGTTCGTTCTGACTAACTGATATTTCTTCTAAAATGAGGTAGGCCAAGCAGTCCGATATTTTGTTTCACACATAATTGTCTTAGATCCTTCTATCATAATAAAAAAATATTATTTACCCTTATTCCAATTATCGTCGTCGCCATCGTTATCAATTTCATATCAATATCAATTTTTATCGACGTCGTTATCGATTCTATACAAAACTTGTATTCTATAACAGCAATGTTACGATGTCGATTGTTTATCGTTTATTTAAGCACATCTCTAATAAGTTTTTATTAAAAATATGCAATTTGATGTGCGTTTCCTAAAAATGTTGTGCTCTCAAAACGGGTAGCTTGATTTAAAAAAAAAAAATACAGGCTTCGGTTTAAATATGGGGCTATTTTCATAATGGCGACGATTGCTGAAAAGAACAACAAAAAGTTACGCGAAAATTGCAAACAATCGGAAATATTGAAAATATAGCGAAAATTCGCGAAAATTTTCAATATTTCAAACAAGCCATCAAATTGATTTAAAGTCCCTAAAAACAAAAGATTGGCAAAAATTCAATAAAAATGTCTAAATTATCAGAAATTTGCTAATTGTGTTATGATAGCAAACTTCAATATTTATTAAAAATTGTTAAATCTGTAAACAATCAGAAAACGTAATTTAGTCATTTTAATTGAATTTTTGCTATTTATTATCAGTGTTTAAATGCACCCATCAACTAGATGATTTTTTTTGCTTTTGGCACTGCTTTTGAAATTTTCAATTTTTTTTTTTGTTTTTCGTTTGTTCAAAAAAGCAAATCTCTTATTTTGTATATTTTTATTTTTTGACAATTGCTTTTTTACCAGCTAGCGACAAGAAGTGCCAGCCACATAAAAAGCAAAGCTCAAAATGATACTTTTGCCTTTTCCTTTTTTTTACATTGTCCTAAAAGAAGAGCTAGTTAAAAAAGTTAAATTTTCCCTGGCTGATAAAAACACATAGAACAAAAAAAGGCGCACTTATAAGTGCTAAAAGCAGCTGATTTATGTCATACATTTGACTCATCTAGAGGCATCCTAGACGTTGCAGGGGCCAAATTTTAGATTTTCATTAAGCCGCCATATTTGTAAAGGAGCCCCCTAAGGGTTGGAGATATATGGCAAGTATTTTTTAAGAAAACGTTAAGCACAAAAAATTAATGAATGTCCGTCATACTTTTTTTTATCCCTAGGGGCGGTTCCTTGGCAGTTATGGGCCTTTTTCTGCAATATAGTTCTAGTATTCTAGCGGGTAGGTATGGTAGAAACAAATGATATGCGTTTGATTTATTTTTTTTTTTGTAAGCAAACGCACACAAACGCAAACATTGAAGTTGAATTGACGTGTGTAAGAAAAAATTGTTCTAAAGAAAAATTCGCATTAATGCTGCTGTTTGCTCTTTTTTTTGGTTACTTTTTGTTAAATATGAGATTTAGAGAAAACTTGTTCAGACAAAAGTTGTTGGAAACTTCACTAATAACATCTTCTTTGTAAACGATGTTTATGTAAAATTAATATTTTCCAAGTTATGAGGCATAAAAGTCGGACTTAATGGTTTTTCTCAAACTTTGGCGTGCGTAAAGGACGGTTTAGCCTTCGCCGATTGTCCTAAAACTTTGTTTGGTGTCGTTTTTTATCAATACCCACCGAATGGGGGGGTGAGAGCATGGAAAAAATATGCTCCATACAGTTAACGACCACCCTAATGTACCTTCATATCGTTAGCTAAAATGCAAAAAGGCGTAACTAACAAAAAATTAAAAATAGGTTTTTGATTGATTATTATAATGGCATTAAACGCGATCAAAAATTACGCTTTTACCCAGCAAAAACTTTACTTACAATCCTACTTTTAATGACTTCAAGAATTCATTACTTTGTAGCTTTATTCGCCACTTTTTGGATTATTAGTTATATATTAAATAATAACTTTATTATTATATCTTAAATATACAGAAAAATTTATATTTTCATTATGACAATAAAAATTTCATTATAGTCATAAAACATAGTTTTCTAATGCAAAAACTACACTGCCCCGGTAGACTAGCTGGTAGAGAGCTAGTCTATCAGCACTGAGGTTGCGGGATCAAATCCCGCCAGAGACAGAAAAAAAAATAAAAAATAAAATAAAGTAAAATAGAATAAGAAAAAATAAAAATAAAAATAAAATAATTAAAAAAAAAAAATTAAAAAAAAAAATAAAAAAATTTTTACTATATTGACTTTGTGTAACTATATATTTTTATAAAAATTTTAAGTATAAAAAAAACATATTATTTTTTAGATTATAATAGGCTAAATTATAAAGGATTACTTTTGGGACATCTCGAACAAAAATAAGTACTTCTTCTAGTAGAAAAATAAGTAGTCTGTTCGTCAAGTTCTCATTATTTTTCTGCTTATTTTGTAAGCAAAGTTTTTGCTGGGTATTAAAAAAAAAAACAAAGGGATGTAATAACAAGTTAGTTTATTTGATAAATGCAAAACGACGTCATTACACAGTTTTTTTCACACAAACTATAACAAAATGGTTTTCTTTGAAAATTGTTGGAAGAATTCCATGGACGACTTATAAATTCATGTTTTTCTGGCATGTTTCTAGTTTTCATTTTGCAAAGTTTTTTGGTTCTTCTGCAAAATGATATTTTTGTTAGTTAAGGCTTTTTGCATTTTAGCTAACGATATGTATGTGCATACTTAAATTTTGGAAATAAATGACCGAAATCAAGTTTTCTGTCATTTCTTTCTATCATTTTCTTTACACCAACGTGAAAAAGTGACTACTCGCTCATTCACTTCTTGTAGGGAAAGCAACGCACAAAATTTTTGAAGTGGTTTTATTATTTAATTGTATGGAATACAAAAACAAATTCTTGTTGTTTGTTTTGCATGAAAAATATTACTTGTTGTCGTCGAGTGTCTCTTCGCAATCATGTGCCATTAGCACATTAGTTTGCTTTTTTCGCTGCTTTTTTCTCCTGTTTTTATGGCTGCTAGCCTACATTGGTTTTTGATTTGGCGGCTTTCAGACAGAAGCTGTTTGTTTCATTCTTTTTCCTACATATTTTTTCTACAACATAAAAGTGATTGCCGTTGCTTTTTGAGTTCCATCAAATAAGAAATTGTTGCTATTGTTAAAAAAGCAAAAGTTGGAAAAAGCCAGTGCCCATTATTTTGTGTGTTTATTTTGCTGCTGCTTTTTAAAAGTGTGGGCTTTTTTAGCAGTGCAACTTGTCGGTTTTTTAATTTTTTTTTTTTTTTTTTTTTTTTTTTTTTAATTAGGAAAAAAGGCAAAATTTGCCTGCTTTTGCTAATATGGCGATAGCATTTTAAACCCTGTTTATAACCCTGCCTTTACACATGCAAGTAGTGGCATGCCACTGTTGTATACATATTATCAAAGAAAAATTGTTCGAAAGAGTCGAATCTCATGCCATTGGCTTTTGTGTTTACACATGCCACTGCGAGTTCATTTTCAAAATGTCGTTGAAGCGTCAACTTAAGATAATTTGTTGACTTCTCAAATTAAAAAAAAAGTACCAAAAAACCAAATAGAGTTACCGAGTTAATCATATAGGCACATTTTTCGGGAAATGTTTTACATTTATTTATATAAGCATTATTTTAACATTATTAATGCTCTATAATTAACAAACTTGCTTTTATTAATGCGCGTTTCAAAAAATATATCATAATAATAAACGTATCATGTTAAAACTTTAATAACAATTTGACAATAATCCAGTTAATTTGCATTAAATTTTGAACAGGGTAACATTGTTCATCGTTTTGTCATTTAGTGGCAAGCAAGTGCCAAATTTCCACTCGCATGCAATTTTTGCTGCCACTGGAGCTGCCATTGCGAAAAATTTGAGTGTATTAGTAAAAAAACGTGAGTGTATTGAGTTTTTCGAACTGGCAGTGGCATGTGTAAATGCTAGGTTATAGTCTTAGGGACTTTTAATAAATCTATTGGCTTGTTTGGAATATTAAAAATTTTCTCGAATTTTCGCTATTTTTACAAATTTTTGCGAAGCTTTGTTGCTATTTTTCCATTTTTTTTTAATTCAACATTAATATTATTGATAAATTAAAAAGAAAAAAAAAGTTTTCGACATAAATAAGACTGACGACAAAATCAAAGTCAATTTACATCGATGCCAACGTTAACGTTGCGTACGGCATACCAAAAATACCAGTGTTTAAAAAAAGGCAGTTGAAATCATGGTGAAATAAACAGGTGGCAGCACTACGCCAAATGACGATTTTTTGCCCTTGCATTGTTTGTCTAGGTTTATGTCAAAGTTTTGTTTATGTTTACAAAAAGTCCACGTTTTGTGCTGTGATTATTGTATTTTATTAAAGTTTTTGTAAATTTTAAATCAAAATAAATAAGATATTGACCATAATTAAATAAAAATTGGCTAAAAATTTATTTATTTCATCACGTTCAGCGGCACGCTTTGATTTTTGTTTAATGTAGTTTTTGACGTAAACGGTGATGTAAATTCCATTTTTGTTGTTATGTATTTGTTGCCGTAACGATGCCACCTGCTTATTCCACCATGGTTGAAATAGTAAAAGTCATAAGATTGTGCTGTAACTTCGACTTTTTCATTTTTTAATGGACGAAAATAAACTGTTGCTTTTACTTCTGATTTATTAAATTTATACAGTCGAAGTCAAAGTAAATGCAAAAAACTATACGCAACAAAGAACTTCGGCAGCCGACATGTTTTTAATTTGACTGACTGAAACCATTTTTGTTGTAATGTATTTGTTGCCGTAACGATGCCACCTGCTTATTCCACCATGGTTGAAATAGTAAAAGTCATAAGATTGTGCTGTAACTTCGACTTTTTCATTTTTTAATGGACGAAAATAAACTGTTGCTTTTACTTCTGATTTATTAAATTTATACAGTCGAAGTCAAAGTAAATGCAAAAAACTATACGCAACAAAGAACTTCGGCAGCCGACATGTTTTTAATTTGACTGACTGAAACCTTTAAAGGCACATATAGACGACATGTTTTTGTCATCTGACATGTCAAATTTTCAAGTCACATGTAATGTCTGTCAAAATCGCTGTTTTACATAAGCTTTATAATATTCGGTCACAAACGTACATGTAATTTGCTTCTGACATTGTGTCTGTTTTTTTCGCATTGTTATTGCAGAAACCAAAGTAGTGCTCGGTTTCAAGATAATTTGCTGCCGCCATGAAAAGTTTTATTTGCGCCGTAAAATAGTTCAGCCATCTTAACATTTTTTTCTTTTAATTCAAAGATACCAATTTGGGATTTTATAATAAAACGGTTTTTATATATATATTCACATAAATTCTATTCAATGGTAAGATGATCAAACATATCTCGGTATTGTAAAAAATTAACTTCAGCCGGCTAATGATTCCGTCAATAGTGGACGCCGCTGTCGGTTTCTTGCCGGCATAGCTTTCTGATGTCAGATGGTTTGTCAGAAGAAAATAGAGCACGCTCTAATTTAAATTTTGTCAGATGACTTTGCGTCTGACTTTTACAGAAGCAAAGTTAAGCTGTGTTCACATTGTGTGTATTTGTCATATGGAATGTCACTTTGCTACACACATGTAATTTCATGTGTATGTCAAAATTTATGTTTTACATATGGTTTGTAATTTACACGTTCACATGTTGGTATGTAAAGTACACTTGACATAACCTATAAAAAAAAAGAATCTTTAAACAGCTGAGTGTATAAAAATTTAATTTGTGCTAAAAAAATTTTATTTTAATATGGAACGAAAGGTTGATCAAATAGTCATCATCTGCTCCGGCCCCACTTCCTTTTTCTTTTGCTTTTGCAATTTCTCGGCTATATTGACCACGCAAGTATGTTATTTTATTCTGGAAATATATTGCATTACATTTATTACAAACAACAATTGCCCAATGCCTTACCTTAACTTCATTAGACCCAATAGATGAATTGAAAATTTTTAACTTGTCAGCAATATCATTGAGCGCTGCGTACCTGGCATGCTTATTGTGGTAGAACTATTTCGCGGGTTATACAAGCATTCCTTCTCTTGCCACATATCTATTAACTGTAGTACCGATTCTTTACACCAGTCAAACTGGAAAAACATAAAAATAAATATGGAAATTGTCATAAAAAATACATATTTACCTACTTTTGTTAATTCCTTTTCAATTTTTCCCTCCATTTTCAATAATAAAATTGGTTATTTTTTATTTACTATTATAATTATTAAGAATTAAGCACGACAAACCAAATCTTGTAAATTGATTATAATTTATATTTATTAAAATTTCAATTAATTTTTGCCGCCACAAAATTTTGTTAATAAAAAACAGCTGATGTCAGATGGTTTGTCACTTGAAAATAGAACTCGTTCTAAATAAAAAATGTCATGTGTACTGCACACAGAGAAATAACACATGATATTGTTTGGAGGGGTTCAGACGATATGTACAAATTTAACATGTGAAAAAGTGACATTCCACATGACAAATACACATAATGTAAACACAGCTTTAAAAAGGTAACACACGACATGTATGTGTTTTGAAGTGGAAAATTTGACATGTCAGATGACAAAAACATGTCGTGTGCGGTTTTTTTTTTTTTTTTTTTTTTTGTTTTAGTGTTATTTTTGCACATACGAAAAATTCAGAGAACTTTTCAAATACAAACCCAATAAACCAAAGATATAAGAATGTATGTGCAATGTACATAGATGTGTATATGAAAACGATAATGTTATTTAACCCTTTCGGTGCGAGAGACGATTAGTTAGTTTCTCCAACCCAGGGAAGCGACTTGGGGTGTTATGATTTTGCTTAATTTTACTCTTTTCAAGTTATTTTTTTTTAAGCCAATGATTTAAAAATGTTAATGTTTTATTGCATGCGACATTAGATTATTTTAATATGAACATTTTGCGCCCAACAATACATAGATTGGTACAAAAAGAAAAAGATACAAAAGATTTAGTAAATTAGATAAAAAAACTACATAATTAAAATTTACCACAAACAGCACTTGATTTGCTTATTCTGCTAAATATTTCCGATGTTGATGATAATATGAAGATTATGATTTTGATGAAGGTGAAGATAATTATGAAGGTGATTTTTAATTCCATATTTTAGCAATGAATGTGCCATGTTTCAAAAAAAATATATTGTTCGAAAAAATTACATTGATTTTTTTAAAGTTTTTAGTTTATTTAATAAAACAAAATTAAAATTCCACTAAAATTTTCCAACAAAAGTTTTTTTTTTATTAATCAATATACACAGAATCCAAAGAAAAAAAATTGTCATAAATTACAGGCTTCCCTGAATTAATCCTCGTTTTGCATATGTTTCACCCCACTGTGCGATGTCACGTTTAACTTTAATTTTATTTTTTAAATTTGTAAACAAAAATTTTTATTTTAAGTGACAGCTGATCGAAAATGTACAGCTGTGAATAAACAAAATCACAATAGTAAATTTTTACGAATGCGCGCCATAATACCAAATGAAAATTCGTTCGGTCAGCTAATTCGACTGCTGTCGAATATCGTTCAGTTTGTGCTTTGTTGTGAAACGGACGTGTATTTTCAACCCCGCATACGATTTTAATTTATTATTAATTAAATTTGATTTTGGAATATAAATACTAAGCGAATGGACGCTTGAAAATATATGATATTTTTTATTTAAATTATTTAACATAAAAGTGAACAATTAAAACGAAAAATTAAATAAAGATAAATAAAGCAAAAATATATACATATGTACGTATGAATGTTCATACATGTGTATGTATACATATTCTGTGCACAAACATTTTAGTTTAAATTTCTTTTTTTTGGCGTTGTTGTAAAATACAATAAATAATAAAAACATTAAAAGCACAGTAAAACGGTGAAAAACAAAAACAATTTCTTGCATGAGTAAAAACAATGTAACAACAATAAAATTAAATGATAGAAATGCTTATGTGACAGTGCATGCCAACGAAAATAATGTTGAAATAAATAAAACAAAACAAAACAATATTAACTACCTAACGGCTAAGCCAATTTTTCGTACACGTTCCCTCTCACCCTCTTTATTCACACAAACGGTGGATAGTGACTCATTAAAAAAACTAAAAATAGACTTGGTAACAAGTGTTGCCAGGCCAACAAGTATTGCCGCTACGTCAAAAATAAATTTAGTGGGAAATGATACCATGAACCAAAACACTAATGCAATGGAAAACCCCCCTGTAAAAAGTTGCCAAAAGCCTCAAGTCCAAGTTGGTATGGACAGATATATAACAGTCCTTAAGCGGGGTCGCAGCCCTACCTCTTCAGCTGTTGCTTCGGCATCAAAAGTGCCATCTTTTGACAAAATAAATTCCCAAAATCGCTTTGCAATTCTGGAGGATGAATCCTCTGAAGCACCAAACGTCATAAGATCGTCCAAGCCTCCCCCGATATATCTTAGGGAGCATAACTCAAATGATCTAATAAAGAGTTTAATTTCGTTGATTGGTGAAAATTCGTTTTATGTAGCCGCAATAAAGAGAGGTAGCATAAATGAAACGAAAATTCAAGTGAATAATGAAAATGATTTTCGGAAAATTATTAACAAATTTGAGGCACTTAAAAAAAGTTTTTATACATACCAACTCAAGAGCAGTAAAGGTCTCCAGGTGGTGATTAAGGGAATTGATTCATGCGTAGACCCAGAGGAAATTAAAACTTTCTTAGAAGAAAAAGGCTTCAAGATAAAACACGTGGTAAATATTAGAAATAGAGACAAAAATCCACAACCACTATTTCGAGTAGAATTAGAGCCCGGCGACATTAAGTTAAAAAAAAACGAAACGCATCCCATTTATAGTTTAAAATATATTCTATACAGAAAAATCACAATTGAGGAGCCGCACAAAAAAAATGGACCTGTTCAGTGCTTAAACTGCCAAGAATTTGGCCATACAAAGGCATACTGCTACTTACCCCCTGTTTGCGTTGTATGTGGTGAGCTACACGGTACAGTTTCTTGCGATAAGTCTAAAACCGACCCCAACGTAAAAAAATGTAGCAACTGTGGCGGTAATCACACTGCCAATTATAGAGGATGCCCTGTATATAATATCGTCAAGCAGACGGTTGGACCGAAAACAAATGCCCCTCAAATGCAGGTTGCAAATCAAGTTATCTCAAATGCAATTCAAGCCCCCCAGTTTAGTAATAACAGAACCTCTTATGCTAACGTCCTAAAATCAAACCATGAGCCAATGCAAGGTGCCTCGCCAAGTAATGATGAAACTCCAGTTTCTAATTTAAGTCGTTTAGAAAAAACCATGGAAACATTAGTGCAAACAGTAAATAATTTTACGAACACAATGGGTAATATGATGCAGGAAATTCTTAGAATGCAATCAATGTTATTGCAAGCTGTACTTAACAAGCCATGAACTGTTTAAAAATTTGTTTTTGGAACGCAAACGGCATCCGCCAACATAAAAATGAACTAGAATACTTTCTTAAAAATAAACAAATTGATGTCATGATGGTTTCTGAAACTCATTTGACTTCAAAAAATACGTTTAAAATAAATGGTTATATACTATATGATACAAAGGACCCTCGAGATAGAGCTTGTGGAGGTTCTGCCATTTTAATAAAAACCAGAGTCAAACACTACCTAATGGGTGATCATCGTGAAGATTATCTTCAAGCAACAAACATTTGCGTTGAAGAATTAAATAGAAACGTAGTAATCTCATCGTTATACTCCCCACCTAGATATTCAATATCAGAAGGCCAATATTATAAATATTTTAAATCATTAGGACCCTGTTTCCTGGCCGCTGGCGATTATAACGCTAAACATACCTTCTGGGGGTCCCGACTTATAACACCAAAGGGTCGTGTTCTATTTAATACTATTACTAAAATGGATTTGAATGTGATAGCGAGCGGACAACCAACATATTGGCCTACTGATCAGCAAAAAATACCAGATGTCATCGATTTTGGCGTGGTTAAAAACATCCCCTTAGAAACGATTTATGTTGGGGCTTCCTTGGAATTATCTTCCGACCACACACCAACAATTGTTACTTTAATGAACCCCAATAGAACTGTATCTCCAACTGGTTACTTAGCGACGCCAGCTACACAAATCAATTGGCTAAAATATAAAAAATATCTCAGCACCCATTGCACAGAAAATATTCCGCTTAGTACACCGGAATACGTAGATCGCGCTATTCTTGATTTTGACAGTTTTCTGAAGCTGGCTGTGCAACATTCCAGTATTACCCCAAAAAAAACTAAAAATATTAAAATTTATTCCACAGATGTTGAGCGTCTCCTGTCAGAAAAAAGAAGAGCCCGAAGAGAGTGGCAATTGCACAGATCCCCTCAACTTAAGAGTTTGTTAAAAGAGTGTACAAGAAGGCTAAGAAAGTTACTACAGACACAGAAAACGGATTCTCTACAAAAATATCTTAAGGAACTTGATGCAACTCCGCAATCAGACTACTCATTATGGCGTGCAGCTAAAAATCTTAATAGGCCAGTTGTCTCTAAGCCACCATTAAGAAACTTGAACGGAAGTTGGGCAAGAAATGATAACGAAAAGGGAAATCTGTTTGTTAATCATTTAAAAAACGTATTTACCCCAAATATATCTCACGATACTGCGGTCGAGTTACCACCTGTTCCTGCTAGAGCAGCTATTCCCCTCAGATTTGTTATAAGAGAAATCGAACAGGCTATTTGTGACTTAAACACTAAGAAGGCACCTGGTATTGATAAAATCAGTAATAAAATGCTTTTAGAGCTACCTCGCACAGCAAAGAAAATTATTCTTTTTATTTTTAATGCTATTTTACGCCTTGAATACTATCCTCAAAAATGGAAGGTTTCCTTAATTACCATGATACCAAAGCCAGGTAAAGATCATACAAAAGTTGAGTCATATAGGCCTATTAGCTTATTATCAAATATGTCAAAGCTGTTTGAGAAATTATTAGTTTCAAAATTAACACCGATTTTAAGTGAAAATAGATGTATTCCAAACCATCAGTTCGGATTTCGAAGAAAACACAGCACAATCGAACAGACTCATCGAATAGTAAATGTCATAAGAAAAGCATTTGAAGAAAAAAAAATATTGCTCAGCACTCTTCATCGATGTTTCGCAAGCTTTTGATAAAGTCTGGCATGAAGGCTTATTACATAAATTGAAGCAAAATTTACCAGCAAACACACACAAGCTGCTAGAAAGCTACTTAGTCGGTCGTCAATTTATTATTAAAGAAGGAAATTTCTTAAGTTTACCTCAGCCCATTGGCGCTGGAGTCCCACAAGGCAGCATCCTGGGCCCTCTATTATATTTAATTTATACTTCGGACATGCCAACAAGCAACTACACCCAAACTTCAACATTTGCAGACGATACAGCATTTCTAAGCGTCCACGAAAACCGTTATGAAGCATCTCGTTACTTACAGCATCATATATTTCAACTAGAAATATGGTTAAGACAATGGAGGATAATGGTCAATGAGCAAAAATGCGTGCATATAACATTCACCTTGCGCCGGGAATCTTGCCCCCATATAACAATCAACAATCAAATAATTCCTCAACATTCGCATGTAAAATATCTCGGTATACATCTGGATCGGCGATTAACGTGGAAAGGCCATATAGAGGCAAAATTAACTCAAATGAAACTAAAAGCCATTCAAATTCATTGGCTTATTGGTAGAAACTCTGTCCTTAGTCTCGACTGCAAACTTCTTCTTTACAACTCCTTCTTAAAGCCAATCTGGTGCTATGGTATTCAGTTATGGGGTACTGCCTCGGCCTCTAATATAGAAAAAATTCAAAGGCGCCAAAATAAAATTCTTCGAATAATCACAGCTGCCCCTTGGTATGTAAAAAACTCAAATATTCACAGGGATCTCAATGTTCCATTAGTCAAAACTATGATTACGAAATATGCAGTAAAATACTTAAAAAGGCTCGAATTGCATCCAAACCCACTAGCACGAGATATTTTAAATGATAGCGGCCACACTCGCTTAAGAAGAAGAGACACTGCAGCACTTATCCAATTAGATGAGCGACAAACACCTAGATAAGTGAACAGAACCCGTGATGAAGAAAATTTTTGTCTGGCACTGGCAGGACATAAAATAAAGTATTAGGTTAAGATTCGATTAATTATTGTAAGTTCATATTTAAATGTATGAAGATTCAATAAATAATATTGAGAAAAAAAAAAAAAAAAAAAAAAAATATCGAATTTAGTTCATAATAGGCATCTTAAATTATTGAAAAAAAATTAGAACATCTTAATTATTATACTCTTTATGTCTGGTTTCACACTATGAAAGTTTTCTTTCAGAAAGTCTGAGCTTATGGGTGAGAGAGGAGAGAAGAAAAGCATGTTCTCTTCCCCTCTCACCACTAAACTCAGACTTTCTGAAAGAAAACTTTCATAATGTGATCCCAGACTATACGAGATTTTAGAAGAATATAGTGAATTTTTAAGGTCACAAAAGTATTTTGTTTTTAAAAATATCACGTATTTTTACCGTATAACAATGGATATGTCACAGTTTGTTAGAGAATGGTAAACGCAGTGAACAAATAAAAGACACGACTTTCAACAATTAATGCTTTATTACAACTAACTTCAATTTTACATAGTAAAGGAATTATATAGTACGTAGTAAAGAATAGTACTAAAAGTAACGGTATTAATTGTGATACAAAATCATAAATGATAAACAAGAAAGAGTAAATTAATGAATAAAGACTAAATGATTAACATTTAGTACAACAAAGATTATGTATGAATTTGGGTTGACTTTATGTATATAAAGATTACATACGAATATACATATATAACATACGCTACCACAACACATATTCATACATACGTACATAAAATTAAAATGAATTTAAATTCAGAAGTTTACAAAAATTTTCATGCTTGATTTTAGACAATAATTTTGTTAACAAATCTGCGACATTTAGGACAGTCGAAATATAGTTAATACAAATTTCATTTGATGTTATTTTTTCTTTTATATAATGATATCTAATATCAATATGTTTACTTCGTTTTAATGTCATCTGATTTTTAGCAAGAAACTGAGCACCTTGGTTGTCACATTTTAGTTGGCTGGCTCACTTCGGATTTAAAACCCACCTATTCCAATAAACTGCGGTGAAATGAAATCTCTTTTGCGCCTTGACAAATAGCAATATATTCGGATTCCATCGAGCTAAGGGCAACAACATTCTGCTTCTTTGATTCCCAACTAATTGGAGCACCTGTGAAATAAAGAACAAAACCACTAAATGACTTTCTATCGATTTGATTCGAGCCCCAATCTGCATCAGTGTAACACAGCATTCCTTCATCTTTGCCATATGTTATACTAACATTTGGTGATTTCTTTAAGTAACGAAGAATATGTTTAGCGGCAGAAAAATGACTTATGTGGGTGAGAGTTAAACTGGCTTAAGACAGATACACTGTGAGCAATATCTGGTCGTGAAATTGTTGCGAGGTACATTAAGCCTCCAATTAACGATTGGTAGTTTTTAACGTTTTCACCTTCACAATTTGTGTTTGAACACTTTGTAAACACTGTTCCTAGGGATGCAACATCGCTGTGAAAAACATCGATGTTTGAAGACATCGATGTTTTCACGATAAGCATCGATGTTAAAAAACATCGGTAAAAAACACGATACATCGATGTTGAAACCTACTTTGCAATTATACTTACGGACTGTTTTAATTCTTCTTTGGTACTGAAAATCTTAATGCCCAACTATAATATACATATGCTTGCATAAGCTTTAGTCAAAAATTAACAAAAAGCCTGTCAAATGCATTCAAAAACACCAAAACAAATTGCAATCAGATTCGATTTTTGCTTAAGCAAATGACAGATTCATAAAATTAATCAAAAAGTTTCCATAAGTGCAAAATGGTTTGACAAATATGATTTTTATGTATTCGCACAGTTGCTCGAGCCAACTTAAGCAACTTAATACATACATATAGTTATGCAATGCACAGTATGCATGAATGTACATACATACATACATACGTACTTTGTATGGTTATCAGGGGTGTGCTGGAAAACGGAAACGTAAAACGCAAGAATTTGGGAGGTCGTTTTTAATACACTTTTAATAAAATATTTTTAATTTTTGTGTTAAAATTCTGTTTAATAGAGAAATATTTATATAATATTTGTCATAAAATTCTTATATTACAGAAATTTTATTAAAAACCGACATTTTAAATTCTTGCGTTTAACGTATGCTTTGAAAAACACTTTTTTATATTTTTTAATAAAAGGTTTAATTGAAAAATAGAAATTAAAATTGCTAAAAATATTATAAAAAATATTAAATTAATGAAAATATTAAATGGACGATGTCGATATTTTTTAGTTTTGACAACGATGTATCGCCGATGTATCGTAAATCAAAACATCGATATTAACATCGATGTTTATGAACGATATATCGATGTTTTCACATTGTTTTCTAAACATCGATGTATCGTTTGCATCCCTAACTGTTCCTGATGGCAATGGTGTTGATGCTGATTTGCAATTAGACATGTTCCATTCATTTAATAATTCGATGGTGTATCGGCTTTGATGTATTTTAAACGGTCCTCTCTCACCACCTCGTTTAATTTCTAAGCCCAAATAGTAACTGATTGGTCCACGATCTACAACATCAATGTGTTGACTAAGCTTAAGAATTATTTCATCCATGTCGTTTTTATTACTACATGCTATAATCATGTCATCAACATATAGAGCGATTATGTTAAACGTTTTATTTGTATTCTTTACATACACACAACTATCACTTTGACAACGGTAGAAACCAAAACTAACTAATATTTAATTTATTTTGCCATTCCAGTCTCTTCCGGCCTGCTTGAGACCGTATATGGATTTATTTAGTTTACATACTTTGTTTTTGTTGTTTTGTTCGACATACATTTCTGGCTGATTCATGTATATTTCCTCTTTTAACGTTCCATTTAAGAAGGCTGATGCGATATCCACATGGTTAACTAATAACTTATATCGGGCTGACAACGACAATATTAATCAGACTGTACAGTGACGAACAACTGGGGCAAATGTTTCTGTGTAGTCAACATAAGGCTTTTGAAAACACCCTTGCGCAACGAGTCGAACTTTGTATTTATCAATTGATCCGTCGGGATTACGCTTTGTTGTAAATATCCACCTACAACCAATAATATTTTTGTTTTCTGGACAATCAACAAGACTCCACGTTTTATTTTTTATTAAGGTATCATATACAGTAGTTTTCGGTTAATTCAGCCCCGCTTAATTGAGTTTCCCGTTTTATTGCACTAAAAACCATGGAACGAAATCATTCAGTATAACAGTCTATGTAAAAATACCCGTTTAGTTGAGTTCCGTTTAATTGCGTCACCCGCTTAATTATTTCGCAAAATAAGACCACATTGCGAAAAACAAAAGCAAATGTTTCGGTTAATTGTTTCCCTCTACTTAATGTGTTTTTGCTCCACAAAAATCAAGAAAGTCATGTTTCATGTTTCAGTTTTATAAATAAATGTTATATAAAACAAATAAAGAAATGAGTTAAATTTTCTATCTACACATGGGTGTTTCGCTTTATTGCACATCTTGCTCAATTAAGCGATTTTCGTTTTAATTGCGTCGGCGACTCAATTAACCGAGTACTGCTTAATTGAGTTCCCGTATAATTGCGTCAAAAGTCGTGCATTTTTAGAAACTCAATTAAGCGGAAATAACTGTATTTCAATTTCATAGCTGTTTTCCATTTTTCTGAATCATTAGTTTCCATAGCTTCTTTAACATTCTTTGGGTTTTTATAAATGTCATCCACATTATTTAAAACTTCAGGTGTTCTATCTCTTAAATGATATTTATGCTTTCGTTTGTCTCCATAATTGTTGGTGTCTAATATTTCACTCTGTTCTAGTTCGACAGACTCCGGTTCAATCGCTACTGGCTTCATATTCACATTTTTTGAGCAACCTTGAGACGAAACGCACGTGTTTTCATAGTCTTGAAATTCGTTACTAGCAACGAACCAATCATCAACATTTTCTTTATCAATGGTGTGACTAAAAGATTTTTCAAAAAATGAAACGTCTCTTGATATGGCAATTTTTTTATGAACCAATATTGGTTTTGCTAATTGTCGGTTTTGAAAACCAATATTGGTTTCATTTGGTGTCACGAAACCAAGTTGGTTTTGTTAATTTCGAATGTTTATAAAACCAATGTCGAAACAACTGTTGTTTACATTTTTATTATTTTTTATTTTACTTTTTTGCAGAAAATTTACAAAATATTATATTTTTTTCATTAAAATATCAGTAAAAGTGTTTTTTGTGAAAATAATTGATATCAAATAATTAAAAGGTGATAAGTGCTTATAAAGAAAATAAAATGATATCAGCAGTTGTAGCATTTTTGTTATTGGAAGATGATCTTGCATTGCATTTGCTGTTTTAATTTGTGTAATTTTATTGTTTTGTAAAAATATGTAATTATAAAGCGAATTTATTAAAAATATAAACAAATATGTTGTTTAACGTTATAAATAAGTAAAGTGACCACTGCATATTTGTTGTTAGCAGAAAAAGTGGGAAGAAGACTTTTGTAAATTTGCAGCAGCCCGCCGCCGGAGACTACCGGAAACATGGAAAAAATACTATTTTACCAATTTTTCAATTTTATTTACTTCTATCTGTGGAAAAAATCTAACTGTTAAATAAAAATTAAGTTTTTAGCAACTTTATTTATTTCCAATAAAAAAATAAGAGCTGTAAGCTGCTTGGTTTATTTCCAATAAAAAACCGATAACACTGGTTTCTGTGACACCTAAAACCGACACTAATTTTAGTTCGAACATAAAACCAATAACATTGGTTTCTTTGACACCAACGCATTTTTTCTTGTCGGTTTTAAAACCAATTCTGACAATATTGGTTTCTATGACAACCCTGATAAAGTCGATAACCTTTTGTAGTTGAAGAGTATCCAACAAACGATAAAACATTTCCTTTTGGTAGTAGCTTATTTCTTTCAGGCTTCTTGTCCAAAACTATAGCATTGCATCCGAAAGATCTTAGGTGTGAAACAGATGGTGTTCTACCAAACCATATGGAGTACGGCGTGTTGCTTTTTAACACTTTAGTTGGAGAACGATTTCGAATATATACTGATGTATTTATGGCTTCTGTCCATAAGCTCTTAGGTAAATTCGAGTCTACCAGCATGCATCGTGCCATTTCTAGTAATGTGCGGCTGGCCCTTTCGGCTATTCCGTTTTGTTGGGGTGTGTAACTATTTGTTGTTTGGTGTATAATACCTCATTCGCGTATAAACTTGTCAAAATTTTCATTTATATATTCCCGACCGTTATCACTTCTTAGAATTTTAATTTTACGTCCGGTTTGATTTTTGGCCAGGTTAACAAAGTCCTTAACAATATTAAATGTATCAGATTTTTGTTTTAAGAAATACACCGTTATAAAACGCGAAAAATCATAAATTAGTGTTAAAAAGTATACCGAACCGCTTTGAGAAGGAACACGGATTGGTCCGCACAAGTCAGTGTGGACAATTTCTAATAGTTCTGTTGAAAATATTTGGTTATACGAGAGAAAAGGCTTAGAGGTTATTTTACACTTTGCACACGTTATACACGGATATTCATTTATTATATTTTTATTTAAGCCACATACCATTTTTTCTTTAATTAATTTGTTCATATCCCGAAAATTTAAATGTCCAAATCGTTTATGCCATAATTCATTTTCTAAGTCGTTATCTTTTAACATCAGGCATTCATTATTAGATTTTAAATTTACTTTAAATATTCCACCGATTAATTGAGCGCTAATTATTAGTTTATTATTTGGTTGCATTACAAATGCTTTGTCATCTGTAAATTTAACGGAGTTACTATTCATAATAAGTTTGCTAACCGACAAAAAATTCGATTTTAACTCCGGCACAAATAACACGTCAGTAAGTGTGATGTCAGCATGTGCTGATTTTAACGTCACCAGAGGCTAAATAAATTTGTTGTTGACACTCTTTTAAAGATGTAAACTGGTTTTTACTAATACAAATGTGGGATGAAGCACCGCTATCTAGTATCCAATTGTTGTCAACTGTATTTAATTCTTCATTTGCACATAGCACGGCATTAGAGTTTTTATTAAGAAAATTTCTGCATTCTGATTTTATATGACCACGTTTTCCGCAACCATAACATTTAACATTTCTCTTTCGGGTTTGTTCGTTTCTTTCTTGATTATTTGTTTTGTAAAATTTTCGCCTTGAATATTCTTCTGTGGTGTTTTTTAAAGTTAGCACATGTTCCTGGTTGTCACTACTAGATCTATCGCCTCTTCTCTGTTCTTCTTTAAGAATTTTTATTTTTTAATTTTCTAGTGATGGTAATGAATATCGACTCTCTATAGCAACTACAAAATTTTCTAAATCAGTTGGAAGACTACACAATAATAATATACTTAATAATTCCTCCGGCATGTTTACATCAATTTGCTTCAAGTCACTAGCAATAGCACAAAAATTATTGATTTGAATAGAAAATTTTTCACATGTGTTAAACTGGAATCGTACTAATTTTTTAAACAAGTTCACTTTTGTAGCCGGCCCTTTTGCTTGATATGTGTTGCGTAATTTGTACCAGGCTTCCTTTGCTGACCTACATTCCTTTACGGTTTTACACTTAACAAGATAGTTGCCAACGCTTTATTATCTATGGATTTCCATGCTGCGTATTCCTCTGATTTAGCTTCAACAGGATGAGCACTCTCAACAACACTCCAATAATCCAATGATATGAGTAGACTCTTCATCTAGACCGACCAAGATGAGAAATTTTCACAACTCAACTTTTCTATTTGCATTAATTGACTCTACATTTTTATATAAGACTGACTGTTAAATAATTATACATTTTACACTTATTTTACACGCGTAACACCTGGGCCCATAACCCTTGTTGGAGAATGGTAAACGCAGTGAACAAATAAGACACGACTTTCAACAATAGGTCTGTCTGCGTACTTTTCCAGTAGCAAATACTCAGTAAATTTTTTTGGGAGAGTAAGACCAATTTTACTCTGTCGGATGAAAATATCTCAAAAAGTACGCAGACAGAATCCAGTGAAATCTTGCAAGAAAACAGCTGATCGGTGTGTAGGCAATTGAAATGACAAAGCAAAATTTAGCAAAATAGCGACTTTTGGGAATTTAAAAACCGGGAAACAAAAATACCCAAATAATGGGATTTACCGAATGAAATCAAAAAGTTAGCGTCGAATTTAGGAATTTAAAAGGGGAAGTAAAAATATTTAATATTTTTAACAAAAATACAAAAAATAGTTAAAAAAAATTAACTTTTTGGAACAAAATGAGCGATGCGTGCAAAAAATCGTTCGTTCCGTTCCCGAGATTTCTGGGTTCGATTTTTTGCAGAATATATACAGTTTGGCTGAGTTCCAAAACATCAATATACTTTGCAGCACAAGTCAAAAATGTATATTCAAGTTTAATAATGCACAGCTTTTGTATTATGTTCTCATTAAATACTTTGTTGGTGCACATTGGGACAAATAGAATTGTAATAACCTACACGGTTGCATTGTAGCATGCATTTAAAAAAGATAGCTGCTTTGCAACCGACGTTTTGGAACTCAGCCTTTATACCGTGCAAAAGTTTGTGTTCCAAGGGATAAATCAGTAAAGCTTTGTACTGACCATTTTGGATGCACCCAAATATCTCGGGAACTAACCGAACGATTTTTTGCACGCATTGCTTATTTTGTTCCTAAATGTGTATTTTTTTTATTTGTGCTAATTATTTTTTGTATTTTTATTAAAAATATTAGTTATTTTTACTTTCCCATTTTAAATTCCCAAATTCGACGCTAATTTTTTTTTAGTTTTGGAAATCCCCCTAAATTCCTAAATTCGACGCTAACTTTTTGTTGTTATTCTGCAAAAGACCATAATTTGGGTATTTTGTTTTCCCGGTTTTTATATTCCCAAATTCGACGCTATTTCGTCGACGCTATCTTGGCACACGTAATAAAAACAGCTGTTCAAACTAGTTGCAAAATCTTGCAAGAGGAAATTTCTACAGTAACATTTTGTAAGTTCTCTAACTTCCAACTGTCAAAAAATTCTCTTTTTGGCTCTCTCGCTGCAAGAGATTTGGAGTACACAGACAACATTTTGTAATATTTTGCAACATTTTTCACAAAATGATGCAAAATATGTGTACGCAGACAGACCTAATTAATGCTTTATTACAACTAACTTCAATTTTACATAGTAAAGGAATTATATAGTACGTAGTAAAGAATAGTACTAAAAGTAACGGTATTAATTGTGATACAAAATCATAAATGATAAATAAGAAAGAGTAAATTAATGAATAAAGACTAAATGATTAACATTTAGTACAACAAAGATTATGTATGAATTTGGGTTGACTTTATGTATATAAAGATTACATACGAATATACATATATAACACAGTTAATACTTTGTGGCATATCCGTTGTTTTCAGAAACTGCAGCTAATCGTCGTGGTACAGATTCCACCAAATTTTGGCACTTTTCTTTAGGCATTTTTCCACATTCTTATATATGTGGCGTTTACGAACCTTTTCCTCCAAATACGCCCTTAAATTTTCTATTGGGTTCAAGCCCGGGCTTTAAGGAGACGTTGGCAAATGTTTGGTGTTATAAAGAATCCACAGTTTAACATCTAAGGCTGTTTGTTTGGGATCGTTGTCCTGTTGGAAATAAAAACCTCTTGCTGGAAGTCCCATTTTATCAGCACTCGCTTTAAGGTTTTCTTTAAGAATTTACAGATACACATGTCTGTTCATAATTTCATCTATAAAGACTAGATTTCCAACTCCTGGGGCTGACATACAGCCCCAAACCATAACAGAACCTCATCCATGTTTTACTGTCGGCTTGATATTTTTTATATTTCGGATTCTCCAAACCATGCGTCGTCCATCAGACCCAAAAATTTTATATTTGCTTTCATCGCTTACGGATTTCCAAAAGTCAAAACCTTTGGTTATATGTTGATTAGCGAAGGATAATCGCTTATTTCTATTTATTTCAGAAATTAGATGTTTGATAATAGTACTCTACGAAGTGTTTCGTTGCTAACTTTGTTGCATAGAGTTCCTCTCAGCTTATCATTCAGTTTTGGAGCAGATAAATGCGGGTTTTCACGAATTTCTTTAAGTATTTTCCTTTCATTTCTGGCTGATAATAATTTTGGACGGCCATGTCGTGCCAAATTTTTTAAATTTCCACGTTCTTTTGCACGCTTAACTATATTTTCGGGTTTATTAATTATTCTGAATTACCATTTTTTAATTTATTTTTGTCTCAAATTATTTATTTTTGGCAAAAAACATCAATTCTGTTGTCTTAACAGTCTTTGAGTACGAACTATGTTAACACAAGTTGCTTGTGTACAGGAAACTTGATAGGCAACAAAACGAAGCTAACTGACGGAGCTAACTTTACACACATATGAAGGAACACTTTGCTTAAGTAACTTACAATTTTTGATTTTTTGAGATATGACTATGTTTCAATGAAGGTGCGATATGTTTGTTAGGTAATAAACACAAATTTTTTTCAATTTGTGTTGGTTTATATACCCGTGAAGTGCGGGGAAACCGAAATAAAAAAAAATATGTAAACTTTATAAGATACTACAACATACAATTTTAAAAACACATTGTCCTAAAGATTACAGATAGACATAATGCAATGAAAAGGTTTGTAAGAGGTTGATGATATTTTTGCATGAACCTTGACATACATTTGACTGATATAGGCGTTGTTTATAAAAAAAATTAGCATTCTACAAAGGTGCACTTTTAACTATTTGTCCAACCTCGTTAAAAAAATGATCGAAATTTTTCGGAAGCATGGTAATTAGTAAATTAAATCAGAAAAATACTTTTTGACGACTTACTAAGCGCTTTGAGTGTGTCAGTTATTTCCTAAGCCGTTCAAAAATGTTAATATATTTATTATTTAAACTATTTTATGAATTAACTTTTTGATCTCATATCTTGGGTACCTCAATTTTTGTTTGTTTTTATTATTGTTTTATGAATTGAATTGTTATGTTTTTGCTATCTTTTTATCTTGTATCTAGAGCATAATTATACTAAATTTACATATAAAACCGTAAGGTTATAATAGTTCAAGTTCCTCTTTTAATCTTCAATTCATTTTTGCAGTATTTAAGCATTTCTTTTACTTACTTTGTAAACAAGTTCCCTTACGTTTTTTTTTATATAAGTTTTTTTTTCATTTATTTTAAACAAATTTACTTTGTATTATTTTTATGGAGCGGGATCCCGGGAAATTTAAAAAAACTATGCAAAATATTTATGAGAGTCACTGTATATGATCCACGAATTTACAGCTGACATCACCAATCCATAAAAACATTATTCCACCATTTCTGTGATTTACGGTCTAGTTTATACATTTTGGATAACTGATCAAAAACTTCTCCAAACAACACTTGTTATGATAATAACTAAATGGGATATTTTTGAATCATTTAAAGTGAAAAACTTTAATACTAGGAGAAGGGAGTAAGGAACATCAGTAAAAATAAAAAGTAAATAAAACTAAACAACTTCCTTTCACCCTTCTTAAAGAAGGAAGAAGCGAATGTGTACTGAATATTTTAGAAGGTCTTTTAAAAAAATGTTTATATCTTTTAGAAGGCGTACTTCTGAAGGCAGGCGAATCTTTTAGAAAGGAGTATAGAGGCCTTCAAAAAGGCCTGCCACTTGGGGTCCTTTCAATATTTACCGCTAGGTTTATTTAATTTCAATACATACATACATATGTATTTTAAAAAACAAATGCAAGGCGAATTTACTTCAGGTGGCGGCGAAAAGACAGCCGGTATTTTTTTTTTGGTGATGCCAGATATGTCAAAAGTTTTGTTTACATGTGCTTTTTAAAATTGTGTTTTTAAATAAACATTTTCTTTAACAACTTATTAATGAAGAAATAAAACAATAAAGAAATGATTAAAGAAACTATGTATAAAAATTAAATACAAATCGTTTTTAGATCACAAAAACTAATTTTTACCGTCATCACTATATCGTAATGGTATTTTTATGTTTATGTTCAGTTTTACTATTAAAATGCATAAACTGGACGCAGAAAAAAAACGGTTTAGATTATTTTTAATAAAGGGTGTTTTTTTAAGCCCGATAGAACTTGAAATTGTAAAAAATAACACAAAAAATTAAATTGTAATCAAAAATTTTTTTTTATTCGAAAGATCAATACGTGACATTAACATTTGAAAATGATTTCGGGCATATGGGCACCGCGGCTGTTCTTGACGAAGCGCATTCTGGACGTCCAATTTTGGGCCACTTTTTCGAGCACTGCTGACCGTATGTCACGAATAACACGAACAATGCTAGCCTCCAAGGCGTCAATTGTTGCTGGTTTATCAGCATAAACCAGTGACTTCACGTAGCCCTACAGGAAATAATCGAGAGGTGTCAAATCGCACGACCTTGGAGGCCAATTGACAGGTCCATTTCTCGAAATCAACTTATCGCCAAATTTTGATTTCAATAAGTCGATGGTTGCGTTCGCCGTATGGCACGTAGCGCCATCCTGTTGAAACCACATCTCCTCCGGATCAATTTCATCCATATTTTCAAACAAAAAATCATTGATCATGGTGCGGTAACGATCTCCATTGACCGTAACGCGAGCTCCGGCCTCATTTTTGAAGAAATAAGGTCCGATGATGCCACCAGCGTGAAAACCGCACCAAACGGTGCATTTTTCTGGATGTAATGGAGTCTGTAGGGTCTCTTGTGGATTGGTCTCGCTCCATATGCGGCAATTTTGCTTATTATCAAACCCGTTAAGCCAAAAATGCGCCTCATCGCTGAACACAATTTTGCGATATAAGTTGCGCGAATCGACGACTGATTTTCAAAGTAAATTTGGATAATTTCGTAGCGTTGTTCAAGCGTGAGTCTATTCATGATGATTTGTCAGAGTATACTGAAACGATAAAAAAAATATTTCATCAAAATTTAATTTTTTGTGTTACTTTTTACAATATAAAGTTCTATCTAGCTTAAAAAAACACCCTTTACAAGATTCAATTCAACCGAATTTGCAATTTAATGCACACAAAATTTTCACAAGTTTATGTTATAAAAACTGTTTTTTTCTTAATTAAAAAAAAAAAATAATTTTTTTTTAATTTTTTTGCTCAAATGTTTTTTTTTTTTTTTTTTTTTTGGATTTGGGTGCAAGATATGTTAAAAAATCATATGCTTGCAATGGCAAAACCTTAGGTTTATATGCCAGGACTAGAAGATTTGTATGCTATTCCTTCACATACAGTTGCATACTATAAAAGGGAGGTGCTACAAGGATTTCACAGAACGACCTATACCGTCGTATAGGAAGATGGAAAACCTGAAGTCCACTCCACGGATTCTCTCCAATTGAATTTTGAATGGTCTTCTACCAGTAGCTAGTTTTTTTTTTAATTTTAAGAGTTTTGACTGGAACTCTACCAGTTAGTTAAAGAGTTTTAAATGGTCCTCCACCAATATCTATCAATTTAAGTCAAAAATCGTTGGCCACATATTTCCACATGGTCACCGCCAAGCAAAATAAGGTTAAAACGAATGCATGTGATTAATGCCGAAAACACGAAAAACTGTAAATTATTACAGTTACACGACGCCACGCCATCAACCAATGCTGTGAAACGCAAAACGCAAGAAAGACAGACAAACAAGAACGACCTGATTGTCCTTAAAATTAATGACAACGAGCGCGAGCTGCTTCCCCGTCCAGAGCAGTTTTACGAGTGGCTCAAATGTTTTTATTAATTTTTAGTCTAGGGATGCCACAAATTTTTTCTTCAATCCCAAATTTAAAATAAAAATTTTTTATAATATCCCCTCCAAAAATAAAAAGCCCACAAATGCATTATTTTTAAGAAATTATTTAGTTTTAAAATTACATATAAGGGGATTAATAATTATCTTATAAATTTGTATTTTAAATTTATATAAGTATAGATAAGTACACTAAAACAATAATGTAATTTTACCAATTTTACAATTTGGTAATTGTCTTTCAAATTCTGACCAAAAATGTACGTTATTAAGGGAGAGGGAAAGATGATTATTCAGTTAATCTTAAATATTATTAATACATTTTTAATTTCTTGTATGACTACTAGTTAATATACAATACTTGAAGCATCATGTACATATTAGCAAACATTCTTCTAGCATTAATGGAGTCAGCTTGAAAATTCCCGTTTAAACATTTAATATCGTTTATGAACATTTGAAGTTGTGACATTTTAAATATGGAGAATTAGGGTTATAATAACGACCCCACAAATACATCCATTGAATGCGTAAAATATCCATTGGCTAAGCCATTATATTGGTGAACATAGTATTAACAGGTCAACCTAAACAAAAGGAAAAAACGTTTTTTTATATAAGAAAAATTCTGCTGCTGACACATTTGAAATAAAAAACTATAGCGTTCAGTACATCCGATTTTTCAGCCGTCCGATATTGAATTTGCTCTATAATTTGTTTAATATACATAAATTGTATAAATATGAGTTCTGTACATGAAAACTCTTACAGATCTTATATATGTTGGCCTGTAAAAGTAACAAAACGATCAACAATTTTCACAAAAAGAAAAATAGTTTATTTTTACATTCTAGGGTATTCATTCGGTTAACCGTTAATCGGTTAACCGATTAATTACTGCCCGATTAACCGATCGGTTAATTTAAAATTGACAATTTCCGATTAACGATTAAACCGGTTAATTTCAGTCGATTAACCGATTAACCGATGTAACAAATATTTTTAGTTTTTTGTAGTATTATAACATTTTTTTGCGTTTTTAATTATTTGTTTCATATCATATAAAAAAGGTATATATTTAGAAAATATTTTTTCCTACAATATATTTCCTTCGAGAAATACATTCTTAAAATACAGTACAAAAACAGAAACTAGGGGTTCGTATTTCATTTTTTGCAGAATGTTCGGTGCTAAGCTTTGCCAAGATGAGTCAGATGATGACCTGACAAAAGAAGAAGCTCTCGATTGTAACACAAACAATCTTTAACAAAATTAGCCGAGATAATGGCATAATTTTTATATGTTGAGAGAAATCCTGAAAAAGGACACAGAAACCAAGATATCGCATTCAGCTTTTAAAAATGAAATGTTTCTGCGCATCTACGTCACATCAGCGTATAAGTACAGCTAAAATATAGAAACACAAGCAAACAAACATGTGTATAAAATGCTAAAGTGACGTCATATGAAACAGTTGAATTTTGTAAACATCCCAGTAAAAAAATTTATCATTTTGCGAAGCACTAAAGTTACATTTAAAAAAATAAGCGCACAATTATGCGCTACGCAATTAGACATACAGAAATGCAGTAAAGTAAGTGAAAGAACTCTTAACAACTTTTATAAAAAAAAAATAACATTTCAAGTGCTACGGCATTCCTATTGCGCTTTATGTGTCAAAAATGTATTGCTTCAAAGTGGGAACTCGCCATATAAAATTCATGTCTTCCGTAAGCACAATGGTAAGCGAAACTCTTATGTTTCTGCCTTACAAACCTGCTTCGTTGGAAGCTCCATTTTTTATTGGGATGTGCAATGCGTAATCTTGAATCTGTATTATGGGTTGCTTCCGATTTCTCAAACATCGTCGATAATTGAAAGAATTGTTTCCAAATCAAGTTTTATCAAAACTAAAGAAAAGAATCGCTTAAATTCTAAACATTTAAACCAAATGATTTTTCCAAAAGATTATTTTATAAAATCTCAAACTATTGAAATAATTAATAAAAAAAATCTCACAGTTTTTTTTTTAATAAATTCATACAAATATTATGTATAAATTATAAAATGTGTTTTCATATTATTACTTTTTTGTTTGTTCGTTTTAGTTCAAGAATTGTTTTGTTCGTTATGGTATTGTTTTTTTGTTTACTAAAAGACTCTTATAATAAATAATTACTTATAAAAAATTACTTAATTTACAACAAAACTTTATTAATCGGTTAACCGATCAATAACAAAATTAACCGATTATTAACCGACTAAACCAAAACCTCGGTTAATTAATCGAGCGATTAACCGATTAAAGCAAAAGTCCGATTAAATTTAAACCCGAAATTAATATTTGTTATCTAATTTGAGATTAAAACCGCAAATCTGGTAGCCCTGCTTTAGTCAACTGTTTTAAACATGTATATATTAATTCGCCTTGTTTTTGACATTACATGACCGAAAAATAAAAACGAAACACATGTTGTTTTTTGTGTTGTTGACTTGTTGTAGTCTCGCCGCCACCTGAAGTTAATTCGCCTTAAGCAAAAGTAAGAATTCTCAATCTTAAAAATCTTAATTTTTTGAAATTAAATCATTGATGTCAAAAATAAAATGTATTGTATTTGTGAGTAAAAAAAAGTTACAATTACCCAACTAGCCATTTCTTAAGCGAGATATATACGAAAATTTCGTTAAAAGCTTTTTTATAGATAAAAATATTATATACAACTCGCTCAAAAAAATACAAAATAAAGAGGAAAAATATTAAATATATAGTGATTTTTTCTTTAGAGCGTAATAACTCTTTTGTTAAATTTATAGACAAAAAGCTATTGGAAATTAAGGGATTTTTTCTTTGTCGAAAAAACTGCAGCATAAAAAAAATAATTCATTTATTCATACGAAATTTTAAGCAAACACGTATTCAATATTTTTCACACATAATTTTTCTTTTCTTGCACGTATGGTTTTTTGGGTAGTAAAAAAAACAAAAGACAAAACATCCGCTATACATGTGCTTTCGTCGCTGGCAAATCGACGACTGAATGAAAGAGTAAGAATGTGTGATTTTTGAGCTAGCACAATTGTGCAAGAAATTTAATGAATTTGACATCAATGAATTAAATAAAACTTGTAAATTACCAAGGCGAATTTAAAATTCGCCTTGTAATAACATTATCGTGTCATATACATATTATAGACCTGCACGAGTTTATCTTGAAAGTATTGGCAAAACAGATGCACCAGTTATTTATCTGTTACTACTGATATAAATGAGAGAATGAACTGATATTGTATGGTTTTGCTTCTGCCCACTCACCATATCTTAAAAACAACAGTTGCTTATGATTTTTGATTGAGTAATGTCATAATATTTTTTTTTGTCTGTTGTCACCATTATTATTTCTACAATCAGGGGTGTGTAACACAAAGAAATCGAAAACGTAAAAATTTTAAAATTCGTTTTTTAATAAGATTTCTGTAATTAAAGATTTTTCTTACAAATAATGCAAATATTTCTCTGTTAAACAGAACTTTAAAACAAAAATTATAAAAATTAGATTAAAAGTGTATTAAAAACAACTTCCAAATTCTAGCGTTTTACGTTAACGATTTCCAGCACACCCCTGTTAATCTGTGATTATCTCTTGTCTATTAAAATATTGTTGGCGAGTTGATGAAAGGGTATTCATTCGGTTAACCGTTAATCGTTTAACCGATTAATTACTACCCGATAACCTGATCGGTTAATTTAAAATTGGCTTTTTTCGATTAACGATTAAATCGGTTAATTTCAGTCGATTAACCGATTTTTTTTTTTGTGTTTTTAATTATGGGTGAGTTTCAAAACTTCAGTTGCAAAGAAACTCGCTTTATTAATTGCATTCTACAATGCAAGTATGTATGTATGTATAGAATTTTACAATGTTATCTGTACCAAATTTCACCACAAAAGTCACCAAAGTGCACCAAAAAAGTTGTGTTTAGAGTAATTTTTTCATAAAATATATTTTCTTCTAGCAATACATTCTTTAAATTTAAAGATGATGACCCGACAACATAAGAAACTCTCGATAGTAACACAACAACAGAATTACCCGAAACAATTAGAAGTGCTAAAATTTAAAAAAAATTAAAACAGGAATATAATGGCGAAATGGAAGATTTTATATGTTTAGAGAAATACAGGAAAAGGACTAAGAAATTAGATATTCTGGATTGCTTTCGATTTCTCCCACATCTTCGTTAAGGGAAAAAATTATTTCCAAGTCAAAATGTATCAAAACTAAAGAAAAGAGTCGCTTAAATCCTAAACATTTCCCAAATTATTTTTCTAAAAGATTATTTTACAAGTTTTTCTTAAACTATTGAAATTACTAATAAAATAATCTCACAGTTTATTTTTTAAAATATGTATACATAAAATGATAAAAGTTAGTTTTTTATAATTATTTCTTTGAGATTCTATACATTAAAATTTATTAATTAAAAATATGTATTACATATGGGGGATTTTATGTCAAGTGACCCAATTTTTAAATCGATGTCTTCCGATTTGGATGAAATTTGCACCAAGGTTAGTCCTATTGGATAGTAGTTTAGACACAAATTTTTTAAAAGTTCGGTCAAAAAGTTTCTGAGTTAGAGGGGGTCAAAGTTTGACATTTTGGCCATACAGGCGTTCTTTCTCATCCATGTAGCTTATTACCTATTGGTGTTAGCAAAATTTGTCCCAAGAAGCTTCGATAGCTATTTGATCAAAAAAGATTTTTTTGTTTTTTTAATTTTTTTTTTTTTTTTATTTAAAACTTTTTTTTTATTTTTTTTTTACCCGGAATGTTTTTTTTTTTTTTATTTTTTTTTTTTTTTTTTTGCTTAGAATAAAGCTTATGTCTTTTCCTTTAAGGTAGTTTTGGTCCCTTTTTGGGATGCGAGCGGCTTATGTATAAAAAAAATTATTTCTAACTCTAGACAAGGGTTTTTCAATTTTTAGCATACATATATGCATTTCTCATCCATCTAACTTATTACCTATTAGTTTTAGCAAAATTTGTCAAAGTAGCTTCGATAGCTATTTGATCAATCTTTTGAAAAAAAAAATTTTTGTTTATTCAAATTTTTTTTTTTTTTTTTTAATTTAAAACTTTTTTTTTATTTTTTTTTTTCATCCTGAGCAAATGTATTGCAAAAACTTATAGTGTTTGTACACCAAAATAAAGCTTGGACATTTTTCTTTTTAAATATTTCCTTAAGAGTGAAGAAAATCGTGGTTTTTGACAAAGTTATGAAGAAAACTTAAAAAAAGACCGGCAGACCCGATTTTTGGCAAAAATTCGACTTGAGCGACCTCTAAACCTCTTCCGTAAATTCTGAAAAAACCTCAAAAATACTTCACCCTATAAGCTTTTAAATTATGCTTGAGCCCCAAAAATAATACATAACACATAATAGTGTACATTTTAATTTTCTACTTTAAGAAGCTTTTTAGATATTTCATCAGCAAAATAAAAAGAACGTTGGTTTATTGTCGCAGGAAAAATAGTTCGATTTGTAGGTAGTTTTTAGTTATTTTAGCAAAGAATATATTTTTATTGCTCGTTTTAGATTTTAACGATGCTAATAATTAAAATTTCAAAAAATTTAATTTGAAATTCCCGGAAAAATTTCCCGGGATTAATTTCAAAAAAATATCCCGGGATTCCCGGGAATTCTTTTCCGCGTAAAAACTCTACAATCGACACAAAACGATATCGTTAAATGGAATAAGGGTGATTAAAATAATTCTCTAAATTTTGGTTGGTTTATTAAAATCTCGTGTCACGATGTTTGTGTTTGAACTTCTCCGAAACGGCCCCTATCCGGAAAAATTTGTTTCTATTTTTTTGTCAAAATTTTTGGTTTGATATCAAAAATTCAACTTAGTTGGGACTATTGACCCCATCTATTACAGTTTAAATTAAACACTAACAAATTTGTAAACCATAATACAAAAAACTTTTTTTTTTAAATATCGAAAATTGTATGTGACTCCATTTTATTATTCGTAATTGTATATATATTTTTATTTATATAAAATTTTGTTTGTTAAAATTATTTACTTAAAGGTGTTAAGGCCATAGACAAACGCGATGGAGCTGGTGCTCATAATTGGGGATCTGTTAAACAAGAGATCGATGATATTAATAATTCGACGACTGATGCTGATGCTACTTCAACAGATAAAGAGGAATCATCTAATGAACAGACTCCTGAACAACAACCTGCACCAGAAGAAGAAATAAAAGAATTAACACTCGATGAGTGGAAGGCATTGCGCGGAGAACGCATAAAGCCGCAATATAACATTCGCAAGGCAAATGAAGGGGAAGATACATCTGAATGGAAAAAGATGGTTGTCCTAACCAAAAAGAAGGAAGGCGATAGCGAAGAGGAGTATGAATATGATCCATCTTTGTATCCCCAACGCGTTGGGCGCTTGCAGCGTATTGTTGATATTCAATTTAATTTCAATGACGGTCGCCGAGGTGGAGGTGGTTTTGGCAGAGGCCGTGGTCGCGGTTCACGCCCTGGTGGTGATAGCAAGGGACCTCGTTCCGATGGTGACAGACAGCCAAGACAGCAGCGCAACTTTGGTGATAGACAACAAAAACGCTCCCCTACAAATGCTCTTAAGGTTGATGATGAACGTCAGTTCCCTACATTGAGTTAAATATTACTATATTTATCAAGTTTTTCTCGCTGGCAAATAAACAAACACAAGTCAGCTTGTAAACAACAAATATATAATGAGCATTTTAATTGCACACAGTCGTCCTCCTCATTGCCACTTTTTCATAACTTCTAAACAAAAAGCTACAAAATCCCCTCATTTAATTACACATTTTATTCTTTTCTTTTTTTTTACTAGTACTAACCCTATATGGAGGTCAAAATGATAAAAAAAATTGTTACTATTAATGGTTATTTTTTTTATTATATAAAATATATACATATTTTTTTTCTCAAATTACAATTAAAACTAGTTGTAATGAAAATTGAATTAAGTTCAATATATATATTGGAAATAAGATAAGAACGAGTGCCTAATCGAAACTAAACAATTCAAAGAGCCAGCATCCAAAATATAATGGTTTTATTGACAGGGCATCAAACTTCTAGTATTATGTCCTTAAAATCTAATACTAATGAAGAACACCTAAATATCGTGCATAGTTTTGATTATCGCAACATAAGTTATAAGCAAGAAACAAATAAAAAATTGTTTATTTTTATTGAAGTTTTATTTACCACATAAAATCATTAATTAATACACATATGTATGTATGTCGGATGAAAGCAAACTTAAAACATTTATTTTAATTTTTATAATTATTTTTTTTTTAATAGAGTCCTTTTTAGAATTGTCTCTGTTTTATATTATAATTATAAAAATAAAAAACAACTATTTTAAATAGTTAAAAATCTAATAAGTAATATTTACTTTATTCAATTATATTTGAGTTCTGGTTATTAAAATCTCGCTCTTCAAAAATTTTAGTTATATTTTTATATAATATATTTTTCGGTCGTATACCAATAATCCAGTATTTTTAACATCACTTAGCATTTTATAATCATTGCTTGGATCTCTAAGAAAAAAAGACTTCCAACCTGTGGGATGTAAAATAATAAGTTATTATAATGAAGACCTAATGCATATCTATGTGTAAATATAAAAAAAATTAATCACTCCTATCGTGAATAACAAGTGGAATTTTTGTTCCCATGTCAAAGGGATAAACCAATCATGAATCTCCCGTGAAAAAATTTTCTCGCTATCAGTTCCAGTGAATGGAAAAAAAGAAGAAACACCCTATCGTGAATAACAAGTGGAATTCTTAAGGCCATGTCAGATAAAACTTCATCGCTTTGCGTGACACTTCTAACTTTGACAGAAAAGCGTAACGCAAAAGGTGAATGTCACAATAAAAACTTTGACAACACTCACACATTGTGTGTTAAAAAGAAAATAAATAAAAAAAATTATACTAGCAGATTGTCAAAGCGCGCAAAAAGATGGTAATGCCCAACTTTTCGCTTCGCTTTGCGTTAAAAGTTCTTTATGTGACATGTTTCGTATAAGTATTAGTGTTGCCAGTGAAATTTCGAGAAAGATACATTTTAGTTCCCAAAAAGATACACTTTTTCCCAAAAAGATACACTCTAAAAAAAATTTTAAAATCCATTTTTAACGTTTAACATTTATTAACGTAACATTTTTATTTCATATTTAATGAAAATTGTAAAGAAAATTATATCATATAAACTCATTTTTATATTTATTTAAGTAATAAATATTAGGTAAGTAATTTTTTTAAAAAACAGTAAGCAAACTTTAAAATTAATTATATCGTCGCATTAAAGACGAAATAACCTATCTACAGTTTTCAAAAGTTTACAGGAGAGGGGAAAAAAGTTATAAAATTGGAACTATTGAAACAAAATTTAAATACCTAGTATTTTGATTAAAATGAAACCAGAAATATATATTTGTTGAAAATTTTGTTTTTGTAAACCTTTTGTCACTCACGTTATTTGGAATTGTAAAAATCTGAAACCAAATAACCTATCAGCAGTGCTAATAAGTATGAATAAATAACAATTTCTTTATACATATGAATATTATATACATTAAATAATAACAGTTATAGTTTCTCTTACTAGTTTTCAGCAAAAAAAAAAGTACTTAATGTTTGTTTAGGCCACTATTACGGTTTACAACTCAACTCAGTTGAGTTGTAATTTCTTAATTTTTGTATTATGGTTTACAACTTTGCTATATTGAAGTGAACAAAAACATAGCAAAAATTACAACTGATCACAACCAGTTGTCTTAATTACAACTCAGTTGAGTTGTAAACCGTAATAGGGGCCTTAAATTACACTATGCAACAAAATTAAACTTTTATCGTGATTTTTGATGATTTATTTTTCTCTTTTTTTAGTGCGTAACGGTCCTCTAGGTACAAAAACTTTGTCATTTGTTATGATATAGGGAATAAAAATCAATAAAAAACTCTATTTATAAATTTTTGCAGATAGGTTATTAGGTCTTTAATATGACGATATGTAACCATCAAAACAAATTTTATACTTTATTAAATTATTTAAGCTTAAGGTCACTTTTTTAAAAAATTAATTAAAATGTTTTTATTCGATATTTCGATTTCCGTTGGAAATCTTCTTCAGGAAATTTTTTTAAATAAAATAAAATTTGACAATAAATGGAAAAATAAAATATGGAAAAATAAATTTTAAAATTTCAAAAAACAAAATTATCATAATAAATTTAAAATTCCATTCTACAAACTTTAAACAAAAAGACAAACAAACAAAAAAGGAAAACAAAATTTTAAATTTATTAAAAGCCTAAAACCTATTTTAATGTCCCTTTCCGTCAATAATAAGCTATGCCATCTGAAATTTATTTCATAAACAATCAAAGACAAATACCTATTTATAATTATCCCTTACATCAACCTATTTATTTTTATTCAATAAATGTCTATAAATTTGAGCTAAGCCCTCAGTATCTTTTTTAAAATTAATCCTTTTCTCAAATGGAACATTATTTATCTGCAACATTTCTAACATATATCTACGTTTCTCAAAACTTTCCGTTTTCAAAATTGATGTGTTTTCAAAATCAGGATAATGATTAAAATCCCTACAATGAGTTGATAACGCCGTTCCATGGGCTGAATTATAATTCCTATATTTTTGGTCATGTTTTCCTACATTGTTCATTCTAAAAGTACTAAATTCGACCTATCTGACTTTAGTAATCTATCCTTAGTTTTTGTGAATAATCTCCCTACATTATTAATCACCTTATAATTATAAATAGGTATTTGTCTTTGATTGAAATAAATTTCAGATGGCATAGCTTATTATTGACGGAAAGGGACATTAAAATAGGTTCTAGGCTTTTAATAAATTTAAAATTTTGTTTTCCTTTTTTGTTTGTTTGTCTTTTTGTTTAAAGTTTGTAGAATGGAATTTTAAATTTATTATGATAATTTTGTTTTTTGAAATTTTAAAATTTATTTTTTCATATTTTATTTTTCCATTTATTGTCAAATTTTATTTTATTTAAAAAAATTTCCTGAAGAAGATTTCCAACGGAAATCGAAATATCGAATAAAAACATTTTAATTAAGATAAAAGATGGGTTTTTTATTTCTTTTGAGATTCCATTTTAATTAAGTTTTTAAAAAAGTGACCTTAAGCTTAAATAATTTAATAAAGTATAAAATTTAATAAAAAAGGTCGAAGAAAAAGGATTATAATTTATCAAAACAAATTCATTTTTGTAAAAATTAATATACGAGCTAAGGCGTTTATACTAAGACGATTATATCAAAAAGTTCATATAAATTTCCTGAAAACAAAAAAGATGTTCATATTTCCTCAGAACAACTTCGCACAACTAGTAATCCTCGATTTAGGTGGATCGTATGTTGAAACCTCCTTAATGTTTTCTTTCACCATTATTAAATCTGCTATTGTATTAGTATTGAGTCGGTTACGATGATCAGTCTTAATAAGTTTTAGTACATTTTGCGTACAGGTTCAAAAGATACGAAAAATGTCAGGATTATACATGGTACCTCAAAAGATGCGAAAAATGTATCTTTCGTATCCTAATGGCAACACAGATAAGTATGAATATTTCATCTTAGATGTCAAAGCGAATCTCTAACGCAACGCGAAGCAAAAGTTTTATCTGACATTACCTTTATTCCTCGAAGGGAAAAAAGCAATCGTGAATCATGTGAAAAATTTTTCACGCTATCAATTCCAGTGAATGTAAAAGAGAAGAAAGATTAAAAAAAATTAGAAATCAAAATTTTTGTTCAAAATATACACGTATATACGTATTAAAGAAAATTTAAAATAATAAAGCAAAATATATATTGGAGGGATAGTTTGATTTCAACGTTAGTTTTTTGCACTTTTTAAATTGTATGTACATTAGGTTGGCAGCTAAATTTCAACACCGCGGCTGTTCTTGACGAAGCGCATTCTGGACGTCCAATTTTGGGCCACTTTTTCGAGCACTGCTGGCCGTATGTCACGAATAACACGAACAATGCTGGCCTCCAAGGCGTCAATTGTTGCTGGTTTATCAGCATAAACCAGTGACTTCACGTAGCCCCACAGGAAATAATCGAGAGGTGTCAAATCGCACGACCTTGGAGGCCAATTGACAGGTCCATTTCTCGAAATCAACTTATCGCCAAATTTTGATTTCAATAAGTCGATGGTTGCGTTCGCCGTATGGCACGTAGCGCCATCCTGTTGAAACCACATCTCCTCCGGATCAATGTCATCCATATTTTCAAACAAAAAATCATTGATCATGGTGCGGTAACGATCTCCATTAACCGTAACGCGACCTCCGGCCTCATTTTTGAAGAAATAAGGTCCGATGATGCCACCAGCGTGAAAACCGCACCAAACGGTGAATTTTTCTGGATGTAATGGAGTCTGTAGGGAGTCTGTAGGGCAATTTTGCTTATTAACAAACCCGTTAAGCCAAAAATGCGCCTCATCGCTGAACACAATTTTGCGATAAAACAACGGGTCAGTTGCCAACTGCTCTAGAGCCCAATCGGCGAAAGAACGACGCATATAATGGTCTCGTGGCTTCAATTCCTGCACCAGCTGGATCTTATACGGGTGTAGGCCGAGATCTTTGCGCAAAATTTTCCACGTAGTGGACGGACAGAGCCCCAATTCCTGCGACCGACGACGAATCGATAAATTTGGATCTTCTTCCACACTTTCGTTTACAGCGGCGATATTCCTTCGACGTGTTGGTGTTATTGCATCCTCTAGAGAGTATGTGGTACGAAATCAATGCACAGTTCGACGAATGGCTTGTTCAGATGGACGATTATGTACGCCATAAAAATGACGAAGTCGTCTATAAGTTGCGCGAATCGACGACTGATTTTCAAAGTAAATTTGGATAATTTCGTAGCGTTGTTCAAGCGTGAGTCTATTCATGATGATTTGTCAGAGTATACTGAAACGATAAAAAAAAATATTTCATTAAAATTTAATTTTTTGTGTTACTTTTTACAATTTAAAGTTCTGTCTAGCTTAAAAAAACACCCTTTATTTTGGTAAAAAAAATTATCAAAAATATGATAAAATCATCTTTCTGGCAACGCTGATATTCATTATGTTAGGTTCAGTGCTGCCACAACGAATACAATTTTTACAACCAACATTTTTGAAAAAGTTACCAAATGTAAAAATATATAACCAATTTTTAATTTCAAAAGATTTTGTTATTCGTGCTTAATTCCCAGTTTTTATTACTGATAAAAACACTTGATATTTATTGTTGATGGGATAAGCTATTCCTATGCGCATTTCACTGGTTGCTTAGGCCAGATCATCAGGAAACTTCATCCATAACGTTTTAGAAAAACTAAAGATATTAAACCAAATAAAACTGTTAAGCGTATAAGACTTATAGCAACAGTTCTACTTGTAATAATATCAAAGCTTAAACAAAACACATCAACAATAAACAGTGGGTTTATCTCATCTTACATTCCCCACTACAATTAGTTGAAATTCTCTCAACATTAATTGTAGTTGTAAGTAGGTTAAGAAAAACAAAATAAAAACAACAACAACAACTTTACAAAAGATGTTGACAATTAAGTGTTTTTTTAGGCCGTGCACTGCCTGTTTATTATCAAAAAGTAATGCGCATTTCTGGCCTAAGCAACCAGTGAAATGCGCATAGGAATAGCTTATCCCATCAACAATAAATTTCAAGTGTTTTTATCAGTAATAAAAACTGGGAATTAAGCACGAATAACAAAATCTTTTGAAATTAAAATTTTGTATTCCCAAAAATTGAAATTACTTTTTAATATATAACCAAATTTAAAATGTTTTTTATTAATTGAGAAAATCATTGTAATACATTGTAACACAAAGGTTATTTGCACTTTATAGTAAAACAATAATTATAAATCAAGAAAACAAAACAAGAAATGTAATTCTTTTACATATTAAAATAATAACGTGAAACTTAATTAAAAGCTTTTATTCAGTTGAGACTTGTTTCGTAAAAAATTTTTTTTTATTTTTTGGCGCCCTATGCTCCAGTGGGAGTTGGAGAATCTATAAAAAAAAAATTGAATATTTTTTAATATGCCAGTTATAAATAACAAAAATGGATAATAGTTTTCCGCTTTTTAGCTGTTATTGGCAGGACTGTCAAATGTGGCGATTTCTTAATCCTTTTGTCGATGGAAATTTACGTTTTGCGATATGGCGATTATTTTGGCGAAATTTAAAACGATTGGCGATATGCGAAATGCATTTTATGTAAATATTTTCTAATTTACATAAATCTCAAATATTATAAAAACCACAATACTAGTTATATTATAAAAACTTTTTTCTGTTTTGTGTAAATTTTAATTCAAATTTATAATTCTTATTATAAAAAAATTTTTCAAAATTGTTCTAATATATCATTACATACATTCATTGGGGAAAAAGTATATGACTGACAGTCAAAAGTTTTTTTTACCAAATAATTATGTTAAAAAACATTAAATAAATATACATACCGACAAGTTATAAACTGTAAAATTTCAAATTTGCTTAAACTTACAGTTATTTCTTAAAGAAAATTCCATAAATTTTAAAATTATATTGATAAATCAATGTAATTTTAAAAAATCTTTAAAATTTCCACGTGTATTTTCAAATATGTATATAAATATACTTCTAGAAATAACCTAAATTCAGAACCTTAAACTTATTTTCAAGTTTTTAAAAACACTGAAACGACTTTTGTGTAATTTTTCAGTAATTTTCTAAAATTGATTCCGGATGATTTTATGCAGTTCCTACTTTAAGTACTAATTATCTTTACTTATCTTAAAACAAGAAAAACTAAGCTCCATTAAAAAAAAAATTGAAATTCTCCATTGATTAAAACTTCATTTGTTTAGGATTTCAGATCATGGCGTTTTTAATATAAAAATCACAAATGGCAATATTTTCTTAGCAAAAATCTTAAAAAAATTATTTGGTTGCTGTTTTGAAAGGGATTAAAAAACTTCCGTTCATTGGTAATAAGTAATGAAAAAAATCGTAGTACACAGTACAAATTATTCGAGCTCGTAAATAATTGTACCAAGAAATACATATTCGTTCGTAATTATAATTACAATAATATATTATTGTTTTAGAAAAAAGTAACCAAAATGAAAAAAATATTCACATCTCCACATTGAAAAAAAAAATATAACCAATTTTGGTTAGAAATAACCAAAAACGGCAGCTCTGGTTAGGTTCTAAAAATAATTTAACTTGGTAGCACTTCTTGAAAAAGCACTCAATTTTAAATAGCCATATTTGTGTCACTCTCAGCGTTGCCGTTTTGGTTACTTTTAACCAAAACTGGTTACTTTTTTTCTCAATGTGTATTTGTGTACTTTTTTTCCATTTTGGTTACTTTTTTTCAACACAAAAATAACCAATTTTTTGTTTTGGAGCAAGAACTACCCGCTCCGCTTTTTTGACCTTTAAAATTTGTATGTGGTATTTGTGCATCTTAAACCAATACTTTTTTAGAAGGTTATCAGAAGCTATCAAGTGTAAATGGCCATTATCTGCTACTCTTCATGCTTCATATGGCTAACTGAAAAACTTTTCTAGATAAACGATAAGGTCAAAGGCCCTTCCGATCCGATCCCGTTTAATATGAGTATATTCCACTGGGCTAAAATCATCTATAAATTAAAGATCTACCGCAAAATTTAGCTCAATTTTGCACTTTGATAATATAACACACAGTAAGACCTCTTCATATAAAAAGAATGAAAGCTATAGCTCATAAAATTTTTAAAAATGACGAAAATAAGTTTAAACTTTGTATAGGAAGTGCCACTTCCATTAAAAATTTTGAAAAATTGTATATCCTATTGTTCTTTCCCGAAATCGGTCCAGCGGCTAATGAGCCTACAAGATACAAACAAACACAATTTCTTCTTAAGACATATTTTTAAACTGAAGTGCGAACAAAATAGTACTTTTGATACAAAATAATTTTGGTTACTTTTTTTCGCTTTTGGCTACTTTATTTTTACATTTTGGTTACAAAATTTTTTTGGTTGTGGCAACGCTGGTCACTCTCCTTAAAATAAGAGAACTTTTTTATTACTCTCTTCAAATTAGGTACTTTGATAACTTAAGGCCCAGTTAGGCGAACGTTGCTGTACCCGTAATGTACCGCACCGTACTGTAAGCACGTTGGTGCACTTATAGAACATTTAAAAATGTGTCATATGTGTTTCCCATACATAAACAAAAATCAATAGTATACATAAAACAAAACACACACACAAATTCTGAAAAAACCTCAAAAATACTTCACCCTATAAGCTTTTAAATTATGCTTGAGCCCCAAAAATAATACATAACACATAATAGTGTACATTTTAATTTTCTACTTTAAGAAGCTTTTTAGATATTTCATCAGCAAAATAAAAAGAACGTTGGTTTATTGTCGCAGGAAAAATAGTTCGATTTGTAGGTAGTTTTTAGTTATTTTAGCAAAGAATATATTTTTATTGCTCGTTTTAGATTTTAACGATGCTAATAATTAAAATTTCAAAAAATTTAATTTGAAATTCCCGGAAAAATTTCCCGGGATTAATTTCAAAAAAATATCCCGGGATTCCCGGGAATTCTTTTCCGCGTAAAAACTCTACAATCGACACAAAACGATATCGTTAAATGGAATAAGGGTGATTAAAATAATTCTCTAAATTTTGGTTGGTTTATTAAAATCTCGTGTCACGATGTTTGTGTTTGAACTTCTCCGAAACGGCCCCTATCCGGAAAAATTTGTTTCTATTTTTTTGTCAAAATTTTTGGTTTGATATCAAAAATTCAACTTAGTTGGGACTATTGACCCCATCTATTACAGTTTAAATTAAACACTAACAAATTTGTAAACCATAATACAAAAAACTTTTTTTTTTAAATATCGAAAATTGTATGTGACTCCATTTTATTATTCGTAATTGTATATATATTTTTATTTATATAAAATTTTGTTTGTTAAAATTATTTACTTAAAGGTGTTAAGGCCATAGACAAACGCGATGGAGCTGGTGCTCATAATTGGGGATCTGTTAAACAAGAGATCGATGATATTAATAATTCGACGACTGATGCTGATGCTACTTCAACAGATAAAGAGGAATCATCTAATGAACAGACTCCTGAACAACAACCTGCACCAGAAGAAGAAATAAAAGAATTAACACTCGATGAGTGGAAGGCATTGCGCGGAGAACGCATAAAGCCGCAATATAACATTCGCAAGGCAAATGAAGGGGAAGATACATCTGAATGGAAAAAGATGGTTGTCCTAACCAAAAAGAAGGAAGGCGATAGCGAAGAGGAGTATGAATATGATCCATCTTTGTATCCCCAACGCGTTGGGCGCTTGCAGCGTATTGTTGATATTCAATTTAATTTCAATGACGGTCGCCGAGGTGGAGGTGGTTTTGGCAGAGGCCGTGGTCGCGGTTCACGCCCTGGTGGTGATAGCAAGGGACCTCGTTCCGATGGTGACAGACAGCCAAGACAGCAGCGCAACTTTGGTGATAGACAACAAAAACGCTCCCCTACAAATGCTCTTAAGGTTGATGATGAACGTCAGTTCCCTACATTGAGTTAAATATTACTATATTTATCAAGTTTTTCTCGCTGGCAAATAAACAAACACAAGTCAGCTTGTAAACAACAAATATATAATGAGCATTTTAATTGCACACAGTCGTCCTCCTCATTGCCACTTTTTCATAACTTCTAAACAAAAAGCTACAAAATCCCCTCATTTAATTACACATTTTATTCTTTTCTTTTTTTTTACTAGTACTAACCCTATATGGAGGTCAAAATGATAAAAAAAATTGTTACTATTAATGGTTATTTTTTTTATTATATAAAATATATACATATTTTTTTTCTCAAATTACAATTAAAACTAGTTGTAATGAAAATTGAATTAAGTTCAATATATATATTGGAAATAAGATAAGAACGAGTGCCTAATCGAAACTAAACAATTCAAAGAGCCAGCATCCAAAATATAATGGTTTTATTGACAGGGCATCAAACTTCTAGTATTATGTCCTTAAAATCTAATACTAATGAAGAACACCTAAATATCGTGCATAGTTTTGATTATCGCAACATAAGTTATAAGCAAGAAACAAATAAAAAATTGTTTATTTTTATTGAAGTTTTATTTACCACATAAAATCATTAATTAATACACATATGTATGTATGTCGGATGAAAGCAAACTTAAAACATTTATTTTAATTTTTATAATTATTTTTTTTTTAATAGAGTCCTTTTTAGAATTGTCTCTGTTTTATATTATAATTATAAAAATAAAAAACAACTATTTTAAATAGTTAAAAATCTAATAAGTAATATTTACTTTATTCAATTATATTTGAGTTCTGGTTATTAAAATCTCGCTCTTCAAAAATTTTAGTTATATTTTTATATAATATATTTTTCGGTCGTATACCAATAATCCAGTATTTTTAACATCACTTAGCATTTTATAATCATTGCTTGGATCTCTAAGAAAAAAAGACTTCCAACCTGTGGGATGTAAAATAATAAGTTATTATAATGAAGACCTAATGCATATCTATGTGTAAATATAAAAAAAATTAATCACTCCTATCGTGAATAACAAGTGGAATTTTTGTTCCCATGTCAAAGGGATAAACCAATCATGAATCTCCCGTGAAAAAATTTTCTCGCTATCAGTTCCAGTGAATGGAAAAAAAGAAGAAACACCCTATCGTGAATAACAAGTGGAATTCTTAAGGCCATGTCAGATAAAACTTCATCGCTTTGCGTGACACTTCTAACTTTGACAGAAAAGCGTAACGCAAAAGGTGAATGTCACAATAAAAACTTTGACAACACTCACACATTGTGTGTTAAAAAGAAAATAAATAAAAAAAATTATACTAGCAGATTGTCAAAGCGCGCAAAAAGATGGTAATGCCCAACTTTTCGCTTCGCTTTGCGTTAAAAGTTCTTTATGTGACATGTTTCGTATAAGTATTAGTGTTGCCAGTGAAATTTCGAGAAAGATACATTTTAGTTCCCAAAAAGATACACTTTTTCCCAAAAAGATACACTCTAAAAAAAATTTTAAAATCCATTTTTAACGTTTAACATTTATTAACGTAACATTTTTATTTCATATTTAATGAAAATTGTAAAGAAAATTATATCATATAAACTCATTTTTATATTTATTTAAGTAATAAATATTAGGTAAGTAATTTTTTTAAAAAACAGTAAGCAAACTTTAAAATTAATTATATCGTCGCATTAAAGACGAAATAACCTATCTACAGTTTTCAAAAGTTTACAGGAGAGGGGAAAAAAGTTATAAAATTGGAACTATTGAAACAAAATTTAAATACCTAGTATTTTGATTAAAATGAAACCAGAAATATATATTTGTTGAAAATTTTGTTTTTGTAAACCTTTTGTCACTCACGTTATTTGGAATTGTAAAAATCTGAAACCAAATAACCTATCAGCAGTGCTAATAAGTATGAATAAATAACAATTTCTTTATACATATGAATATTATATACATTAAATAATAACAGTTATAGTTTCTCTTACTAGTTTTCAGCAAAAAAAAAAGTACTTAATGTTTGTTTAGGCCACTATTACGGTTTACAACTCAACTCAGTTGAGTTGTAATTTCTTAATTTTTGTATTATGGTTTACAACTTTGCTATATTGAAGTGAACAAAAACATAGCAAAAATTACAACTGATCACAACCAGTTGTCTTAATTACAACTCAGTTGAGTTGTAAACCGTAATAGGGGCCTTAAATTACACTATGCAACAAAATTAAACTTTTATCGTGATTTTTGATGATTTATTTTTCTCTTTTTTTAGTGCGTAACGGTCCTCTAGGTACAAAAACTTTGTCATTTGTTATGATATAGGGAATAAAAATCAATAAAAAACTCTATTTATAAATTTTTGCAGATAGGTTATTAGGTCTTTAATATGACGATATGTAACCATCAAAACAAATTTTATACTTTATTAAATTATTTAAGCTTAAGGTCACTTTTTTAAAAAATTAATTAAAATGTTTTTATTCGATATTTCGATTTCCGTTGGAAATCTTCTTCAGGAAATTTTTTTAAATAAAATAAAATTTGACAATAAATGGAAAAATAAAATATGGAAAAATAAATTTTAAAATTTCAAAAAACAAAATTATCATAATAAATTTAAAATTCCATTCTACAAACTTTAAACAAAAAGACAAACAAACAAAAAAGGAAAACAAAATTTTAAATTTATTAAAAGCCTAAAACCTATTTTAATGTCCCTTTCCGTCAATAATAAGCTATGCCATCTGAAATTTATTTCATAAACAATCAAAGACAAATACCTATTTATAATTATCCCTTACATCAACCTATTTATTTTTATTCAATAAATGTCTATAAATTTGAGCTAAGCCCTCAGTATCTTTTTTAAAATTAATCCTTTTCTCAAATGGAACATTATTTATCTGCAACATTTCTAACATATATCTACGTTTCTCAAAACTTTCCGTTTTCAAAATTGATGTGTTTTCAAAATCAGGATAATGATTAAAATCCCTACAATGAGTTGATAACGCCGTTCCATGGGCTGAATTATAATTCCTATATTTTTGGTCATGTTTTCCTACATTGTTCATTCTAAAAGTACTAAATTCGACCTATCTGACTTTAGTAATCTATCCTTAGTTTTTGTGAATAATCTCCCTACATTATTAATCACCTTATAATTATAAATAGGTATTTGTCTTTGATTGAAATAAATTTCAGATGGCATAGCTTATTATTGACGGAAAGGGACATTAAAATAGGTTCTAGGCTTTTAATAAATTTAAAATTTTGTTTTCCTTTTTTGTTTGTTTGTCTTTTTGTTTAAAGTTTGTAGAATGGAATTTTAAATTTATTATGATAATTTTGTTTTTTGAAATTTTAAAATTTATTTTTTCATATTTTATTTTTCCATTTATTGTCAAATTTTATTTTATTTAAAAAAATTTCCTGAAGAAGATTTCCAACGGAAATCGAAATATCGAATAAAAACATTTTAATTAAGATAAAAGATGGGTTTTTTATTTCTTTTGAGATTCCATTTTAATTAAGTTTTTAAAAAAGTGACCTTAAGCTTAAATAATTTAATAAAGTATAAAATTTAATAAAAAAGGTCGAAGAAAAAGGATTATAATTTATCAAAACAAATTCATTTTTGTAAAAATTAATATACGAGCTAAGGCGTTTATACTAAGACGATTATATCAAAAAGTTCATATAAATTTCCTGAAAACAAAAAAGATGTTCATATTTCCTCAGAACAACTTCGCACAACTAGTAATCCTCGATTTAGGTGGATCGTATGTTGAAACCTCCTTAATGTTTTCTTTCACCATTATTAAATCTGCTATTGTATTAGTATTGAGTCGGTTACGATGATCAGTCTTAATAAGTTTTAGTACATTTTGCGTACAGGTTCAAAAGATACGAAAAATGTCAGGATTATACATGGTACCTCAAAAGATGCGAAAAATGTATCTTTCGTATCCTAATGGCAACACAGATAAGTATGAATATTTCATCTTAGATGTCAAAGCGAATCTCTAACGCAACGCGAAGCAAAAGTTTTATCTGACATTACCTTTATTCCTCGAAGGGAAAAAAGCAATCGTGAATCATGTGAAAAATTTTTCACGCTATCAATTCCAGTGAATGTAAAAGAGAAGAAAGATTAAAAAAAATTAGAAATCAAAATTTTTGTTCAAAATATACACGTATATACGTATTAAAGAAAATTTAAAATAATAAAGCAAAATATATATTGGAGGGATAGTTTGATTTCAACGTTAGTTTTTTGCACTTTTTAAATTGTATGTACATTAGGTTGGCAGCTAAATTTCAACTTTGGATTTTCAACATCTCCCGGGCGGAATATTGTGCCACATGGTCTAAAACTGATGTGGAAAAAATTTCAGCCAAATCGGATAACTTTAACCCGTGCCCCTTTGAGGTCAAAGTTCAAATGATAAAAAAAAAATTTCCATACAAGCAAAAAAAAATTTCGTTTTTTTTTTTTTAATATTAGTTTGCTTTATTAGCGACAAAAAATCTCATTTCGATCGGACAAGATTTTCAGTTTCTAAAGTGACTCCGAAAAAAAAATTTGAGGCTTGTTAGGGGATTACTCTAAAAAATTTTCCAAAAAAATTTTTTAGTTTTGATAAGCACACATTAAAGATTTTTTGTGGCTCTTAATACCAGGTTTTTTAAATTTTTTTTCGACATCGCATTTTTGTTCTAAATTGGGGTAAAAAACTGGAAAAATGCAGTTTTTGGCCCTATTAAAAAACAAAATTACGACGTCACAAAAAATGTTTAAAAAAACCTATTATTAACCCTGCCTTTACACATGCAAGTAGTGGCATGCCACTGTTGTATACATATTATCAAAGAAAAATTGTTCGAAATTGTCGAATCTCATGCCATTTGCTTTTGTGTTTACATATGCCACTACGAGTACATTTTCAAAATGTCTTCGAAGCGCAAACTTGAGATAATTTCATTACTTCTCAAGTTAAAAAAAAAGTACCAAAAAACCAAATAGAGTTACCGAGATAATCATATAAGCACATTTTTGGGGGATTGGTTTACATTTATTTATATAAGCATTATTTTAACAATATTAATGCTCTATAATTGACAAACTTGCTTTTAGTAATGCGCGTTTCAAAAAATTAATCATAATAATACATTTATCAAGTCAAAACTTTAATTAAAAATTGACAATAATCCAGTAAGTTTGCATTAAATTTTAAACAGGGTAACATTGCTCATCGTTTTGTCATTTACAATGCCTTTACACATGCAAGTAGTGGCATGCCACTGTTGTATACATATTATCAAAGAAAAATTGTTCGAAAGAGTCGAATCTCATGCCATTGGCTTTTGTGTTTACCCTGCCTTTACACATGCAAGTAGTGGCATGCCACTACAGTATACATATTATCAAAGAAAATTTGTTCGAAATAGTCGAATCTCATGCCATTAGCTTTTGTGTCTACACATGCCACTGCGAGTTCATTTTCAAAATGTCTTTGAAGCGTCAACTTGAGATCATTTGTTGACTTCTTAAATTAAAAAAAAAAGTATCAAAAAATCAAATAGAGTTACCGAGTTATTCACATAAGCACATTTTTGGGGAAATGGTTTACATTTATTTATATAAGCATTATTTTAACAATATTAATGCTCTAAAATTAACAAACTTGCTTTTATTAATGCGCGTTTCAAAAAATTAATCATAATAATACATTTATCAAGTTAAAACTTTAATTACAGTTCGACAATAATCCAGTAAATTTGCATTCAATTTTTAACAGGGTAACATTGTTCATCGTTTTGTCATTTAATGGCATGCAAGTGCCAAATTTCCACTCGCATGCAATTTTTGCTGCCACTGGAGCTGCCATTGCGAAAAATGTGAGTGTATTAGTAAAAAAGTGTGATTGTATTGAGTTTTTCGAACTGGCAGTGGCATGTGTAAATGCTAGGTTACACATGCCACTGCGAGTTCATTTTCAAAATGTCGTTGAAGCGTCAACTTAAGATAATTTGTTGACTTCTCAAATTAAAAAAAAAGTACCAAAAAACCAAATAGAGTTACCGAGTTAATCATATAGGCACATTTTTCGGGAAATGTTTTACATTTATTTATATAAGCATTATTTTAACATTATTAATGCTCTATAATTAACAAACTTGCTTTTATTAATGCGCGTTTCAAAAAATTAATCATAATAATAAACGTATCATGTTAAAACTTTAATAACAATTTGACAATAATCCAGTTAATTTGCATTAAATTTTGAACAGGGTAACATTGTTCATCGTTTTGTCATTTAGTGGCAAGCAAGTGCCAAATTTCCACTCGCATGCAATTTTTGCTGCCACTGGAGCTGCCATTGCGAAAAATTTGAGTGTATTAGTAAAAAAACGTGAGTGTATTGAGTTTTTCGAACTGGCAGTGGCATGTGTAAATGCTAGGTTAATGGCAAGCAAGTGCCAAATTTCCACTCGCATGCAATTTTTGCTGCCACTGGAGGTGCCATTGCGAAAAATGTGAGTGTATTAGTAAAAAAGTGTTAGTGTATTGAGTTTTTCGAACTGGCAGTGGCATGTGTAAATGCTAGGTTAGAGCGACAAAATATCTTTAATGAATGCTTGTCAAAACTAAAAGAAAAAAATTTTGAAAATTTTTTAGAGTAAGCCCCTAACAAGCCTGAAAATTTTTTTTCAGAGTCACTTGAAACTGAAAATCTTGTCCGATCGAAATGAAATTTTTTGTTGTTAATAAGCTAATAAAGCTAACTAATATTAAAAAATAAAAAATCGAAAAAAAATTTTTTGCTTGTATGGAAATTTTTTTTTTGTCATTTGAACTTTGACCTCAAAGGGGCACGGGTTAAAGTTATCCGATTTGGCTGAAATTTTTTCGACATCAATTTTAGTCCATGTGGCACAATATTCCGCCCGGGAGACATCAATATTAATACAAAAAAATTGCTCCATAATTTCGCTGCCACCCTAATGTACATAGTAAAATATTTTCTAAAATTCTACCACCACGTCTTTGGGCACTGCTACACGTTCAATAAATATCGTGATATTACTAGTATCACGATATTTATTGAACGTGTAGCATGCAATGATGATGGATCGCGATCCATATCGCAGAAAAGACTCATTTTATGTGATCCATCAATATAGATCGCGATCCAAGTATCACAATATATATTGAACGTGTACCAGTGCCCTTTCGAAAGCTTCACAAATCCGCAGGCAATCGACTTGTTGTTTTGCATTTTTTTAACCAATATATCGGTTTGTGCCTTATTAACGGATCTAGCCCTTAATCGATTTATAAGAGGAACTACTTACATACATGTTCTGTTCCCTAGCAAAAATAAAGTAAAAAAACCTAAGGGAAATTTGAACAAATTACAAGGGAAAAATCTTTTCACTATAAGGGGAATTATTTCCCGTAAACATTTTTTCACGTTATTCAGCCTGATTACGGTTGGCGTTGGCGTATACGCCTGAGTCGTTTTTTGTAGCAGATTAAAGAACACAGGTTGTTTGTTACTTTAATCTACTACAAAAAACGACTCAGGCGTATACGCCAACGCCAACCGTAATCAGGCTGATTATTCTCATTTGAATTACCTTTTTTTCATGTGAGTTTCATGATCGCAAATTTGTGAAAATGGGAAAAATTACGAGGAAAAACTTATTCACGATAGGGGTAAAAAAAGGTGCCTATTATGAACTAGATTCGATTTTCGACTGCAGTCGAATTAGCTGATCAAACGAATTTTCCTTTGGTATTATGGCGCAGATTCGATTAAATAAAAGTAATATTGTGATTTTAAATTTAGTTACATCGTCGAAAGCAAATTTGTTTTCGTTGAAAAATTCGATGCACAACGAAATTTTCGACGTGCTGTCAACTCATAACACGGTGCGACAGTCCAAAAAACCTGGGACCGGATATTATTTTTCTTGTTGGGCTTGTCAAGTAAAACAAGATTCCAATAGTGAAATATGCCGGACACCTCCAAAATCCGGATTTACGGTTAAAAAACCGGTTTGTGTACCTTTGCGCACTTATAAGCCTGTAATTTTGTTGATAATGATCCGATTTTTAATTTCTTACTAGATTTGAGGTCTTTCGAATGATATATAATCTATCTAAGAAAACTTGAGAAATTTGGGTGTTATTGTCGAGCAAACACAAATTTTGTAGATTTTTCAAAAATGTTTCAACTTTGGTGACGTTTTTATACATTATTTTATTAAGAAACTATAATACTATTGAATTTATTCAAAAAGTACGTTTATTTACGATTACAACGCATATTTGGGTTTAAAAATAGATACGTAATTGACTGAGTTATTTAACTTTTCATGAAAATAAACTTTTAAACATTTTATACAAATTTATTAATCAATGTTATCCTAAACACAAAAAAATTTGTAATAAGATTTTAGTCATTCAAAAATATTGTTTTTTTTTATGCACTTTCTTTAAAATTACAAATCACTGTTTTTTTTAATATATGACGTTTTGTCACTTTGAAACTTTGTATTTAAAAAAACGTTTCCAATTAAATAAAAATCGTGTGCAACTTAAATTAAAATTAAATAAAAAATGTGTGACAATCGTAACAAATTTTGCTATATTTGTGGCTTATTTACTGATATCAGTCACCGGCGTGATTTTAAAAACAATATTGGAGTGGTAGTAGTGTACAATAAAGTATTTAATCGTTCTTTTGATACTAGTCGCTGGTACGAGCCAGAATTTGTTTGTCAATATTGCTGTAATACTTTAAAAAAAAAAAGAAAATTCAACCTTCGTTTGTTTTGCCCTTTTCTACGCCTATGATTTGGCATCATCAGCCATATCATAAACCAAATGATTGCTACTTTTGTCAAACCGATGTTTTAGGACACTGTTTTAAAACGCGCAAAAACATTAAGTACGCAAATGTTGTAACTGTTACAAAACCGATACCTGTAAGTAATGATCTACCGACAACGAGCAAATCTGTCGATATAACAGAAAAAGATCTTGAACAAGAAGAGTTCCATCCATCCAGATCTACAACAACGGAGCGGCATATTTTGTCAAAAGCTGATTTCGACGATCTTGTTCGCGAGTTACACTTGTCAAAGCGGCAATCTGAAGTCCTCGGGTCGCGATTAAAGCAGTGGAATTTGGTGGAAAAAGATTTCGTTATAACATCTGGTAGAAAAAGTGACCGGACTTGGTTACTTGAAGTAAGTTTTAAGACTAGTTCCAATGACAGTGATCTCGTGTATTGCGTTGATGTACCGAAACTATTTTCGGCATTAAATCACAATTATAATGCAGATGAATGGCGACTTTTTATTGATGGTTCATGTAAAAGTAAGTTTTCTTATAAAAATGTATGACTTTATTTTTATTAATTTAAGATTTGTAATGTAATATGTAGGCTTAAAAGCTGTTTTATTGCATAACCAAAATCAATTACCTTCAGTTCCAATCGCATATGCCAATAATACAAAAGAAACTTACGATGTAATGAAAAATATACTAATGTTTGTTAACTATACCACCCATAAATGGAAAGTCGTCGCTGACTTAAAGGTTTTGACAATTCTGTTTGGTATGCAAGGTGGTTACACAAAGTATACGTGCTATCTTTGTGAATGGGATAGTCGTGCACCGAATCGTTATGATCGCAAAGTATGGCCATCCCGCGAGTCACATAGAAAAGGCAGCAAAAACATTTTAAATGACCAATTAGTTAAAGCTGAGGACGTTATTCTGCCACCACTGCATCTTAAACTGGGATACATGAAACAATTTGTAAAAAAATTAGATGTAAACGGCGACGCTTTTTGTCATCTCAAAGCGGTGTTCCCAAAACTAAGTGAAGCCAAAATAAAAGGAGGTATTAATTAATTTGTTTACATATCTAGTACGTTTTTCATCGTTTTTATCTGTTTTGATAACTTTTAGGTATTTTTATTGGACCTCAAATTCGGAAAATTATGAGAGATGCAGATTTCATTAAAAAGCTAAGTTCCGTTGAAAGACGTGCATGGAATAGTTTTGTTGCGCTATGCGATAATTTCCTTGGAAATCACAGAAGCAACGACTATGTCACAGTTGTCAATGAGTTTTTAAGTGCGTATGGTGAAATGGGCTGCAACATGTCCATAAAAATTCATTTTCTGCATTCGCATTTGGACTTTTTCCCAGATAACCTGGGCCAGTTCAGTGATGAACAAGGCGAACATTTTCACCAGGAAATGGCAACTATTGAAAAACGCTTTGATGGAAAAAATAAGATAAAAATGATTTCAGAATATTGCTGGTCACTTAAACGAGAAACTGATGATGCTGGTTTAAAAAAAAAACGGTCATGCAAACACTTTTGAGTTAAATAACCAAAAATAAAATTTGTATAAAATGTTAAAAAGTTTATTTTCATGAAAAGTTAAATAACTCAGTCAATTACGTATCTATTTTTAAACCCAAATATGCGTTGTAATCGTAAATAAACGTACTTTTTGAATAAATTCAATAGTATTGTAGTTTCTTAATAAAATAATGTATAAAAACGTCACCAAAGTTGAAACATTTTTGAAAAATCTACAAAATTTGTGTTTGCTCGACAATAACACCCAAATTTCTCAAGTTTTCTTAGATAGATTATATATCATTCGAAAGATCTCAGTTTCTGCTTTCCAAATCTAGTAAGAAATTAAAAATCGGATCATTATCAACAAAATTACAGGCTTATAAGTGCGCAAAGGTACACAAACCTGTTTTTTAACCGTAAATCCGGATTTTGGAGGTGTCCGGCATATTTCACTATTGGAATCTTGTTTTACTCGACAAGCCCAACAAGAAAAATAATATCCGGTCCCAGGTTTTTCTATTTCATTCAATTTTGTAACACTGTGTAATACAAAAAAAATAGTCGATGTCCGATAGCCACAGAAAATCGTTTTTCGAATGTAATTCATAATAGCGGCCAATTGTGTAATATATTTATCAGATTCCACGCACCCTTATAGTCTTTTACACTGATCAACATCTACCATCATCTTTCCATAAAGCTCGATTCACCCATGCGTTCCGAACAAAATTTTTGTCCGGACAAAATTTTTTTTATATTGAGTTTGACGTTTTACTTTTGAGAGAGAGAGCAAAGATTTTGTTCGGCACGTTTTCTCTTGAATTGGTTTAATTTAAATTTTTGTGCCGAACAAAATGAACTGAGATGCCACTTTTTTTCAATTTGTACATAAAAGTTGAATTGAGCTGCCACATATTACATTTTTCGTTTTGTGCTGAATATTTAAAAAAAAAAAAATTAAACAAAAGATGGATGTTAAAGAAAATGTTGCCCTGAAACTAATTGAAGAAATAAAAAAACCAGGAAGAAAATGTATTTATGATATGGGCAATCGTTCATATAAAAATACTTACCTTAAACAAAATATACGGACGGAAATAGAAAAATCTATTGGAATTGGTCGTAAGTAAATTTTATTATTTTTTAACATAATGTTTACCAATTATTGTAGGAAGTGAATGTCAAATATTATGGAAAAGTCTGCGAAGACGCTACAAAGCTGCTTTACCTTAATGTTAAGGACAACTTTTCTGCCGGCGTAATATGCTCTTGTTTACGAATAGGTATACCACGCAAATCAGGCCCTAAAATTGCAAGGATTTCATTGAACGTATTGGGGTCCATACGGTGAAAATTTATAAACGATTCCACGTCATGAAGGCGCATCTCAGGAACAAGTGTGTGGAAAACACCGTTTGTTCTTCTTTTCTGTAATATTTTTCTTACATTTTTTGATAAATTTTGTTTGCTAGTAAATGGGTTTCATGCAATTCAATTTAAAATAATAAAATTAATTTTCTTCTTTCGTCCATTTTCTTTAACACACTTTTATAAAAAATAGTTTTATAACTAATAGTTTGCTAACTGTGCTGCCACTTTGTATAATCGTTTACATCTGTAAACCATATGGTAGCTTTGTTTGTCCGGACAAATTTTCCGAGATGGGTGAATCGTTCTGCAGAACACTCTGTAAAAAAATTATTGTCCGGTCAAAAATATTGTTCGGAACGCATGGGTGAATCGACCTTAAGAAATACATAGGGCTAAAAACCAACATCTTTAAAAGATATCTTATCTTTCTCATTTGATTTCATTCTACATCTTTCGATTATTTTATTGTCATCAATAGAAAAGTGGCAAGAAGTTCTATTATTATTGTGGCATCACTGACAAAAAAATATTGGTTTTGAAAGCAGCGTTACCATTTGTCAAGTTTTCTCTTTAATTGCAAAGTTTTTTTGTTAAGTATTTTTTATATATAAATACAATGCCGGTCAAAAAGTTGCACCAATAGAATATTCTATGTTCATTCTAGTGAAAAATAATGACCCCTATTCTGCGTTTCGATTCGGATCGAAATTTTCTCCGTTTTTGGCAACTTTTGTGTTTTGTGCCAATGTTTTGTAACTCCCGCGTTGAAAAACTTTTCGATTGAAATGTGAGAACTGAAACAAAAATACCATAAGTTGAAACAAACATGTTTTTCTCACTAAACTTTTACTGTATCATTTTTGGTGTGTAATAGCTGTAGCGTAAGGAAATTACTCGCCAAAAATGTTTCAGTAACAGTTTAGTGAGAAAAACATGTTTGTATATTTGGGAGTATCCCAAATATAACTAACAAGTTACGAACCCTTTGGGTGCAGCTCAGCAAATCTGGAACAGAATTTCGAAAGAGAGGTGCCAAAATCTGGTGAAATCGATGCAAAAACGTTGTGGAGAGGTCATTATCAATAATGGGCACGCAACAAAATATTAGGCTGACTTCCTAAACGCATGTTGCTTTGTAGTAATACATTGCAGCGTGTTCGTAAATGCAAACCTGAAAATTTTTACAACGTATTTTGTTCCCTTTTGCAACACTGTTGTAGTTAATACGCAAGGAAAAGCAACAAAGGCATCCAAATAAAAGTAGATGCAAAGCGAATGCATGGCAAAATACGATGGCGACGCAGGAAGATAAGTAAGCATTTTTTTGTTATAATTTATTATATTTCTCTATTCAGTTTTATTTTTTTTTTTATTACAGTAAAAAATGGACGCATAATTTTTTTAAAAATGTAAAAAACATCGTCTGGCATTTCAACAATGGTTTCCACAAAGCCTTTTGTTTTTGGTATTCTTTTTGATACCCGTGATTCTTTCAGCAAAACAGCAAATCGTTTATGTTTTCTTTTTATAATGTTTACAGCATTTTTGAGGCTGGAGTTTCTCTCTTCGCACAAATCTAAGACATTTTCCAATAAAATATGTTCTTCCCCCATTGTTCGCTTTATTATGAATGATACAATGCATATAAATGTTCCTAAACGATTTCAGTGTTGCAAAGTATTAATATGCAACGTATTAAAAAAGTTACTACACAATGTATCAACTCGGTTTAAATACTGTATTGATACATTGTTAATATACGTTTAGGAAGTCAGCCTTAATTTCAATATGAGAAGACATCATAAAAAACAGAATTCAAATTTTTTAATTTAGTTTAAGTATTAATTTTTAATAGAATAAGAGCTGTAGTGCTATTTTGACTGAGTGTTTTTTAAGTTGTTTTAAAAAAGGTAAAAATTGTATAGCAAATAAAAAACCAAATCAATTACTTTTTATTAAATTTTGTTTGATAGTTATGTAAGTATTATATGACAAGTATTGAATGAAATCGGTTTGGCCTATTTACATATATCTAACGAAGAACTTTTTTCTATATCCTGGTGCTATTTTTTTGACCGCAGCTGTATATACATATATATATATATATATATATATATATATAAATATATATATATATATATATATATATATATATATAAATATATATATAATGTGTTGGATATAAAAACTTTGTTCTACTTTTATTTAAAAATTATTTTTATATATTGGCGCAAAATTTTTAACATTAGCTGACTTTAATTATTGAAAATCAGTGCTGTTAACGCTTATTGGAATTCAAAGAAAACTTAATGGTAAACATTTCAAGGCCTATAAGCTTACTTTCTAATATATCAAAGCTGTTTGAGAGGCTGTTAGTGTCAAAATTAACTCCAATTTTAAGTGAAAATAGATGTATTCCTAATCACCAATTCGGCTTTAGGAGAGAACACAGCACAATTGAACAAACCCATCGTATAGTAAACGCCATAAGAAAAGCCTTTGAAGAAAGAAAATATTGTTCCGCACTCTTCATCGATGTTTCTCAAGCTTTTGATAAAGTCTGGCATGAAGGCTTATTACATAAATTGAAGCAAAATTTACCAGCAAACACACACAAGCTACTAGAAAGCTACTTAGTCGGTCGTCAATTTATTATTAAAGAAGGAAATTTCGGACATGCCAACAAGCAACTACACCCAAACTTCAACATTTGCAGACGATACAGCTTTTCTAAGCGTCCACGAAAACCGTTATGAAGCATCTCGTTACTTACAGCATCATATAGTTCAACTAGAAATATGGTTAAGACAATGGAGGATTATGGTCAATGAGCAAAAATGCGTGCAGATAACATTCACCTTGCGCCGGGAATCTTGCCCCCATATTACAATCAATAATCAAATAATTCCTCAACATTCCCATGTAAAATATCTCGGTATACATCTGGATCGGCGATTAACGTGGAAATGCCATATAGAGGCAAAATTAACTCAAATGAAACTAAAAGCCATTCAAATTCATTGGCTTATTGGTAGAAACTCTGTCCTTAGTCTTGACTGCAAACTTCTTCTTTACAACTCCATCTTAAAGCCAATCTGGTGCTATGGTATTCAGTTGTGGGGCACTGCCTCGGCCTCTAATATAGAAAAAATTCAAAGCGATAAACACCTAGATAAGTGAACAGAACCCGTGATGAAGAAAATTTTTGTCTGGCACTGGCAGGACATAAAATAAAGTATTAGGTTAAGATTTGATTAATTATTGTTAGTTCATATTTAATGTATGAAGATTCAATAAATAATATTGCAAAAAAAAAAAACATTTCAATAGCGGTGAATATCGCTTTTTAGTACAAACTTTGCATTCAATATTTTGTCAGGTTATTATTGTTTTATATATACAATAGGTTTCAGTAATCATTTTAACATAGCGTTTACATTTGACAGTACTGGCAAGACAGTAAGAAAATACATAGTTGCCAAAAACACTGTTAACCGTCTTCGTGACGAAGGCGTCCAGACAGTAGTGAAGACAGTTCACTTTGAAATATTTGTGAAACGTGAATATTGCAGTGAAAGTTCAGCTAAACGTGTTTTATATGTGTAAACTTAAAAACAGGCTAAAATAACTATATTTTATAAAAAAACAACACTTAACTAATGGCGATTTCTTTTCTGAGAAAAATGTTGCATTAATGTTACATGTTCTACATTTTGTGTTCGTTTGTACAAAAAATACAACTGTGGGAAAAATTTTCAAGTTCTTTTGTGAAAATGTTGATGAAAAACATGCAAAACATGTTACATGTTTTACCCATAAGCTCGATTCACCCATGCGTTCCGAACAAAATTTTTGTCCGGACAAAATTTTTTTTATATTGAGTTTGACGTTTTACTTTTGAGAGAGAGAGCAAAGATTTTGTTCGGAACGTTTTTTCTTGAATTGGTTTAATATTAATTCTTGTGCCGAACAAAATGAACTGAGATGCCACTTTTTTCAATTTGTACATAAAAGTTGAATTGAGCTGCCACATATTACATTTTTCGTTTTGTGCTGAATAATTAAAAAAAAAAATTAAACAAAAGATGGATGTTAAAGAAAATATTGCCCTGAAACTAATTGAAGAAATAAAAAAAACCAGGAAGAGAATGTATTTATGATATGGACAATCGTTCATATAAAAATACTTACCTTAAACAAAATATACGGACGGAAATAGAAAAATCTATTGGAATTGGTCGTAAGTAAATTTTAAATGGTAAATTTTAATATTTTGTAACATAATGTTTACCAATTATTGTAGGAAGTGAATGTCAAATATTATGGAAAAGTCTGCGAAGAAGCTACAAAGCAGCTTTACCTTAATGTTAAGGACAACTTTTCTGCCGGCGTAATAGGCTCTTGTTTACGAATAGGTATACCACGCAAATCAGGCCGTAAAATTGCAAGGATTTCATTGAACGTATTGGGGTCCATACGGTGAAAATTTATAAACGATTCCACGTCATGAAGGCGCATCTCAGGAACAAGTGTGTGGAAAACACCGTTTGCTCTTCTTTTCTGTAATATTTTTCTTACTGCTATTCTTTTTACTTTCAACATTTTTTGATAAATTTTGTTTGCTAGTAAATGGGTTTTATGCAATTCAATTAAAAATAATAAAATAAATTTTCTTCTTTCGTCCATTTTCTTTAACACACTTTTATAAAAAAAACTAATAGTTTGCTAACTGTGCTGCCACTTTGTATAATCGTTTACATCTGTAAACGATATGGTAGCTTTGTTTGTCCGGACAAATTTTCCGAGATGGGTGAATCGTTCTGCAGAACACTCTCTGTAAAAAAATTATTGTCCGGTCAAAAATATTGTTCGGAACGCATGGGTGAATCGACCTTTACTTTTACTTAAGGGTTCATACTGCCCTGTTTTACAACTTTGGTACTTACTACTTTGTTTGTACAACCAATATTTTATTTTGTTTGTCATAATAGGTCTGTCTGCGTACACATATTTTGCATCATTTTGGGAAAAATGTTGCAAAATATTACAAAATGTTGTCTGTGTACTCCAAATCTCTTGCAGCGAGAGAGCCAAAAAGAGAATTTTTTGACAGTTGGAAGTTAGAGAACTTACAAAATGTTACTGGAGAAATTTCCTCTTGCAAGATTTTGCAACTAGTTTGAACAGCTGTTTTTATTACGTGTGCCAAGATAGCGTCGACGAAATAGCGTCGAATTTGGGAATATAAAAACCGGGAAAACAAAATACCCAAATTATGGTCTTTTGCAGAATAACAACAAAAAGTTAGCGTCGAATTTAGGGGGATTTCCAAAAGTAAAAAAAAGTTAGCGTCGAATTTGGGAATTTAAAATGGGGAAGTAAAAATAACTAATATTTTTAATAAAAATACAAAAAATAGTTAGCACAAATAAAAAAAATACACATTTAGGGACAAAATAAGCAATGCGTGCAAAAAATCGTTTGGTTAGTTCCCGAGAAATTTGGGTGCATCCAAAATGGTCAGTACAAAGCTTTACTGATTTATCCCTTGAAACACAAGCTTTTGCCCGGTATAAAGGCTGAGTTCCAAAACGTCGGTTGCAAAGCAACTATCTTTTTTAAATGCATGCTACAATGCAACCGTGTAGGTTATTACAATTCTATTTGTCCCAATGTGCACCAAAAAAGTATTTAATGAGAACATAATACAAAAGCTGTGCATTATTAAACTTGAATATACATTTTTGACTTGTGCTGCAAAGTATATTGATGTTTTGGAACTCAGCCAAACTGTATATATTCTGCAAAAAATCGAACCCAGAAATGTCGGGAACGGAACGAACGATTTTTTGCACGCATCGCTCATTTTGTTCCAAAAAGTTAATTTTTTTTAAATATTTTTTGTATTTTTGTTAAAAATATTAAATATTTATACTTCCTTTTTTAAATTCCTAAATTCGACGCTAACTTTTTGATTTCATTCGGTAAATCCCATTATTTGGGTATTTTTGTTTCCCGGTTTTTAAATTCACACACGTAAATAATTTTTGTGAAATGAAAATAAAAATATACTGTAGCATTTTTTTCTCAGAATAGAAATCGCCATAAAACATAAAAAATCAAAGCAAAATATATTTATTTTTTTACCTTTTGCTAATAAAACTTCATATTATTGTTAGAAAATGTCAAATCACTGTCCAATTTTACTGTCTGCAAAATTTGCTAGACATTTTCATAACATGTTCACTAAAGAACTTGAACATATTTCCCACAGTTGTATTTTTTGTACAAACGAACACAAAAATGTAGAACATGTAACATTAATGCAACAAATTTCTCAGAAGAGAAATCGCTATAAGTAAAAATTAAAAATATATTATTTAATACTTTTATTGATATTACTATTTTATTATTATCACTTAATTTTATTTAACATCAATTTTTATTTTGTTTTTTTCTTCGTTTTGATTTTTTTTGAGAGCTAGTTCAGATAAACTAACGATAATTGTTATCAAAATTGGAGATGATAGTAAATTTTTCCTGTTTCGCAGCATGTTTGAATATGAAACGACCTGTTTCGGTTTCAAAATTTTGTATGGCAAAACATGTTGTTTCAATCATGTTTGGAGCGCGAAACAGGAATAGGAAAGCGAAACATGAATATTACTGTCCGTGTGAACATGGTACTATAGCGCTTGTTTTTTTTATTGGAAATAAATATTTAAAAGCTTAATTTTTTATTAAATTTTTTTCTACAATTAGATTTTTTTCACAAATAGAAATAAATAAAATTGATATATAGGTAAAATAGTATTTTTTGCATGTTTCCGATAGTTTCCGGCAGCGGGCTGCTACAAATTCGCAAAAATCTTCTCACTTTTTCTGCAAATAGCAAATTTGCATCAACAGCAGTGGTTATTCTTTTTGTTTATAACGTTAAACAACAAATTTGTTTATATTTTTAATAAATTCGCTTTATACCTACATATTTTTACAAAACAATAAAATAACACAAATAATTTTTTTTTAATAGTGAAAGCCATTTTGGAGTAGTTTTTAATAATACCACTTGTTTTTAGATCCAGTTTTTACCTAAAAAGTTATTGATAAAGGGTACGATCGTCAACGCAGTTGTTTAATGTTCGCAAAAGCATCACTTGTAAGAAACTTGGCATCACTTTCATATGCCAAAAGTTCTTATGCAGTAATGCCGCAGCTCTGCAGCAAATTTTGGGGAATTATTGCTTCAGTTAATTTTCTAAATCAATTACTTTTAACAAGTAGAATTCGTTTATTTTGGTCACTTTTTGGTTCAATAGTTTTAAAAAAATTTGTCATCGTTATTGTAAAAAACCTTTTTATTATTATATAATGTTTGCTTAGTGCTGGTTTAAGGTCCAATTAGACGTGACATAACCATAACAAAACTGCATTACCATCACCACTGTATTACCAAAACGACATAAACCAAATTGAATTGGTTTGAATGGTAAACCAATTCAATTTGGTTTCTAAATTCGCCGTTACGGCTATGGCAATATGGTTATGTCACGTCTAATTGGACCTTTACATACGATAGTCGATAGAACGACCTAGTTCAATTGAACTAATCTGTCAGATGAACGATGAACGGTCGTTCAGCATCACCGTTCATTTTAGTTCAGCCGTTCGTTCCGTTCAGTTGTCAGTTGCTTACCAAACAACTGGTTAAAAAGAAACAACAATAATATTCTTGTGTATATGTTATATGTACCCATGGTGAAATAAACAGGTGGCAGCACTACGCCAGATGCCGATTTTGTGCTCTTGCATTGTTTGTCTAGGTTTAAGTCAAAGTTTTGTTTATGTTTACAAAAAGTCCACGTTTTGTGCTGTGATTATTGTATTTTATTAAAGTTTTTGATAATTTTAAATTAAAATAAATAAGATATTCACCATAATTAAATAGAAATTGGCTAAATATTTATTTATTTCATCACATTCAGCGGCACGCTTTGAATTTTTTTTAAAGTATTTTTTGACGTTAACGGTGATATAATTTCCATTTTTGTTGTAATTTTGTATTGGATGCCGTAACGATGCCACCTGCTTATTCCACCATGATATGTACCATTATCAGGGTTGCCGGTTGCAAAATTATTATCCGACCAAAAGTGTCTGCAAAACCTACCAAAATCTTTTGAAACCGACCAAATTTTTCAAATATTCAAAAACAAGTATATCGTCATAAAAAATGCAAAAGGGGCTATCATCATTTTTAAAAAAATTTTTAGAAGCGATGAAAAAAACTTTAAATATTACCACAAAGAACCTTAATATTTTTTGCATTGCTAAGTAAGATTAATGCCCAATTTTAAGGATTGATATTAAAACACATTTATGTTTAAAATCGTTTTAAATACAAAATTCTTTTCTTCACTAAACACTTAAATGTAACTTAATTCACCGATGTGGTTCATTTAAATTCCTTTTAAGTTTCCATTGGAAAAACTTAGCAAGGTGGTCTCAAGGTATATTTACACAAGGTAGACTCATTTGGGAGTGTAGACATGCTGCTCTATAAAAAGAACCGAGTTGTCAAAATTGTCTTCATACAAAACAAAAACAATTTAACGCACACATGTACAAATTTTGGCTCATATACATGAAATTTGACGTTTGGGTTCCAACTAGGGGTAAACAGCTGACAAACATATGGGCCAACGAGTTTATCTTGTGTAAATATACCTTGGGTGGTCTCAATATAAAACCAATACAACAACAACAGGCAAAGCAATAGTAAATAAATTCTCTTTTTTATGCTATTTTTTGTATTTATTAGTGCTACCATACTTTTATCTTAATTAAATAAGACTTTTTTAACAAAACTCAAAAAATCAATTGGGGGATTCACAAGGTGTGCTATTAAGTCATATCTTCATAACGTTTTACAATTGTTTAAAAAAAATAATGTGTTTTAAGCAAAATTAAAATTTTTAATCCAAATTTTTAATATTTTTAATTAGGCTTAAGTTCATTAAATTTAATTTTCATTAAATTATTTCTATGAAGAAAAAAATCATAAAATTTAAATTTTAATGATATGTTCATTGTTTCGTCATAACTGTACAGTAGAAATCTTAATTATAAGCGGTTGTCCACAGCAGTAATATATATTTCTTGTAATTATTTTAAGACATATTACTTTACAACCTTATGACTACCTTTTGAATCCCCCAAATATGTATTTAAATACGATTTAAGTTTATATGAAAATTAACTCAATATAGATTTAAATATTATCCTAAAAATTGGGCAAAAGCTTTCCAACATTACCAGTCATGGCGTTAGCGCCGCTTGTTGCTAATCTGATCAAATTTTTTAAACGAATATTGTTTGTTTATGAAACAGTACTTTGTTCCATATACAAAAATGAGGTGAAACCAAGGTATATTTACAGGTAGACTCATTTGGGAGTGTAGACATGCTGCTCTATAAAAGGAACCGAGTTGTCAAAATTGTCTTCATTTAAAACAAAAACAATTTAACGCACACATGTACAAATTTGGCTCATATACACGAAATTTGACGTTTGGGTTCCAACTAGGGGTAAACAGCTGACAAATATATGGGCTAACGAGTTTACCTTGTGTAAATATACCTTGGGTGAAACAGTGTTGTTCCAATGTTTAAAAAAATTACTGTACTGTATTCGTATCTAAATGCAGGAAGAACCTTTTTTATGTTAAATGCGTTTCGGCGCTGCTAGAGGTCGCTAAACTTGTCCTAATTTTTGATAAAATTTTACAAGAAAAATTTAACTTAATTCATGTACTAGGAAAAAAATTATTAAAAATTTATTTTAAAGAAATACCACAATTTTTAAGCTTGTATTTAGTAAAAAAGACATTCTTCTTTAATATGAGCCCACACTTTATTTAAAGTATTTATTAGTAATGCTCTAAATGAATCTTAAAAAAGTGTTGCCGTAACTAAAAAAAAATGTAAAAAAAACTTTTGATGGCCAAATAAAAAAACTGAGTGAATACTTTTTTCAATTTTCTCTGCTGTTTAATAAACCAAGTGTCCGCCATTAAAAATCAAAAGAGAAACTAACCACATTTTAGTTCTATTTGATGAAACAGAATTGGGGCTAAACGATGTTTTCCATACAATTTGACATAAAATTTTGCCAGAGAATGCGGTCGTGAAATAATGATGAAACAGAACTGGGGCTTAACGATGTTTTCCATACAATTTTACATACAATTTTGCACGAGAATGCGGTCGTGAAACAAATTCATTTTTATTTTTGAGAACGTTTTTTCTAATGGTCTCAGATATAGACACTTATTCTCTTATGATCTTTTTTAGAGGCCCAAAACGCATTTATTATTTTTTATAATTTAGTACTTTAGATTAAAAGCTATAAATATTCTTCTGTACGATAAAATTATCCTATTTTCTTTGTACAGTGTTTAAAAATTAAAGTTCTAAAGAAATTAACTTCAAGAAACTCTCTACCGTTATAAGACATTATTATATAGCCGTAAAAAATGCAGTTTTTTTTTTGCAAAAAATATGAAAATCGTCAGTATTTACTTTAAATTAAAAAAAAAAAAAACTGAGTGCATCGTTTTTTTAGTTTTTTTTAAAGAATGTATGATGCTCCGTTGCCCTTACTATTGATGTAAAGAAAAAAATTTACCACATTTTGAGTTAAAGTGTAATTTTTTGTGCTTTTTCCGGTACACTAAATTGTACTTGTTTTTTATATTTTTGTATGAAATATTTTCATTATTAAATATTTAAATTGTTTGTATCAAATTTTAAAATACAAAAATCCTTGCTAGAATTTATAAAAAATTAAGTACATCAATTTTAACATTATATTTAGATAGATTTGGCAATTTTCAACAATTCAACATAAAAAGTGTTGCCGAATTAAATTTTTTTTAAAAAATGATACATGGGAGTAGGCTTGCCATTTCTATTTTGAGAAAAAGAGGACGCCAGCATAAAAAATGTAGGACATTTGTTCGAAAAAAGAGGACACTTTCTAAACAACTTAATATTAATAAAATTAACGACGGCACACAAAAACTTAATTTGGGTAATTCCATGTCAAGTCGACCAAGAGTGGGACTCGACCCCTTTCGATTTGAATGCAATTTGGCGAGAGGGCTTATTTGATCCCATAAAGAACACATATCAACGAAAAACAATTTTTTTATTTTTTTTTCAAAAGTTATGTCATATTCAAATGTGTTGAGTATATTCTTTTAATATCTCGAACACTACTTTACATACGAAGATGATTTTTGTCAGTTTAAAGAGAATACTTGAGGCTACAATAAATATATTGAAAAAAATGTATATGCAAAATATCAAATTTTAAAAATTCAAAACCCTATTTTTTTGCTGATTTTTTTTTTATATAATACTTCAAACTGTTTTTTAAAAATCCTAAAACTTTGAGGGATGTGCTTTTTTTAAGATATGATTTTTTTTTTTCTTTCCAAAAAGAATCTTAAAATAAAATTTTAATATAATCATTTGACATTGATTAGGTTGCTTTTGCTTATTTGTTCCATTTTTTTTGGGAGCTCCATTTTGGGCACATTCAAAGAAAAGTACTCTTTTTGTCACGTTACGTCCCCAAAAATTAAATCATACCTATATTAAAAAAACCCGAGCACCTAAATCTTTTTTTTAATGAATTTTGTGAACTGTGATTTAAATCCAGGAACACATTTACAATGAAGGTGTTAAAAGCCGGACAACCCCGGACACTTGATGAAAAAGAAGTAGGACTGCCCCGGATACCCAAAAAAAGAGGACGGTGTCCGGGGAAAAGAGGACGGATGGCAACCCTACATGGGAGGTACATGAATCTTTAAATGCCCCAGTTTAATGCTGAGCACAGACAGTGCAATCTCTTTCAACGCAACCTCAAAATATCAAAGCGTTTTGATGTTGATGCAATCTGAAATGAATGAAAATGAATTTAATTTGCTAAATTGCGTAAATGCATTTCATTTCACTGCCACATCTATAGTTTCCAATTTGGTTGGCAGCTCTTACCAGTATTAAATACTTGTTTCTTTTACCTGGGGTTTACACATTTATGTACTTTCTTGCAAGTAGAGTATACGTATTATCAATGAAAAATCGAAGAAATAGCCGATTGGCTGAAAGTACAAAAATTATGTGTGTGTTAGTGCAAAAGTATTACGACTTTTAAGAAATTAACTTTCATGTGTAAATGCTAGGTTACTCATTGACACATTGCTTTACACATTTTCATACTACAATCCGGGTTGTTGTTTGTTGCCTCTAAATTATCAAGTGCCGTTTTGCCTATTTTTGCTCAAAAAAATGCCGATTTTTTGATAAACATCTAAAACACTGTTACTTTTTGTTGAATTTAGCACAACTTATTAATTGGTATTGTGGTTATTTTGTTGAACTATTTATGGTCTTTAATCCAAATTTTTTAATAATTTTAATTAGGCTTAAGTTCATTAAATTTAATTTTCATTAAATTATTTTTATGAAGAAAGGAATTTTACAACATGAAAATTAATTAAAATTGTTATTGATAATCTTTCATTCTTGACCGTGGCCGGGGCTCGAACCCGGGCCGGCAGGTTTCCATGACATGTAAAATCAATTAAAATGGATAATCATTCAAAAAAGCAAACTTCGATCTACCAAGGGTTAAAATACAATTTGGTTTAAGGATTGATGTTTGACTATTGACGTCAGCAGTCGTCGATGGCTGCGAGTGTAAAACGGCAAATCCATCTGAGGAGATCGAGTGGTTGCGATCGGAACATGTCATGGAAACCTGCCGGCCCGGGTTCGAGCCCCGGCCACGGTCAAGAATGAAAGATTATCAATAACAATTTTAATTAATTTTCATGTTGTAAAATTCCTTTCTTCATAAAAATAATTTAATGAAAATTAAATTTAATGAACTTAAGCCTAATTAAAATTATTAAAAAATTTGGATTAAACAACTTATTAATTTTGGGTAACAAAGAAATATTTGTTTAATGAAAAAGAGAGAACGGTTATTAATTCAACGCTTCTACTTAAGACAACATTTTTTTTGACAAAAGCTAAAAGAAGGAAAAAGATAAATTTAAAAATATAAAGTTCTTTATATTTGAGTTTGGAAATATGTAGATTGATACTAGAGTATCCACTCAATTTAAGAATATCTTTAAAAAATCTACTTTTTTTGAATAAAAATTTTTGTTTTTAGATTTCTAACTGTTTAAAATTATTTAAAACTAAATTAAGGATCTTAACTTCTACATTTAAATGTACTAAGTACTAAAAACAACGTGGGGGTACTGCGGTATTTTTAATATGAAATAGTACTGAAAAAAAGTACTAAAGTACTGAATTTTTCAACACTGAACTAAAACAATTGGCACCCCTACCAGAACAGTGACAGTCATTTGACCTATCATATGACTGGCATTGCTGTCGCGAATATCCATAATCGCGTAGAACAAAGTTTCTATCATTTTCTTAAGGCCAACGTGAAAAAACTGATGGAAACTTTTGTATACGTGTGATTTTGTATCCCTCTTTAACCTTTGAAATTTGTGGTTGATAAAATATATAGCTGAGTTGTTTACTCTTATACTCTGTAAACATCAGTACTGATGTATAAACCGGGCACAGCTGCCTAGTCAGTACTGATGCATACAACGGGCACATCTGACTAGTCAGTACTGATGGATACATTCGTCACTGTTGACGCATTTTTAGCTTAAATAAAACACAATTCATCTCATTCAATTCTCATACATATTTTTGTCTATATTTAAAATAATAAAAAATAATAAATAATAATAATAAATTTTTAAAATTTTCGAAGTGTATTCGCCTCTAATCATAATATAACATCGGGATGAGCCTCTTCATTGAGAATACGTTCAGCACCCCCAGCAGGAGCCAAACTAATTAATTCCCAGTAATCTACATGCAATTCATGTCCACCTGGTGCCTAAAACAAAAAAATTAGTTTCTGCAATATTGTTCACAAAACTTACTTACCGCTTTGCCTTCTGGCACAGGTTTTAGTGTACCAAACAATTGTACCAAACACTGTAAAAATCCGTAATGTTGTAAAAATTAAACCTTTGCCTTGACGCCTTAAACGATGTACCCAGCCTTAGATTTTAACGTTTCTGTCAATTTTCGACAACTTCAAATATGCGAATTTTCTTGGCAGCTGACCAACTGGGATCTTCGGATGTGACAATCTTTTTGGCTTAATCCAAATTTTGTTTACGTTTTTCCGCATCTTCAGCTTCGCGTTTTTCTTTATCGGCATTTTTATAACTTTGACGTAACCAAATCTTTTGGATTTTCTTTATTTGTGACTCACCTGCAACCTCATATTTTTCTGCAGCTCCAGGTTCTTTGCTGCCGACATAAATTAAGGGATAGGGCTCCTTTCCAGCATGTCTCATGGCTTGAAAAATTAATGAAATATTTTGCAGTATTAAATTTAAACAATTAACAAATATTAGCCAGTAAAGCGTATGGCAAAAATTTATAAAAAAAAATTGGCATTTTTTGTCGTGTTTTTAGTTGTTCTACTCTAACATATGTGTTAGAGTGGTACAACTAATGTAAAATTGTTGCAAGTGTGTTAGTAAAAATTTTTTTTTTTAGTTTCGGTCATCCATTTCTTGTAGGGACGTATCACGATAAGGATATAAAAATTTAAAATGCATTATTAAATTATTAAATTCGTTTTCCGTACTGTTAAATGTAATAAAAATATAGTTATTTTACTAGTAATTTTATTTTTTAACATTTATGCTTGTTATACAAAAAACAAACTACCAAAAAATAATGTTTTTCTGTATTTATTTTGTTATGTAGTTTGATTTTTGTCGTGTTAAATATATTTTTAAAAAGTAAAAACTATTAAATTTTAAGGAATATGCTGTTTAATAAATAAAAAATTTAAAAATTAATGTAAAAATCATTTGTTTTAAATGAAATGTAAATTTTCCGTTTTTAAATAAATTTTAAGTTGTTTAAAATGAATTTTCGTTTGAATTTAACAAAATAATATTTTGAGTGTAGTTTTTGAAAACTGCGATAGACAATGTGCGATATTAGGGTTAAGGAAACAATTTATATTATTTTTTTTATAATTATGTATTGTTTTCGTCCTAATATGCAGGGTTCGAAAAAAAACTGTACAATATCGTAACGTATTTTTCTAACACACAAACTATAGAATTTTTTTTTGTGTATGTGAATGTGTACACAAACATATACGGTACACAGCGAGAGTGAGCTGACGCACCCAAACACTACGATAACGTACATAACATCTTTTAACGTACATGTACAGTATTTTTAGCGTACTTATCTGTACTTTTTATTGAACACGTATGTGTATTTAACGTGCGTGTGTGTGTGGTATGTATGTATGTATGGTATGTATGTATTTTATAAAATCAAAAAAGGCCAAAAATATGATTTGAAAGCGAGTTGTATAACAGGAGTGCAGAAATATAAGAAACATGCAAAAGTTCTTTATGCAGTAGAGAAAAGAACATTGCAAGTAATGATCAGTTGTAAAGTGTTAAGAGTATGCGTATATGTAAATATGTATGTATACCCAGCGGGAAAAAAAGGGCATACAGATGCCTTCTAGAAGGCCTCAGTACTTTCTTTTGGATGTACAAGGCCTGCTCGCTCCATTGCATACTCAAAGCTTTTTTACACACGTTGTCATTGCGGGGTAGGCCTTCCACTCTGGCTTCATTCGCCAGAGATTCTGAAATTCATTTAAATTAATGGCTTTTGGAAGGCTTTCATGAGATGAGAATGGGTTTCCAAGGCCTTAAATAAAGGCAATCTTAAAGAGTCCTTTAGAGATGTATTTAAAAAGGGCTTCAAGTTATTGGCTCTAAAAACCATTCATGGGATATGAAAATTTTCACTTTGTGCCAAAATAATAAAAAAAACGAGCCAAATTTACGGAAAAGGGGCAAAACCCTTTTGTTATAGAAATGTAATTGTGCACTTTTAATGGATATATATTATTACATAGTTTTAAGGTAAAAATGGTTTTTACACTAAAAATCAGAAAACAATTAAGTTTTGATTGTGCACTTATTTTTTAATTTTTAAACTTTTTTTAATACTATTTAGCAGTTATTTTTAGGTAAAACAACTCTTCCTTTTAACGTATTAAACTCAACTAAAATGATTTATTCTTTTTCATTTAACTGTTCTGTATTCTGTTTTTGTCTTTTTTTTATGCAATTTTAATTTTATAACGCGCAAAAAAACTAAATATCTTAGTCCTTCTCTTCTCCCTTCTCATAGAAGGGAATGTGGAATATTGATCTTATCTTTTATACCTACGGAAGATCAGAAGCCTTATAAGAGAACTTATTTAGCAGTTAAATCAGAATCAAGGCGAATTCACTAGAAAGTGAAGTCAGCACTACAACAACACTGCTTCTGTGGTCCGATTGTCCGATTGTCAAAAATATTGCTGGTAAAAAAAGGTTTGTTTACATAAAAAACTGTAGCTTGTATACAATATTTGACAACTACACCACAGAAAAAATAACCATATGTTGACTTGACCCCACCTTCTAGTCAATTCACCTTGATCAGAATGGTAATTGAATCAAAAAATGTCAAATCAGGCCTTTAATAAGGCCTAAATAAGAAGCTGTTCTGACTTTTCCCGCTAGGTAATTGTTTGTGCACATTTGTAAGCGGTAAATGAATCGTCGAAAATTGTTGTTGTGCTATACGTTATTCGAGTTTATTTGCAGAAAAAAAATTATTTTTACACTCATAAAATTATTACGATAATTGATTGTGGATTATTTAGTTCGTTTTTAATTTAATAAAAATATAGTTATTTTACGAATAACTATTCTGCGAATATCTTTAAACTTAAAAATTTAGAAATGTCAAGCCAAAATACGGAGTAGGCGTCCATTCCTTGTAAATAATTCTACAATCGCCAATTCAATGTTAGTTTGATTGAAGTAGGTTGGAACTGTTTTGGTTTTGAAATCATTGACTTTATTTTTATTTGCACATTTTATTGCAACATAATCTGATATAAAGTAGGGTGGAACCGTTTTAAATGTCTTTCTAGATTTCCGGTATGATTATTTAATTTTTTTTTTCACAACTTCCATTATCACAAAATACGTCACTTTCATCGATTAAACTAAAATAATCGTGCAAAAAATTATTTTTAGGGCGCGGCATCTTACTTTCTTTTCAATCAAATGTTAAATCATTACTTAAAATGCATAATGATTGAAGTCAACTGAAAATTCCTAAATTTTTCGCGAAAGAGGTTGGTGCCATAATTATTGTTTAATATGCCATTGTCCACGCAAGTGCATACAAAAAATTTAAATAAAAAACATTTACCTAAAAGGTATGTATGAATATAAAAAATAACTGAAAAAAATTTTAAATTATAAAAAACACGAGGACTCTTAAAATTTTTTTTTTTCAAATAAACTCGAATAACGCAAAGCACAATAACAATTTTCGACTTTTGATTTACCACTTACAAATGTGCACAAACAATTGTTTTGAGGGTGCGAAAATTCCTTAATTTTCTGCGAATTTGTTGCTTTTACGTTTTTTATGAATGATATTTCATCTGAAAGAGTTTGGTGCCATAAATATTGCTCATAAAAATAGTCAAGAAAAAAAAATTACCTTAAATGTATGAACAATTCTTTAACTGAAAAAAATTGTTTATTATAAAAAACAAGATCAGTCATAAAAATGTTTTTTTTTCTTTCTATAAATATACAAGGCACAAGTAAAAAATTCCCATAAAAAGGTATTGAATATGATATGGCAACCCCATACAATGTCTACGTTGTTATACTTAACATTCTCATACTTGTTTCTTTTTTTAAGTTTTTTAATTTTCTCATTCTCATTTCAACCGTTATTGAATAAACATTAAATTAAAACAAGTCGGTTTGCTTTTTTCTTTTATATTTGAGGATAGCAGATTCTAACAGGTTATGGGCCCAGATTCCTACACTGTTGTGTGCTAAAATTCTGTGCGTTTGTTCAAATGGAATAAAATATAATAAAGTTAAAGGAAAAGAAAAAATGAGTGTACCAGTGATGCAGATAGAAAAGTTGGATGAGAACAACTATGATACGTGGTCCATACTAATGAAAAGTGTCCTTATCCATGGCGGATACTGGAAGATTGTCAGTGGGCAATTAAAAAATGATGCAACTGGTGAAAAGAAGGAGAAATGGGAATCCAACGATGAAAAGGCGCTTGCGTCGATATGTCTGGGAGTGAAGGCAACACAGTTGGGCTATATAAAAAATAGCAAATCCTCTCATGAAGCGTGGACAAAGCTTGAGCAAGTTTACAAACCAAGAGGACCATTGCAAAAGGTCAGTCTGTATAAAAGGTTGGTTAATCTCTCTATGCAAGAGGGTAGCAGTGTGATGCTACACATTAATGAATTTGTAGAAGTGTCCGATAAGTTGGCTGAGAGTGGCATTCAAATTCAGGAGGAGCTCTTGGTTATTATGCTCTTATCTAGTCTCCCCAGGGAGTACGATAATTTTGTCATCGCTATGGAAACAAGGGATGAATTGCCAAATTACACATTGATCAAACAGAAAGTTCTCGAAGAAGGCAAGAGAAGAGAAGGTAGATAACGATCAAAAACCATCGGGTTCACAACAACAAGCTCTATTGGCAAAATCTTCACATGCAAACAGGAACAAAAAATCTAATAAGAAGTTCAAGGGCAAATGCTTTATATGCGGTTTGTCTGGTCACTATGCTAGTATGTGTGAAAAGAGGGGTAAATACAACAACAACACACAGGCCATGACGATGCTGGCAGCAGCAGATATAAATTCAATAGACTTAAACAGTTGGTATGTCGACAGCGGAGCTACGTCGCATATGAGTAACAACAGAAAGCTGTTTGTTCGTTTTGAAAAACATCGCGAAGTTATCGCATTGGCTGGAAATAAACATATAGTTGCCACAGGAAAAGGTGATGTGTTGACAAATAATAATAATTGTGAAATTCTGCTTAAAAGCGTTCTGTTTTCTTCCGAGCTGCAGGCAAGCTTTATCTCTGTTAACAAAGTCGTCGACTACGGTTTGTCTGTAGTATTTAATTCGCACAGCGCTGTTATAAAGAAGGCTAATGGTGATGTTGTACTTAGGGCAGAACGCAAAGATAACATGTTCGTGGCGATGAACGACAAAACAACTGAGAGAGTTTGCAATGTTAACAACATACATAGTGTTTGGCATAACAGATATGGCCACCTCAACTTCAAGAGTCTGCAGGACTTATTTGATAAAAGCATGGTGAAGGGAATTAATGTTAGTAACACGACTGAGATTTCTAAATGTAAAACATGTATGTTAAGCAAGATACACGTATTACCATTTCCCACACACAAACGACGGAGTTATTGGAAGTCGTACATTCGGATGTTTGTGGCCCCTTCAAAATCAAATCTGTTAGTAACGCAAAATACTTCGTTACATTTATTGATGACAAATCACGAAGAATTTTTGTTTATTTTATAAAGAGCAAAAGTGAGGTGTTTGACAAATTAGGATGTTTAAATCTCATGTGGAAAAGCAGACAGGCTGCAAGATAAAAACATTGCGTACAGACAACGGAGGGGAATATGTGAATTCTCAGTTCAATTCATTTTTACTGGAAGAGGGCATTAATAGACAGCTAACAGTGCCTTATACTCCGCAGCAGAATGGTGTGGCAGAGCGAGCCAACCGTACACTTATCGAAATGGCGCGGTCGATGATGGTAAATACTGCAGCATATATAAGGAACAGGTGCCCTACTAAACATTTGCAAGAAAAAACACCGTATGAAATTTGGTTTGGTAGAAGTCCAAGTGTGCAGCATTTCAGAACGTTTGGTGCTTATGCAGTAAGTTTAAATAAATCATCAAATAAATCGAAGTTTCAAGCTAAAGGCACGCCATATATTATGGTTGGGTACTCCATGACATCGAAGGCATATCGTCTTTTTGATAAAACAACACGTAATATCACTGAGCAGAGGGATGTAATTTTTAATGAAGATTTGTTTGATGGGGTAGCAGAGAACAACAATATTAAAAAATCATTGAAGGCAGATGATTATTTAACGCTTTATTATGATGAATATAACAACAGTGCAGCTGCAGTTGACAACAATTGCCAACCTCCTGTGCAACTACAAGTAAAGGATCACGATGAAAGCTTTGATACGGCTGACGAGGGAACTGATCTAGAGGATCAACAAGAGGTAGCTGTTGGACCAGGCAGACCAAAAATATTTCGTGATGGTAAGCCTGGCAGGCCGAAACACAAATGGAGATATTGAACGTTACAAAGCGCGATTAGTGGCCAAAGGATGTAATCAAAGATTTGGTATCGATTTCAGCGAGACTTTTTCTCCCGTAGTGAGATATTCTACAATACGTCTACTTTTGGCACTGGCAGTTAAAAATAAAATGCACCTACATCAAATGGACGTGAGCACAGCATACTTGAATAGTTATCTTCAAGACGAGATATATATGAAACAACCACAACAATTCGTTGATGAAAATTCTCCAGAAAAGGTATTACGTTTACACAAGGCAATTTATGGACTCAAGCAAAGTGGCAAAGAGTGGAACAGTAAGCTCGATAGCGTTTTAAGGGCTATGAGTTTTGTTCCATGCGATAACGAGCCATGCTTATACAAGACAACAATGAATGGAAATATGGTTTTAATTGCAGTATACGTGGATGACTTGATAATTGGGTGTAGCAGCTTGGCAGTTGTTCGAGATGTTAAGGTGCAAATAGCCAAAAATTTCGAGGTTAACGACAAGGGTGTATTGAATCATTTCCTTGGAATGAAAATAGATCGTGAAGGCGACACGGGCACAATTCAATTAAGCCAGACCCAATATATTTTAGATGTTTTGAGACATTACGGAATGGAAAATTGCAAGTCGGTTGCGATACCATTGGAAGCAGGATATCAGGTACATTGTGATGAAAATTCTGAAAAGTTCAATCAGCAGGAATATCAATCGCTCGTTGGCACTCTTATGTATCTTGCGATATCAACAAGACCTGATATTTTGCATTCCATCTCCAAGATGGCTCAACGTAACTCTGATCCAAGGGTTGAACATTGGACTAAATTAAAACACATGTTGCGATACCTATCTGGTACAAAGGATCTGAAGTTAATTTATGAATCGAAAAATCAGGGTCTAGAAGGGTTTGTAGACGCTGACTGGGGTGGTAGTGCAGTGGACAGAAAATCTTACACGGGCTTTGCATTTTTCTTTAATGGCTGTATTATCTCCTGGGAATCGAGAAAGCAGACTTCAGTCGCACTCAGCAGTACGGAGGCTGAATATATGGCAGCTTCCGATGCCTCGAAAGAAGGTATCTATCTGAAACGTTTATTGGCCGAATTGGGTGCAGATAACAACTCCATTATCTTACACATCGACAATCAAGGTGCTCAGAAATTGGCTGAAAATCCCGTATTCCACAAGAGGAGTAAGCATATCGACATAAGATATCATCATATTAGAGACTTGGTACATGGCAAAGAAGTGGATTTGGTATATTGCCCAACATCTGAAATGATCGCCGATATATTAACGAAAAACCTACCACGGGTTAAACACTGTGGTTTTACTAATTTACTTAAATTAAATTGAATATTCGAAAACAACATATACATTGTTATACTTAACTGCCCAACCTAAATTACGGCGTAAAGCGCAAAATAAATGTCAAAATTTCTCATGCCCATATAAAATGTATGAGACCAACCATAATTGCGCGGCGTCAACGCTTTGCAATTGGAAAATCCAATTTTGACAGAGCGTAAAGAAGTGAAGTTGGTTGTAAAACAAGTGATTTTTTTATTTGTTTACTTTTATATTTGTGTTTACAAAAGTTGATGCCGGTAGACATTTTGCAAATGGAGGTAAGTAAATGATTTTAATTATTAAATAAAATGAAAATCGTATATTTTTTTAATATTTTTTTGCTTTTAGAATTTTAATGAACAACTTATTGAGCTGGTGCGTTCACATCCTTGCATTTATAATAAAAGGGACCCTAAATACAAGGATGTGTCTTATAAAGAAAAAATTTGGGAGTGCATAGGGATGGACTTAAATCTGACTTGTAAGTATATACTTGTATATTTATTAAACAATATTTATATAATGGTGGAATCGCGGCGCCAGCAAACACTCTAATTGATTTTCAAAAGATGAAATCTGCATCTTTACGTACATGTGTTTCCATCAGGTAGCAGCAGCTTCTTCAAAACAAAATACCTGAAAAATACTTACAACATCCCATGGTTTGGTAAACAAAATACCAAAAACTATTGAGTTAATGCCAAACGAGTAAATTCGCTTAAATGTATATTGTGTTTTCTCCTTTCGAGAAAACTTTAAGCACTAGAATTTATCTTTAAATGATGAAATCACCATCTTTGCGTAAATGTGTTTCAAACAGGTAGTTACACGGTATGTTATTTTGTTTTAAATAAGCTGCTGCTACCTCTATAATCTACTGGTTCACTCGTTTGAGATTAACTCATTGGTTTTTGTATTTTGTTTACCCAATTAAGGGTTGGTTTTTGGTATTTTCTTTACCAAACCATGGGATGTTGTAAGTATTTTTCAGGTATTTTGTTTTGAAAAAGCTGCTGCTATGCTACCTGATGGAAAGACATGTACACGTAAAGACATATAATGTTATGTATGACTTTTGTTTCAGCTAAAGAATGCAAAATAAAGTGGAAGAGTTTGAGAGATCGGTACAGGAGGGAAAAAAATGCCGATGATCTTCCCTCAGGCTCTTCAAAGAAGATTGGCTCGCAGTGGAAATACTTAAGTAGCCTGGATTTTTTAGCAGACTCCATGGAGTGCGCCAAGTAAGATTAAATTTCGGTTTACATTTGTTATGTGTTAATATTTGTATATATTTTTATTTATAGCACATCAGGCAATTTCTATGAAGATGTGGATGAAAGCACCGTAGAATGGCTCACTGATGACAGTCAAGGTCATTCGACTCCCGTAAAAGCACCAACAAAAAAAAGAAAACACGATGATATATTTGCTGATATTTTAATAGCCATGAAAAAGAAATATGACACAAAAGAGACATCAGTCAAAATGAAATATGAAAACTTTTTCAATATGTTGGGGGAAAAACTTGACCGCTTGCCGGAACATGAAGTCGATAACGTCCAGATGGAAATTTTACAACTGGTTACCCAAAAAATTAATTTAAATCGGACTTAACGATATATAGAATTTACATTTACATATATAAATACTAGGCTATATATAAATACTAGGGTATATTTTGTAATATTATAACAAATTTTTTGTGCTTTAACTAATTGTTTCGTCTCATATAAATGTTTAGAAAATATTTTTTTATACAATATCAGCCCAATTATGAATAAAAATTCCCCGGCAGTTTACTCCCTTCTCCCATTTTTATTCCTATATTAATTCAATTTTAAAAATGGGAAAAGGTAAAAAACTCCCGGGGAATTTTTAATCATAATTGGGATGTATATTTCCTTCAAGCGAAACATTCTTAACAGAATTACCCGAAACAATTAGAAGTGTTAAAAGTTTTTTAAAATTAAATCAGGACTCTAATGGCAAAATGGAAGATTTTATATGTTAAGAGAAATCCAGGAAAAGGACTGAGAAATTAGATATTCTTTATTATGGCTGCTTCTGATTCCTCCAGCATCCACGATAAGAGAAAAAATTTTACAAGTCACGTGTTGTCAAAACTTAAGAAAATTATCGCTTTAATCCTAAACATTTAAACAAAATTTTTTTTTCAAAATTTTTTTTAATCAGATCTCTTTAAACTATTGAAATAACTAATAAATAATAATAATCTATTTTTTTACTTTAGTTATAAAATTCGGTTTATTAGGGAAATATTTGTCAATAACTACATAACTACAATTTACTACAGAAATCTTATTAAAAAACGACGTTTAAAATTCTTGCTCCTGATGATGAATTTATTACATACTTTAAAAATACATATCACATATTTATGAATTATTTTTTTTGTTTGCTCGTTTTAGATCAAGAATTGTTATTTTTGTTTTTTTAATAATAAACTCCAAAAAATAAATAATTTATTCATTTTTAATTATTGAAATTACCTTATTTATTAAAAAACTTTATTAATCGGTTAGCCGATCAAAAACCAAATTAACCGATTATTAACCGATTAAACCAAAACCTCGGTTAATTAATCGAGCGATTAACCGATTAAAACAAAAGCCCGATTAAATGAATACCCTAATAAATACTTTTGTGTTTAATGAAATAAAAAGATAAATAATAATACATTTTTAAATAAGTTATATCTCATTATCTAAATTGAATTAAGAAAGCTACATAATTCGTTTCTTAAATTCAGAGCTGTCTGAGAAGATGTATTTGCTGTATGCATATCTTGTTGGTTGGTTACACTAGGCAAATCTTCCACTTCAGTTTCCTCTGGAACTCTGGAATTTATTTTATTGAATCTGAGGTAATTATGCAGCACTACTGTCGCTAAGACTATCTAAATAAATAAAATAAAAAAAACAGTGAAAAGTGTGTAAATAAAATTTTACAAAAACAAACCTTTCTGACATTTTGCGGCTCAAAGGGCATGCACGTTCTTAAAATTCTCCATTGGGTAGTAAGAATACCTTTAATAATTAATAACAACAATAATGTACATATCCAAAAATATGAAAAGATTTATTATATAGAAAGTATTTCTTACCAAAGGCTATTTCAATGCGAATTCTAGTGCCGCTTAATTTTTGATTAAATTTCTCTTTAGCAGAGTCAGATACTTTGGAATAAGGCTTCATAATATTTTCTTTTAAAGGAAATGCAGCATCTGCAACAAAAAAGTATGGAAAGAATGTGTCTGAACCGGGTAGTTTCTTTGGCGGAGGTGTGTTAAGAGTGTTTGTTAAAATTTTTTTACCAAATTCCGAATTTTTAAGAACTCCTCCGTCACTTTGACTTCCATAAGCACCAACATCTACTAATGTAAATGTGTAGTTACTATCGCATACTGCAAGTAATACCTAGTAATGTACATACATATGTGTTGAATATTAGTTATTATAAAAAACTAAATTCTAAAATACAGTAGTCAAATGCTAATAAACTTACGATACTATGAAATTTTTTATAATTGAAATATTGGGAACCAGATTTCTGTGGACAAGCTATACGTATATGCTTGCCGTCTACAGCCCCTAAGCAATTTGGCAATCCAGTGGAACTTAGAAACTCTTCAGAAATTTTCTTCCACTCTGCCATATTAGGAGGGCTTACATACAAGGTTTTAAGAGTTCGCCATAACACCTCACATGTTTCTAAAACTATACACCTGGCCGTTTCCAAACCTATTCTAAACTTCATTGAAATAACATGAAGAGATGGTCCATGTGCTAAGAAACTAGATATAATAAGGAAATTGAGTAGAAATTATTTATCTGAAAAACTTATGTATGTACTCACTTTAAGGTAATACAAAGTCTCTGTTCAGGTTCAATGGGCTTTCTGTGGGAATTCTTTGTTAACCACGGCTTTATCAAATTTAATAAGGCGTTGAATTGTTCGTGGGTTAGTCTGGTAGACTTCACAAACAATTCCGGGTTCTTCTTTATTATGATATTTACTCCTGTGGAGTAAAATCCGAAGGAGGACCGAGTTTTAAATAACTCCTTGTTACCTTCCCGACGTTTCGCTTTCATCATTTTAAGGTAAATCAAATCTTCCAAATCATTTATTATTTCCATTTCTTTTATTTTTATTTATATTATTTTAAGAATTTGCACTTTTTAATAGTTTTTTATCTTTAAACAGTTGAATTTTTTTATATTTTATTCGTTATTTGTTTTTTTAAATGGTTTCATTTGTCATTGTTAAGTAATGACATGTTAGCTGCTTTCAGTTCAATTTTGCGATTTTATCTCTTTTTTATTTTTATTTGGCGATTTTTATTTAACTAGTAAGTAAACATTACTGTTCTTGACACAACGTTGACGCTTTTATTTAGGTTGCTCATTACCAAGAATGATAAAATAAAGATTACGACATGCGCATGATATCCCGTTATGTGACGTAGAAGGGCCATTCAAAGGGTTACCAAGAATATTTCATGTGTTAGATTTAAAATTTCTTGCGAAAAAATGTATGTATTATGTGATAGTTGGTAACCTTGTAATTGTTGAAAAAAGAAAAACGAACAAAAAAAAAACAACAACAAATATAAACATGAAGTGTGCAGTGGGCAAATGTAAGCAAAGCAGCAGTAAATAACAAGTGAGAAAAAAATTAAATTTTGGATATTTTTAATGGAACTAATATATTTTTTGCCATATATGTATCGTTTTACAAATTTCCCAAAGATGCAGGACAAAGAAAGCTTTGGGTTATGTTTTGCAATCGATGCAAACCCATAGATGTTAAAAATGATAGAATTTGTGCCTTACATTTCAAAGAGGAGGATTTTGAAAGAAATTTGATATTTGAAATGGGTAAGTCAACATATATTTAATTGTTGCAGTTCACTGCTTCATAATTATGAATAGGATTTAGCAATCGGCGTGCACCAAAGTTGAAACCGGGAGCAGTTCCGACCATTGACAGCAGTATTGAAAATGAAATTCCAACTCAATTTGTAATTCAAAATGAAATTGTTTTGTCTTTTATTGTTACATAGATAATTTTTATTAAATGGAATAAATATAAATAAAAACTATAAATAAAAAGAAAAATTAATTTTTAACTACAAAATAATTTGAAGAGAAAAATTATAATTTGTCCCACTGTTGTGTTTACTCATAAACATTACAGTTCGACAGCTGCAAATTATTAGCCAATAGAAACACAGAATGTGTGACGTCACAGGGCCAACATGCGCAGAACATTTAAAAATTTTAAGCTTGTTGGCGTAATCTTTATTTTATCATTCTTGCTCATTACAGCGTAAAAGCTGAGCGCTAAATTACGTTGCGCTTTACGCCGTAATTTAGGTTGGGCAGTAACATTCTCATACTTGTTTCTTTTTTTAAGTTTTTTAATTTTCTCATTCTCATTTCAACCGTTATTGAATAAACATTAAATTAAAACAAGTCGGTTTGCTTTTTTCTTTTATATTTGAGGATAGCAGATTCTAACAAAAGGATCTTCACATTTGTACATATGTACTTAGGTAGGCGTACATATGCACATCAATTGTCTCAAATGTTGTATACAATTATTTTACAGCGTTAATGTTGGCGCCATAAGTATTGCTAAATAAACCAATGTCCATGCAAGTGCATACAAAAATAACTAGGTAAAAAAAAGGATTTACCTAAAATATATAAAAAAAAAAACACAAACTCTTTTACTGCAAAAAAAAAAAAAAAATTATAAAAAAGAAACAAGAGCACTCATCCCAAAGTATAATATTCATACAATCAAAAAATTATGTAGCTATATTCAAAAAGAAAGTTCATTTTAAAAAACTGAAAATTTATTTAATTTAAAATAAATTTTTACATTTAATTTAAAATTAATTTTTACATTTAATTTAAAATAAATTTTTACTTTAAAATAAATGAATTTTACATTTATTTTAAAATTTTTATTTTTTAAACAGCATATTCCGTAAAATTTAATAGTTGTTGCTTTTAAAAAATACATTTTAAACGACAAAAAAATCAAACTACATAACATTATATGAACAGAAAAACTTTTTTTTTTTGCTTATTTGTTTTTTGAATAACAAACATAAATGTTAACTGTAATAATTTTATGAGTGTTAAAATATTTTTTTTTCTTCAAATAAACTCGAATATTGCATAGCACAACAACAATTTTCGACGTTCAATTTTCCACCAGGGTTGCCGCTTAAAAGTTTTTATCCAACCAAAATTGTTTATAAAACCTACCAAAATCCTTTGAAACCGACCAATTTTTTCAAATTTTTAAAAATTTACATATGTATATGAATGTATTTTTTTGATGTAAAGCACAATTTTTATTGGATAAAGGTATTAATTTTTTGCAATATGCAATTAGAGGCAAAGTTGGCATGATCGTAAAATATTTTTATTTGAATCCATTTTTAATGGAATTCACTTAATTCGAAAATATATCATTGCCTAAGTCTACTAAAAGGCTAATTTCTGTTAAGCTAACAATCTACAAGATTGGAAAATTTGAGAATGTGTGACTATATAAATAGGCAAATCTTGATTAGACAATAACTTAAAAGGAGTACTTATTTGTAATATTTTAATTTCTTAAAACGCAAGAATTTGGGAGTTCTTTTAATACACTTTAAATCCAATTTTTATAATGTTTGTTATTAAATTTTGTTTAATAGACAAATATTTGTATAATGTTTCTCATACAATTCTTTTATTACAGAAATCTAAGTAAAAAACGACTGTTAAAATTCTTACGTTTTACGTTTTCGATTTTGAGCACACCCCTGTAGATTTTATTTTATATAGAAGCCCAATTTTAAATTTCAGTACATATTTCTTTTTTAGCTTCTGTGTCAATAAAAATAGTTATGACATCAACATGATTATTTTTTTTTTTATCGAAATCGACTTATGTTAGTGTCGCCTTTTTTATAAAATTAATAAAAATGTGTAAAAATATTGGACTTTAAACATGATTATAAATATGACAAACCATGCACTTCTGGTTGATATTCTTTATTAAGATTATTAATTATGACTAGTATGTCTGCCATTTTCTAACAATCACACGATTTGAAGTCGCAAGACGCTAGATTTATTTCATGTTGTTCGAAAACTCATGCGTTTTGCTTCCGATCTTAAATGGTTTTTGAAGATGGCTAACTTCTTGCGATTGCGATTTAGAGAGCACCTATAATTCGATTTCAAGTCAGAATCGCAATATACTTGTATATGACACAAATAAAAAATGGCATTTGACCTTAAAAGACATATGTTCGGCGAGTTCTACAGCTCTTAAACCATTGACTTCGTAAAAACAGGATACAAAATATAGTACTAAAGCATTCCACTGTTCAAAAATTCTTGCAATAACAACCTCCAAAGATAGGCGTTTTGTATAAGAAGCAGCTTATATCTTATGAGGTGGTACCGAACATTATTCCTGAAATTCTTTTAGTTCAGTAATTCTTTAAGGGCTAAGGGAAAAAACTGTTAATATTACAACAAAGAAGCTCTATATTTTCCTTCAGCATTTTACACTCCTAACTTAAACACAGGTGGAGAGAGCGCACTTAATGTAAATTAAACAAATTCATTTCTAAGTAAGTTTTTTAGTCCAGTTACTTTACCCGCCATGGCGTTAGCGCCGTCTGTTGCCAATTCAATAATACTTTTTAAATATTGTTTGTTGTAAAAAATTTTTTATTTTCATTTCTTTATTGGCACATCCGAAGTTTCACCAACAATCAAGAAGATCTTCTGTTTTTTTTTTTAATAAATATTCTATTTTTTGTTGCCTTAAAAAGTCAATTTATTCAGCCATGTCACAGAGTATAATTCCGTTCGAAAACGGAATTCATTCAGTATTTTGGTGCTTCAGAAAACGACGAAATAACTTTTTGGAATGAAACCATTTATGTTTTCATGAACGGAATGTGAGTTTTCTGTATCTGAAAGGCCAAAAAATTATCAAAATTTTATTTCTATCAATAAAGAAATAAGTTTTCTTCGATTCCGTACGGAATCATTCCGAACGGAATTGTACTCTGTGACATGGCTGATAAAACGAAAAAGTAAATTTTCTCAAACCGACCAAAATTAGGATTAGCCTACCATCCTACCAAACGAAAATACCAAGTTCGACAACCCTGTTTACCACTTAAAAATGTGCACAAACAATTATACATATTTAAATATACGCATACTCTCTACCAAGAATGATATAAAAAGAGATTACGCCATGCGCATGTTTTCCCGTTAGATGACGTAGCTTAACCCAAGCTAGGGTTACCTATTCTATGTATTTCCAAAATATTTAGGGCTATGTGTGTATTCTTGACTATTTTCATGAGATTGAGGTGTTTTTTTTTTTTATTAATTTGTTTTTTATTTTTTAACTTCAATATTTTATTATCACTTTGTGTATCTTCTTCAGGAAAATATTTTGGTTTTGATTTTTGATACAATTTTATAAAATTGAGAACCAAAAATTGAACTGACAACTTACATACATATATGAAAATTAACTCCACATGATCAAAAAAAATTCTTTAACTTAAATAATGAGATTAAACCTTATACATAATGCACTGTATATAAAAAAAGAAAGAAATAAAATCAAGTAAACTAAGACAAAAACCTAATTCTATATTTTTAGTTCCTGATTTTGGCGTTTGTATGTATATTAAATGTATGTATATTTGCCTTATTCACAAGAAATATTTTATGTTTAATATAGGCTTGTTTGACAAATTTCCTACAGTTATCCGTCAATTAAGCTCTTAATAAACATTAAATGTTTTTTTATGAGTAAGGCCGATCCAATGTGGGTTTTAATAATTTCCGACATTCCTAACATGTACATATGTTTTTGATAATTTTCTATATTCAAATTAAAAATATTTAATTTAGTTTACACAATCTCTTGCAATTGTAATGAGAGCATTGTGGTTTTTCTTTATCTAAAGGGCATTATTTATTCATGTAGAGTCTCGAAATATTGAAGTTAAAAAATAAAAAACATATTAAAAAAAATATCTAAAACTCAAGAAGAGTCATGAAAAATCAAAAATTAGAAAACTTTTAATTATATTATTAATATTAAAGATCAATATACTCTGGATTTATTCCTAAATTTGTTCGAAACAATTTATATGTTATGTGAGACTTGGTAACCCTGCAACAAAAATCATTTTGACAATTCTCCAAAAATTAATTTATCATATTTCGTAATAGATCAAGAATATTGTGTTTCAATCTATTAAATATTGTGTAAAAAAATAATTATTATTATAATAGCCGTGTGTGGAGGCTGTTTAAAAGCTTTAAGTGTAAAAAATTCTTGTTTAAAAATTTGAAGCAAATTGTAAACATGAAGTGCGCAGTGGGCAAATGCATGCGAAACGATAGAAAGAAATCCAGTGAGAAATTGTGTTCAAAACTAATTTTGTGCGTGTTTTTAATATATCTTATCTTAGATGTGTCCTTTTACACTTTTCCAAAAAAACAATGAGCAACAAAGAAAGCTTTGGATACCATTTTGCAAACCGAAGGACACCATAAAGATACTTAGGGAGAGAATTTGCTCATTACATTTTAAGTCGGACGATTTTGGCAAAGAAATTTGAAATTTGAAATGGGTAAGTTAGAAGTATATTGGTTTGCGCAGGTCTTTATTTAATAATTGTGTACAGGATGTAGTAATAGAGCAACTTTAAAATTGAAACCGGGAGCAGTTCCGACTATAGATGCCACTGATATCGCTACTGAAACGGAAATAATACCATGTGAAGAGAAAGCGAAAAGAGCCAATTGTGACACAAATGAAGACAGTTCGCAACTTTACATGAACAATTTAGAAGTTGAAATGTATGTACATATCGCACTTGATCCACAAAAGGGTATTAAATTTTCATTTAAGGTCAAAAACTGTTTGTGCTTACATTTGAAAGTCCGAATACATAACGGTAATCAAATTTTTCTTGATCGTTTACAGCAAAGCTTTGCGCCAGTAGAACGAAATGCTAAAAATGCAAAAAAGCCAATCTGAGACTACTATCAAACATTTGAATCAGAGAAAAATTTTTCTCATAAAATTATTTATTGGAAAAATTAAGAAATTGTCCCACTGTCATGTTTAAATGTCAGACTGTTTCGTGACGTCATTTGACCCACCTGCGCAGAACATTCAATTTTTGAGTTCGTGTTGTCGTAATCTTTCTTCTATCATTCTTGCTCTCTACAACTGATCATTACCAGCGTTGACAACTTTGAAATTTCAAAACGCAACAAAAAGGTTGAAGAAAACGCGCCATTTGAAAATAGAAACGCACCAAGTTTAGACTTTCTTTTTAATTTAAAATGTTTGTATGAGTAATTTGAAATAAAAAGTAAAATATTTTTGTATTAAAAATATTATAATAAAGCAGTCTTTTACAGTTTAGGGGTTTAGGAAAAAAATATAAAACTTAACAAAAATAAAAAACCTAACAAATTTATTTATATTGATTTGTACTAGTGATGTCACGAATATTCGCTAATACGAATATCTGCGCCAATATTCAGCGAATATCCAATCTGAACTAAAACGCCACTCGATATAATAAATCTTTTATTTTCGTTTTAAAAAATATATTGTAAAAAAACTTTAACACTATCAATTATATTTAAATTTATTATCTCACTCCGATGACTAAATTTGAAATCCAGTTGTCGGTAATTTTCTTACGATAATTAGCACATTGCTTAAAATGAAAATAAATCTGGAAAAGTTGAAGTTAAAACTTGAGTAATTTTCATAAAATAGTTTTGTACCGGCACAAACTTCTAATGTTTGTTTGTTTTTCACTTTTCTAAAAGCAGATTTTTTTGTGTTAAAATTACAAAAATCTTTTCTAATAAAAATTAATACTTTTTGTTTAATTTTATGTATTTTTTACACTTTTGTATTTTTTCTTCCTTGGAATGCATTAACAAAATATTCGCGAAATATATCCTTGAATTTGAAGAGTACGAATAACGTAAAGCAGGTGAATATTCGGCATTTCGAATACGAATACAAATATTCGTAACATCACTAGTATGCACTAAGCCTATCGAATCCATTACAGGTATTATTTTATCTTTATCTGTTAAAATGCCTTTGGAGGTTACGCGATGTCACAGGTACTTTACTTCCTTTTGGAAGTCCTGCCGTGGATATACGTTTCAACATTTCTTCCAAATTTTTCAAGTGTTCGTCAAGTGTTTTCCCCATGACAATAATGTCGTCAAAGTGCACCAAGCATGTCTTTTAGTGAAGATCTTTTGGCACCTGCTCCATTAAACGCTCGAATGTAGCTGGAGCATTGCAAAGTCCAAATGGCATCACATTCAACTGTCATAAACCCGAGCCACTCCAGCACAACATTCTGCTCTTACTTTCTATACCCACACTACTGTATGTGGAGAGGATTTTAAGAGTTTGTACTATTATGTATGTGTAATACATATAAATAGTTTAGTATACCGATTGACTCAGAGTCAATTTTAGAGTCGATCTAACGAGGTCTGTTGTCTTTCAAAGTTAACCTTGTGCGCAAGTCTATACTTTCGCAATTTTGGAAAAAATTGAATCTAATTTGGGATATATGTGTTAATTTTTACAAGGTTAAATCCTATTCAAAATGGTGCGAAGTGGTTCATAATATTACATAGCTTACATACAAACTTCTTTCCGGAATAGAGTTTTTGTGCCCATAAACTGTCTTGGTTTTTAGGTTTTATAAGGAACAAACATATTGTGGTGCAACCTAAATTAGCGTAGCAAAGCGGACCATTTTTGATCATGTTTTTTTTTTTTTTTGTTCACACATAATATCGGTTTTTTTTAACAAGAACTTTTTTTGCGTTGTTAACCGATATTGGTTACCGATAGACATTTATAAAATTTCATTACAGAATAGCTCCTCAATACAATTGTAGTTGATTTACAAATTTTGACTGCTTAACGACAAATTTTTGTCTTTGCTTTGTTGCCAAGTATTTTTCGAACAAAAATTTTAAAAAAGCATCCAAAATGGTGCGAAACGCACCAAGTTGACAACGCTGATCATTACTTACAACATTCTTTTCTCTGATGCACAAAAGTGTTTTGCGAGAGAATGTACAGTGACAGGCAAAACCCAGCCCAAAATTTTTATTAATATTTAATCACAAGAAATTGTTTTGGTTGTAAAACTTGTTTTTTTTTTTAAATAAAATCTGATTTATTTTCATCATTTTCTTCGCCTGTTAACCATGCCAAAAATTCTTTTCAATTCTAATAAAAAGCTTTTTTTTCTTATCAGTTTACTCAGTAATTTAGCTATAAAAATAATCATAATGCCTCTTAATAACATTTTCCCTATGCCATTCAAATGTTTAATAATATAAAAGACTGTGGACATTAACAAAGACATTTGGGGGATTCACAAGGTGTCATAAAGTCATAAGTCTTAAAATAATAACATAAAAAAATACGACTGTTGTGAACAACCCCTCATAACTTAGTGTGCTGTTTTAAATATAAATCAGCTGATTTAAAACAAATATAAAAAATAAATATTTACCTAACATCAAAATATTTTTTAATTCTAATCCATGAATTAATAAATTAAATTAGATCTTATCTGACTATTTTCCATTTTTAGACGCAAATCACAAATAAATTTTATTTTGTTTGCTTACGAAACATCAGGGTCCTAGGCCGATATAATTTGACGCCGCAAGTGTTTTGTTGCAAAAATTTCCAGCCGCAGGTTAAATTCGGATATTAGCCGGATAAAACTATACCATCAACGGCGACGGCTACAAAAACAAATACGGCTTGGCTCAGCCACACAGCGCAGGTCTCTTCTGATTAATTACGACAGCACAATAAACATAGCAAGTAAAGTTCTATTAATTTAAGACACGTTTTGTTAACAAAGCAACAACAATATTTTTAAACCATTGTAAAATGTTAGAACATTATGACAATATAACATGTGTAGTATTTAACCAAATAAATGTTTGTTTTTATTGCGAGCAACCCGTGGTGTTGCTCGAGCAAGTGTGATTTTATTCTTGTCATTTGTTTTTACAATCATTTATGCTTATATACTACTTATGAGAATAATGATTAGCCTAATTTTACGAATACTTATTAACTAACGCATGGGAATGTGGTGGATCACCGGCTACTCGTCACGTTGACATAATTTTGTCATCATTTTAGCGTTTTTTTTGTTATACCTCCCTGCTTTAGATAAAGTAGTAGACAACAGGGTTGTGCCGTGGGGCCTATAAAATTCAACTCTAGTGGAATGAAAATTTATGAAAAAGAAAATGGCACGCGCCACTATAAAAGAAAAAAAATCGTATTATTCGTTGTGAGTTGATTTCCGAGGGCTGAGTCGAAAACGTGTGAAGAGTTTTTTTTTTTTTTTGCCTAAACGGGAGAAATAAATTCAAGGTTTAAAATAAATCAGGGTTCAAGCCAACAGCAGCGAAGGTGCTACCAATAGTTTAATTAACAAGGCCAGACACAAAACTATACCTTACCAGGTGTTCTAATATACTGGTGTTACGTTGGGGAAATCAAATTGGGAAAAAGTGAGGTTATGAGTCTTAACAAGCACACCTGGTAATATAAGCCGACAGTCGGCCACATTATCAGGGGTAAACGTGACTTTATTTCAACAACCACAACCATAAAACGTAACATTCGTCAACCACTTTAACGGCTCGTACAGGATCGATCCTACACCTTACGTGGGAGTTTTAATCCAGCCCGGTACAATCTCCTGTCCAGCCCTTATCACAACCGTCAGGTCAATCGCCAACAAACCAGGAATAAAAACCAAAAGAGAAAAAAAAAGGTAACCTATAGGAATTTGTACAAATAAAATCTAAAATAAATACGGCCACAAACACGGTCGGTAGGCCAGCGTACATATAATTTGATTCATCCCTCATCCAATATAAAATTCCAAAACTCGGAGAAAAGGGAAATCCGAAATTCATCATATTAAAGTTGTGGTTGAACAAGGAAAAACCAAGGGGAATTCTTAGACAACTGCTAGGATTTTTTTTTCGTTAACTTATGGGAAACCCACAAATCAAACAAAAGGATTTTCGTCATCTACATACAAAGTGCTGGCCTTGTTAATAAAACGGAATAACCTACAGTGAAAGTCTTCAAGGGCTAGTAGCCAACACAACAACAACATCAACTCTAGGATACAACTTATAACACCAATAGCTATTTTTAATCGGCCCCATCACCTGGTAACGCTAGCCATCCAAACCATGGAATAACATTAACTCTAGCCTACAACCTACAACAACAACAACAGCAGCTTTAGTCAACAATAGCCTCAACTTTTGCCTGCACACCACACAACAATAGACAGGTACCCCTACAACAACAACAGCAGCTTTAGTCAACAATAGCCTCAACTTTTGCCTGCACACCACAACAACAATAGACAGGTACCCCTACAACAACAACAGCAAGGGATTTGGCGAGCCAAAGCAACCAGCGTATAGAAGGAGTCTGCCGTAGTTTACCCACGACGGTATCGTAGGTAGCAGCGGCTAAGTTTACAACCAGGTCCAGGTATTGCTCCTTTGTTTTTATTTTTGACATAGACATAAAGCACAGACTACGGTGACAGATTTATTATTAATTCAACAATATTTAGATATAAGTAAAATATATATCTATTTACGTATGTGTATTCCCTTATATTTTTTTTGGTGAACTTTTGTCAAGTCAAATAGGGAAAACTGTTTAAACGACATACCCTCGTACAGTCCCTGGAGTCGAGAGTCCAGGTGCGCGTGTAGTATAGAGTTGAGCTCAGTCGTATAGATCTACGTAGGGGGCCTTTGCCCACAGAGTATGAAACACTTTTCCTTATCGTGACAATGATTTTGTGTACATAGGTGCAAGGAAACATACATACGTTTTTAGGGGCTCATACTGGTGTATGTACAGATGGATATAGAGACGGGGTTGTTTGTGAGTTGGTTAAAGGACATTTAATAAGAAGGCAAATATCGTGGTAGTTTTGAAAACGTATTCCTTTTCTAAATGCATTTTTATATTCTAACGACATATACATATCTAGATACCAATGAAGATTGTAAATTTCTATCAGAATCCAAAAATGAAAATTGTTTACATTTTCTAAAAATAAAATACAGTGAGACAAAAGTGCATTGAGGACCCGAGCCAGGTCAATGCTGGTTTTGGATTTTGGTATTGTAAAATGCATTTGGAAAAGAAAATGGAAAATAATTTTTGAATATTTTGTGATGTTAAGAAGAATAAAAATTTAAATTTGTGGTTCATATCAAGTATTTAAAATTCGAAGTTTTTTTGTGGTTGCAACCCGATATCCGGCGTGTTTATAGACATCTGTACAACCGCTATGTGTGAGTGCGTGTATACATATACACTTAGGTGAACATATATGTACATATAATAATACAATATACTTTGATATAAACATCATTATATATATACTAGGAATAGTTCTTCCACAAAAAGAAAAAAAAAATCAAACAGAAACAAACAATCAAAACAAACAACAATATTACATATATATACAATACACAGAAAAAGTTCTCCTAAATTGCTCACCAATTAAAGTATTAATCAAAAGCAAAAATAAAATCCGTTTTAATTAAAGACGTAATCAATTGAACTAAATGTTTAATTGGATGAATTAAACGTTTAATTAATACTATTAATTTGTTTACGGGTGCAAATTAAAATTAAGTTGTTTTAATTAATATAACAGTTTTTCATATTAAAGTAAATTTTTATTTTTCTTTGGGTAATAATAACTTAAAATTTAAATTGAGATTTTGAGAAATCGGTATTTGCGATCAGTACTAGGTACCTTAACACTAGGAACCGTTATATACTAAGATAAATTGAAATTGTATGATGATACTGTGTTTTGATTAAAACTAAGATAAATTGAGATTGTATGATGATACTGTGTTTTGATCAAAACAAGATAAATTGAAATTGTAATTATAAAATCGTGTGTTGATCAATATAACTTAAGAGAAAATTATTTTATAATATCGTGTCGTGGTTAGGATAACATAAATTAAAAATTATAATACTATTGTAATATCGTGTTTTAAACCAAATAAAATACATTGAATTTATAATGATTTTTGAAAATAATTTTTGACTTGCTGCGATGTTATTTATGAAGGGTGAATAAGATCACTAGTGGGTGGTCAATGGGAAGGTGAAGGTAAGGTGAACGGAGAAATTAAGGGACGATTCGAAGAACAAATTTTATTACAGGGGCCTTACCGCGTAATTCGATTCGAAAGAAAAACTGATCGAATTCGATAGATTTGTACTGTGTAGTACGATTTTCGATAATCAACTATCGAAAGTAAGGAAATTTTTGTCGCTGATCGAAATTAAAAATTTCCCTTTCGTAAATGCAACCGTGTAATACGAAAACGATTGTCAAAAAGCTTGAAAACATTCGTAAATTATTCGAAAGCAATTTTGGCAGTGAAAATTTAAAAAAATTATTAAAATGTAAGTATTAATTTTAAACAAAAAATTTAATGGTTTAAAATACAAAATGAAGAGTAATTTTTTTTATAAAAAATTGTTTGACATGTCGTCTTTCAATGATTGTACACATACATAAATGAATACTTGTTAAGTCTAAAGTTTTTCACAAAACTAAAAGAAAACACAACACATTCAGTAATCTTGGCAATAAAACATTTTTCTTACTTACTTTTTTTCGCTAAGATTCATGATATTGGATGCTAATCTCATCATTTTCTTCCATCCATAAAAAAACAGAATCCATATTTTTTTCAAAAATCACTTGACTTGTATATTAATTTTGGTTTAGGCGTTTGCTTTATGAAATTTATGGATTTTCCCATTTTTTGTGTATATTTTGACAGAAAAGTAAAGTGATGCCAAGGTTGGCTTTAATTTGATCCCATTTTTAAGAGATACAACTCTGTACACGAGTCGAAAGTTTTACACAGTACGAAATACTCTTCGATTCGTAAGTTCTGTTCGAAACTATTTTCGATACGAACAAAATTACGCGGTAAGGCCCCAGGTCGTCAAGGCGAAGTCTGAATGGACTTCATGTGGGAGGGAACTGAGTTGGCATAACATCCGCCAAACCCACTCAAGGGAACAAGGGAGTGCAGGAGGATGATGAGTGAGTATACTGGACTACAAGTGGGAACGTTTAGGTGTAACAATAGTAGCTATAAGTTCATTTCGGGTCCCCTTTAATTCAAAATAAGTTTTCTTTTTGGTCATCCAATAGACTGGCATGATTTTTTTTTGTAAGTAGCAGATATTGGCCTCGATTGGTTGGCAAGAACCACCCCAATACGGCGAGCCCTAGCCGGACTTACGCCTGCATGCCAGTACCGCCAACAATCTGGCCCTACGCTATTTTTTTTTGCTCTCGGGTTGCTTTTGTTTTCAAACCTAAGCACTCCGCTACGTGAATTGACGACAAACCTCGTACTAACACCACTACTACTACAAAAATGGCGCCCAACGTGGGGCCCGAAATGAACTTATCATCGTTTTTCGTTTCTGTTTGAACAGACTTCTAGCTTTCAACTAGTGTAGGTCCCGTTAGAGTAGTCCAAGGGTCCTTAACGCGTAGCCACACTGGCTTAAGGGTAGGGTAATCTGTTTGGGGGAACGGAAGAATTAGTTAAATTTCAAAACAATAGTTTCAGTGAGAGGTAACGTACCTTGGCCTGTAATTCCCGAAAGAGGTGTTATTAAACTTCTTTCGCGCTGCGACGGCAGGGTTGGTTATTTTCTTTTTGGTTGCATGGAGTAATCTTTGATGACGGTTCTGAGGGTAGTCTGGTTTCGTTGGGATAAGTTACCATACGACGTTATTTCATAGCTATTAACGGAATAGGATTTAGGGATTACAACGTGGAGATTTTTGGATACATATCTTAATTTCAGTTTTTATTTGAAAAGGGAACAATTTTTTTTCCTTGCTAGCTCCAGTATACCGTTAATCATATATGCACACGCGTATGTGTATATAGTCAGCCGCATTAGGCGGAAATGTAATTGATTTTTTTTTGCGCCTAATTCTTGTTATTTTTGAGTACAATAATTCGACCCGTTTACTTTACCTTCACCTGAAAGCCCCGTTAAATCCCAGTAAATTGTATCCAGTGTTATCTTGCGAAGTACGGGCTTTGGAAAGACGGCCGTAAAATTTTTTTTATATATTGTTTTTTGTGTTTTTTTATTAATGTTTTTTTTATTTGGCTTTTATTTCATTATTTTTATTTCAATAAAATTTTTTTTTAATTAGTATTGTGGTTATTTTGTTGAACTATTTATGGTTTTTAATCCAAATTTTTTTTTTTTTTTTTTTTTTTTTAATATTTTTAATTAGGCTTAAGTTCATTAAATTTAATTTTCATTAAATTATTTTTATGAAGAAAGGTGTTTTACAACATGAAAATTAATTAAAATTGTTATTGATAATCTTTCATTTTTGACCGTGGCCGGGATTCGAACCGCGGCCGGCAGGTTACCATGACATGTTTCGATCGCAACCACTCGATCTTCTCAAATGGATTTGCCGTTTTACACTCGCAGCCATCGAAGGCTGCTGACGTCAATAGTCAAACATCAATCCTTAAACCAAATTGTATTTTAACCTTTGGTAGATCGAAGTTTGCTTTTTTGAATGATTATCTATTTTAATTGATTTTACATGTTCTTCCTTACTTCTGTTTTTTCGTACTTTTGTCAAGAATTTTTCTTGAAGTCCAAAGTACATTTTTTTGTTTTTTAATTTTTGTCTTTCTTTTTCTTGTTGACCTTTTTCAGCACAACTTGAAGGACAAATGAACACATAGAGCTCGTGCCTTAGCTTTTAACAATAATTAGTATTGTGGTTATTTTGTTGAACTATTTATGGTTTTTAATCCAAATTTTTTTTTTTAATATTTTTAATTAGGCTTAAGTTCATTAAATTTAATTTTCATTAAATTATTTTTATGAAGAAAGGTGTTTTTTTTTTCAGTTTTGAAGTTTCTTTATTTTGGGATTTCATTTTTTTTTGTGAAAATTTTTTTTTTCATTTTGAAGTTTTTTTAATTTTTTTTTGATTTGAATTTTATTTAGGGCGTTTTTTTTTGCTTTAAATTCATTTATTTAAAAATATAAAAGTTTTCCTATTTACGTTTTAAAATCTTTTTAGTTTGATATTCTTTTTATTTTGCAATTTAAAAATTTTAAATTTTTTTTTTTTATCTTTAGTTAGGGTTTCCCTTAGAAGATTTTATTTTCTTATTCGGGTTCAGTTTCGTTTTTTTTTATTCTTCTTTCTGTTTGGTTAATTAAAATTTTTTTTGCTGACCTTCGGGTGCTAGCGAATACTAGTACGTTTACAATTTTTTTTTACGTTTTTTTATTCTCAAAGCTTTTCTTTTTCGCGAGTCTACCTATTATTGTCTGTGTTGCGATCTTATTCCAACGTGTTGGTACTCTGCGGTAGCCCTTGATATAGTTTTTTTTGGTTGCTGGCTGAAAACAAAATTCACCTTCAGCGGTTGTTATGGTTGTAACGCGGTCGGCACGAAACCGCTTAACCTTTGAAAACGAACGCGTAGACATGGAAACAAATATGGGGAATGTACAGCGTGCCACGGGGGAAACAATGGCTTCCACAGATATGCCGAGTGTACCAGCGCCGAATACGTACGTCGCACAGTGCTTTGTCCCCATATAACGAAGGGACATAAATAGAAGGAGTTGTCAGAAATTTTTGGAATTTGGTACACTAGCATAAAATAGCTTAGTTAAGAAAAATGTGAATTTTTGGACAAATCGGTCCAAGGACACGCCTACCTCCCATGTGTCCTGAAATGGAAAAATGTAATTTTAGCTTCAATAATGCCCACAAAACTACAAAAAAATGGGCATGCTAATACACACACAACTAGCAACTAGTGTGTGCAAATTTTCACTTAAATCTGAACAAGGACTCAAGGTCCTGCCATATATCCTTTTTCTTAAAAATGCTATAGTACCTACAAAAATTATCCAATCGTAATAAAATTTGGTATGGAAATTGATATTTGTTAGATATATGTGTGCCGAATTTTGGTAGAATCGGATTATTAATGTGAAAAATACAACAACATCATTAAATGAAAAATGAGTTAAAAACGCTTCAAATGCTCTTGCAAAAATAACAAGTAAGAAAGTATAATCAGTCAAACCCGACCATGTGATACCCTATAGTATAGTATTTAAAAACAAATTTCCTAGAATTTCCCATGGGCAATTATGGACCCGCCAGAACAAAATTATGTTATGAGGTTAAGATTCGTTTAAAAGTTCTTTCTCCCGAATATTGTTTAGATATCTTAAGCTCCGTATATGAGTTTTTTGGATGAGGGTTTATATGGAACCTATAGTTTATTTTAGACCTATCTGTACAACATTTTGTCATGACTTAGTAGCTATCGTAAAAATCACTGTCGCCAATTTGTATGTAAATACTTATATTTTTAAGGAAGCTGGCATTAAAAGCTTTTTCGGGAGAATGATTTGTATGGGAGCTACGTTCTAAAATAAAAAGCTTCCAATACAATTTGATGAGCTGATTTTGATTGCAATAAAATTAGTTTAGTTTGGACTAAATTTAATCTTGCCGATGTAATAAGAAAAAAAAAATTAAAATGAAAATAAAAATTGTATGCGTTTTCCCGTAAAGCACTAAATTGTAAAATATGAAAACATATATTAGTGCCATTATTTGGCTTTATTTATAAACCTTTTATCGTCAATAAGTGGTGGATTTTTCTTTTAATAAAAATAAATAAAACCAAATAATACTCAAATAATATGCTTATGTAGGTTAAATAAATGTGAAAAAATGCGATATTTTTATTTTTTTCAATTTTAGTTACACAATAACAGATGTTGTTAAATTTAGTTTTTACACATTTTAATTATGTATCATCATAACTACTAGAGTCTTCCGAAGACCAAATTTCGCACAACGAGGAATATTGATACTTGAAAAATGTTTTTTCACGTTCTCATCTCTAATTTGAAATATAAATTAACGGCATTTTAATATGAAAACAAAGCAAAGAAAAATATAACCCAAGTCAAGGTGAATTTACTTTACAGGTGGCGTTAACAGCACAGCTGATCTATTTTTCCTATTTTGCCAAATTCAATAGTGATTGTTGTTGGAAATACTACAACAAACGCAAGAAAACAAAGTTGCATGTTGTTTTTGCAAATATTGATTTCAACTTACATTTGAAAGACAGAAGTGGCTAATTGAATTTTAACTTCTTTTGAATTTTTAATATAAAAAGGTTGGTCATAAAGCACGTAGAACATTTATGTAAAAAAATTTTATTTTTTTCTTAATAATAAACTAATTTATTAATAGATACTTATGCCCAATTTCACCAATTTATTTAAATATCAATTAATATTAAAATAAATTTTTTCATATAATTTTTTTTTTTTTACATGAAAAACAAATTTTAAACATAAATTGATATATAAATATTGTTGGTGAAATAGGCCCTAAGTTTAAAAAAAAAAAAATATTTGTAATTTTTTACAATTTTTGTTTGTTTATAAACTTAAACAATTATTGGGATTGATCTACCACAAAAATAGGTGTGCATATAACGTATTACTTTATCCTGCTGAAAATTACATAATTGTAGCGCACTCTGATTAAGGGGTATGGTGCACAATTTGACTTTAATATTTTCTCAGTATTTCTTTTTTAAATATTTTTTCATATAGCTTGTAACTTTACTTAAACATTTTAGCTCTATAATAAAAAAACTTTAAAAAAATTTGTGAAATTAGACTTATTTAAAGTGCATTTTTTGTTAAGTTGCGGTCAAAAACCGGCACTAATCTTTTTACGGTCCTTTTAAGAACACTATTTGCTAAGAAAAAACGAAATAAAAAAATGTCTGATTTTATATGATTTTTTTTAAAGTTCAAAAAAAGATTTGTAATTTTTGGATTTTTTTGAAAAAAAAATATTTTTTTTTGAGCGATAAAAACTAACTTAAGTTAATATTTTTAATAAAAACTGTATTATTGCCAAATTTTGAACATACCAAGGATCACAAAAAAATAACATTAAACTCTTTTTTAAAAAAATGAATTTTTGAGAGTTATTTTCTTGAAGCAATTCAATTCATTTTTTTTTATTCATTAATTCTTTCTTAAATTTGACTGAATTTAGCGACCTCTGGCGGAGTCAAGGAGAGTCACACGAAATCAATTCCAAAAAATTTTTATGAGTTGTGTTGTTATCTATCGATCAATATATCTTTTATCACATTTTGAGACTAAAATTTTTTTTGATTTTTGTCTATGGGACAAAGCACTGTGCGACGCACGAAGGGACATAAATAGAAGGAGTTGTCAGAAATTTTTGAAATTTGGTACACTAGCATAAAATAGCTTAGTTAAGAAAAATATGAATTTTTGGACAAATCGGTCCAAGGACACGCCTACCTCCCATGTGTCCTGAAATGAAAAAATGTAATTTTAGCTTCAATAATGCCCACAAAACTACAAAAAAATGGGCATGCTAATACACACACAACTAGCAACGTGTGTGCAAATTTTCACTTAAATCTGAACAAGGACTCAAGGTCCTGCCATATATCCTTTTTCTTAAAAATGCTATAGTACCTACAAAAATTATCCAATCGTAATAAAATTTGGTATGGAAATTGATGTTTGTTAGAGATATATGTGTGCCGAATTTTGCTAGAATCGGATTATTAATGTGAAAAATACAAAAACATCATTAAATGAAAAATGAGTTAAAAACGCTTCAAATGCTCTTGCAAAAATAACAAGTAAGAAAGTATAATTAGTCAAACCCGACCATGTGATACCCTATAGTATAGTATTTAAAAACAAATTTCCTAGAGTGTAATCTATTTGGGACCCATGGGCAATCATGGACCCGCCAGAACAAAATTATGTTATGAGGTTAAGATTCGTTTAAAAGTTCTTTCTCCCGAATATTGTTTAGATATCTTAAGCTCCGTATATGAGTTTTTTGGATGAGGGTTTATATGGAACCTATAGTTTATTTTAGACCTATCTGTACAACATTTTGTCATGACTTAGTAGCTATAGTAAAAATCACTGTCGCCAATTTGTATGTAAATACTTATATTTTTAAGGAAGCTGGCATTAAAAGCTTTTTCGGGAGAATGATTTGTATGGGAGCTACGTTCTAAAATATCTATTTTTCTATCTTTCTATCTATTTTTCCTATTTTGCCAAATTCACTAGTGATTGTTGTTGGAAATACTACAACAAACGCAAGAGCAACAAAAACAAGAAAACAAAGTTGCATGTTGTTTTTGCAAATATTGATTTCAACTTACATTTAAAAGACAGAAGGGGCTAATTGAATTTTAACTTCTTTCGAATTTTTAATATAAAAAGGTTGGTCATAAAGCACGTAGAACATTTATGTAAAAAAATTTTATTTTTTTCTTAATAATAAACTAATTTATTAATAGATACTTATGCCCAATTTCACCAATTTATTTAAATATCAATTAATATTAAAATAAATTTTTTCATATAATTTTTTTTTTTTTTACATGAAAAACAAATTTTAAACATAAATTGATATATAAATATTGTTGGTGAAATAGGCCCTAAGTTTAAAAAAAAAGAAATATTTGTAATTTTTTACAATTTTTGTTTGTTTATAAACTTAAACATTGGGATTGATCTACCACAAAAATAGGTGTGCATATAACGTATTACTTTATCCTGCTGAAAATTACATAATTGTAGCGCACTCTGATTAAGGGGTATGGTGCACAATTTGACTTTAATATTTTCTCAGTATTTCTTTTTTAAATGTTTTTTCATATAGCTTGTAACTTTACTTAAACATTTTAGCTCTATAATAAAAAAACTTTAAAAAAATTTGTGAAATTAGACCTATTTAAAGTGCATTTTTTGTTAAGTTGCGGTCAAAAACCGGCACTAATCTTTTTACGGTCCTTTTAAGAACACTATTTGCTAAGAAAAAACGAAATAAAAAAATGTCTGATTTTATATGATTTTTTTTAAAGTTCAAAAAAAGTTTTGTAATTTTTGGATTTTTTTGAAAAAAATATATTTTTTTTTGAGCGATAAAAACTAGCTTAAGTTAATATTTAAAAAAAAACTGTATTATTGCCAAATTTTGGACATACCAAGGATCACAAAAAAAATAACATTAAACTCTTTTTTAAAAAAATGAATTTTTGAGAGTTATTTTCTTGAAGCAATTCAATTAATTTTTTTTTTTTCATTAATTCTTTCTTAAATTTGACTGAATTTAGCGACCTCTGGCGGAGTCTAGGAGAGTCACACGAAATCAATTCCAAAAAATTTTTATGAGTTGTGTTGTTATCTATCGATCAATATATCTTTTATCACATTTTGAGACTAAAATTTTTTTTGGATTTTTGTCTATGGGACAAAGCACCGTGCGTCGTTTCTACGGCCATGTCAACAATGGCACCAGCCGTTCAGCAGTTTATGACGCTAGCTCAAGACCATACCGGGGTGTCCGACCAGTCACATATTTCGGACAGTTCAATAACCGCACCGGAGTTTAGCAGCATCACCGCGCGCAATGTGCAGCTGGACTTCCGTAATAGTGCAGCCGCTGCCCAAGCCCCTCGAACGGATAATAAAATCGGCAGGAGAGAGGATATTGTACGTACTATACAGGAAGATTTCGCCAGGAGGATTCAAGAGTTGCAGCTACAAATGCAGCAGGAAATTGGGAGATCCCTTAATAATATAGCAGCCAGTCAATCAAATCCCACCGGAACCGTCCCGAATATGCAAACACGCACCGTGGGTGGACTACCTTCGTCAATGCGTGCTCCGCCTCCACTCAGGACACATGGTCCTCGTAATTTGCCACAACAGCAACCGCCCAGTAACTTTCCTTCGCATAATGCGCATCTAAATTCACAACCGTGCTATAATATCTCGCAAGCACCAGTATATGCTCAGGGATTGCCACCAAGTGCAGCGCTACCACCTCAAGTACCCGTTTTTGCCGCCCATTCGTCTCCAGCACCAAGTATCCCTCCGGACTTTGGTTTTTCAGCACAACGTAAAATCGATCTATCGAAATGGGGGATAAAATTTGATGGCACCACCAAATCAATGAGTGCAGAGGATTTCATTTTTAGAGTAGATGTATTAAGGCAAGATTACAATTGCACGTTTAACGACATACGCCGCAGCTTTCATTTGCTGTTAGAAGGCCAGGCTCTTGATTGGTACTGGAACGTACGGAAGTTAACACCAATACAGACCTGGGAGGATTTAGAGAGGGCGTTTTTAACACAGTACCGGAGGTACGAAAATGAGTTTCATTTACAAAAGAAGATTATGGATCGTCGCCAATTGCCACAAGAATCTTTCGAAGACTTTTATAATGCCGTGATGAAGCTTCGTAACCAGCAGCGGTCACCCTACACCGAGAGGGAACTGACCGAAATCATGAAGTCCAATTTAAAACCATCGCTTTCACACTTGCTGTTTTCAGTTAATATTAACGGATTAAATGATTTCTGTCAACAAGCCAAACGGGCTGAAAGCCTATTGTCCAACCAAAGGCAGGCATTCCAGCCGCGTCCCTTCGCTACTCAACGCGTGCATGAATTAGTGTATGAAGAAGAAAACGCAGCAGTGCCGAACGCGGAAATCGAAGCCATATCCGCAACTAATCGTTATACTTGCTGGAATTGCAAGCAGATTGGCCATAGCTTTGTGGACTGTCCATCACCTACACGTAGGATTTTTTGTTTTCGGTGCGGACGTGATAACGTCGTGACCCCGAAATGTCCCAAGTGCCAGGGAAACTTGCCACCGAACACGCCTCGGACTGGGGAGACGCGTTCAACGCAAACTTAGGCCCAGCAAAAGAAGAATATACCAATGTCGAACCCGCAGCACCGATTAGAATTTTAAGAAACACCGTCGAAAGGAAAATTGATTTTAAAGAACCAGCGGTTCGACCCCTGAAGCCACTCCACCAAAGGATCAGAGAATATAATGAAGCAAAACTTAGGATTTTTGGACAAGTTTCAAATCGTGTGAAAAGGGCCAGGGAAAGGTACAAAAGGAGGAAAATGACTCGGAAGGAAATAATGTCCACATCACTGTACGAGGGAGACGATTCAAGATATAATGTGAAAATTAGGATTGGGGATGAGGAAATTGACGGGTTGCTGGACAGTGGGGCCACCGTAACATGCTTAGGGAAGGGTTGCCTGGACTTGGTTGAGAGGGCTAGCCTGCCGATCGGTGCATTTTTCTCATTCGTAAAGACTGCGGATGGTAGTCCGCACAATATTGTAGGTCGTATCAAAGTTAGGATAGAGTTTAACAGAATGTGTGAGGAAATGGTGTTTTATTTGGTTCCCTCGTTAAATAGACCGCTTTTTCTGGGAGTCGATTTCATGAGGAAGTTTAATTTGTTTGCAAACGTTTGTAGCTTAACCACTAATGGAGTCAGCCTATGCACCGAGTCGGAAGAAGCAGTAGGCAGGGTCAAGCCACATACCTTGACAACGGAGCAGCAAGGGTCGTTGGACCAGATAGTAGCCAGTTTCCCGTGTTGTACTAAGCGCGGTCTTGGTCAGACTCGTCTGGAGGTCCATACAATCGACACCCGCGAGGCAACTCCAGTGAAGGACCGACATTACCCAGTCTCGCCAGCTGTGCAGGAGTTGATGTACGCAGAGCTGGATAGAATGCTTGACTTGGGGGTCATTGAGCCGAGCGAGAGTCCTTCTTCTCGCAAGGGCGAGAAGAATCGGTTGTGCCTGGACGCTCGTAAGCTGAATGCCCTCACAGTCAAGGACGCTTACCCTCTGCCGCATATCGAGGGCCTGCTCAGTCGGTTGGGAGACACCTATTATATATCGAGCGTCGATCTTAAGGACGCATTCTGGCAGATACCGCTAGAAGCCTCCAGTAGAGAAAAGACTGCCTTCACGGTGCCTGGAAGACCACTTTACCATTTTACGGTAATGCCTTTTGGGTTGTGTAACGCAGCCCAAAGACTTTGCCGTTTAATGGATAAAGTGATCCCTGGTGCACTTCGCGATAGAGTCTTTGTCTATCTGGATGACCTCCTGGTGGTATCGCCAGATTTTGGAACCCACCTGGAGTTGCTTAGACGGGTGTCTGAGTGTCTGGATTCGGCGGGTTTGACCATTAACGTCGCAAAGTCGAAGTTTTGTTTCAGGGAATTGCGGTATCTAGGCTACATAGTAGGCGGGGGTGAATTAAAGCCTGACCCAGATAGGATTAAAACCATTTTGAAATACAACTACCCAAAAACAGCCCGCCAGGTACGCAGTTTTATGGGAGCCACCGGCTGGTATCGGCGGTTCATTCCAGACTACGCTACAATATCGGCACCTATATTTAACACACTTAAAAAGGGGAAATCGTTTGACTTTCCCGACGAGGCGAAAAAATCTTTTGACCAACTAAAGGTTGCGCTTACTACGAGTCCAGTCTTAGTCCACCCAGATTTTCAGAAACCGTTTTACGTGCAGTGCGATGCCTCGGATATAGGCATTGGTGCCCTTTTGTTCCAAAAGGATGACACCGAGGGTGAACACCCTATCGCCTTTTTCTCTCACAAACTAACACCAGCCCAGAAGAATTACTCTGTGACGGAGAGAGAGTGCTTGGCCGTGGTCCTAGCTATAAAGAAATTCAGACCGTACATTGAGCTCATGACTTTTACAGTCATTACCGACCACAGTAGCCTGAAATGGTTGATGGGACACAAAGACCTCAGCGGCCGACTTGCTCGATGGAGCCTACATCTTCAATCGTTTGCATTCGAAATAGAACACCGACCTGGCGCGAAAAACATTGTACCCGATACTCTATCTCGGTACAACATGGAGGAAGTTTCCGCAGATATAAATAATTTTATTGACCTGGACTCTGAGCATTTCCAGAGTCAGGATTACAAAGACTTAATCGCCAACGTCAGTTAAAAAGCTAACCAGCTACCCGACATCAAAGTCGTTGACAATTTCGTATACAAGCGCACGGTACCGTATGATGGAAATCCCTTAAAGGAGGATTTCGCATGGAAATTGTGGATTCCTTTAAATCTAACAGCGGAGATAATGGAAAAGTGTCACAACCCCCCTCAATCGTCACATGGAGGTTTCGGTAAAACGTTAAGTAGAATCAAGGAATACTTTTATTGGCCAAATATTAATTCTCACGTTCGGTCGTTCGTAGCTAACTGTCAGGTATGTAGGGAAACTAAACCCGCAAACCGGACGTTAAGACCACCAATGGGGGCAGAGTCGCAAACGGTACGTCCATTCCAGCGAATATTTGTAGATTTTTTGGGGCCATACCCACGTTCCAAGAATGGTAATAGTTTTATATTTATCGTATTAGATCACTTAACTAAGTTTGTACTTTTAAGGGCCATGACCAAGGCAAACTCTAAAAACGTAATTAAGTTCTTAATATCTGAAGTCTTTCATAAATTCGGTACACCCGAATCCCTTGTGTCCGACAACGGCAACAATTTGTTAGCAAGGAATTTCAGGATATGGTCAAAAACTTCGGAATTACCCACATTCGGACTGCTACCCACTCGCCGCAGGCAAACGCATCCGAGCGAGTAAACCAAACTATCCTAGCCGCAATAAGATCATACCTACAGGAAGATCACACTGAATGAGATAAATATTTGTCTGATATTGAATTTTCGCTACGCTCGTCGATACAAACGTCTATTGGTGTAACACCCTATTTCGCCCTGTTCGGAATGAACATGATCTCGCACGGAAGCGTATACAAATTAGCCAAAAAGTTGCAAAGTCTCGATGATCCCGAGTTGAACGTAACGCCACAGTCTGTCAAGATTGATTTAATAAGAAAGCAAATCAGAGAAAATCTTCACAAAGCTTATTTACGGAATGAAAAAAGTTATAATATGCGTTGCCGTCAGGTGAAATACATACCGGGACAGGAAGTGTACCGACGCAATTTCCAGCAAAGTGACTTCAAAAACAACTTTAAAGCAAAATTGGCAAGGAAATTTCTTAAATGTCGGATACGTCGTTCAGTAGGCAATAGTCTGTATGAGGTAGAAAACCTTCAGGGGAAATCATTAGGGGTATTTCATGCCAAAGATTTGAAGCAGTAGTTTCAAATTCTTTGGTGTATTTAGTCCTTAATTTTCCTAAGGGGAGAAGGGCTAACTACGAAATTGGTCCATTAGTATTTATCTATAAGTAAGTCAAAAACCCCACGGAACTAACCATTATTACCAGAGGCTTAAGATTTCGGAACGGGTAAAGCAGTATGAAGAAGTTGGTAGGAAATGACAAGAGTGATGAAGGATGGCTCAACTCTTTGTCGCTCCACAGGTTGCGCAAAAAGAGTTGACTTTGTGGTGGATCACCGGCTACTCGTCACGTTATGACATAATTTTGTCATCATTTTAGCGTTTTTTTTTGTTATACCTCCCTGCTTTAGATAAAGTAGTAGACAACAGGGTTGTGCCGTGGGGCCTATAAAATTCAACTCTAGTGGAATGAAAATTTATGAAAAAGAAAATGGCACGCGCCACTATAAAAGAAAAAAAATCGTATTATTCGTTGTGAGTTGATTTCCGAGGGCTGAGTCGAAAACGTGTGAAGAGTTTTTTTTTTTTTTTGCCTAAACGGGAGAAATAAATTCAAGGTTTAAAATAAATCAGGGTTCAAGCCAACAGCAGCGAAGGTGCCACCAATAGTTTAATTAACAAGGCCAGACACAAAACTATACCTTACCAGGTGTTCTAATATACTGGTGTTACGTTGGGGAAATCAAATTGGGAAAAAGTGAGGTTATGAGTCTTAACAAGCACACCTGGTAATATAAGCCGACAGTCGGCCACATTATCAGGGGTAAACGTGACTTCATTTCAACAACCACAACCATAAAACGTAACATTCGTCAACCACTTTAACGGCTCGTACAGGATCGATCCTACACCTTACGTGGGAGTTTTAATCCAGCCCGGTACAATCTCCTGTCCAGCCCTTATCACAACCGTCAGGTCAATCGCCAACAAACCAGGAATAAAAACCAAAAGAGAAAAAAAGGTAACCTATAGGAATTTGTACAAATAAAATCTAAAATAAATACGGCCACAAACACGGTCGGTAAGCCAGCGTACATATAATTTGATTCATCCCTCATCCAATATAAAATTCCAAAACTCGGAGAAAAGGGAAATCCGAAATTCATCATATTAAAGTTGTGGTTGAACAAGGAAAAACCAAGGGGAATTCTTAGACAACTGCTAGGATTTTTTTTTCGTTAACTTATGGGAAACCCACAAATCAAACAAAAGGATTTTCGTCATCTACATACAAAGTGCTGGCCTTGTTAATAAAACGGAATAACCTACAGTGAAAGTCTTCAAGGGCTAGTAGCCAACACAACAACAACATCAACTCTAGGATACAACTTATAACAACAATAGCTATTTTTAATCGGCCCCATCACCTGGTAACGCTAGCCATCCAAACCAAGGAATAACATTAACTCTAGCCTACAACCTACAACAACAACAACAGCAGCTTTAGTCAACAATAGCCTCAACTTTTGCCTGCACACCACAACAACAATAGACAGGTACCCCTACAACAACAACAGCAGCTTTAGTCAACAATAGCCTCAACTTTTGCCTGCACACCACAACAACAATAGACAGGTACCCCTACAACAACAACAGCAAGGGATTTGGCGAGCCAAAGCAACCAGCGTATAGAAGGAGTCTGCCGTAGTTTACCCACGACGGTATCGTAGGTAGCAGCGGCTAAGTTTACAACCAGGTCCAGGTATTGTTCCTTTGTTTTTATTTTTGACATAGACATAAAGCACAGACTACGGTGACAGATTTATTATTAATTCAACAATATTTAGATATAAGTAAAATATATATCTATTTACGTATGTGTATTCCCTTATATTTTTTTTGGTGAACTTTTGTCAAGTCAAATAGGGAAAACTGTTTAAACGACATACCCTCGTACAGTCCCTGGAGTCGAGAGTTGAGCTCAGGCGTATAGATCTACGTAGGGGGCCTTTGCCCACAGAGTATGAAACACTTTTCCTTATCGTGACAATGATTTTGTGTACATAGGTGCAAGGAAACATACATACGTTTTTAGGGGCTCATACTGGTGTATGTACAGATGGATATAGAGACGGGGTTGTTTGTGAGTTGGTTAAAGGACATTTAATAAGAAGGCAAATATCGTGGTAGTTTTGAAAACGTATTCCTTTTCTAAATGCATTTTTATATTCTAACGACATTTACATAGATACCAATGAAGATTGTAAATTTCTATCAGAATCCAAAAATGAAAATTGTTTACATTTTCTAAAAATAAAAATAAAATACAGTGAGACAAAAGTGCATTGAGGACCCGAGCCAGGTCAATGCTGTTTTTGGATTTTGGTAAAATGCATTTGGAAAAGAAAATGGAAAATACTTTTTGAATATTTTGTGATGTTAAGAAGAATAAAAATTTAAATTTGTGGTTCATATCAAGTATTTAAAATTCGAAGTTTTTTTGTGGTTGCAACCCGATATCCGGCGTGTTTATAGACATCTGTACAACCGCTATGTGTGAGTGCGTGTATACATATACACTTAGGTGAACATATATGTACATATAATAATACAATATACTTTGATATAAACATCATTATATATATACTAGGAATAGTTCTTCCACAAAAAGAAAAAAAAATCAAACAGAAACAAACAATCAAAACAAACAACAATATTACATATATATACAATACACAGAAAAAGTTCTCCTAAATTGCTCACCAATTAAAGTATTAATCAAAAGCAAAAATAAAATCCGTTTTAATTAAAGACGTAATCAATTGAACTAAATGTTTAATTGGATGAATTAAACGTTTAATTAATACTATTAATTTGTTTACGGGTGCAAATTAAAATTAAGTTGTTTTAATTAATATAACAGTTTTTCATATTAAAGTAAATTTTTATTTTTCTTTGGGTAATAATAACTTAAAATTTAAATTGAGATTTTGAGAAATCGGTATTTGCGATCAGTACTAGGTACCTTAACACTAGGAACCGTTATATACTAAGATAAATTGAAATTGTATGATGATACTGTGTTTTGATTAAAACTAAGATAAATTGAGATTGTATGATGATACTGTGTTTTGATCAAAACAAGATAAATTGAAATTGTAATTATAAAATCGTGTGTTGATCAATATAACTTAAGAGAAAATTATTTTATAATATCGTGTCGTGGTTAGGATAACATAAATTAAAAATTATAATACTATTGTAATATCGTGTTTTAAACCAAATAAAATACATTGAATTTATAATGATTTTTGAAAATAATTTTTGACTTGCTGCGATGTTATTTATGAAGGGTGAATAAGATCACTAGTGGGTGGTCAATGGGAAGGTGAAGGTAAGGTGAACGGAGAAATTAAGGGACGATTCGAAGAACAAAGTTTTATTACAGGTCGTCAAGGTGAAGTCTGAATGGACTTCATGTGGGAGGGAACTGAGTTGGCATAACATCCGCCAAACCCACTCAAGGGAACAAGGGAGTGCAGGAGGATGATGAGTGAGTATACTGGACTACAAGTGGGAACGTTTAGGTGTAACAATAGTAGCTATAAGTTCATTTCGGGTCCCCTTTAATTCAAAATAAGTTTTCTTTTTGGTCATCCAATAGACTGGCATGATTTTTTTTTGTAAGTAGCAGATATTGGCCTCGATTGGTTGGCAAGAACCACCCCAATACGGCGAGCCCTAGCCGGACTTACGCCTGCATGCTTGTACCGCCAACAATCTGGCCCTACGATATTTTTTTTTGCTCTCGGGTTGCTTTTGTTTTCAAACCTAAGCACTCCGCTACGTGAATTGACGACAAACCTCGTACTAACACCACTACTACTACAGGAACCTTTAACGCAATATGATCCGTGTATAATAAGTGGTTCCCATGCAAAATAAATATTTACAGTAGGCCGCATGAACAGTGCACGTTTGCAAAAGTGCCGACGCTGCACATTAGTTACTTGTGTTGAACTGACCAACGACAATAAGTGTCAGTTTCAAGTGTTTGTGTGCAGGTCTCTAAAATAATGCAAACATGCAGAGTTTAACCGCACTACACCACCATTTTCACAAGAATGTTCATATAACAAAATGTTGTTCTATGGACATTCTTTTACAACAATTTGAGGTTTATATTAGTAGTTTTAGGTGTGTTATAAAATTTATTTTAATTGTTACAATATATTTTTTTATATATCATTGACCAGTAGGATATAACTTAATTCTATTTTTATGGACTATTTGTGTTTTATTTGTTAGCTTATCAAGTATTGTAACATTATTTCTTAAATCTATGTTTATTATTTCATATGGCCCTTTATAATTTGGATCAAGTTTATGGCCTGTTTCATTTTTAAGTAATACTAAATCTTTAGTTCTAAAATTATATTCTAATGTTTTCTTATCATAGTTAAGTTTTTGCTTATGTTTATAATTTCCTAGAAGTATTTGAGCTCTCTTATATGCTACTTCTAGCCTAAATTTTGCCTCTTTTGCATAGTCATCTATGTTGTATAGAGGTGAAATTCTATCAATGTTGATTTCCTGTTCAAACTTATTTGGACATTTTGAAAAAATTAGCTCATAGGGGCAGTAATTATGAACTGTAGATGGTGTAGTGTTAAACAATATGTGAAATACTTTAACCAATCATCCCAGTCCGTTTTGTCTACAGAAATGTAAGATCGTACGTATTCGTTAAATGTTCTGTGACTTCTTTCTACTGTCCCTAATGTTTGATGGTGGTGCGCTGTTGAAGTTATTTTTTCAATATTTAGTAGTTTACACAGTTCTGTCAAAATAGAATTTTTATATTCCGTGCCCATATCTGATACGAAAGTTCTCATTGGACCATAGGTGAGTACGAAATTTTCAAATATCGCCTTAGCGATTGTCTGGGCATGTTTGTCTTGTATTGGTATTGTTACTAAGTATTTGGTTAAATCACATATTAGTGTTATTGCATATTCATTTCCTTGTAGCGATCTTGGAAATGGTCCTATTGTATCTACATAAACTATGTCAAAGGGTTTCCTAGGTGTCTCTGTCATAGTCATAGGACATTTTATATTCTTAATAATTTTTGCTGTTTGGCATTTATGACAGGATTTGATATATTTAGATATGTCCTTGGACATATTTTTCCAGTAGTAAAACCTTTTTATTTTCTTTGTTGTCCTATAGATTCCACAATGTCCTCCTTGTACCGGATCATCGTGATACTTCAACAAAATATCAAGAATTGCCTTGGCATTTCTATTATCAATTTGGGTCACCTCATTTAATAGCGCTATTTTAATTTTATTTAATATCTTATTGCCCATTATTTTAAAATCATTAATGGAGATAAATTCGAAAATTTTCTCACTAGGTGCCACTTATAAATTATGAATATTGTGGCCACATTTTCGAGCCTAGGGTAAAATTGTCCGTAGTCAAGATTCCCATTAGTAAACAAATCATTAATATGTTTATATGTAACTATAGATTTTCCCTTTTTGATGTAACATCTTCTGGGGGAAATCTTTAGTTTATAGTATTTTCTGACGTCAGTGTTATTTAGAGGTACATATATACTGGGCTCTTTAGTTTTGTTTATACTTTGTTGAATATTGCTTTTTACTGGATTCTTCTGATTTTCCGTCCTTTCTTTATTTTTCATTGATCTTGTTGTAGCTCTCAATACGGAACAAATCTTGTCATTCATATCTTTCAAGTCATTAATGGTGATGCGTGATAATGCATCTGCGATATAATTATCTTTTCCCCTAAGATATTCTACTGTGAAGTCATATTCTTCTAAGTCTAACCTCATTCTTGTTAATTTGGAGCTTGGATTTTTAATGGAAAATAGGTATGTCAACGGTCTGTGGTCAGAGCGGACGAGAAAGTGTTTTCCATGTATATAAGGCCTGGAGGAATTTATAGCCCAATGAATAGCTGTTAACTCTTGTTCGATAGTGGATTTATTACTTTCACCTTTAGTAAAAGTTTTCGAAGCATATGCAATTGGAAGTTGTTTACCTTCATATTCCTGTGTAAGTACAGCACCACAAGCTTGTTTGCTTGCGTCTGTTGTTATACAAAATTCTTTTGTGAAGTCAGGATATTAAAGAAATGTCGGGCTCATTAAGGCCTTTTTTAAATATTCAAATGCCTGATTGCATTCTTTTGTCCATTCAAATTTTCCGCCCTTTTTCGATAGTTTCGTCAAATGTCTAGAATATTCTGAAAAATTTTTAATAAATCTACGATAGTAATTGCAAAAAGCTACGTATCTTTTCGCACTATTCGCGTCCGTTGGTGTTGGATAATTTTTAATAACAGAATATTTAGTATCATCTGGCAGAATACCTTTGTCAGTGCATTTGTGACCAAGGTATGTTACTTCCTTCATAAAGAATGAACATTTTTCCGGGTGCAACTTTAGATTACTTTTTCTGCATAATTGAAATACTTCCCTTAAGTTTGCTATCATATGTTTGTCCGAGCATCCTAATACAACCAAGTCGTCCATATACAGGAATGCTTGATTTGGTTTTAGGCTGCTAAAAGCTAGTGTCATCATTCTTTGAAATGAGTTAGGAGCTACCTTGAGACCATAGGGTAATCTTGTAAATCTATATGAACCTTTATTGGTTGAAAATGATGTTAAGTCTCTAGACTGGTCGTCTAATTCGATTTGATGAAATCCAGACATCAGATCTAAACAAGAAAAATATTTTGCTCTACACGCAAAGAAAAAACATGGTTGATACAATCACAAACGCAAACTATCATTAATGTTTGTGGTTATGATTGTGTCAAACACGTCTTAAGTAACAATATATGGTCAGACATAATGTTTTTAGCTAATTATTGTCTCAAACATATTACTATGTTCAGAAGAAAAACGCAAACGACCTTTCCAACCATGTTTCTATATTTCCCTACACCATGCAAAATGTCTATTGCAACATGTTATATGGTTCTCACAATAAAAACAATAACAAATTTATTCTCTAAAATTTATTTTTTTATTAAAAATACATGTGTATGTACATATAATTTGTTTTACATATACACTAAAGCATATGATAAAAATTAAATTAAATACATACATTTAAGACTTGTAAAAACAAAGTCAAGCAGAAACCATCCATTTATATATATTATAAAATCCACCGTATCGATATAATGTTTTACGGTAGTTGAAAAAACTCGGGGGCTTCTAATAAAATTTTGTGTCAAAATTGTTATCTCGTCTTCAACGTTGTAGGTGTTTTTGGCTGCAAGAAAGACAACGTTTATACATGTATGTGTGTATTTTTATAATTATATTTAAATTACTTACCTGTTTTAATAAACGTATAAGTTTTGCAGTTTTTCTCCCAGAAAAAGTTTTTATTATTTTGTAATAATTCAAGTCTTCCGATTAGCTGAAGCTCGCAGACGTAAATGACGTGAAAAAATTTGAGTTTCTTTATACATTGTTTGTTTTGACAATAAATGTTTCCTCAATTAGAGAATGTGTTTTTGAGCAAACAAAAATTATGGTTCTAAACATACCTTTTGTGTGCAACTTATATTATGATTTTAATTGTATAATTGAAAATGTATATATTATAGTAGCAATCATTTCACATAATTTCATATGTTTAGCTAGATCAGAGTAATTTTTAAGGTGTAAAACACCATATAATATTATTATAGTGATTTTAAAAATGTTAAGGACAAAAAATATTTTTTCAAGTTATATTAGGACTATAATAAATTTATTAGGGTAAACATATTAGGCAAATATGAACAAACATGGTCGTAGTGAACATTCATTAATCATGTTTTTTCTCTGCGTGTACCAAGTTGGTCTAGTATATCATCGATTCTTGGTAAAGGAAATTTATCAGCTATTAGTTTTTTATTTATTTGTCGGTAATCGACCACAAGTCTCCATCTTTTCTGTTCAGAGTTCGGTAAAGATTTCTTTGGAACTAACAGAATTGGACTGTTATACTCAGAATATGATTGTTCTACTAATTCATCATTTATCAACTGATTTACTTGCTTGTCTATTTCTTCTTTGTGGTTATGAGGCATTCTATAGTTCTTTATGTAAACCGGTGTTGAATCATTTGTTCTTAACTTTTGCTTATAAAAATTAGCAGGTTCTGTCTCAATTCCAAATATGTCATGAAATTCAGAGCATAGTTCGGTTAATATTTTTTCGAATGGTTTGGGAAAATTCTTCTGTAATTTTTCTAATATTTCAGATTTTCTGTCATTATTGATACTATTTCTTTTTGTTATACAATTGAACCTGTAATTTCGAAAAGGGCACGAGTCACACTTTTTTCAAATATCACCTTTTGACGCCATTTAATTCATTTAAGGGTTTTACGTATTCTCTGTGAATATGGTAGATCTTCAAGTGCAACAAACCACCTTATATGACCCTCGAAATCTAAAGTCTGTATGAAAAGGGCACGAGTCCGGGACTTATGCCCTTTTCAGGGGAAACAAAATGCAAATGTATAATATTTGTATAGAATTCTATTATTGGCACCTCGTCTCTGATGCAGCCTACTGTGTATTTTTATTCTGAATTATTTTCCTCAGCCGCGCTAGTCAATTGGCTAGACAAGCCAAGCTAGCTATTGTGAACGAGTCGCAAACAAAGGTCCCAACGAAGTGGGTACCTTTGTCCTGGATTATATTAAAAAAAATATTGGTCATGATGCCAAAGAACTGCACCTATTTTCAGATGGTTGTGCCGGCCAAAATCGGAATCATGCCATGGTCCGTCTTCTTTTATCTTTGGTAGGGGAACAAAATAGCAATATAACTGAGATCCAATATTACATACCCAAACGAGGCCATTCATTCCTGCCAAACGATAGAATGTTTGGGACAGCAAAGAGACATATTCGAAAAAATGACAGGATATACACACCAGCCGAGTATGAAAATCTTATAGTTGAGGCTAATGAAAATTTTGAAATTAGAAGGCCTAAAACTGAAGAAATTATTGACATAAAAAAATGGTGGCCGAACCATTACAAGAAACTGGTGCTTTCTGTGGATTCCTATGGCATAAGAGTACCCAAGGAAAAAAAAAACTTTTGCTATTTCCCAAGTGTCACATTTCACATTTTCCAAGTCTACACCAGGCCTTGTTACAACACGTGAATCTATAGATTGTTTATCCAGTTATGAATTCCAGCTCTTACAGAGAATGGGCACCAGCCCGCCTTTACCATCAAATGATACTCCTGCGTATGCTGGCAAAGTGCCAATCAATGAAAAGAAACTAACAGATTTGAAAAAACTAGAAAAATACATTCCAGAAAAGTACCAAAATTTCTATGCAGAGATTTTTGCATGGCCAACAACTTCAGCTAATGAACAATATGAAGAAAATAATGATGATTAAATGTCAGTTCTTCCGAAAATCTTTGGATTTGCGATTATTTCTAACAAGTCATTTCGAAAAAGGCATAAGTCCAAAAATTTCAACCACCAAAATTGTATGTTACATGCTTTTTTTAAAAATAAATAAATGGCACAAAAATTATATTTGTTTTTATTTATTAACTTCTATATTCAGTTTCTTAACCATCATAGATTTTTTCCGAACAAATACGTTTTTTGTTAATCCTGAAAAGCTTTAATGTATGGACTCATGCCCTTTTCGAAATGACGGGTTCAATTGTAGTTATGGATGTTTTCTGTTACTATATAATTTGTTTGTACTGTGGTTGTAGTATCATTAGTATTTAATAGGCGTTATTAGTTTTCACGAGTGTGTTTGCAATAAATACACCTGGAGCTATTTCCTGATTGGGTACCAATATGTCTTCTTCGGACATTTCAAAGTGTACTTTACGTATGACCTCTGATCTGGCTGGTAGCACAATGTTTTCGCTATTGTTTGTTAGTGGTATTTTAATATCATGTGTAATGTTGACAGGTCTAAGAATTAGGTAGTCGTAGTCATTGTTAAAGTCTAATACACAATTGTATTTCTTTATAAAATCCATTCCAATAATTCCGTCGCATGTAATAGGAAAATTATCATTTACAACATGAAAAATATGGGGTATAAAAAAATTTTGATTCCTTAATTCAAATAATATAGTACCTATTGATTTAATTTCACCTTTTCCTATTCCACTTATTGATGTAGTCTTATTTGTATGTATTTTGGTACGTTCAAAATATTTTGATTTAACTAAAGATATGTCTGCTCCTGTGTCTACTAATAATGTTAGTTTGGTATTAGTGTTACCTATGTAAGTGTTAATGAAGAAACAAGAGTTACGATTAAGGTTATATACTTTTCTTCTTATTGATTCAATCCTAGGGGATGATTCAAGTTTTCCGAATCTCTGTCATTACTTTCTGTTGCGTGTACATGGTTTCTACGATTGTTGCGTCTTTGTTGATTTTGGTTAAGGTTAGTGTTTCTACCATTACTGTTATAGTTATTGTTACTAGTATTAAAATTGTTGTACATAATTACTATTTCGGGGATTATTATTTCTCTGATAATTATTTCTTCGATAATTACCTCGTAGGAGAAATTTGTTGTTATCTCTACGATAACACTATGCTAGTTGAAAAAACTGACAAGCCGGGCTCATGGCGTTTTAACATAATTCGGGGACGCTGAATCCAGTGGTGCCCGCGGTTTTTTCAGATTGGCTCTGGCTTTCGAGATATACCATTATTTCGAAAATGGAGGAGGTTGCACAACATATATTCGCGTAACTCAAAAACGGTTTAGTTTATTGAAATTACTAAAAAAACCGAAATTCCGCAATAAAATTTCATTTCAGAAAAGTAAAACTCTTTTTCTAATATGAGTAGTCGTATTGAAACATAATTTTTTTTTGAAAAAAAAATTAATTTTTTTATCAAAATTTCGAAATTTTTGTTTTTTAAAAATTCATACAAAATTAAAAAATGCAGCTAGGCTTCTAATTTTTTGCAGACTTATAAAAAACGAAGCTACAAACAAAACAAGCCATAAATGATTAAAATCTGTTTGCAACTTTTGATTTTATTCACAAAAGTCGACAAATTTTAATTAATTAAAGAATTTCATAAAACGCAATATTTGTATGGGAGCCCCCTAAGGGAAATTCTTAAATTAATGAAAAATTTGTCGACTTTTGTGAATAAAATCAAAAGTTGCAAACAGATTTTAATCATTTATGGCTTATTTTGTTTGTAGCTTCGTTTTTTATAAGTCTGCAAAAAATTAGAAGCCTAGCTGCATTTATGAATTTTTAAAAAACAAAAATTTCGAAATTTTGATAAAAAAAATTAATTTTTTTTTCAAAAAAAAATTATGTTTCAATAACGACTACCTACTCATATTAGAAGAAGAGTTTTACTTTTCTGAAATGAAATTTTATTGCGGAATTTCGGTTTTTTTTAGTAATTTCAATAAACTAAACCGTTTTTGAGTTACGCGAATATATGTTGAGCAACCTCCTCCATTTTCGAAATAACGGTATATCTTGAAAACCAGAGCCAATCTGAAAAAACCACGGGCACCACTGGATTCAGCGTCCCCGAATTATGTTAAAACGCCATGTGCCCGGCTTGTCACGAAAAAAAAGTGTCAATTTCATGCACAGTGTAATTATTAGTGTTTTGCCTATACTGGAGTATGGTATTTTGTTGTCCCGCAGCTTCAGTGCAACTATTTATGAATTTACTAATAGCATCATTAAGAGTGTTAAACTGTCCTGCTTCCATGATAAGTTTTACCTTATCTATGGTGCAGTTCTTAGTTAAGGCTTTTACAGCTACATTAGTAGCATATTCGCTGGATAGGCCGTCTGTAATGTAAGCATTTTCCAATGATCTTGTTAGCGTCTCTATTTCATTACAATAAGTATTAGCTGTCTTTGTATTCTGTTTTATATTCATTATTTTGGCAGTTATAACTTCTACTGATTCGCCTTTAACTGTTTTTTGTAGTTTATTATAATTTCTGTTATTGTGTTTTCGTTATTTATTAAGTGCCCATTTAGACAGGGAAACATCTGGAAGGGAAACATTTTGTTTGGTAGCAATTTACGGGTGGGGAAGAGAGAATGGTTTTTGTGTTCGGTACTCGGCGGCACGCTTTGTTCTCATTTTCTTTGTTGACATTTACTTTGCTTTCTGAGAAAAAAACAACAATATAAACAGAATGTTTCCGGCAACATGTTCGTCTGTGTGACCGAGAATGAAAAAACAAAAGAGAATTCCAGATGTTTTCCTTCCAAATGTTCGCTCGTCTAAACTCGGACTAAGTTTCTTGCGTTTCCTTTTAGTTTAGTCTTAATTAATGAAATCGCTACGGCTTCATGAGAACCTTTTATCAGATCTACTAATTTTAATGAATCCACGAATGAACCGAGCTTTTCAGCTTTACCGTCAAATTCAGTTATTAGTTTGGAAGCGGTATTAAGAAATTCTACTACAGTTTGCGTCATTTTCGTGTTTTTTTCTTGTAATGATGGGAATTGTTCAAAATTTATTGGTTCATGGAGTGTAGTTGGTACTTCTAAGTTGAATCCTTTCTTTATTGCTATATTAATTAATCTGTATCTTATGTCATTGTAGAAAGCTTCAGCTGCTATTTTGTGATTTGTCGTAAGTCTGCTGTAATTAACATTTAAGAGTATTCTAATTTCTTCTAAATGGTTTAATAATATTTCTAAATGTTTATGAAGTGTTTCTTTCTTTATTGGTCTGTCTAAATTAATACATTTATATGATTGATTGAATTTTTCTTTTATGTTTCTACCCTTTTTTAAAATACTTTTCCAATCCATATAGAAACTTAAACTTTGTCCAAATCATTAGCCTTACTAAGATATCTCTTTCTAAGTGACCTTTTATGCAAAATGTAGATTTAAAGTAGCAAATTAGTTACTGATACTATTACTAAAATTAATGTTAACATCCATATGGATTTTAATTCTTCAGTGTGATCGACAATTTCTATATTATTTACAACATTTGCGTTTGTATCCTTTATTTTTGAATTTGGTTTTCCCATATTTAGCTTTTAGTTTATTTATTTTATATTCTAAAAAATTTTTTTTTTTTTTTTTTTTAATTGTGTCACATTATTTGGTTAAAAAAATTCTTTGCCTTGAGCGATTTGTTCGCTTATAGGCTCTAAGAGTGCAGATAAAGGCCCGCACGCCTGTTTTATAATAATCAAAAAAATATTAATTCAAGGTTTTTCTATTTGCCATTAAAAATTCTAGTTTGGAAATCCTTTCCCAAATTTTGGTTTTTGCGTATAACCTCCCCTTCTTCTAGGCTTTTTTGTTTTGATTGGTGCTGATGACGTGAGGGTTGCCTTGTTTGTCTTCTGGCGTGCCTTGTATTCCTCAAGGGTTATGGGCTGAGGTCCCTCTTTCATTGAATAAAACTCCTGCTCCTAATTGCCTCTTGGCCAGGCGGTACTTCTTTTACGCAGCTGACGGAACTTTTTGGCTGATCCGTCAGGACAAAATTAAAATTAAAAATTAAAATATATTTTTGGTTACTTTGGGTGCTCTACAAGGAAACACTCCAAAGAACTGGCAGGATCGCCATGTAGTATTTAACCAAATAAATGTTTGTTTTTATTGCGAGCAACCCGTGGTGTTGCTCGAGCAAGTGTGATGTTATTCTTGTCATTTGTTTTTACAATCATTTATGCTTATATACTACTTATGAGAATAATGATTAGCCTAATTTTACGAATACTTATTAACTAACGCATGGGAACCTTTAACGCAATATGATCCGTGTATAATAAGTGGTTCCCATGCAAAATAAATATTTACAGTAGGCCGCATGAACAGTGCACGTTTGCAAAAGTGCCGACGCTGCACATTAGTTACTTGTGTTGAACTGACCAACGACAATAAGTGTCAGTTTCAAGTGTTTGTGTGCAGGTCTCTAAAATAATGCAAACATGCACTACACATGATAGCACACCTTGTGAATACCCCAATTGTTTATCATAAAATATGTTTTTAATTCCTTATATAAACATTTATCTTACACACTGTAATTGAACAAAGTTAAACACAGCCGCGCACATGTGCATTCTTCGCGTAAAAAACAAAAACAATTGTTTACTGAAATAGGCACCAATACTCTGCTCCATAAAATATTAGAACACTTTTGCATGTTTCTTATATTTCTGCACTCCTGTTATACAACTCGCTTTCAAATCATATTTTTGGCCTTTTTTGATTTTATAAAATACATACATACATACATACCACACACACACGCACGTTAAATACACACACACTACGTGTTCAATAAAAAGTACAGATAAGTACGCTAAAAATACTGTACATGTACGTTAAAAGAAGTTATGTACGTTATCGTAGTGTTTGTGTGCGTCAGCTCACTCGCTGTGTACCGTATATGTTTCTGTACACATTCACAAACAGAAAAATGCTTTTTTTTTTTATTTTGTACTCTTGTACCGAATGTGTATGTGTATTGTTCATGGTAAAATACGGTATGGTACTCTTAATTGTGTACTTTACATTTTTTTTTCGTACGCTGCTAATATGTGAGCATTGTACTTGATTTGGATTCGTTAACTATATTATACACCATATATTTTTAATATTACATATTTATACAATCGTACATACCTCGTAGTTAAGAATTTCGTGCAATAAATACTGCCTATATGGGGATCATTGAGGAATTACTTATCGTACCTGAAGAAAAGAAATACACGCCAAGCAACTCCATTGTCTCCATATTAATAGGTGAACTTCTCTAAAATTGATTCGTGCAAGTGCAGTTGTCTCTTATATGACGGAAAAAGGACAATTATTAATTAAATACTTCCCCTACAAGAAATAAATGAGCAAATAGTCATATTTTTCACGTTGGTGTTAAGAAAATGATAAAAAGAAATTACCGAAATCAAGTTTTCTGTCATTTCTTTCTATCATTTTCTTAACACCAACGTGAAAAGTGTAACTTTTCGTTCACTAAAAAAATAAGGGGAACAAAGAATTTATTTGCTTTAGTATTTGTTTTATTTACGTAATATAAAGAGGAAAAAAAGAAGAAAAGATTGAACGGAAATAAAAATCATAGAAAATATTAAATAAATAAGAGTTAAACACTTTAGGTTAAATTTTATGTTTAATGTTGTTAATATAAAAGTTATTTGTTTGTAAAATACCAAACTAAAACCAGAAAAGGGAAATACTATATACTTACCGGAATAATTTATGTTTGCTCTTCTAGTGTGTCAATCGTATTAAGTGTTTTGATAATACATATTGAATCTTCATCGTTTAAGAGAGCTCTTTTCGACAGATAAGTTTTAAGTAGAGGCGGAAATAGCAAGGTTGTCTCGGTGTGAGAAACCGTTAAGGTATGCAGATGAGGGGATATAAATATAAAGGTTTTGAGATAATTTGTCAGTTTTAGTTCGGTATATGTATATTGTTGTTATAAGTTATTATTAGGGATGCGATTTCCATGCAAATGCATGTTTTTTTTTGTCGATAGTCTAAGTACGATGTCGATTTGTTTTTGCATATTGTTGCATATTTTGGTGAAAATGCATATTTAGATTTTAAATGCATATTTGACATTTTTAATGGTTTTTTAATTTTCATATTATAAAGAAGTTCTTAAAAACAAGATGCTTTTATAGTTAAGGCTTCCAATTGGTTTAAAAATGTTTACCCAAAACTGTTGCAAGCTACTTGCTTGGCACGTGGGTTATACCGCGTTGCAGATAATTTAGAAGCCAATTCGATAATATTGCAATTTTTAATGAAATGTATCCCTTTATTCCCCTGCCACCGCAGCCAGTAGAAGCAAAATGGAGGCCTGGCTAGATGCTTCAGAAATCTATTAAAAAACTTCGAGTAATTTAAGAATGTCCGATGAGTGTGCAACAGAGAACGGCTTTGTGTGATTGCAAAAAATTCGCATGCAATGAACAACATCAAATACAATCATTTGTGTTCATGCAATCAAACTTTCTCAGCCACACACATTGGTGTTGTTTTAAAATTCATTTAAGTCATGCACAGCGTATTGGCTTTGCCATTCATACCATGTTTAGCTTCGTTCGTCAATTATTGCTTTGGTAAAAAAATCATACAAAGAAAAATACACAAAAATCATTGCTCTGATGCCTATTCAGCAGTTGCTATGTATGTAGTACGTATTAAAGTTTTTGCATATGCTGGGGCCTGATTCTTGCAGTCGTGATCGAGTATTTTCTCGATTCGAAAGCAATTTAATATCTAATTATTTCAGTCAATACGGAACGAATCGGAGTTATTTTTTCAGTATTGTAAAGCATTAAAGTTTCACAATACTGAAAATAAACTGCCAGAATTAGGCCCCTGGATTCGAAAGAAAAAAAAATGAAATGAAACTAAACGCACATAGGTACAAACAATTTCCATAGAAACAGAAGTCTGTTTTTATTTTTTATCATTTCTTAAAAAGTACAGGGGGGCTACCGCGTATTTCGATTCGAAAAGCAACATTTTTCGAAAGCAATTTCCGAAAGGGATTTTTATTGTTCGTAATAAAGAGTTGCCGTTACGAAAGGAATTTTTTGTTTTCGAAAAGGTATTAACAACTTCCGTTCCGGTAACCCCCCAGTAATTCTGTATGTACAATGTATTGTTGTTAATGTTGCTTGTTACGCTTTTAAAAAACTAGCAACAAAAACAAATTGGATTTATTTGAACTTATGCAAGGCGAATTAACTACAGGTGCTGTCGAAACGGCATATGATTTTGACAGTTCGAGCTTATTTGTTTTGATTTGTTAGTGTTTTGCTAAGAATTGTTGACATTTCGAGCTATAAGCACTAACAATGCAATACAAAAAACCCTATGTTGTTTCTTTTATTTTTGGATTGTTGTAGTTCCGATACCACCTGTAGTTGAATTCGCCTTGAACTTATGCCTACAACAATCATACCAACAAAGCGACTCGTACTCATACCAATTTACATTCGTCGTTGTCTCATCGAGTGGGCAATGACTGCAATTGTGTTAGTCCCAATTCACATTATACGATTTTTGTCGTTGCGATTATTGTCGTTTCCTCTTTGAAGTCGGTCTCGTATTTACATTGTACTATTTTAATACATTTTTCGTCAAATGAGAGAACGAATAAATGAACAAAACGAATCGAAGAGTACACTCGCTTCTGTACCCCTTATAATTCCTCTCACCCCTCTTGCCTATAAAGTAAGAATCGCAACGACAAAAATCGTATAATGTGAATGGGCACTTATTGCGTGCGCATCAATTAATGCAAACAATAACAAAACTCACACATGCACAAATCAAATGTGTACGAAACGATGTCAAAATTACCAACGTTGAACTTTGTTTTGCAGGCAAAGAGTGAACGTAAATTTAAGCGTATGAGTAAATCAAGAAAAATAGTGATTTTTGCAGTTCTCTGGTGTGCAATCAAAAAGCAAAAGAAATATTAAATTTAAAAACATCAGAAGTCAATTAGCATTTCGTCGTTCGTAAATTATTGTGTTCTATAATATATTTAAAATATAAATATATAGAACACAAAAATTTACGAACGATGATTTTTATTTTCCAATTGCGGATATATTGGTGAAACAATAACTAATTAGGAGGGATTTAATTCACTTAATTCGCAAGTCGCATTAATTGATATTGCAAAAAGTAAAATTATAAATGTGGAAGGAAGAATAGGCTGATAAATTTAAAAAAATTCAACAGGTTTTGCAAAAAAAAATTAAGGATTTTAAAAAAAATTTCAAATATTTTTGACCTGATCTGGGGTGTTACTCTCTATTGCGATACGAATACAATTTCGATGCGAAAGCTAAATTCCAACTTGGTACTCTCTGAAATTAAATATGGCGCATTTTGACAGTAATGAAACGTCCAAATACGTAAAATAAATTTAAATTGGAAAATTTCAATAAAATAAAGCATGATGATTTTCGAAAAGAAAAAAATAAAAAGATGCGAAAGAGAAATGCGCGAACGCATTAAAGAGTACCAATCACTAGGTTTGCTAATTTTTTCTTTCGCATTGCAATAGAGAGTAGCCCCCCTGGAATCAAAGTGGGATCTGAAAATACATTTTTTTAAAATGCATTGGCAGTCTTCAAGTATAAGACATTTTAACTTTTAATAAAACAGAACTTATTTATTTAAACAAACAAAAATTTAAATTAGTTATTTAGGTTTTTTAAGATATTTTAATAACAATATCAGCCCAGTTATGAATAAAAACTCCCCGGGGAGCTTTCTCCCATTTTTCCTATTAAATTGTAAAAATGGGAAAAAACTCCCGGGAAATTTTTATTCATAATTGGGCTGCATATGTACTACATTTTTTTTATTTTTTTGTTTTTAGTAAAATAAAAAAAAAACATTTTTTATGGAAAACTTTCAAGATTTTAGTGCATATTTTCTATTTTTTTAGTGCATATTTTTGATTTTTAGTGCATATTTTATGCGCATATTTTGTATTTTTAGTGCGTGAAAATCTCATCCCTATTTATAACTTTTGGATGAAAACATTATTTACCTTAAATATTTTTAGCTATAACTAAATTACATTTTTATGTGCAAAAATATGCACACATACTTATAATTCACTTTCTAAAATTAAATTTTCATTAATTAGTATTGTGGTTATTTTGTTGAACTATTTGTGGTTTTTAATCCAAATTTTTAATATTTTTTAATTAGGCTTAAGTTCATTAAATTTAATTTTCATTAAATTATTTTTATGAAGAAAGGAATTTTACAACATGAAAATTAATTTAAATTGTTATTGATAATCTTTCATTCTTGACCGTGGCCGGGACTCGAACCGCGGCCGGTAGGTTACCATGACATGTTACGATCGCAACCACTCGATCTCCTCAGATGGATTTGCCGTTTTACACTCGCAGCCATCGACGACTGCTGACGTCAATAGTCAAACATCAATTCTTAAACCAAATTGTATTTTAACCTTTGGTAGATCGAAATTTGCTTTTTTGAATTATTATCCATTTTAATTGATTTTAGATGTTTTTTCCCTACTTCTGTTTTTTCTTCTCTAAATTCTTCTTTTAATTCTTCTTCATCGTCATCATTTCGGTCAATATTGTCTTAAGGGAAAGTGGTTTTTGTGGGATTCTCGCAGATTAATAATTCGATTACTTCCGGTGGAAGTGTTAAACGCTTCCTTTGATGAATGTGTGTATTTAAACGCAAAGATGATATAAGTGGATCTGATGTGTCGATTGCTCTATTAAAAACGTCTGATAAATTATCAACACGGCTAGTTTTTCGGGCATGATATAATCTATCAAATTTATACATATTTTATTTCTCGATTCTGCTGCATCCTCTGAAAAACAACCTAACGGAAGTGCTGTATTTTGCAAGATTTCTTTAAAATGAACAATCACTTTGAAAGGATTGTTTAAATTGAGCTTGGCCAGTGCTACTGTCAAATCCAAAGCTTAGAATTAATTCTGTTAACATATAGTTGCTATTATTTAAATCCATTACGGTTACAATAACATCCTTTTGCAACGCCACTATTCTTTTTGCTGTGTGTGTTAAGAGATTTCGTAAATACTTTTCAGAAAAAGGGAGACAAGGCCGTCCCGATCGTGATAAAAATGTTTCATGCGGACATTATTCTTCTGAACTTTCTGATGTGCTTGCTTTTTTTGGGTGTTCGATTATTGTTGTAGAAGTGAAAAAAGTTGGATGTTTATTTTAAAAGTAATTTAGCCTTCTATGGCACTTTTCCCAATTAGCATGTAAATTTTTGCAAAAACTACGAATTTTTTTTGATATATATTCATCGGAAATTTAAACATTTTGTATTATTTTTCTCGCATAGTTAAAAACTAATTATTTCCTTGAGTATTCCCTTAAAGCCAAATTTGCAAAAGATCAGCATATTTAAAGTAATAGTGGCCTGGAAAAAAACAGTTTTCTAAAAATATGCAAAAAAGTGCAAAACGAAACATACTGAAAAGAACGGTACATGTTCCCACCTTCTAAGATTTATAAGCTTTATGCTTGCCAAATGATACCAACATTTTGCAAGTTTACATAAACTTCAAAATTTTTGAAAGCACGAAAATATTCCAGGCTGCATGTAACAGATCATTTTTTTAAACCACCAGTTCTTTTTTTAAAGTTTATTATTACAAAATTAAAGTACTTACTGTCAGAGTCTTTCTCCATATTCAACTTATTTTATAACTCTTTGTTTGTATTTAGGAAAAATAATAAAAAAATGTTGAAAAAAACCAAGTTTGTACTAATTGTTACAACTTTACGCATAATCATTAACTTTGAGATCGTGCTGTATAACGGCAAATTACACTGTGCATGAAATTGACACTTTTTTTTCGTGACAAGCCGGGCACATGGCGTTTTAAGATAATTCGGGGACGCTGAATCCAGTGGTGCCCGTGGTTTTTTCAGATTGGCTCTGGTTTTCGAGATATACCGTTATTTCGAAAATGGAGGAGGTTGCTCAACATATATTCGCGTAACTCAAAAACGGTTAAGTTTATTGAAATTACTAAAAAAACCGAAATTCCGCAATAAAATTTCATTTCAGAAAAGTAAAACTTTTTTGCTAATATGAGTAGTCGTTATTGATACATAATTTTTTAAAAAAAAAAAAATTAATTTTTTTATCAAAATTTCGAAATCTTTGTTTTTTAAAAATTCATAATAAATTAAAAGATGCAGCTAGGCTTCTAATTTTTTGCAGACTTCGCGTAAAAAACAAAAACAATTGTTTACTGAAATAGGCACCAATACTCTGCTCCATAAAATATTAGAACACTTTTGCATGTTTCTTATATTTCTGCACTCCTGTTATACAACTCGCTTTCAAATCATATTTTTGGCCTTTTTTGATTTTATAAAATACATACATACATACATACAACACACACACGCACGTCAAATACACACACACTACGTGTTCAATAAAAAGTACAGATAAGTACGCTAAAAATACTGTACATGTACGTTAAAAGAAGTTATGTACGTTATCGTAGTGTTTGTGTGCGTCAGCTCACTCGCTGTGTACCGTATATGTTTCTGTACACATTCACAAACAGAAAAATGTTTTTTTTTTTATTTTGTACTCTTGTAACGAATGTGTATGTGTATTGTTCATGGTAAAATACGGTATGGTACTCTTAATTGTGTACTTTACATTTTTTTTTCGTACGCTGCTAATATGTGAGCATTGTACTTGATTTGGATTCGTTAACTACATATATTATACACCATATATTTTTAATATTACATATTTATACAATCGTACATACCTCGTAGTTAAGAATTTCGTGCAATAAATACTGCCTATATGGGGATCATTGAGGAATTACTTATCGTACCTGAAGAAAAGAAATACACGCCAAGCAACTCCATTGTCTCCATATTAATAGGTGAACTTCTCTAAAATTGATTCGTGCAAGTGCAGTTGTCTCTTATATGACGGAAAAAGGACAATTATTAATTAAATACTTCCCCTACAAGAAATAAATGAGCAAATAGTCATATTTTTCACGTTGGTGTTAAGAAAATGATAAAAAGAAATTACCGAAATCAAGTTTTCTGTCATTTCTTTCTATCATTTTCTTAACACCAACGTGAAAAGTGTAACTTTTCGTTCACTAAAAAAATAAGGGGAACAAAGAATTTATTTGCTTTAGTATTTGTTTTATTTACGTAATATAAAGAGGAAAAAAAGAAGAAAAGATTGAACGGAAATAAAAATCATAGAAAATATTAAATAAATAAGAGTTAAACACTTTAGGTTAAATTTTATGTTTAATGTTGTTAATATAAAAGTTATTTGGTTGTAAAATACCAAACTAAAACCAGAAAAGGGAAATACTATATACTTACCGGAATAATTTATGTTTGCTCTTCTAGTGTGTCAATCGTATTAAGTGTTTTGATAATACATATTGAATCTTCATCGTTTAAGAGAGCTCTTTTCGACAGATAAGTTTTAAGTAGAGGCGGAAATAGCAAGGTTGTCTCGGTGTGAGAAACCGTTAAGGTATGCAGATGAGGGGATATAAATATAAAGGTTTTGAGATAATTTGTCAGTTTTAGTTCGGTATATGTATATTGTTGTTATAAGTTATTATTAGGGATGCGATTTCCATGCAAATGCATGTTTTTTTTTGTCGATAGTCTAAGTACGATGTCGATTTGTTTTTGCATATTGTTGCATATTTTGGTGAAAATGCATATTTAGATTTTAAATGCATATTTGACATTTTTAATGGTTTTTTAATTTTCATATTATAAAGAAGTTCTTAAAAAAAAGATGCTTTTATAGTTAAGGCTTCCAATTGGTTTAAAAATGTTTATCCAAAACTGTTGCAAGCTACTTGCTTGGCACGTGGGTTATACCGCGTTGCAGATAATTTAGAAGCCAATTCGATAATATTGCAATTTTTAATGAAATGTATCCCTTTATTCCCCTGCCACCGCAGCCAGTAGAAGCAAAATGGAGGCCTGGCTAGATGCTTCAGAAATCTATTAAAAAACTTCGAGTAATTTAAGAATGTTAGAAGAGCTTGGTAATTCCGATGAGTGTGCAACAGAGAACGGCTTTGTGTGATTGCAAAAAATTCGCATGCAATGAACAACATCAAATACAATCATTTGTGTTCATGCAATCAAACTTTCTCAGCCACACACATTGGTGTTGTTTTAAAATTCATTTAAGTCATGCACAGCGTATTGGCTTTGCCATTCATACCATGTTTAGCTTCGTTCGTCAATTATTGCTTTGGTAAAAAAATCATACAAAGAAAAATACACAAAAATCATTGCTCTGATGCCTATTCAGCAGTTGCTATGTATGTAGTACGTATTAAAGTTTTTGCATATGCTGGGGCCTGATTCTTGCAGTCGTGATCGAGTATTTTCTCGATTCGAAAGCAATTTAATATCTAATTATTTCAGTCAATACGGAACGAATCGGAGTTATTTTTTCAGTATTGTAAAGCATTAAAGTTTCACAATACTGAAAATAAACTGCCAGAATTAGGCCCCTGGATTCGAAAGAAAAAAAAATGAAATGAAACTAAACGCACATAGGTACAAACAATTTCCATAGAAACAGAAGTCTGTTTTTATTTTTTATCATTTCTTAAAAAGTACAGGGGGGCTACCGCGTATTTCGATTCGAAAAGCAACATTTTTCGAAAGCAATTTCCGAAAGGGATTTTTATTGTTCGTAATAAAGAGTTGCCGTTACGAAAGGAATTTTTTGTTTTCGAAAAGGTATTAACAACTTCCGTTCCGGTAACCCCCCAGTAATTCTGTATGTACAATGTATTGTTGTTAATGTTGCTTGTTACGCTTTTAAAAAACTAGCAACAAAAACAAATTGGATTTATTTGAACTTATGCAAGGCGAATTAACTACAGGTGCTGTCGAAACGGCATATGATTTTGACAGTTCGAGCTTATTTGTTTTGATTTGTTAGTGTTTTGCTAAGAATTGTTGACATTTCGAGCTATAAGCACTAACAATGCAATACAAAAAACCCTATGTTGTTTCTGTTATTTTTGGATTGTTGTAGTTCCGATACCACCTGTAGTTGAATTCGCCTTGAACTTATGCCTACAACAATCATACCAACAAAGCGACTCGTACTCATACCAATTTACATTCGTCGTTGTCTCATCGAGTGGGCAATGACTGCAATTGTGTTAGTCCCAATTCACATTATACGATTTTTGTCGTTGCGATTATTGTCGTTTCCTCTTTGAAGTCGGTCTCGTATTTACATTGTACTATTTTAATACATTTTTCGTCAAATGAGAGAACGAATAAATGAACAAAACGAATCGAAGAGTACACTCGCTTCTGTACCCCTTATAATTCCTCTCACCCCTCTTGCCTATAAAGTAAGAATCGCAACGACAAAAATCGTATAATGTGAATGGGCACTTATTGCGTGCGCATCAATTAATGCAAACAATAACAAAACTCACACATGCACAAATCAAATGTGTACGAAACGATGTCAAAATTACCAACGTTGAACTTTGTTTTGCAGGCAAAGAGTGAACGTAAATTTAAGCGTATGAGTAAATCAAGAAAAATAGTGATTTTTGCAGTTCTCTGGTGTGCAATCAAAAAGCAAAAGAAATATTAAATTTAAAAACATCAGAAGTCAATTAGCATTTCGTCGTTCGTAAATTATTGTGTTCTATAATATATTTAAAATATAAACATATAGAACACAAAAATTTACGAACGATGATTTTTATTTTCCAATTGCGGATATATTGGTGAAACAATAACTAATTAGGAGGGATTTAATTCACTTAATTCGCAAGTCGCATTAATTGATATTGCAAAAAGTAAAATTATAAATGTGGAAGGAAGAATAGGCTGATAAATTTAAAAAAATTCAACACGTTTTGCAAAAAAAAATTAAGGATTTTAAAAAAAATTTCAAATATTTTTGACCTGATCTGGGGTGTTACTCTCTATTGCGATACGAATACAATTTCGATGCGAAAGCTAAATTCCAACTTGGTACTCTCTGAAATTAAAGATGGCGCATTTTGACAGTAATGAAACGTCCAAATACGTAAAATAAATTTAAATTGGAAAATTTCAATAAAATAAAGCATGAGGATTTTCGAAAAGAAAAAAATAAAAAGATGCGAAAGAGAAATGCGCGAACGCATTAAAGAGTACCAATCACTAGGTTTGCTAATTTTTTCTTTCGCATTGCAATAGAGAGTAGCCCCCCTGGAATCAAAGTGGGATCTGAAAATACATTTTTTTAAAATGCATTGGCAGTCTTCAAGTATAAGACATTTTAACTTTTAATAAAACAGAACTTATTTATTTAAACAAACAAAAATTTAAATTAGTTATTTAGGTTTTTTAAGATATTTTAATAACAATATCAGCCCAGTTATGAATAAAAACTCCCCGGGGAGCTTTCTCCCATTTTTCCTATTAAATTGTAAAAATGGGAAAAAACTCCCGGGAAATTTTTATTCATAATTGGGCTGCATATGTACTACATTTTTTTTATTTTTTTGTTTTTAGTAAAATAAAAAAAAAACATTTTTTATGGAAAACTTTCAAGATTTTAGTGCATATTTTCTATTTTTTTAGTGCATATTTTTGATTTTTAGTGCATATTTTATGCGCATATTTTGTATTTTTAGTGCGTGAAAATCTCATCCCTATTTATAACTTTTGGATGAAAACATTATTTACCTTAAATATTTTTAGCTATAACTAAATTACATTTTTATGTGCAAAAATATGCACACATACTTATAATTCACTTTCTAAAATTAAATTTTCATTAATTAGTATTGTGGTTATTTTGTTGAACTATTTGTGGTTTTTAATCCAAATTTTTAATATTTTTTAATTAGGCTTAAGTTCATTAAATTTAATTTTCATTAAATTATTTTTATGAAGAAAGGAATTTTACAACATGAAAATTAATTTAAATTGTTATTGATAATCTTTCATTCTTGACCGTGGCCGGGACTCGAACCGCGGCCGGTAGGTTACCATGACATGTTACGATCGCAACCACTCGATCTCCTCAGATGGATTTGCCGTTTTACACTCGCAGCCATCGACGACTGCTGACGTCAATAGTCAAACATCAATTCTTAAACCAAATTGTATTTTAACCTTTGGTAGATCGAAATTTGCTTTTTTGAATTATTATCCATTTTAATTGATTTTAGATGTTTTTTCCCTACTTCTGTTTTTTCTTCTCTAAATTCTTCTTTTAATTCTTCTTCATCGTCATCATTTCGGTCAATATTGTCTTAAGGGAAAGTGGTTTTTGTGGGATTCTCGCAGATTAATAATTCGATTACTTCCGGTGGAAGTGTTAAACGCTTCCTTTGATGAATGTGTGTATTTAAACGCAAAGATGATATAAGTGGATCTGATGTGTCGATTGCTCTATTAAAAACGTCTGATAAATTATCAACACGGCTAGTTTTTCGGGCATGATATAATCTATCAAATTTATACATATTTTATTTCTCGATTCTGCTGCATCCTCTGAAAAACAACCTAACGGAAGTGCTGTATTTTGCAAGATTTCTTTAAAATGAACAATCACTTTGAAAGGATTGTTTAAATTGAGCTTGGCCAGTGCTACTGTCAAATCCAAAGCTTAGAATTAATTCTGTTAACATATAGTTGCTATTATTTAAATCCATTACGGTTACAATAACATCCTTTTGCAACGCCACTATTCTTTTTGCTGTGTGTGTTAAGAGATTTCGTAAATACTTTTCAGAAAAAGGGAGACAAGGCCGTCCCGATCGTGATAAAAATGTTTCATGCGGACATTATTCTTCTGAACTTTCTGATGTGCTTGCTTTTTTTGGGTGTTCGATTATTGTTGTAGAAGTGAAAAAAGTTGGATGTTTATTTTAAAAGTAATTTAGCCTTCTATGGCACTTTTCCCAATTAGCATGTAAATTTTTGCAAAAACTACGAATTTTTTTTGATATATATTCATCGGAAATTTAAACATTTTGTATTATTTTTCTCGCATAGTTAAAAACTAATTATTTCCTTGAGTATTCCCTTAAAGCCAAATTTGCAAAAGATCAGCATATTTAAAGTAATAGTGGCCTGGAAAAAAACAGTTTTCTAAAAATATGCAAAAAAGTGCAAAACGAAACATACTGAAAAGAACGGTACATGTTCCCACCTTCTAAGATTTATAAGCTTTATGCTTGCCAAATGATACCAACATTTTGCAAGTTTACATAAACTTCAAAATTTTTGAAAGCACGAAAATATTCCAGGCTGCATGTAACAGATCATTTTTTTAAACCACCAGTTCTTTTTTTAAAGTTTATTATTACAAAATTAAAGTACTTACTGTCAGAGTCTTTCTCCATATTCAACTTATTTTATAACTCTTTGTTTGTATTTAGGAAAAATAATAAAAAAATGTTGAAAAAAACCAAGTTTGTACTAATTGTTACAACTTTACGCATAATCATTAACTTTGAGATCGTGCTGTATAACGGCAAATTACACTGTGCATGAAATTGACACTTTTTTTTCGTGACAAGCCGGGCACATGGCGTTTTAAGATAATTCGGGGACGCTGAATCCAGTGGTGCCCGTGGTTTTTTCAGATTGGCTCTGGTTTTCGAGATATACCGTTATTTCGAAAATGGAGGAGGTTGCTCAACATATATTCGCGTAACTCAAAAACGGTTAAGTTTATTGAAATTACTAAAAAAACCGAAATTCCGCAATAAAATTTCATTTCAGAAAAGTAAAACTTTTTTGCTAATATGAGTAGTCGTTATTGATACATAATTTTTTAAAAAAAAAAAAATTAATTTTTTTATCAAAATTTCGAAATCTTTGTTTTTTAAAAATTCATAATAAATTAAAAGATGCAGCTAGGCTTCTAATTTTTTGCAGACTTCGCGTAAAAAACAAAAACAATTGTTTACTGAAATAGGCACCAATACTCTGCTCCATAAAATATTAGAACACTTTTGCATGTTTCTTATATTTCTGCACTCCTGTTATACAACTCGCTTTCAAATCATATTTTTGGCCTTTTTTGATTTTATAAAATACATACATACATACATACCACACACACACGCACGTCAAATACACACACACTACGTGTTCAATAAAAAGTACAGATAAGTACGCTAAAAATACTGTACATGTACGTTAAAAGAAGTTATGTACGTTATCGTAGTGTTTGTGTGCGTCAGCTCACTCGCTGTGTACCGTATATGTTTCTGTACACATTCACAAACAGAAAAATGTTTTTTTTTTTATTTTGTACTCTTGTAACGAATGTGTATGTGTATTGTTCATGGTAAAATACGGTATGGTACTCTTAATTGTGTACTTTACATTTTTTTTTCGTACGCTGCTAATATGTGAGCATTGTACTTGATTTGGATTCGTTAACTACATATATTATACACCATATATTTTTAATATTACATATTTATACAATCGTACATACCTCGTAGTTAAGAATTTCGTGCAATAAATACTGCCTATATGGGGATCATTGAGGAATTACTTATCGTACCTGAAGAAAAGAAATACACGCCAAGCAACTCCATTGTCTCCATATTAATAGGTGAACTTCTCTAAAATTGATTCGTGCAAGTGCAGTTGTCTCTTATATGACGGAAAAAGGACAATTATTAATTAAATACTTCCCCTACAAGAAATAAATGAGCAAATAGTCATATTTTTCACGTTGGTGTTAAGAAAATGATAAAAAGAAATTACCGAAATCAAGTTTTCTGTCATTTCTTTCTATCATTTTCTTAACACCAACGTGAAAAGTGTAACTTTTCGTTCACTAAAAAAATAAGGGGAACAAAGAATTTATTTGCTTTAGTATTTGTTTTATTTACGTAATATAAAGAGGAAAAAAAGAAGAAAAGATTGAACGGAAATAAAAATCATAGAAAATATTAAATAAATAAGAGTTAAACACTTTAGGTTAAATTTTATGTTTAATGTTGTTAATATAAAAGTTATTTGGTTGTAAAATACCAAACTAAAACCAGAAAAGGGAAATACTATATACTTACCGGAATAATTTATGTTTGCTCTTCTAGTGTGTCAATCGTATTAAGTGTTTTGATAATACATATTGAATCTTCATCGTTTAAGAGAGCTCTTTTCGACAGATAAGTTTTAAGTAGAGGCGGAAATAGCAAGGTTGTCTCGGTGTGAGAAACCGTTAAGGTATGCAGATGAGGGGATATAAATATAAAGGTTTTGAGATAATTTGTCAGTTTTAGTTCGGTATATGTATATTGTTGTTATAAGTTATTATTAGGGATGCGATTTCCATGCAAATGCATGTTTTTTTTTGTCGATAGTCTAAGTACGATGTCGATTTGTTTTTGCATATTGTTGCATATTTTGGTGAAAATGCATATTTAGATTTTAAATGCATATTTGACATTTTTAATGGTTTTTTAATTTTCATATTATAAAGAAGTTCTTAAAAAAAGATGCTTTTATAGTTAAGGCTTCCAATTGGTTTAAAAATGTTTATCCAAAACTGTTGCAAGCTACTTGCTTGGCACGTGGGTTATACCGCGTTGCAGATAATTTAGAAGCCAATTCGATAATATTGCAATTTTTAATGAAATGTATCCCTTTATTCCCCTGCCACCGCAGCCAGTAGAAGCAAAATGGAGGCCTGGCTAGATGCTTCAGAAATCTATTAAAAAACTTCGAGTAATTTAAGAATGTTAGAAGAGCTTGGTAATTCCGATGAGTGTGCAACAGAGAACGGCTTTGTGTGATTGCAAAAAATTCGCATGCAATGAACAACATCAAATACAATCATTTGTGTTCATGCAATCAAACTTTCTCAGCCACACACATTGGTGTTGTTTTAAAATTCATTTAAGTCATGCACAGCGTATTGGCTTTGCCATTCATACCATGTTTAGCTTCGTTCGTCAATTATTGCTTTGGTAAAAAAATCATACAAAGAAAAATACACAAAAATCATTGCTCTGATGCCTATTCAGCAGTTGCTATGTATGTAGTACGTATTAAAGTTTTTGCATATGCTGGGGCCTGATTCTTGCAGTCGTGATCGAGTATTTTCTCGATTCGAAAGCAATTTAATATCTAATTATTTCAGTCAATACGGAACGAATCGGAGTTATTTTTTCAGTATTGTAAAGCATTAAAGTTTCACAATACTGAAAATAAACTGCCAGAATTAGGCCCCTGGATTCGAAAGAAAAAAAAATGAAATGAAACTAAACGCACATAGGTACAAACAATTTCCATAGAAACAGAAGTCTGTTTTTATTTTTTATCATTTCTTAAAAAGTACAGGGGGGCTACCGCGTATTTCGATTCGAAAAGCAACATTTTTCGAAAGCAATTTCCGAAAGGGATTTTTATTGTTCGTAATAAAGAGTTGCCGTTACGAAAGGAATTTTTTGTTTTCGAAAAGGTATTAACAACTTCCGTTCCGGTAACCCCCCAGTAATTCTGTATGTACAATGTATTGTTGTTAATGTTGCTTGTTACGCTTTTAAAAAACTAGCAACAAAAACAAATTGGATTTATTTGAACTTATGCAAGGCGAATTAACTACAGGTGCTGTCGAAACGGCATATGATTTTGACAGTTCGAGCTTATTTGTTTTGATTTGTTAGTGTTTTGCTAAGAATTGTTGACATTTCGAGCTATAAGCACTAACAATGCAATACAAAAAACCCTATGTTGTTTCTGTTATTTTTGGATTGTTGTAGTTCCGATACCACCTGTAGTTGAATTCGCCTTGAACTTATGCCTACAACAATCATACCAACAAAGCGACTCGTACTCATACCAATTTACATTCGTCGTTGTCTCATCGAGTGGGCAATGACTGCAATTGTGTTAGTCCCAATTCACATTATACGATTTTTGTCGTTGCGATTATTGTCGTTTCCTCTTTGAAGTCGGTCTCGTATTTACATTGTACTATTTTAATACATTTTTCGTCAAATGAGAGAACGAATAAATGAACAAAACGAATCGAAGAGTACACTCGCTTCTGTACCCCTTATAATTCCTCTCACCCCTCTTGCCTATAAAGTAAGAATCGCAACGACAAAAATCGTATAATGTGAATGGGCACTTATTGCGTGCGCATCAATTAATGCAAACAATAACAAAACTCACACATGCACAAATCAAATGTGTACGAAACGATGTCAAAATTACCAACGTTGAACTTTGTTTTGCAGGCAAAGAGTGAACGTAAATTTAAGCGTATGAGTAAATCAAGAAAAATAGTGATTTTTGCAGTTCTCTGGTGTGCAATCAAAAAGCAAAAGAAATATTAAATTTAAAAACATCAGAAGTCAATTAGCATTTCGTCGTTCGTAAATTATTGTGTTCTATAATATATTTAAAATATAAACATATAGAACACAAAAATTTACGAACGATGATTTTTATTTTCCAATTGCGGATATATTGGTGAAACAATAACTAATTAGGAGGGATTTAATTCACTTAATTCGCAAGTCGCATTAATTGATATTGCAAAAAGTAAAATTATAAATGTGGAAGGAAGAATAGGCTGATAAATTTAAAAAAATTCAACACGTTTTGCAAAAAAAAATTAAGGATTTTAAAAAAAATTTCAAATATTTTTGACCTGATCTGGGGTGTTACTCTCTATTGCGATACGAATACAATTTCGATGCGAAAGCTAAATTCCAACTTGGTACTCTCTGAAATTAAAGATGGCGCATTTTGACAGTAATGAAACGTCCAAATACGTAAAATAAATTTAAATTGGAAAATTTCAATAAAATAAAGCATGATGATTTTCGAAAAGAAAAAAATAAAAAGATGCGAAAGAGAAATGCGCGAACGCATTAAAGAGTACCAATCACTAGGTTTGCTAATTTTTTCTTTCGCATTGCAATAGAGAGTAGCCCCCCTGGAATCAAAGTGGGATCTGAAAATACATTTTTTTAAAATGCATTGGCAGTCTTCAAGTATAAGACATTTTAACTTTTAATAAAACAGAACTTATTTATTTAAACAAACAAAAATTTAAATTAGTTATTTAGGTTTTTTAAGATATTTTAATAACAATATCAGCCCAGTTATGAATAAAAACTCCCCGGGGAGCTTTCTCCCATTTTTCCTATTAAATTGTAAAAATGGGAAAAAACTCCCGGGAAATTTTTATTCATAATTGGGCTGCATATGTACTACATTTTTTTTATTTTTTTGTTTTTAGTAAAATAAAAAAAAAACATTTTTTATGGAAAACTTTCAAGATTTTAGTGCATATTTTCTATTTTTTTAGTGCATATTTTTGATTTTTAGTGCATATTTTATGCGCATATTTTGTATTTTTAGTGCGTGAAAATCTCATCCCTATTTATAACTTTTGGATGAAAACATTATTTACCTTAAATATTTTTAGCTATAACTAAATTACATTTTTATGTGCAAAAATATGCACACATACTTATAATTCACTTTCTAAAATTAAATTTTCATTAATTAGTATTGTGGTTATTTTGTTGAACTATTTGTGGTTTTTAATCCAAATTTTTAATATTTTTTAATTAGGCTTAAGTTCATTAAATTTAATTTTCATTAAATTATTTTTATGAAGAAAGGAATTTTACAACATGAAAATTAATTTAAATTGTTATTGATAATCTTTCATTCTTGACCGTGGCCGGGACTCGAACCGCGGCCGGTAGGTTACCATGACATGTTACGATCGCAACCACTCGATCTCCTCAGATGGATTTGCCGTTTTACACTCGCAGCCATCGACGACTGCTGACGTCAATAGTCAAACATCAATTCTTAAACCAAATTGTATTTTAACCTTTGGTAGATCGAAATTGGCTTTTTTGAATTATTATCCATTTTAATTGATTTTAGATGTTTTTTCCCTACTTCTGTTTTTTCTTCTCTAAATTCTTCTTTTAATTCTTCTTCATCGTCATCATTTCGGTCAATATTGTCTTAAGGGAAAGTGGTTTTTGTGGGATTCTCGCAGATTAATAATTCGATTACTTCCGGTGGAAGTGTTAAACGCTTCCTTTGATGAATGTGTGTATTTAAACGCAAAGATGATATAAGTGGATCTGATGTGTCGATTGCTCTATTAAAAACGTCTGATAAATTATCAACACGGCTAGTTTTTCGGGCATGATATAATCTATCAAATTTATACATATTTTATTTCTCGATTCTGCTGCATCCTCTGAAAAACAACCTAACGGAAGTGCTGTATTTTGCAAGATTTCTTTAAAATGAACAATCACTTTGAAAGGATTGTTTAAATTGAGCTTGGCCAGTGCTACTGTCAAATCCAAAGCTTAGAATTAATTCTGTTAACATATAGTTGCTATTATTTAAATCCATTACGGTTACAATAACATCCTTTTGCAACGCCACTATTCTTTTTGCTGTGTGTGTTAAGAGATTTCGTAAATACTTTTCAGAAAAAGGGAGACAAGGCCGTCCCGATCGTGATAAAAATGTTTCATGCGGACATTATTCTTCTGAACTTTCTGATGTGCTTGCTTTTTTTGGGTGTTCGATTATTGTTGTAGAAGTGAAAAAAGTTGGATGTTTATTTTAAAAGTAATTTAGCCTTCTATGGCACTTTTCCCAATTAGCATGTAAATTTTTGCAAAAACTACGAATTTTTTTTGATATATATTCATCGGAAATTTAAACATTTTGTATTATTTTTCTCGCATAGTTAAAAACTAATTATTTCCTTGAGTATTCCCTTAAAGCCAAATTTGCAAAAGATCAGCATATTTAAAGTAATAGTGGCCTGGAAAAAAACAGTTTTCTAAAAATATGCAAAAAAGTGCAAAACGAAACATACTGAAAAGAACGGTACATGTTCCCACCTTCTAAGATTTATAAGCTTTATGCTTGCCAAATGATACCAACATTTTGCAAGTTTACATAAACTTCAAAATTTTTGAAAGCACGAAAATATTCCAGGCTGCATGTAACAGATCATTTTTTTAAACCACCAGTTCTTTTTTTAAAGTTTATTATTACAAAATTAAAGTACTTACTGTCAGAGTCTTTCTCCATATTCAACTTATTTTATAACTCTTTGTTTGTATTTAGGAAAAATAATAAAAAAATGTTGAAAAAAACCAAGTTTGTACTAATTGTTACAACTTTACGCATAATCATTAACTTTGAGATCGTGCTGTATAACGGCAAATTACACTGTGCATGAAATTGACACTTTTTTTTCGTGACAAGCCGGGCACATGGCGTTTTAAGATAATTCGGGGACGCTGAATCCAGTGGTGCCCGTGGTTTTTTCAGATTGGCTCTGGTTTTCGAGATATACCGTTATTTCGAAAATGGAGGAGGTTGCTCAACATATATTCGCGTAACTCAAAAACGGTTAAGTTTATTGAAATTACTAAAAAAACCGAAATTCCGCAATAAAATTTCATTTCAGAAAAGTAAAACTTTTTTGCTAATATGAGTAGTCGTTATTGATACATAATTTTTTAAAAAAAAAAAAATTAATTTTTTTATCAAAATTTCGAAATCTTTGTTTTTTAAAAATTCATAATAAATTAAAAGATGCAGCTAGGCTTCTAATTTTTTGCAGACTTCGCGTAAAAAACAAAAACAATTGTTTACTGAAATAGGCACCAATACTCTGCTCCATAAAATATTAGAACACTTTTGCATGTTTCTTATATTTCTGCACTCCTGTTATACAACTCGCTTTCAAATCATATTTTTGGCCTTTTTTGATTTTATAAAATACATACATACATACATACCACACACACACGCACGTCAAATACACACACACTACGTGTTCAATAAAAAGTACAGATAAGTACGCTAAAAATACTGTACATGTACGTTAAAAGAAGTTATGTACGTTATCGTAGTGTTTGTGTGCGTCAGCTCACTCGCTGTGTACCGTATATGTTTCTGTACACATTCACAAACAGAAAAATGTTTTTTTTTTTATTTTGTACTCTTGTAACGAATGTGTATGTGTATTGTTCATGGTAAAATACGGTATGGTACTCTTAATTGTGTACTTTACATTTTTTTTTCGTACGCTGCTAATATGTGAGCATTGTACTTGATTTGGATTCGTTAACTACATATATTATACACCATATATTTTTAATATTACATATTTATACAATCGTACATACCTCGTAGTTAAGAATTTCGTGCAATAAATACTGCCTATATGGGGATCATTGAGGAATTACTTATCGTACCTGAAGAAAAGAAATACACGCCAAGCAACTCCATTGTCTCCATATTAATAGGTGAACTTCTCTAAAATTGATTCGTGCAAGTGCAGTTGTCTCTTATATGACGGAAAAAGGACAATTATTAATTAAATACTTCCCCTACAAGAAATAAATGAGCAAATAGTCATATTTTTCACGTTGGTGTTAAGAAAATGATAAAAAGAAATTACCGAAATCAAGTTTTCTGTCATTTCTTTCTATCATTTTCTTAACACCAACGTGAAAAGTGTAACTTTTCGTTCACTAAAAAAATAAGGGGAACAAAGAATTTATTTGCTTTAGTATTTGTTTTATTTACGTAATATAAAGAGGAAAAAAAGAAGAAAAGATTGAACGGAAATAAAAATCATAGAAAATATTAAATAAATAAGAGTTAAACACTTTAGGTTAAATTTTATGTTTAATGTTGTTAATATAAAAGTTATTTGGTTGTAAAATACCAAACTAAAACCAGAAAAGGGAAATACTATATACTTACCGGAATAATTTATGTTTGCTCTTCTAGTGTGTCAATCGTATTAAGTGTTTTGATAATACATATTGAATCTTCATCGTTTAAGAGAGCTCTTTTCGACAGATAAGTTTTAAGTAGAGGCGGAAATAGCAAGGTTGTCTCGGTGTGAGAAACCGTTAAGGTATGCAGATGAGGGGATATAAATATAAAGGTTTTGAGATAATTTGTCAGTTTTAGTTCGGTATATGTATATTGTTGTTATAAGTTATTATTAGGGATGCGATTTCCATGCAAATGCATGTTTTTTTTTGTCGATAGTCTAAGTACGATGTCGATTTGTTTTTGCATATTGTTGCATATTTTGGTGAAAATGCATATTTAGATTTTAAATGCATATTTGACATTTTTAATGGTTTTTTAATTTTCATATTATAAAGAAGTTCTTAAAAAAAGATGCTTTTATAGTTAAGGCTTCCAATTGGTTTAAAAATGTTTATCCAAAACTGTTGCAAGCTACTTGCTTGGCACGTGGGTTATACCGCGTTGCAGATAATTTAGAAGCCAATTCGATAATATTGCAATTTTTAATGAAATGTATCCCTTTATTCCCCTGCCACCGCAGCCAGTAGAAGCAAAATGGAGGCCTGGCTAGATGCTTCAGAAATCTATTAAAAAACTTCGAGTAATTTAAGAATGTTAGAAGAGCTTGGTAATTCCGATGAGTGTGCAACAGAGAACGGCTTTGTGTGATTGCAAAAAATTCGCATGCAATGAACAACATCAAATACAATCATTTGTGTTCATGCAATCAAACTTTCTCAGCCACACACATTGGTGTTGTTTTAAAATTCATTTAAGTCATGCACAGCGTATTGGCTTTGCAATTCATACCATGTTTAGCTTCGTTCGTCAATTATTGCTTTGGTAAAAAAATCATACAAAGAAAAATACACAAAAATCATTGCTCTGATGCCTATTCAGCAGTTGCTATGTATGTAGTACGTATTAAAGTTTTTGCATATGCTGGGGCCTGATTCTTGCAGTCGTGATCGAGTATTTTCTCGATTCGAAAGCAATTTAATATCTAATTATTTCAGTCAATACGGAACGAATCGGAGTTATTTTTTCAGTATTGTAAAGCATTAAAGTTTCACAATACTGAAAATAAACTGCCAGAATTAGGCCCCTGGATTCGAAAGAAAAAAAAAAATGAAATGAAACTAAACGCACATAGGTACAAACAATTTCCATAGAAACAGAAGTCTGTTTTTATTTTTTATCATTTCTTAAAAAGTACAGGGGGGCTACCGCGTATTTCGATTCGAAAAGCAACATTTTTCGAAAGCAATTTCCGAAAGGGATTTTTATTGTTCGTAATAAAGAGTTGCCGTTACGAAAGGAATTTTTTGTTTTCGAAAAGGTATTAACAACTTCCGTTCCGGTAACCCCCCAGTAATTCTGTATGTACAATGTATTGTTGCTAAGAATTGTTGACATTTCGAGCTATAAGCACTAACAATGCAATACAAAAAACCCTATGTTGTTTCTGTTATTTTTGGATTGTTGTAGTTCCGATACCACCTGTAGTTGAATTCGCCTTGAACTTATGCCTACAACAATCATACCAACAAAGCGACTCGTACTCATACCAATTTACATTCGTCGTTGTCTCATCGAGTGGGCAATGACTGCAATTGTGTTAGTCCCAATTCACATTATACGATTTTTGTCGTTGCGATTATTGTCGTTTCCTCTTTGAAGTCGGTCTCGTATTTACATTGTACTATTTTAATACATTTTTCGTCAAATGAGAGAACGAATAAATGAACAAAACGAATCGAAGAGTACACTCGCTTCTGTACCCCTTATAATTCCTCTCACCCCTCTTGCCTATAAAGTAAGAATCGCAACGACAAAAATCGTATAATGTGAATGGGCACTTATTGCGTGCGCATCAATTAATGCAAACAATAACAAAACTCACACATGCACAAATCAAATGTGTACGAAACGATGTCAAAATTACCAACGTTGAACTTTGTTTTGCAGGCAAAGAGTGAACGTAAATTTAAGCGTATGAGTAAATCAAGAAAAATAGTGATTTTTGCAGTTCTCTGGTGTGCAATCAAAAAGCAAAAGAAATATTAAATTTAAAAACATCAGAAGTCAATTAGCATTTCGTCGTTCGTAAATTATTGTGTTCTATAATATATTTAAAATATAAACATATAGAACACAAAAATTTACGAACGATGATTTTTATTTTCCAATTGCGGATATATTGGTGAAACAATAACTAATTAGGAGGGATTTAATTCACTTAATTCGCAAGTCGCATTAATTGATATTGCAAAAAGTAAAATTATAAATGTGGAAGGAAGAATAGGCTGATAAATTTAAAAAAATTCAACACGTTTTGCAAAAAAAAATTAAGGATTTTAAAAAAAATTTCAAATATTTTTGACCTGATCTGGGGTGTTACTCTCTATTGCGATACGAATACAATTTCGATGCGAAAGCTAAATTCCAACTTGGTACTCTCTGAAATTAAAGATGGCGCATTTTGACAGTAATGAAACGTCCAAATACGTAAAATAAATTTAAATTGGAAAATTTCAATAAAATAAAGCATGATGATTTTCGAAAAGAAAAAAATAAAAAGATGCGAAAGAGAAATGCGCGAACGCATTAAAGAGTACCAATCACTAGGTTTGCTAATTTTTTCTTTCGCATTGCAATAGAGAGTAGCCCCCCTGGAATCAAAGTGGGATCTGAAAATACATTTTTTTAAAATGCATTGGCAGTCTTCAAGTATAAGACATTTTAACTTTTAATAAAACAGAACTTATTTATTTAAACAAACAAAAATTTAAATTAGTTATTTAGGTTTTTTAAGATATTTTAATAACAATATCAGCCCAGTTATGAATAAAAACTCCCCGGGGAGCTTTCTCCCATTTTTCCTATTAAATTGTAAAAATGGGAAAAAACTCCCGGGAAATTTTTATTCATAATTGGGCTGCATATGTACTACATTTTTTTTATTTTTTTGTTTTTAGTAAAATAAAAAAAAAACATTTTTTATGGAAAACTTTCAAGATTTTAGTGCATATTTTCTATTTTTTTAGTGCATATTTTTGATTTTTAGTGCATATTTTATGCGCATATTTTGTATTTTTAGTGCGTGAAAATCTCATCCCTATTTATAACTTTTGGATGAAAACATTATTTACCTTAAATATTTTTAGCTATAACTAAATTACATTTTTATGTGCAAAAATATGCACACATACTTATAATTCACTTTCTAAAATTAAATTTTCATTAATTAGTATTGTGGTTATTTTGTTGAACTATTTGTGGTTTTTAATCCAAATTTTTAATATTTTTTAATTAGGCTTAAGTTCATTAAATTTAATTTTCATTAAATTATTTTTATGAAGAAAGGAATTTTACAACATGAAAATTAATTTAAATTGTTATTGATAATCTTTCATTCTTGACCGTGGCCGGGACTCGAACCGCGGCCGGTAGGTTACCATGACATGTTACGATCGCAACCACTCGATCTCCTCAGATGGATTTGCCGTTTTACACTCGCAGCCATCGACGACTGCTGACGTCAATAGTCAAACATCAATTCTTAAACCAAATTGTATTTTAACCTTTGGTAGATCGAAATTTGCTTTTTTGAATTATTATCCATTTTAATTGATTTTAGATGTTTTTTCCCTACTTCTGTTTTTTCTTCTCTAAATTCTTCTTTTAATTCTTCTTCATCGTCATCATTTCGGTCAATATTGTCTTAAGGGAAAGTGGTTTTTGTGGGATTCTCGCAGATTAATAATTCGATTACTTCCGGTGGAAGTGTTAAACGCTTCCTTTGATGAATGTGTGTATTTAAACGCAAAGATGATATAAGTGGATCTGATGTGTCGATTGCTCTATTAAAAACGTCTGATAAATTATCAACACGGCTAGTTTTTCGGGCATGATATAATCTATCAAATTTATACATATTTTATTTCTCGATTCTGCTGCATCCTCTGAAAAACAACCTAACGGAAGTGCTGTATTTTGCAAGATTTCTTTAAAATGAACAATCACTTTGAAAGGATTGTTTAAATTGAGCTTGGCCAGTGCTACTGTCAAATCCAAAGCTTAGAATTAATTCTGTTAACATATAGTTGCTATTATTTAAATCCATTACGGTTACAATAACATCCTTTTGCAACGCCACTATTCTTTTTGCTGTGTGTGTTAAGAGATTTCGTAAATACTTTTCAGAAAAAGGGAGACAAGGCCGTCCCGATCGTGATAAAAATGTTTCATGCGGACATTATTCTTCTGAACTTTCTGATGTGCTTGCTTTTTTTGGGTGTTCGATTATTGTTGTAGAAGTGAAAAAAGTTGGATGTTTATTTTAAAAGTAATTTAGCCTTCTATGGCACTTTTCCCAATTAGCATGTAAATTTTTGCAAAAACTACGAATTTTTTTTGATATATATTCATCGGAAATTTAAACATTTTGTATTATTTTTCTCGCATAGTTAAAAACTAATTATTTCCTTGAGTATTCCCTTAAAGCCAAATTTGCAAAAGATCAGCATATTTAAAGTAATAGTGGCCTGGAAAAAACAGTTTTCTAAAAATATGCAAAAAAGTGCAAAACGAAACATACTGAAAAGAACGGTACATGTTCCCACCTTCTAAGATTTATAAGCTTTATGCTTGCCAAATGATACCAACATTTTGCAAGTTTACATAAACTTCAAAATTTTTGAAAGCACGAAAATATTCCAGGCTGCATGTAACAGATCATTTTTTTAAACCACCAGTTCTTTTTTTAAAGTTTATTATTACAAAATTAAAGTACTTACTGTCAGAGTCTTTCTCCATATTCAACTTATTTTATAACTCTTTGTTTGTATTTAGGAAAAATAATAAAAAAATGTTGAAAAAAACCAAGTTTGTACTAATTGTTACAACTTTACGCATAATCATTAACTTTGAGATCGTGCTGTATAACGGCAAATTACACTGTGCATGAAATTGACACTTTTTTTTCGTGACAAGCCGGGCACATGGCGTTTTAAGATAATTCGGGGACGCTGAATCCAGTGGTGCCCGTGGTTTTTTCAGATTGGCTCTGGTTTTCGAGATATACCGTTATTTCGAAAATGGAGGAGGTTGCTCAACATATATTCGCGTAACTCAAAAACGGTTAAGTTTATTGAAATTACTAAAAAAACCGAAATTCCGCAATAAAATTTCATTTCAGAAAAGTAAAACTTTTTTGCTAATATGAGTAGTCGTTATTGATACATAATTTTTAAAAAAAAAAAAAAATTAATTTTTTTATCAAAATTTCGAAATCTTTGTTTTTTAAAAATTCATAAAAAATTAAAAGATGCAGCTAGGCTTCTAATTTTTTGCAGACTTATAAAAAACGAAGCTACAAACAAAATAAGCCATAAATTATTAAAATCTGTTTTCAACTTTTGATTTTATTCACAAAAGTCGACAAATTTTAATTAATTTAAGAATTTCATAAAACGCAATATTTGTATGGGAGCCCCCTAAGGGATGGTGATAAAGGGAAAGTATAATTTGAGAAAATGTTAAGAACAAAAAACTAATTGAGGCCAGTCATACATTTTATTATCCTAGCATTGAACATTTTGTATAGAAGCCCCCTTAAGGAATGGAGATAGCGGGTGGGTATGTTAGAAATAAATGATTGAGATGAAAAATTAAGTGGGGTTGGTCATACATTTGACCCATCTAGGGGCATCCTAGGCGCTGCAGGGCCAAATTTAAGGCTAGGGTTCTACGCATATAAAAAACAAAGTTCCAAATAAAATAAGCTATAAGTGATTAAAGTCTGTCTACAACTTTTAATTTTTTCATAATAGATGAAATTTTTTTATTTTTTAAATTAACCAAACTTAAAAATTTTAAAACATTTATTTTTGTTGTTAATTAGTTAAAGTTAAAGTTTTTATTTAGAAATTTATTCTTCTTCCTCCTGCAGATTCCAACAAATATCCCCTAATAGCAAATCAAGTTGTTTGCCGCTATACCAGTGTTCGAGCCTGGCTGTTACTTGGTGAAATCTCTCGCCATGTTTATCAGACTCGGCTGGTGATTGTTCATTAAATTTTTCGGCATGGTAATGCAAAAAATGTATTTTCAATGACATTCTAACGTTTAAGTTTTTAAATGCGGTTAGCATATTTTTGATTAAAATTCGCCAGTTTTCAGACCGATGATTTCCTAATACATTTTCTATTACTGATTTCACACAATTCCAGGCCAATAGCTCGATATCATTCAATGCAACCTCAAATTGATGGTCCTTCATAAGACGACGAATGTCCGGTCCATTAAGAATTCCTTTAAAATAAAAATATTATGATATGAAATATAAATCTAATTTAATAAAGTAGTTATAGTTTATACCTTCTTTTACTTTCATGCCGCTTAGTCGTGGAAAAATTCGGCGCAATTCGGTAAAAGCAACACCATCTGGGCTCAATGCTTTTATAAAATTTTTTACAATACCCAGTTTGATGTGGAGCGGAGGGAGCAAAATCTTTTCCATCGGCACAAGTGGTAATTCAATAACATTATTTCTATTCAATCTGCTTTCCTCACGTAAAGCCCAATCCCGTGTATTGTACTGGTCGCCATCGAAACGCGTATTCCATAAGCACATGAAGCACATATTTTTAGTATAGCCCAATTGCATGCCTCTTAAAAGAGCTACCACTTTTAAATCTGCGCATATTTTCCACTTGTGTTCTTCATATTTAATTAACTGTATTATTTTTTTCATTGATGCGTATGTCTCTTTAGTATTTGTGCTTAGTGCTATCGGAATAGGACTTTTTAAATTAGTGGCATGTAGCAAAACTGCTTTTAAGCTGCTTTTGGAAGAATCAATGAATAAGAGCCAATCTCCAGGATTATATTCATTTTGCATTGTTAAAACCAAGCCACGGATGTCAGTACAATACGCGATAGAATTATTCTCAATTGATTTAAAAAAAGTCGAAAATCGTCTATGGCGATTGATAGCCCCGTATATTTGTACACCTGGTGCTAAAATATTAGCTCGTTTTAGCTCTTTTGTTAAAAGAATGCTCTGTCTTTGAGATAATTTAAGACGCCGTACCATTATATCCAGACGATCTTGCGTGATTTCATTGTGACTGCATGGAACCGTGATGCATGACGGTTCATACATTGAAGTAGCTGGCCCACCCGCTTCAACAGAATGAATTATTGAGGGAATATGTTCTGTTGGTATTTGGCTATCCGGAACAGGAATTTCATCAGAATGTGGCAGCGGCAATCGAGCATATGTTGTTGCAGTATAAGATATATAAGTCATTTTTCTTCTGTTCATACCCGCTGTATAATTTATGCACGCATAACACTCATCTTCAGCATGAACTATGGGATCTCTCCAAATCATTGGAACACCAAATGGCATGGCGTCTCCATTTTTTCGCCACTTGTTTAATTGGTAAATGCAGTGTGTATACACTATTGATGGTGTCCAACTCTTACCATATATAACACTTAGAGAAAAATATGATTCATACAAGGTACTTGTTTCATTACTGATTTTACGGCGACTTGGCATATTTTTATATTTTCCACACACATAACAAAAGTAATTAAACTTTTTACACGCCTCCATCTTAGATATTTCAATATAACTGATTATATACAAGACTGTCAAAGGCTTTAAACTTCACTAATCACTTTCGCAAGCACTTTCCATATGACAGTGAAGGGGTTGAGGAACTCTTATTTATACTGTAATTGTTTTAATCAAAGTACCTGTCGAGACCTTCATGACCATGTTTTGTAAAAAAAACCAAAGCCAGACCGATTAATTTTTCTACCTGATCCAGGTATAACAATAGAATATGTTATTTAAGTTTTTTACAAGACCGATTAGTGCGGTTTCGACTGCACAATAAAATACCGTTTTGTGTGGTTTTGTAAGCACATTAAAATACAAGGATGTAAGCATTTATGACTTTATTTCTTAATTCTAAGAATTTTTTAATCGGTAACTGTGGATTTTCCAAAATTCCTACCGCAAAGTGAAAGTGTGGTAATAAAATGCATATTTCTTTGGAATAGCATACATTTGAATATTTGTTTTTTTGTTTTGTATTGTAAATGGCACAAAAACCTCATTAAAAAAATTTTACGTCAAAATGTCATTGAAAATAAATTTTCTGCATTGGCACATTCTTCATATATATGTACATAATTTTGAATAAAGAATTTAAAAATTAAAAAAAATCCTGTGAAATGCTCCATATAAATTATATTCTTCATATATATTGAAGAAAAGGTTCCACAACTGCCTAGGAGTCACTCCTAGTGGGATAAAATGTATGACTGGCCTCCATTAGTTTTTTGTTCTTAACATTTTCTCAAATTATACTTTCCCTTTATCACCATCCCTTAGGGGGCTCCCATACAAATATTGCGTTTTATGAAATTCTTAAATTAATTAAAATTTGTCGACTTTTGTGAATAAAATCAAAAGTTTAAAACAGATTTTAATAATTTATGGCTTATTTTGTTTGTAGCTTCGTTTTTTATAAGTCTGCAAAAAATTAGAAGCCTAGCTGCATCTTTTAGTTTTTTTATGAATTTTTAAAAAACAAAAATTTCGAAATTTTTTTAAAAAATTATGTTTCAATAACGACTACTCATATTAGCAAAAAAGTTTTACTTTTCTGAAATGAAATTTTATTGCGGAATTTCGGTTTTTTTAGTAACTTAACCGTTTTTGAGTTACGCGAATATATGTTGAGCAACCTCCTCCATTTTCGAAATAACGGTATATCTCGAAAACCAGAGCCAATCTGAAAAAACCGCGGCCACCACTGGATTCAGCGTCCCCGAATTATGTTAAAACGCCATGTGCCCGGCTTGTCAGTTTTTTCAACTAGCATAGTGTTATTATTTACAAAAACAAAATTTATTTGTTGTTGCTTTGAAGTGTTTACTATCAGAATAAAAACAAAAAACCAAAAACAGAACGTCACCAAATTGAAATTTTTGCTAAGAAAAGTGGTCTGCCAGACAATAGTGCATTGGCGGAATTCGCGATGGGGTTGAGCAGTAAGCGTGCAAGTTTTAATATTGTGGACAGAAGTTTTCTCCTTATGTCCCATTGTCTCAAGGGTGTGGAAATAGTTCTCAAGGATGGTGAGAAATTGGCTGATGGTTTGTAATTCCTTCGGTTTGGAGAGTGATTGTTCATATTGAGTATGAATTGTTTTGTCCAGCTTCTACACCAAGAGATATAGTAGAAGAGGATCCAACGACTGGGCATCTTGTTCGAGACGCACATATAGCCGTGAGTCATAACCAATGGTGTCTGGATTAGGAAATTTATCCAGTACTTCATAATTAAATTTTTCTATCTGCTGCCACAGCTGGCTTCTCTACCTGTGTCCAATTGGATGAGTACATCGTGCCCACCAGTTGCTTCTGCTTGTGGCGGATTCCTTGGTTTCGGAACCTGTTTGCATGAGGGATTATCAGCTTGTTGGATTTGGTTGTCGATTTCATTTTCCATGATGTTCCAGTAGTGAAATATTCATTGGATGTATCAACTTCCTTTAAACTCAGTATCTTATTGTCCGCCTCGTCGAAGCTCATTTGAGGGTTCCATGATTTGGTTGATTGAGTCCTGTCACGGTCGTCAAAATGTTTAATCAAAGGCTCGTTTGCCTCGTTAAACTTAATACTACAATTGTTATCTAGGTGGTACACCAAGATGAAGGGAATTAAATAAATGACGTGTTGGCTTGACTGCTTTCTACGAAAGAGAGCGAACTTTATTAACAACTTAACCTTTTTATAATCTACATTTATTTACAAACAAAAAACTTAAAATTAAGTAATAAAAAATTTATGCCTGTATTCATAAAAAATTTTTAAATTTAATAAAGGTTTAAAGAACAAATTTACTATGAAAATTAACCTTAATAAACGATTGTTAAATTTAATAATCGTTTGTGAATACGGGGGATAATATTTAAAAACAGAACTGTCAGTAAATTAAATTTAATATTTCATTTATTTAGTTTGTGCCATCAATTATGCTGACGTACAAATTCTCACGCTTTGCTTGACCATAATGTGGGAACAAAAATAGAAAACAAAAAAGGGAAATTTAATTCCATTGGAGATTCATTTTATTTTGTTGCTAAACTAAAATAATCATAAAGAATTTGCTTGGGAAAAAAACAAAAAAAAGGAAAATTTAATTCTATTGGAGATTAATTGTAGTTTTGTTAAAATAAAATAATCATAAGAATTAACATACTGTTACGTACCTGCCTTTTCAAAAACGTTTTCGGTTTATTTCCTTTATAATAAACCTCTTGAGTTCTTTATTACACTTTAATAAAATTAAATAAAATACAACACTTCAAACACTGTTTATTTTTTTTTGATTTTGCTTAAAACTAAAAGTTTTTGGCGAACTATTTAAGTTATAATGCCAGGGTATCACACAATTTTTGGAGCTTCAACCACAAAACCTCGTTCGACCTAAACCTTCGTATAGGAAGGCGAGAGCTTCCAGAATCCGCTCCAGAGTATTTTGGTCTCCACCAGTAAACTTCTGAGTTATTTCCTTGGTACTCCACCAGTAAAACGTCTGAGTTATATATGGTTCTCCACCAGTCACATTGAGTTAATTTAGACAACACATTAAAACATTGAGGTTAAAAACGATTGCATATAGTTAATGTGGAAACCGCAAAAACTGTAACTCGGTACAGTTATACGACACCGAACCACTAACCAATGCGGGGTGACAACGCAAAACGCACGAAAAGCAGACAAACAAGAACGACCTGTGTGTCCTTAAGAAATAATGACAAAAAGCGCGAGCTGCTTCTCCACTCAGAGCAGTTTTACGAGTGAAACACTGTTTACAATTTATAACACTTATTTATTATTTACTAGGGTATTCATTTAATCGGGCTTTTGCTTTAACCGGTTAATCGCTCGATTAATTAACCGAGGTTTTGGTTTAATCGGTTTATAATCGGTTAATTTTGTTATTGATCGGTTAACCGATTTATAAAGTTTTGTTATAAATTAAGTCATTTCAATAAATAAAAATGCAAAAATTATTTATTATTTGGAATTTATTAGTAAATAAAAAAGAAAAAAAAAATTTAAGAAACGCTTTTCTTTACCTTAATATATTGATCAGTTGTGAACACAGAATAAATATGAATACCAAAAAAATCGACTAAAAGTCAAAAAATAACAACATTTCAAACAACATAAACTTGTGACGAGCAAAAGTCGGAGCCCTCGTTTTTGTGTCACACACCCTAGTCTATACTACCACCCCATGTCATCCCGGGCCTGGAAGTAGACGAGGCCAGCCCCGGTCGGGTTTTGTTCCAATTTCCCCGTTCTATTCTTATATTTTTATGGAAAACAATTATTATTAATTTAAGTATTTTAGAAATATGATTATTACTTTTATTCAATAAGGTAACGCCATCTGTGGCCGAGTAGGAAACTACGGCAAAATGTATACGTAGGCTAAGAAATATGAAATGACTGAAACAGCTGGGATCGAGCCACTGATGTATGTTCGCATGTGTGTGTATGGGCTGCGTGTACGGAAACTGCTATAAAAGCAGAGTGGCTCACAAGCAGGGAGTCAGCTTACCGCCGCCGACTAGGTAAGAACTTATTTGATTGCTTGAGAGTCATACTCCTTCAATCAAATGAAGTTAGCAAAGAGACTCTGGGTTATACTCGTTCTCCTAGCATTGCCTAAAAGTGGTTCAAGAGTCCTCCGCATCTGATTGCCTGGGTGATACCCCGTCAGAGCGTTGGTCACTGGGTACGTAGAAGATTCCAGGGTTATACTCGGTCTTCCAGCACCACCCAGTTCTCTTGTACACTCCGGTCGTACTGCTGTTGTATTTGTATTAGTAATTTAAATTGTGTTGTTAAATAAAGTACGGCCTATCGCGTCGTGCTAAATAAAGTACGGCTTATAACGTTTCACGAAGGCATGTGTTTTCTTTTGGAAAAAGTGAACCCTGTGGCCGAGAGCGTACCCCAGCAACCAGTGAAGAATCATGTCGTTACAAACTTTTAAATCAAAATGGAAAACAACTCACACATCCCTTAAAGAAAAGCGTGGGGCGCGTTGTTATGAAACAAAATGCTCAATTATTGAAAATTGGTAGCTTTAAGCATGATTGGTTGTATTTCTTTCGGTCTGAAATATTAAAATGTACTCACGGCAGTCATGTTTTTTTTTTAAGTTTAGGTTGGTATGGGCGCCCCACGCTTTTCTTTAAGGGATGTGTGAGTTGTTTTCCATTTTGATTTAAAAGTTTATGTTGTTTGAAATGTTGTTATTTTTTGACTTTTAGTCGATTTTTTTGGTATTCATATTTATTCTGTGTTCACAACTGATCAATATATTAAGGTAAAGAAAAGCGTTTCTTAAAATTTTTTTTTTCTTTTTTATTTTTTACTTTTTAGTAACGAATAGCTTTAATTAATACATTACAATTTACATTTACGAAAATAGTTTTAAATTTAAATGAAAATATTTTTAATATTTAGGGGTAAAAACTGCAGTAAGTAAGGAATTCATTAGAAAATTTTTTTTCACATTTTCGCATTTCACAAAAAAAAAATTCTGCCCCCCCCTAGATTTAATCCTAGCTACGCTCATGTATTCGTGTATTACCATCGGGAGTATGAATGCCTGCAAAGTTTTATGCATTTGCATTGAGTAGAAGGCAGTCAAAAAAGCATTTTATCAAAAAAAAAATTTTGCCCCCCCCCTAGACTTTATCCTGGTGAATGCCTGCAAAGTTCTATCCATTTGCATTGAGTAGAAGGCAGTCAAAAAAGCATTTAACCAAAAAAAAAATGTTGCCGCCCCCTAGATTTTATCCTGGCTACGCCCATGTATTCATGTATTGTCATTGGGAATATGTATGTCTGGAAAGTTTCATCCATCTGCATTGAGTAAAAGGCGGTTAAATTAACGTTACAAGATTTGATTTTCCGAAGTGAAGCTAAAGAAAAGGTTTTAACCCCCCTCCCCTAGATTTTATCCTAGCTACGCCCATGGATTCATGTATTGTCATCGGGAATATGTATGCCTGCAAAGTTTCATCCATCTGCATTGAGTAAAAGGCAGTTAAATTAACGTTACAAGATTTGATTTTCCAAAGTGAAGCTAATAAAAAGCATTTGAAAAAATTGTGGCCCCCCTTGATTTTATCCTGGCTACGCCCATGAATTCGTGTATTGTTATCGGGAATATGTATGCCTGCAAAGTTTCATCCATTTGCTTTGAGTAAATGGCGGCCAAAAAAGCATTTTACCAAAAAAAAAATTTTTTGGCCCCCCTAGATTTTATCCTGGCTACGCCCATGTATTCGTGTATTGTCATCGGGATTATTATTTTTTTTTTTATTTTTTTTACATATTTACAATCTTAGAGATTAAATATTACTATATTATCTATATTTGGCATAACATTTTAGTTGTGAGCCAGATTGGCATATATAAAGCTATGAGTTATTTCATTTATTTACATACGTTGTTTCAAAATTTTTTTTTTTTCATAAAATTTATAATAAAGAGGTTATTAAATTCATTAATATACAGAGTTTATTCAAATTCATTTAATATTAGTTTCCTGTATTTAAGACAAATTTCCAAATATTTATACAATGTAAAGTAATCAAATTCAAAACCATTTAATATATTCAGAACTTCATTCAAATCTAAAGTAGTTTTTCCAAAATATTTTAATCTGAACTCGTAGTATATTGGACATATTCCAATTAGGTGTAGAGTGTTTTCTGCAGCGTCTAGGTTACAAAGTGAGCACAGGCCAACTGATGAACTTTTGAAGGCCCTGGCATTAATATCTAATAATCCACCTCTTGCTCTTATTATTAAACTTGCAGCTCGAGAAGACAAATCTAAAGCAGAAAGGGGTTTCATGCAATAATCAACCTGCGAATATAAATCGTGAAATTGAGAGTTCCTTGCGTTAACCAATAGATCTTCTCTTTCCTTAGTTGATAAAAGGTCTAAAATTTGTTTTGAGTATAAACATATAGGGATTTCAGCATTGTCGGGTACAAATTTAGTATTTCCACATAAAGTGATCCATTCCTCTGCCCAATGCGTCTTTTTAGCTATAACCTTTTCAGCTAAAATACGTGGCAATCTGCAACTAGGCATGCGCAGTGCTTTATTAACGTAATCAAAGTGGAGCTTTAAGGTATTAACGTATAAAGAGTTTAAGCCAGTTTCAATATAAAGCATGTAATTTGGTGTATTGCTTGGTAAAAGAAGCATCTTTTTTATAAAAAACCTGAACAATTTTTCAACTTCATCATATTTTTTAAAACCCCAGATTTGGACTCCGTAAAACATAATAGATTTAGATGCTGCATTAAATATTTTTAGTTTGTTGCTGTTTGAAATTTTGGGGTGGTTTATGTATCTTGCCCATGTTGAAGAAATCGCCATTTTAGAAGTAGTTAATTTATTTTCTATATGTTTTTTGAAAGACAAGTTGAAATTAAGGTCCATGCCTAAATATCTATAGTTATTAACGATTTCTATATCATCTTCGCCATAATTCCATTTCAGATTATTCGATATTCTTGTTCCACTGCGAAATATTAATATTTTAGACTTAGAAAGATTAACCTTTAGGGACCAAATGTTGCAGTACGTATAAAGTTTATCAATCATATTCTGTAAAATATTTGGCGAATCAGATAAGATGACAATGTCATCAGCGTATAGAAGAATTTTTATAGGTTCATCTACTACATTTACACCACCAGGTAATGCTTCAGCCAGGTCGTTAAGGTATAAAGCAAACAAAATAGGACTAAGTATACATCCCTGCTTCACACCGTTGTCTACACTGAACGGATCGGAAAATGTGTTACCATAAAGTACTTGACTTGTGTTATTTTCATAGTAAAGGTGTAAGATGCGAATTATCTTTGACGATAACCCCATACAGGATAATTTGTAAAAAAGAGAATTCCTTGGTATCATATCAAATGCGCAGGAAAAATCCACAAAGAAAGCGTATGTGTTTTTGCCGTTAAGCTTATTTAAATGAACAATATTTGCGAGATTATAAACGTTATCAATTGTAGAGTAGTTTTTTCTAAAGCCTGCCTGATACTCGTTTATTATGTTGTTGACATCAATCCAATTAGTTATACGGTTTAAGAGAATATTATTAAAAATTTTACACAATGTGTCAATTAACGATAATCCTCGATAATTTGTTGGACTATTTGGATCTCCTTTCTTCAAAAGTGGAATCAGAATTGACTTTTTAAAGCTGCTTGGTATGGTTTCCTTTAAGAAAATTTGGTTAAGCAGACAAAGAATTTCGTTTACGAAACAAACGGGAGCATATCTATAAAATTCATAACTGATGCCATCAGATCCAGGAGCTTTGTTATGTTTTAATGAACGTAGCACTGAAGAGAGCTTACAGAGTTCAATTGGTGAATCAAGAAAAGCATCAGTAAAACAAGGCATACACCATTGTAGTAAATTTGCGTGTTCTGTGTTTTCGAGCATAGTACTAAAATGTATATGAAAGTCATCTGATGTTAAGTCACCCCTCGTAATGCACGTTCGTGTTTTCATATCATTTGACAGTTTCCACCAGGCTTTACTGCAGTTAACAAAGTTAAGTTGTTCTAAATTTTTTACATTCAATTCAAGTTTACTATTTTTGCATATTCTTAGATATTTGGCTTTGGCAGAAAGATACTTTGCCTTATTTGCATTTGTATGTTTTTTTCTATACTTGTTAAATAGTTTCATCATATTTTTTCGCGAGCGTGCACATTTCCAATTGAACCATTTTTGTTTTGGTTCAAAGCAAAATTTATTGTTGGTAGTAACGTTAGCTTTTAAGATTTTGTTTTTAACAGTTAGTACCATTTCATCAACAGAGATATTGGGTGCAAAATTTGTATTTCTAGTAAGAGTCGTTAAATTTTCTGAGTACTTTACCGCAAATTTATCATTCCATCGTATTCTTTGGGGTACTGAATCGGCTGCAGCTCTATTGTGAGACATTGGAACAATTAGTTTAAGTACAAGCGGCATATGGTCAGAGTAAGGTTTACAAGCAATACTTAAATCATCAACGAAGTTCAAAAAACTCTGAGAACCAATACAGTAGTCTATAACAGAGCTACCACTTCCGCCACAAAAACTATATTCACCCTGTGCGTCACCAACTGTCCTACCATTAAGTACTATGCCTCCGAAGTTTTCAACTAGATCTATAAGCCTGCTTCCTTTTGTATTACACGTTGTGTCTTTCGAGAGTCTGATCTTATTATTATTATTATTATATATGTGGAAGGTTGTGTAGAAGGTTAGGATCTAAAATTTGCTCATCACCTATACGTGCATTCAAATCACCAACTATGCAAAAGTTTGTAGGAGAAAGTTCTAGCAAAAAATTTTCAAACGATTCAAAATCTACGTTCCAATTAGTGCAGTTTAAATAGCGGGGTATAAAATAAAACAAATTACCATCAAGATTAGCTGTTAGTATAACGTTATTATTTGCATGAATCAAAAATTTTAATTTAAAAGCTTTTTGTATTTCCTTTTTGAAGCCATACAAGCATCCACCGCTAGCACGACCAGCATTTTGGGTTTTCTTTGCATCAATCCAATATAATTTGTAATTTTGAAAGTATGTAGTAAAAAGTTGTCGTTTTTCAGCTATGACATGAGTTTCAAAAAGGAAGAAAATATCAAATTTATTTATAAAAGTTACAAAATTTCCTAAACTAAGAGAACTGGCAAGGTTTGCTACATTATATGAGACTAAACGGCATGTATTGTATTGCTATTGTGCAGGGACATTTGTTGAGGTTGTAGCAACATCTTCAATATTATTGTTCATTTTTCGAACTGTGACATCTATAGAGGAATTGGCTTCAGACAATAAATTTCTTAAAAACTCAGCATCATCATTACAATTAGCGACTGCTTTTCCCATGGACCAAGTGTATCTTTTGTTATTAATAAAAATACAGAATTCACCCATCCTGACCTTCAAATTATTTTGAGGGTTTGCAACAGCTTTATTTATTTGCCTTAAATTATATCTCACATTTTGTTCTTCATTGGTGTAATCCTTTTGAATAAAAATCGAACCATCATTCAAGTTACACTTGGCAGCTATTACATTGATAGCTTGCATATTTGTTTCCAGTGTAAATAAAAATGTATTTTTCGATGGCAATTTACGCGCATTTATAATATGTATGTTAACCTTAAGTACGTTGGTGCATAATTTAGTAAATTCATTTTTAGCTTCGTTGTTGTTATTGCTATTTAAGCCACTAACAACAATATTCGCTGAACGAGTCCTTCGATCAATATATTCAAGGCGAGTTGTAAGCAGAGTACGAAAAAAAACTGTAAAGTACACAATTAAGAGTACCATACCGTATTTTACCATGAACAATACACATACACATTCGTTACAAGAGTACAAAATAAAAAAAAAAACAATTTTATGTTTGTGAATGTGTGCAGAAACATATACGGTACACAGCGAGAGTGAGCTGACGCACACAAACACTACGATAAGGTACATAACATCTTTAAACGTACATGTACAGTATTTTTAGCGTACTTATCTGTACTTTTTATTGAACACGTGCGTGTGTGTGTGTATGTATGTATTTATTGTATGTATGTAAATCAAAAAAGGCCAAAAATATGATTTGAAAGCGAGTTGTATAACAGGAGTGCAGAAATATAAGAAACATGCAAAAGTGTGCCTATTTCAGTAAACAATTGTTTTTGTTTTTTACGCGAAGAATGCACATGTGCGCGGCTGTGTTTAACTTTGTTCAATTACAGTGTGTAAGATAAATGGTTATATAAGGAATTAAAAACATATTTTATGATAAACAATGTCTTTGTTAATGTCCACAGTCTTTTATATTATTAAACATTTGAATGGCATAGGGAAAATGTTATTAAAAGGCATTATGATTATTTTTATAGCTAAATTACTGAGTACACTGATAAGAAAAAAAAGCTTTTTATTAGAATTGAAAAGAATTTTTGGCATGGTTAACAGGCGAAGAAAATGATGAAAATAAATCAGATTTTATTTAAAAAAAAAACAAGTTTTACAACCAAAACAATTTCTTGTGATTAAATATTAATAAAAATTTTGGGCTGGGTTTTGCCTGTCACTGTACATTCTCTCGCAAAACATTTTTGTGCATCAGAGAAAAGAATGTTGTAAGTAATGATCAGCGTTGTCAACTTGGTGTGTTTCGCACCATTTTAGGTGCTTTTTTAAAATTTTTGTTCGAAAAATACTTGGCAACAAAGCAAAGAAAACATTTGTCGTTAAGCAGTCAAAATTTGTAAATCAACTATAATTGTCTTGAGGAGGTATTCTGTAATGAAATTTTATAAATGTCAATAATACCAATATCGGTAGCTAACAACGCAAAAAAAGTTCTTGTTAAAAAAACCGATATTATGTGTGAACAAAAAAAAAAAACATGGCCAAATATGGTCCGCTTTGCTATGCTGATTTAGGTTGCACCACAATATGTTTGTACCTTATAAAACCTAAAAACCAAGACAGTTTATGGGCACAAAAACTCTATTCCGGAAAGAAGTTTGTATGTAAGCTATGTAATATTATGAACCACTTTGAATAGGATTCAACCCTGTAACAATTAACACATATATTCCAAATTAGATTAAATTTTTTCCAAAATTGCGAAAGTATAGACTTGCGCACAAGGTTAACTTTGAAAGACAGACCTCGTTAGATCGACTCTAAAATTGATTCTGAGTCAATCGGTATACTAAACTATTTAATTGTATTACACATACATAATAGTACAAACTCATAAAATCCTCTCCACATACAGTAGTGTGGGTATAGAAAGTAAGAGCAGAATGTTGTGCTGGAGTGGCTCGGGTTTATGACAGTTGAATATGATGCCATTTGGACTTTGCAATGCTCCAGCTACATTCGAGCGTTTAATGGAGCAGGTGCCAAAAGATCTTCACTAAAAGACATGCTTGGTGCACTTTGACGACATTATTGTCATGGGGAAAACACTTGACGAACACTTGAAAAATTTGGAAGAAATGTTGAAACGTATATCCACGGCAGGACTTCCAAAAGGAAGTAAAGTACCTGGGACATCGCGTAACCTCCAAAGACATTTTAACAGATAAAGATAAAATAATACGAATATTCACCTGCTTTACGTTATTCGTACTCTCCAAATTCAAAGGAATATTTCGCGAATATTTTGTTAATGCATTCCAAAGAAGAAAAAATACAAAAGTGTTAAAAATACATAAAATTACACAAAAAGTATTAATTTTTATTAGAAAAGATTTTTGTCATTAACACAAAAAAATCTTCTTTTAGAAAAGTGAAAAACAAACAAACATTAGAAGTTTGTGCCGGTACAAAACTATTTTATGAAAATTACTCAAGTTTTAACTTCAACTTTTTCAGATTTATTATCATTTTAAGCAATGTGCTAATTATCGTAAGAAAATTATCGACAACTGGATTTCAAATTTAAGGCTCAGTTAGTCTTTACCTTCTGTTCTGTTACGAATCAGCTGATTTGTTTTTGTTATTTAAAAACCTGGGAAATTGATTAGTTTTTCTGTTCTGTTGCCGTTCAGTTTGTTAAAATCAAAAACTTGTGAAGTTATTGTAAGTGACAGCAAAATAAATAATAAAAAATACATTTTTATATTGAAATAAACTATTTTTTGATTTTAAGAATTCATAAAATTTAATTTCTTCAAATTTATGTGCATTTAAGTTATTGAAATAAAACAATGGACGGTGCAAAACTAATAAATTTGTCATAGATGACTGATAAGTTGCTACAGAAAAAGTAACTATTACAATTTCGTAACAGAACGGCACGGAACAGAACTGAACTGAAGCAGAAAGTAAAGACTAACTGAGCCTTTAGTCATCGGAGTGAGATAATAATTTTAAATATAATTGGTAGTGTGACAGTTTTTTACAATTTATTTTTTAAAACGAAAATAAAAGATTTATTATATCGAGTGGCTTTTAAGTTCAGATTGGATATTCGCTGAATATTAGCTCAGATATTCGTATTCGCGAATATTAAAAATTTATATTCGTGACATCACTAGTACAAATAAATTTGTTAGGTATTTTTATTTTTGTTAAGTTTTTTTATTTTTTTCCTAAAACCCTGAACTGTAAAAGACTGCTTTATTATAATATTTTTAATACAAAAATATTTTATTTTTTATTTAAAATTACTCAAACAAACATTTTAAATTAAAAAGAAAGTCTAAAGTTGGTTCGTTTCTATTTTCAAATGGCGCGTTTTCTTTACCTTTTTGGTGCGTTTTGAAATTTCAAAGTTGACAACACTGGTAATGATCAGTTGTAGAGAGTATGCGTATATTTAAATATGTATAATTGTTTGTGCACATTTTTAAGTGGTGAACAGGGTTGCCGAACTTGGTATTTTCGTTTGGTAGGATGGTAGGCTAATCCTAATTTTGGTCGGTTTGAGAAAATTTACTTTTTCATTTTATAAATTGACTTTTTAAATGTGGTAGGACATAGTCTGTTAAAGCAACTGACTGAAGCATTTTGAAGAGCAAATTTCTTCAAAATTTTGCTGTTTACACGAGTTTGAAGCATTTTGAAGAGCAATTTTGAAGAAAATTTCAATCGATAAGTAGATTTCGATAAAAAAAATTAATCATATTGATGTCTTATATATTTTTATTGACACAGAAGCTAAAAAAGAAATATGTACTTAAATTTAAAATTGGGCTTCTATATAAAATAAAATTTACAGGGGTGTGCTGGAAATCGAAAACGCAAAAATTTTAACAGTCGTTTTTTACTTAGATTTCTGTAATAAAATACAAATATTTGTCTATTAAACAGAATTTTATAACAAACATTATAAAAATTGGATTTAAAGTGTATTAAGAAGAACTTCCAAATTCTTGCGTTTTAAGAAATTAAAATATTACAAATAAATACTCTTTTTAAGTTATTGTATAATCAAGATTTGCCTATTTATATAGTCACACATTCTAAATTTTCCAGTCTTGTAGATTGTTAGCTTACCAGAAATTAGCATTTCAGTAGACTTAGGCAATGATATATTTTCGAATTAAGTGAATTCCATTAAAAACGGATTCAAATAAAAATATTTTACGATCATGCCAACTTTGTCCCTTATTGCATATTGCAAAAAATTAATAGCTTTATCCAATAAAAATTGTGCTTTACATCAAAAAAATACATTCATATACATATGTAAATTTTTAAATATGTATTTGAAAAATGTTTCAAAGGATTTTGGTAGGTTTTATAGACAATTTTGGTAGGATAAAAACTTTCAAACGGCAATCCTGGTGGTAAATTGAACGTCGAAAATTGTTGTTGTGCTATGTTTTATTCGTTTTTATTTGAAGAAAACAAAATATTTTAACACTCATAAAATTATTACAGTAATTGATTGTGGGTTATAAAATTCGTTTTTCGTACTATTAAAATTGAATAAATATATAGTTAGTTTTCAAATAACTTTGTTTTTAACATTTATGTTTGTTATTCAAAAAACAAATTAGCAAAAAAATAAAGTTTTTCCGTACATATAATGTTACGTAGTTTGATTTTTTGTCGTTTTAAATATATATATTTTAAAAGCAACAACTATTAAATTTTACGGAATATGCTGTTAAATAAATAAAGATTTTAAAATTAATGTAAAATTCATTTATTTTAAAGTAAAAATTCATTTTGAATTAAATGTAAAAATTTATTTTAAATTAAATTAATTTTCAGTTCTTTAAAATTAATTTTCTTTTTGAATTTAGCAACATAATATTTTGATTGTATGAATATTATACTTTTGGATAAGTGATCTTGTTTCTTTTTTATAAACATTTTTTTTTTAAATAAAAGAGTTTGTGTTTTTTTATATTTTAGGTAAATCCTTTTTTTACCTAGTTATTTTTGTATGCACTTGCATGGACATTGGTTTATTAAGCAATACTTATGGCGCCAACATTAACGCTGTAAAACAGGGATGTCAGCGCCTTGCACAATTGTGCAAATTAATTCACACACATTCTTCACACGCATTCTTACGCTCTTTCATTTAGTCCACGAGAGTGCACAATTGTACACAATTAGTGAATACTTGTCTCTTTATTCACTAATACTAATGTAAAGCAATACAACCACAATTGACATCACTGCTGTAAAATAATTGTATACAACATTTGAGACAATTGATGTGCATATGTACGCCTACCTAAGTACATATGTGAAGATCCTTTTTATGGGAATTTTTAACTTGTGCCTTGTATATTTGCAGAAAGAAAAAAAAAACATTTTTATGACTGCTCTTGTTTTTTATAATAAAAATTTTTTTCAGTTACAGAATTGTTCATACATTTAAGGTTATTTTTTTCTTAACTATTTTTATGAGCAATATTTATGGCACCAAACTTTTTCAGATGAAATATCATTCATAAAAAACCCAAAAGCAACAAATACGCAGAAAATTAAGGAATTTTCGCGTCCTCAAAACAATTGTTTGTGCACATTTGTAAGTGGTAAATCAACAGTCGAAAATTATTATTGTGCTTTGCTTTATTCGAGTTTACTTGAAAAAAAAAATTTATGACTCCTCTTGTTTTTTATAATTCAAAATTTTTTCAGTTAAAGAATTGTTGCTATTTTTTATATTCATACATACCTTTTAGGTAAATCTTTTTTATTTAATTTTTTTGTATGCACTTGCGTGGAGAATATTATATTAAACAATAATTATGGCACCAACCTCTTTCGCGGAAAATTTAGAAATTTTCAGTTTACTTCAATCATTATGCATTTTAGTGATTATTTGACATTTGATTGAAAAGAAAGTAAGATGCCGCGCCATAAAAATAATTTTTTTGCACGATTATTTTAGTTTAATCTATGAAAGTGACGTATTTTGTGATAATGGAAGTTGTGAAGAAAAAATTAAATAATCATACCGGAAATCTAGAAAGACATTTAAAGCGGTTCCACCCTACTTTATATTCAGATTATGTTGCAATAAAAATAAAGTCAATGATTTAAAAACCAAAACAGTTCCAACCTATTTCAATCAAACTAACATTGAATTGGCGATTGTAGAATTATTTACAAGGAATGGACGCTTTCAAAATATGAGTTCAACCGGCTTTTGATTCTTTGGGAATAAATGTTAATGAGTATAACGTAGCTGAAAGAATAAATTTTTATCATACTTATAAAACGTTAATATTGTTTTATTTTGGCTTGACATTTCTAAATTTTTAAGTTTAAAGATATTCGCCGAATAGTTATTCGTAAAATAACTATATTTTTATTAAATTAAAAACGAACTAAATACCTAATCCACAATCAATTATCGTAATAATTTTATGAGTGTAACAATAATTTTTTTTCTGCAAATAAACTCGAATAACGTATAGCGCAACAACAATTTTCGACGATTCATTTACCACTTACAAATGTGCACAAACAATTACCTAGCGGGAAAAGTCAGAACAGCTTCTTATTCAGGCCTTATTAAAGGCCTGATTTGACATTTTTTGATTCAATTACCATACTGATCAAGGCGAATTGACTAGAAGGTGGGGTCGAACCAACATATGGTTATTTTTTTCCGTGGTGTAGGTGTCAAAGTTTGTATATAAACTACAGTTTTTTATGTAAACAAACCTTTTTTTACTTGCAATATTTTTGACAATCGGACCAGAGAAGCAGTGTTGTTGTAGTGCTGACTTTACTCTCTTGTGAATTCGCCTTGATTCTGATCTAACTGCTAAATAAGTTCTCTTAGAAGTCTTCGGATCTTCCGTAGGTATAAAAGATAAGATCAATATTCCACATTCCCTTCTATGAGAAGGGAGAAGAGAAGGACTAAGATATTTAGTTTTTTTTGCGCGTTATACAATTAAAATTACATAAAAAAAAACGACAAAAAGAGAATACAGAACGGTTGTGTTTAATTTTGAGCTGAGTTTAATACGTTAAGGCCCAAATACACTTGTCAAATGCTTGTCCAGCCGGCGAATTCAACGTGTACGTGTGCTGGACGTAATATTCGCCGTCATATCTAAATTTTTTGATTTTTCATCAAGCGTTGTAGGTGTCACACATACAAACACATTTTCACTAATACTACCACAATGCTTGATGAGTATTTTGATCAATGTATATTGGCCTTTAAAAAGAAGAGTTGTATTACCTAAAAACAACTGCTAAAAAGTGTTAAAAAAAAGTTTAAAAAATAAATGCACAATCAAAACTTAATTGTTTTCTGATTTTTAGTGTAAAAACCATTTTTACCTTAAAACCATCTATTAATTATGTATAAAATATAAAGGGATATCACGATAGGTAGTGCAAAGTGTGCAAACGATGAAAATGCGTGCAAAAATACACACATTTGCACAACACAACAACAAAATGTACGTATTTGCAATTTGCTCTATTTTACTTCGTTTGCACTAAAAAAAACCATGAGCAAAATTAGTAGTGCATATTTGCTCAGTTGCAAACAAATGTAAACAATAACATTTGACATATTAAGCGCCATATTGGTTTAAAGAAAACCTATAAATTGAACATTTTCGTGGGTTTTAACATAAAATAGAGAATTTAATTTAAATAATTTAAAAAGAAATAATTTATTTTAATATGTTTGTGTATAATTGTAAATAAAAGCAGATTTTTTAAAGTGCCGCCAGAAGTTTTTGTGTTGCCAGAGTAAATTTTTAGAAAAATAGCATATTAGCATAAAAAATAAAAGTGGTATGCTCACGATCAATCATAATATGCACTGAAAATTCACAAATTGCAAATTTGCACAATGACCATCGTGATAACACTTATAATAAATATCCATTAACCCGAATTGTTCCCGTGTGTCCATATGGACACACAAATATGCTGTTGCTTAGAGAGCCAGCACATGTAAAAAAATTTCTTCAGAATAACGGAACATCATTTTTTTGCATCAACAAGCATCATAGTTAATTGTCACTAAAATTCAGTATAGTTGATGAATGCTTAGTCTGAATTTACACGTTTCATCTTTTGATGCTCAACTTCTTTTCAATTCCCTTTTAAAGATGCCAATATAATCACACGCAGCAACGGGTTTCAACTTTTTACGGTTCAAAACAACAATAAATAAATAACAGCAAATCAAAGAGAAAAAGAAAAGAAAAAATTACACGCAGCCATCGTTGTGCATATACCAACGAATAAAAACACAAAGCGTACTGACCGAGTACAGGCATCTCCGTACTAACCCCCTTTCTTTTTTCTTCCCTCACCTAAAAACATAAGAGTTGAGCATCAAAAGATGAAACGTGTGAAAGTAGACTTATGAACAGTGTCGTGACCATAAAAGTGCGTAAATAAAAAAAACATCAAAAATGTCGAATTTGGAGATGAAAAAGTAAGTATTGCCTTATATTTATTTATACATTGTTTTAAACTAAAAAAGTTTTGGTGAATAATATAACTAGGAAATTGTTGAATTAAATGTGGTAAAGTTCTTTAAAAAAAATTTATTGTATAATGTGAGTTTTTTATGATTTTTGTAAGTGTGTCCATATGGACACACGGGTACATACCTAGACGCATTTAAATTTTTTGTTTGTTTATTATTTTAGCAATGTTTTTCAATAAAATAATTAATATTTGCTTCATTTAATTTATTTTATGTATGACTTCAAAGAAAATTGTCACTCAAAGAGGTTTTGGACTATATTGAAGAGCTTGACAGTGGAGAGGAAGATGACGAAAACAATGTACGAAAAATTTTTATTGAACCTCCAGAAAATGAAGGGTATTTTAGTGGTGAAGACGACGCTCAAAATGAATTTGAAGGTGCCCCAGATGATTTGTGCCCAAAACAGCTAAAAGCTGGCTGCGAAATTGTGCTAAGAAATGGACGTAGGCCATCCACAGTAGAAGAGCTTGAAAATTGCCAAAGAGAAGTAGAGATGAATGATATTGTAAAAGATGTTTTAGAAATTTCTGCATCAAACATATCTATTGGTCTTTTGGAATCCAGTTCGGACAATGTCGAAGAAGAAACAATTGGGGCTATTGCTAAGAAAATAAAAGTAACTAAAACAAAAGTTTGTAATGAGTTTATCTGGAAAACAAATGAGAGCACAGATGGCATGACGCAAATGTTCCCCGAACCAAATTACGAAGATTGTCGTGGTCTAAAGCCTCACGAACTTTTTGAAAGATTTTTTGATGAAGATATTTTTCAGCTTATAGTTGATCAATCTGCTAAATACGCAAATTTTCGATATCAATCAAATCCGTCAATTACTATCGCCGAAATCAAAACTTTTTTTGGAATTCTCCTAATAAGCGGATACAACTATCACACAAGTATTATTATTTTATATATTATTATTATTTATTAATAGATTAAATATGTGGTATATACACATTTACAAAAAATTCATTTAATATATTTATCTATATTGGGCTGAACGTTTTCGTTGTAAACCCGATTGGCATTGTAATATTGTGTTTATATAATTCATTGGTATTTACAAGCTTATATTTATATTTAAAAATCAAAAATCAAATTCATTTGTTAGCAGTTTTCTATATTTTAAACATACTTGAATGTATTTGTATAAAGCAACATAATTGTGACCATTCAAAATATTAAGTACTTCGCTTATATTAAGTTGTATTTTTCCAAAGAGATTTCTCCTATATACATTAAAAATTGGACAAACTCCAACAAAATGAAAAGTATTCTCAGGTTCATCAAGGTTGCATATTGTACATGTGGTAACAGTGTTATTTCGGAAGCTTCTGGCATTTAAATTGAGCAATCCACCTCTTGCTTTAATTATCAAACTAATAATATAGGGCGATAAATTTGTCGTGAGTGCTGGCTCGACATCAAAACTTAGCTGCGAGTATAGATCGTGATGCTGGGAGTTGACTGCACTTCTTAAGTTATCTTCACGTTCTTTAGTTTGCAGTAATTTTAAAATGGGTTTCCAATACGTACATAAAGGTCTGTTAGAATTAGCTGGGGTAAATTGTAGATTTTGACAGAGATTTAACCATTCTCTTGCCCAACACACATTTCGAGATATAATACACTCTGCTAAAATACGTGGAAGTCGTCGTTGACTTAAATTTAAAACTTTATTTATATAATTAAAGTGTAGTTTCAACGTCGAAATATATAGTGAGTCAAGGTTAGTTTCCAAATGTAGCATGTAATTGGGTGTTGTGGGGGGCAGGTACAACATTTTTTTAATAAAAAATCGAAACAGCTTCTCAACAACATCGTGTTTTTCATATCCCCATATTTGAGCCGCGTATAACAAAATAGATCTACAGGCTGCGTTAAATATTTTTAGCTTATTTTTGATCGATATTTGTGGGTTTGTTATATATTTTGACCAAGTGGAATTTATTGCCAGCTTTGATGTCGTTAATTTGTTATTTAAATGTGTTTTAAAGGACAGGTTATATGTGATGGTTATCCCAAGATATTTGTAGCTGTTCACTATTTCTATATTTTCTGTACCATATTGCCAATTCAAGTTCGCAGACATACGTGATCCTGAGCGAAATACTAATATTTTAGACTTTTCTAAATTAACTTTTAAACACCACTTAGTACAATATGAATGCAAGGCATTAATCATGTTTTGCAATTCAGTAGGTGATTCCGATAAAATAACTATATCATCCGCATAAAGCAAAAGTTTAATATTATTGTCTGCAACGTTAACACCACCTGGCAACACATCAATAAGGTCATTAATATATAATGAAAACAATAGTGGGCTTAAAATGCAACCTTGTTTTACACCAAGTTCAACAGTAAATGAATTCGAGAGGGAATTGCCGTCCCATATTTGACTTTTAGTGTTCTCATACGATTTCTGCAATATTCTTATTATCTTAGATGACATACCAAGACATGATAATTTATAAAACAGGCTATTTCTGGGTATCGCATCGAAAGCACACGAGAAATCGACAAAAAAAAGCTTACGTTCTTTTACCATTCAATTTATTCAAGTTTACTATGCTTATCAAATTAAAAATATTATCAACGGTTGAATAATGTTTTCTAAACCCGGCTTGATATTCGCTCAATACATTGTTGCTTTCTGTCCATTCTGTTATTCTATTTAGCAAAATTGTATTAAAAATTTTGCACAAAGTGTTGATCAAGGATAAACCACGATAATTCGTTGGCAAGTTTGGATCGCCTTTTTTAAAGAGTGGAACTATAATTGAATTTCTGAAGCTAGATGGTATTGTTTCTTGTAAAAATATTTTGTTGAATATTGTTAATAACTCAGTTAAGAAGCATGCGGGGGCATATTTGTAGAACTCATAGCTAACACCATCTTGTCCTGGAGCTTTGTTTTGTTTAAGGGATTTAATAACTGTATACAATTCACAGAATTCAATGGGCGAGTCTAGCAGAGCATCGGTAAAATACGGCATGGACCAGCTCATTGCATGTAAAGTTTCATTATTTTGTAGTAAAGTACTGAAGTGAGAATAAAAGTCATTTGTATTCAAAATTCCTTTAACAATGTATCTAGATGGTTTCAATGATTTAGACAGCTTCCACCATTCGCTAGAACATCTAACTGTATTTAGTAGCTCAAGGTTCTTGCTGTATAGTTCTAATTTCTTTGTATTACAGAGTCGCAAGTATTTATGTCTAGCTGTAATATAACTACGTCTATTTCCAGTGGTGTAAGTCATTCTATAGACTTTCAGCTTCACTAGCATACATTTTCGGGAACGCCAACACGCCCAATCAAACCATTTTTGCTTAGGCTCGAATATACTTCTATTGCTAGGTTTTACGTTTGCCAGTTTAATTTTTCTCGTTACTGCTAGTACTAATTCGTCTACCGTGACCTCCGTATGTAGGTTAATCTGAGCAGATAGTGCCCTAAGGTTTTCTGCATATTTTAGTGAGTGTTTATTATGCCAACGTAGTTTTTGTAGCGACCGTTCATCACTTCTACCATAGTTATTGTTTGTGGATCTAATTTGAAGGCACAGTGGCATATGGTCAGAGTAAGGCTTAGATGCTACAGAGAAATTATCAACGAATTGTAGTAAGCTGTGAGAACAAATACAATAGTCAATTAAAGAATTACCCATCGCACCACAAAAGGTCAATTCACCCAATGCATCATTCACCGTTCTTCCATTAAGCACAATACCACCAACATTTTCAACGACTTCTAATAGTTTTCTACCTTGAGTATTGTAAATATTATCCTTTGAGCATCTAAATTTACGGATATGTGGCAAACCCTCTAGTAAATTTGTATCCAAGACCTGCTCATTTGCAATTCTAGCATTCAGATCACCAACTATCACACAAGTATGAGGAATATGTGGTCTGATGATGACGACTTACGAAATAATTTAGTTTGCAATAGCATGGGAAAATGTCGTTTCATGGAAATTTTAAAATATATTCATTTTGCCGATAATGATGCTCCCGGTTCATCACAAATTCCAAATGTCGACAAAATGTGGAAACTTCGACCACTAACCGACCGATTGAAAGCAAACATGATCAAAAATTTCCATCCAGAAGAGCACTTATCATATGATGAAAGCATGATAAGCTATTTCGGAAAACATGGTTGTAAACAATTTATTAGGGGAAAGCCATTGCGCTTTGGGTACAAGGTGTGGTCATTATGTACTCCCTCAGGTTACCTGATCAATTTTGAAATATATCAGGGAAAGAATCCACGTTCAATTACTGATTTTCAAAACAAATATGGCAAATGTGCAGAACCGCTGATAAGCATGATTGAGAACTTTCCGGAAAATATAAAACAGTTTCCATTTTCCTTTTTTTTCGATAATCTTTTTACGAACTTTCAGTTGTTGTCCTATCTTAAATCACACGGTTATAACGGAACCGGAACTATAAGAGAAAATCGTATTCCGAAAAATTCACCGCTACCAAGGAAAAATGAACTCAAGAAAGAGAAGCGTGGATATTGTGTGGCTGCGACTGAAGAAAGAAGTGGTATACATATCGTCAAATGGGTTGATAATAGTGTTGTAAGCGTCGCTTCAACTATTTACGGAAAATTGCCTATGACCAATGCTTCACGATACTGCCGCGAGAAAATAATGAAAATCAATATTCCACGCCCTTCTTCAATAACGCACTACAACAAATTTATGTGTGGAGTTGACAGAATGGACCAAAATATATCCCTTTATAGGATAGCATACAAAGGAAAAAAATGGTGGCAGTCAATTTTTACTTGGCTGATTGATGCAAGCGTTCAGAATGCTTGGCAATTGTCTCGAAAAGAAAATCCGAATATATCAAACCTTGAGTTCAGGAGACAAATAGCGGTTTTTTATTGCAAACATTTCGGTAAAACGCCACAACGTCCAGGTCCATCTGTAAACCGAAAAAGGAAAGAAACAGCTTACTCTGTACAGTCAACATTACGTTATGATGGGTGTGCTCATTATGTTATACCAGTTGAAAAAAAAAGACGTTGCGCCTGGGAATTCTGCAAGTCAGTTGGACGAACAGCCTGCGTCAAATGTAATGTCGGACTATGCGTCAAATGTTTTGTGGCCTACCATACGGATCGTACAACCTAAATGTTAAACTAAATATTAATATCAGAATAAATCATTTTATTGTATTTGAATTCAATTAAAATAATAATTTTCCAAAAAAAATTTTTTTATTTAAACTTCTCGTAAGCGTACCCGTGTGGCCATATGGACACATCTTTTTTTTCCACACTTAGTGTGTCGGGCTGGGAAAAAATGATTTTTTCATAATCAGTTATACCTCTTAATTTGATCTATACCAACAAAATCAAAATTTTCTAAAAAAATAGTTATAGTACAATTCGGGTTAAAAGTGCACAATTAAATTTCTATTACAAAGGGGTTTGGCACCTTTTCCGTAAATTTGGCTCGTTTTTTTTTTATTTTTGGCACACAATAGAGCCAATAACATGAAGCAATTTTAAAATAAATTACTAAAAGACTATTTAAGATTACCTGGAAGGCCTACCCCGCAATGACAACGTACATCCAAAAGAGAGTACTGAGGCCTTCTAGAAGGCATCTTTATGCCCTTTTTTTCCCGCTGGGTATACATACATATTTACATATACGCATACTCTTAACACTTTACAACTGATCATTACTTGCAATGTTCTTTTCTATACTGCATAAAGAACTTTTGCATGTTTCTTATATTTCTGCACTCCTGTTTAATTTCATAAAATACATACATACATACATACACACACACACACACACACACGCACGTGTTCAATAAAAAGTACAGATAAGTACGCTAAAAATACTGTACATGTACGTTAAAAGATGTTATGTACGTTATCGTAGTGTTTGTGTGCGTCAGCTCACTCTTGCTGTGTACCGTATATGTTTGTGTACACATTCACATTGAGGCTTTTAACTAGACTTTTCATCAGTGCGGACGTGTTTTGTTTTGCTCCGATAAATAATAGCAAACAACATAGTTAAGGTGCATTTAAAAAAATCAAATAATATTTCTATTACATGCGAAAAGACGCTGTTTTCATTTAAGTAGCTAATGTTATTTAAATGGAACATTTATACAAACAAAAATCAAAAAAAAAAAAAGAAAACACAAATTATCCAATTTTAAATTCTACTTAAAAAAAAAAAAAACATAAATAAAGAAGAGTGCTAAAGTAAACAAACAAAAATGCCTGTAGGGCATTCTCCCCCCTCACTTACAAGTGAAGATAAACAACTGTCTCCCGCGCAAATCGCATCACCATCAAATTTGAGTATAAATTATCCAAATATCTCACAAACTCTCACTGCACCTGCGCAATCAACACCTCTCTCGTGGTCAACGCAATGCAAAACTCCAACACTTTCTTCAACACCTACACACAATAATTTCTTACCCCTTCCTCCGCCTTTAACAACGTATCAACAAATCAATTCTGCTAGCTCAAGCATGTCTGCTATTATAAGTAAACAGGCATCTACAACTACTACTACAACAACGTCAACAGTTTTCTCTCAAGTACCGATCATGTCAATAACTACTGCACCCACACAAACTCAAACTCTCTTTAATAATGACCAAGTGAGCAATGCTAATAATAATTCGCACACATTATATACATACTCTCAATCGATGCATAACTTAATCACTCAAAACCAGATACAGAAGCAACCGGCAATAGTCACTACAAAAGGCGCTATACCTAAACAGAAAAAAATAGACTCAACAAAAGAAAACGTAACACTAACAGGCATTGATCGTTACTTCACTATAACTAAGCGTAAACGAAGCCCAAATTCTACGAAAAAGCAACCTACGCCAAAATTAATTAAAAGTACTTCTACAACAAATACGGTAAGTGAAAACCGATATTCTATTTTAGATAATGAATCTGAAGATGTGGCCGATGAACCAAAAAAAGTGTACAAACCGCCACCAATATACGTACGAGAGCCCATTTCAAATATTTTAGTCAATAGTTTATCCGATAAAGTCGGTAAAAATAACTTTTACGTAGTCTCTATTCGAAGAGGCAACCTCACTGAAACTAAAATACAAACGCCCACTGAAGTAAGCTACCGCGAAGTTATAAAATACTTAGACTCGGAAAAAAAAAGTTACTACACCCATCAATTAAAAAGTGCAAAGGGTCTTACCGTTGTTATCAAAGGTATAGAGGGCAATGTTCCTATTAACGATATAATAGCAGCAATAAACAGCGAAGGCTACGAAGTAAAATCAATTCATAACATATTCAATAGGAACAAAATCTCGCAACCACTTTTTAGGGTTGAAATCGCTTTTGACCCCAAAAAACTTAAAAAAAATGAGCCCCACCCCATTTATAACTTGCGGTATCTCCTTAACCGTAGAATTTCCGTGGAGGAACCTAGAAAACGCAAAGATCCACCCCAATGTTTAAATTGCCAGGAATTTGGACATACAAAAAAATACTGTAGACTACCATCAGTCTGTGTCAAGTGTGGGGACATCCACAAAACTTCAGAATGTTCAAATTCCAAAAACGATCCCACCCTCAAAAGATGTGGCAACTGTGGTGGAAACCATACCGCCAACTACAGAGGTTGTCCAGTTTTCATCCAACTCAAGAAAACGTACTCCAATAAACCAGATTATCGTCAATTCAGATCTAATGACTTCCCACAACTCAAAAACGCGCACATTCCTACTCAAAATGACCCTTATGCACAGAACACTAATAATATCAATGGTCCAGGAGTTATGTCTTCTAATCTACAAAGCATTTACAAGTTCCCCTCATCCGTTCAATCTGAAACACTTCGTAACGATAGTAGAACTGTTAAACCTACACCTATAACATACGCTCAAGCAACAAGGGAATCCCAATATTCCGAAAACCCTTCACAATCTTCTTACCGTCAAAACATTTTTAATCTCCCCTCAACCGCTCAATCTAAATCAACTCGTAATGACAGTAGAACAGTAAACCCCACACCAATATCGTACGTTCAAACATCCGAAACCGCTATACAAAAAAGTTCATTAGAAGCGTCCATTGAAGTTTTAATTCAAACTATGAACAACTTTATGTCTAACATGCAAGTCATTATGCAAGAATTGCTCAGAAACCAGGGCATGCTAATTCAAGCATTCTCAAACAAACAATGAATAAGATAAAAATATGTTTTTGGAACGCCAATGGCCTTAGCCAACATAAACAAGAAGTAGAACACTTCTTGAGTTCCCAAGAAATTGACATACTGCTAATATCTGAGACACATTTTACTGTTAAAAACTGTTTTAGAATCAAAGGATACTCAACCTACGATACTAAACACCCCAGTGGAAAAGCGTGTGGTGGCTCCGCCATAATTATAAAAGAAAAACTGAGTCATTTTCCATTGAACGAATATAAAACAGAACACATCCAAGCAACTTCCATTACCCTTATGGCAGAAAATCTAACAATTTCTTCTGTTTATTGTCCTCCTAAGCATAGCATATCGGAATCCCAATACACCCATTACTACAAAACCTTAGGTACCAAATTTATTGCAGCTGGGGATTACAACGCAAAGCACACGCACTGGGGTTCTCGACTCAATAACACTAAAGGGAGACAGCTTTTGAAATCGATAGTCTCATGCAAACTAGATGTTATCTCTGGGGGTCAGCCAACTCATTGGCCATCAGACCCAAACAAGATTCCAGATATTCTCGACTTTGCGGTATTAAAGAACATTAAACGTGAACACATTTCTATAGTCACATCTCTAGATCTCTCGTCCGACCATTCGCCTTCAATATTGACGGTCTTTCAGGAACATCCGATCCCCAAGCACCGGTATTTCCCAAACAGAATGACTAATTGGCTTAAATATAAAAAGTATATAAGTTCACACTTACCCTCTAATATATCATTGAAAAATGAAGAAGAAGTGCAAGAAGCAATAAGCATGTTTACAGATACAATCTATATCGCAGCAAATGTTTCTACACCGACTATAAATCAGTCTACGAAAAAAGCACAATGCCCACAAAATGATCAAACTCTGATCAGAGAAAAAAGAAACCTTAGAAGATTATGGCAGCAACATAGATCTCCAGCTTTAAAACTCCAACTTAACCAATGTCAAAGAGCACTCCGCAAAGTTCTCCAGGAAAACAAAGTATCGTCCCTCCAAAGACATCTACAAAATCTTGATCCAACAGAAAGAACTAACTACAGCCTATGGAAAGCCACTAAAAACCTAAACTGTCCTATAAGTTACGAGTCTCCAGTTCGCCTTATTGACGGCAGTTGGGCCAGAAGTCCAAATGACAAATCTAAAGCATTTGCGGACCACCTAGAACAAGTGTTCAAACCCAACAACACCAACTCCGACATAATTGTCCCACAGATAAATGAGAAAGTAGTTTCCCCCATGAAACTTCGATTAACTAACATAATAACAGCTGTTCGAAATCTAAACACAAAGAAATCACCTGGTCAAGACAAAATTACAGCAAAAATGTTATATGAACTACCTAGCAATGCCCTAAGACTTATGCTTTATATATTTAACGCAATCCTGCGTACAGGCTTTTACCCTTCTTCTTGGAAAATATCGGAGATTATAATGATTCCAAAGCCAGGAAAAGATCCCAGTCAAGTAAGCTCATACAGGCCCATAAGTCTTCTCTCTATTTTATCAAAGCTTTTTGAAAAATTATTTCTAAATGCACTAACTCCATTCCTTAACGATCACCAAATCATCCCCGCTCACCAATTTGGGTTCCGAAAGGACCACAGTACGGTAGAACAAATTCATCGAATAGTGACTCTTATCAGAAGAACATTTGAGGAAAAGCTATATTGCACTTCATTATTTATTGATATTTCTCAAGCCTTTGACAAAGTCTGGCACAAAGGGTTAATATTTAAAATAGTTTCGCTGTTACCCCAAAATACACACAAACTTCTAAAAAGTTACTTAACCGACAGAACATTCGTGGTCAAGGTCAAAGACATAATCTCAAGCCCCAGACAAATTTCGGCTGGTGTTCCCCAAGGCAGTATTCTTGGTCCCCTTATGTACATTCTATACACTGCAGATATGCCCACAAGTGCCCTTACACATACTGCAACCTTCGCAGACGACACCGCATTTCTTTGCATAGATAAAAATCCTAATATTGCTTCTCACAACTTGCAAACTCACATTTATGAAGTTGAAAAATGGCTTACTAAATGGAAAATAATGGTAAATCCTTCGAAATGTGCCCAAGTTACATTTACCTTAAGAAGGGAAAACTGCCCTAATATAACAATAAACAATATCAATGTCCCTGAGAAGTCGCATATAAAATATCTGGGAATTCACCTCGACCGACGTCTCACTTGGTCTCAACATATTGACTCAAAATGTACACAACTAAAACTTAAAACTTCTCAGTTGCTCTGGCTCCTCAACTCTCACTCCACCCTCAATCTTGAATTTAAGGTCCTATTATACAAAGCCATCCTCAAGCCAATCTGGACTTATGGAATACAACTATGGGGAACTGCATCAGTATCCAATGTTGAAAAATTGCAAAGAAGGCAATCCAAAATACTACGCCTTATAACTGGCAGCCCGTGGTTTATCCGCAACGAAAACATACACAAAGATCTTAGCATACCATACATCCGTGAAGAAATACAGAAATATTGTTCCAAATATGTGCGTAAATTGTCAACACACCCAAATCCCTTAGCACATACCCTACTCCTATTTAGAGGACATAGTCGCTTAAATAGAGTAGATACATTGGCTATAGCTCACCAGTAACGAAACGCAAAACCTGTTAACACTCATTGGTCACTTATGCGCTGGCATCAGGGCCACAATATACGTTTAGTTTAAGATATTAATACTTATTGTTATTTTTCTCAAAGAAAAGATCCAATAAACCAAATAAGAAAGCCAAAAAAAAAAAAAAAACATTCACATACACAAAAAAAAATTTTATAGTTTGTGTGTTTGAAAAATACGTTACGAAAATGTACAGTTTTTTTTCGTACCCTGGTTGTAAGTTTGTTGATGTCATTTCTTAGTTTAACATTTTCTTCTCTAAGTTCCTCAATTTCTGTTTTGATTGATACAAGGTCTTCCTTTCTGGTGACATCTTTTAATTTTGCATCTAAAAGATTGCAGAGCTTATCCCAAGAAAATACATCAGGAGTAGTTTGATTATCCATAATATTAGTCGTTAATTGCTTCTTGTTATTATTATTGATTAATTGTTCCGGTGATGCCAAATTTCTGTGGCGCTTAAAACTCATTAGTTTTTTTTTTTTTGTTTTTATTTTTTACTACAGCTACAGTCTTTTCGTAGCTTTGATTTACTATGGAAGTAGCTTTTTAAACCCTGGTTATTATTTTAGCCTTTTTAAACACTGGTTATTATTGTATTTAAAAATTAAAAGTAAGGGCATACTTTTAGGCATACAGTGATATAATAAATATACTACGAGGCAATCTTTAAGTAATAACAAAAACAGCTGATATTTACAAAAGAAAAAAAAAGCGCAAGTTACAACAATATCACCAAATACTTGTACCAAATCCAGTTGAAAAAATCCATCAAAAATGTTGAATACTGGCTGTATTTGTACTGTACTCCAACAAACTGGTATGCAGAATTCACCGATAGTTTATGTTTCAGTGGTTTAGAACGTGTAACTATTAATTTAACTTGGAAAATAAACGAAATAATAGCACAGCTTAAGTATTTCACTTTTTGACAGCTTAAAAGCTGAGTTGCCCGTCATCGGGAATATGTATGCCTGCAAAGTTTCATCCATTTGCATTGAGTATTAGGCGGTTAAATTAACGTTACAAGATTTGATTTTCCGAAGTGAAGCTAAAGAAAAGGTTTAAAAAAAAAACAATAACATGACAAACAAAATAATTCTTGAACTTAAACGAGCAAAGAAGTAATTCATCAATATATAATAAATAATAATATATACATATTATATATTTAATAAGAAATAAACTGTGAGATCATTTTATTAATAAATTTTTCAAAACTAAAGGAGATCTTATAAAATAATCTTTTAGAAAAATAATTTGGCTTAAATGTTTAGGATTTAAGCGATTCTTTTCTTTAGTTTCGATAAAACTCGACTTGAAAAAAATTCTTTCACTTATCGAAGATGTTGGAAATCTCGAAAGCAATCCATAATACAGATTATTTAATTTCTCAGTTCTTTTCCTGTATTTCCTGATTTTGTACTGTATTTAAAGAATGTACCCAGCGGGAAATTTGGGCCAATTGGTCCAACAGACTGGTACTGAGAGTTGTGAAAATTTAACAGGTACAAAGAGAAAGAACTCATGACCAGTGAAAGGAGAACCAAATATGTAACTGGTTTATGAAGAACAAAAAGGTAGACAAATGAATGAATTACAGTACAGTTTTCACCGGTGGTGACACATTTTTTGACTACATTTTCTTGAAATAAAACTACATTGTTGTAACTGACACTAAACACGTCCACTGAGAAAAGTTCTGTGACTGGTCAAATGGTGTCAATTGACACCCTCCAATGACAACCCCATGTAAAAGTGATAGGTCTTATTAATAGAGAGTGTTGAAACTAGAACCGGTCTCTACCACCAAAGACCTATCACGGGACTACTTTGGTGTCAGTTCGCTTCCCTCTAGGGAATTGCTAGAAGGAAAAAATATGTTTCTTAACACATACCTTTTGTATATGAGACAAAACAAATAATTAAAAACACAAAAAATATGTTATAATACTACATAAAATTAAAAATTTTGTTACTTCGGTTAATCGGTTAATCGACTGAAATTAACCGGTTTAATCTTTAATCGAAAAAAGCGAATTTTAAATTAACCGATCAGTTAATCGGGTAGTAATTAATCGGTTAACCGATTAACGGTTAACCGAATGAATACCCTATTATTTACACAGCTTTATTTAGAACTTAGTCACTTTAACAACCGTCATTTAAATGGTCGCAATAGTAATTACTATTGCGACCTCTATTAATGATCTGCACACTTAAACGTTTAGCCATACTGTAAATAAAAAAAGACATGCAACCAAAAATCATCGTATGAACGCAAAGAGATTTTGGAAGTTGCTTTAAAAGGGAATCAAGATAAAACGACGTCGTAAAAGCCCTCATGTGAATTGAGTGTAAGGCCCTTTTCATAGTCGTCAATAATGTTTAATTTTTCTTTAAGAATTAAACGTTTTCTTTTGGGCATTTTGATGTCAACTGTATAAAAACTTCACAAAAATGACGTAAAATTTTTAACAGAAAACAAACATTTGTTTTGTAAACAAAAGTAAAAAATGACTTTGTAACGTACAAATTTTTATTTTGGCGAGCAAGTATTTTCTTTGCTTTCTTTATAAGAAAAGAAAATACTTCTTTTAACTCGTTGTTTTCAGTAAAATCGCTCTAAAAATATGGTAAAAATGTATACAAAAATAAAATAGAATGGATGCAAATATGTTTGCATTCATTCTATTTTGTTTTTACAATTTTTTTTTGCAAAAATCCGTTATATTGAGAACAAAAATTTGCTGTTTGTTCGTAATATAAGGTACTCAATGGAAAAAATATGACGGTACGTTAAATCGCGAATTCGTTAAACTGAGTATACGTTAAACCGGGATACCACTGTAAAAGAATTGCAGTATTCAATAATATTTATAAGTGACAAAATGATATCAATCATAAATATATTTATTAGAAAATATAAAGCATTATATCAAAGACTTTAAATATATAAAGATGTTGCACTTAGTACATTTGAAATTTTCAAAAATGTTGAGCTTCTTAATGATAAGTGGGGGAAGTAACAAGAAAGCAAAAACTTCGTGCTCACATTCAGAGAACTAAAGAGAGCAAGAAACCACATGCATTAATACAAACACACGTTTACTGTTTTTGCCCAAGAATGATAGAAAGATTACGACAACACGAACTCAAAAATTGAATGTTCTGCGCAGGTGGGTCAAAGGACGTCACGAAACAGTCTGACATTTAAACATGACGGTGGGACTATTTCTTAATTTTTCCCATAAATAATTTTATGAGAAAAATTTTTTTTTATATTACTCGTAGTTTTTATTCAAGAATAAAAATAGTGAAATATTCAAAGAATATATAAAATTAAGAAAAATTTCAAATAAAGATTAATATAATTTAAAATATAATATCTATTACGTTAAAGTTTTACAGCCGTATTCATAAAAACTTATTGATGATTAATTGACCGTTTTTAAGCAAAAATTGCTAAAGTTGTATTCATAAACGAAAAATAGTCTATTGAACTTTTAATAAACCATTCATAAAGTAAGAAAATTTATTGTTGGATTTGCCCTTCTTTAAACCAAAAATAAAATGACATTTTGAAAGGTGTTTGCATTTTATGATATTATTTTTGTGAAATATGTTGAAAAATAATGACAAAAATGTTTTATTTATTAAAACGGACATGTTTAATACATTTTACTATTTTTTTTTTTATTTTAGACAGCCAGTTTAAAGTTATATTGATAATTATTTAAAAAAAATTTATATGATTTAAATAAATATGTTCAGGGGCAAATGCAGATATTCTCTTTAATTATTTATTAAATTATTGCAACTAGTTGTTTTTTTGTTTAAAACAACAAACTATTGATCAAAAATATAAAAAAAAAATAAAATAAACAAATCATAATAATAGTGATGTTAATAAAAAGTAAACAAACTTTTTATTCGATTACTTTCTTATCGTATATTTAAAAAAGGTTCAAACAAAAGTTTTTATGATACCTTTCGGAAACATTTTGTTCAGAAACTAAAATAATATGTAGTTTTATTTGATAAGAATAATTTTGAAGGTCTACAATTAAAAAAAATTATAAAATAAATTTATTTATAGAATATCATGTAAACCGAATAGAAGTTTCGTGCATCACTAACAATAGAATGGCAGCCAAATATAAAGAAAGTTGCCATACTTAAACTTAAAGAAAATCGCTGCAAACAGTTAATAGTAAAAAAGCTGTTATTGTACGTTTATGAATACAAATTTTTATAAGAGGCTTATAAGACAAAAAGCGTTTATTAGTTATTACATACTTTAAGCTTAAAATAAGAACTTTTTATGAATATGGCTGTTAGTATATTTTCTTTTTCGGCTACTTATGTATATTTTGTTTAATTTCTGCATTAAGCGATCTTAATCTAAAATACATCCTACATCTAAAAAAAAGTTTTTTCACTTCTTCGCTGGATTTTACGTCATTTGCTTCCATTAAATGTTTTTTTAAATAACCATTTGTTGGAAATAATTTGTCTCCATTTAGCCGCATAAAAATCTCATCACAAGACTTTAAAATATTCATTAAAGAGTTTGGTGGCTTTGAAGCCACCTTCAATTAAGTGATTAACCCATGAGTATGATGAGTCTTCTAGGGGCTTAACCCCTTTGCTACAAGTTTTTACTAGGTTACTAAAAAAATCCAATTTTTTGGATTTTTATTATAATTGGCCCTAACAACACCAATTAATACTTACTTTTGAAAAAATGTACCCTTAATGTGTTTTTTGGACTGTATCCATATGGATACATATTTCGGTTATGATAAAAAAATTTTGTTATAAAAACTAACATAAATAGTGGAATAATACATGGAATGCTATAAGATTTTGCAAAAATTCATTCTATTCGAGCGGAAATCACACTGTAAAATTTTGTAAAGATCGGACCATAATGTACTTTTAGACCCATATAAGCCATACTCCCGGAAAACAGCTTATTACGCCTAAAACCGTAATAAATAATGCTATCAGAATGAAATTTAATACTTCCCAGTTTTATAAAACTAGAAATCACACTGGTAAATTTCGTGCTGATCGGTCCATAATTTGCAATAGCCCCCATATAAAAACCACTCAGCAGCATCAAACATAAAATTATTTTATATGTATTGTGTGTATATTATTCAACACCATAACTTGCGTTTGTATCCATATGGATACATACAATGTTTTAAAAATCTGCAAAGCTTTTGTCCGGCTTAAAAAAACTTTTGATGCAAAAAGTTAAAATAAACCTTTTTCTTTATGTGGGATGTGTTTTTTTAAACATGGTCATATATATGTATATATATGTTTTTTGAAAGATAAAAAAACCTCTTTTTTTGCAAAAAATTACATATAAAAAAACGTTTTTTTAAAAATGCTATATTTTTCTCAATTTTGTAAAAATCCAAGAGTTTTTCATTAAAAATGATTCATTAGATCTTAAAAAACAATAACATACCGATATCTAAGCCAATTATTTGACCTGTGGATTGTCAGATGCCTCCAAAGTTGAGTGTATCCATATGGATACAATATAGCGAAAGGGTTAAAATCGGTGGACGATAAGATACTTAAACATCAACTTGAAAAAAGTTGCTTCCATATTTATATATAGAGCAATTCCATATGAAAGCGATCACCTTTTGGACGACCCCTCTCCGATTTTAAAATAAATAGTCTCAATCGATTGCCCAGCAAAAAATAATGTACCTACATTTTTTTTTTATTTTATAGTGACTGGTTTAGTGGTGGTGTACACCACTTTCATGTGACAAAATTGAAGAATTCTTCATAAGGGACCTCATTGAAAGTTGTTTTAAAAAATAACTACTAAAGCGATCGCAACGAGTGATAGCTCGTTGGAAAGGTATTGAATCAGGCTTTAATTGAAAAATAAAATTTTTCTAATTTTTCTTAGAAATTTACCTTTAAATTTTCCCATGAAAATTAAATTTTCCGATTTTCCACAGAAGCTCCTAAATTTTCCGGCTAATTTTTTTTTTTTGGATTCCTCATAATTTTTGCTTTAAGAATCAGCAATAAAAAAATGGGCCCCGACTCCTTGTTTGGACAGGAGAAGAGCATTTAAGAGACCACCTTGTTAAAAATACATTTTAAAAATTACACTGTGCATGAAATTGACACTTTTTTTTCGTAACAAGCCGGGCACATGGCGTTTTAACATAATTCGGGGACGCTGAATCCAGTGGTGCCCGCGGTTTTTTCAGATTGGCTCTGGTTTTCGAGATATACCGTTATTTCGAAAATGCAGGAGGTTGCTCAACATATATTCGCGTAACTCAAAAACGGTTTTGTTTATTGAAATTACTAATAAGCCATAAATGATTAAAATCTGTTTGCAACTTTTGATTTTATTCACAAAAGTCGACAAATTTCCCCCTAAGGGAAATTCTTAAATTAATGAAAAATTTGTCGACTTTTGTGAATAAAATCAAAAGTTGCAAACAGATTTTAATCATTTATGGCTTATTTTGTTTGTAGCTTCGTTTTTTATAAGTCTGCAAAAAAATAGAAGCCTAGCTGCATTTTTTAATTTTTTATGAATTTTTAAAAAACAAAAATTTCGAAATTTTGATAAAAAAATTAATTTTTTTTTCAAAAAAAAAATTATGTTTCAATAACGACTACTCATATTAGAAAAAGAGTTTTACTTTTCTGAAATGAAATTTTATTGCGGAATTTCGGTTTTTTTAGTAATTTCAATAAACTAAACCGTTTTTGAGTTACGCGAATATATGTTGAGCAACCTCCTCCATTTTCGAAATAACGGTATATCTCGAAAACCAGAGCCAATCTGAAAAAACCGCGGGCACCACTGGATTCAGCGTCCCAGAATTATGTTAAAACGCCATGTGCCCGGCTTGTTACGAAAAAAAGTGTCAATTTCATGCACAGTGTAATTTTTAAAATGTATTTTTAACAAGGTGGTCTCTTAAATGCTCTTCTCCTGTCCAAACAAGGAGTCGGGGCCCATTTTTTTATTGCTGATTCTTAAAGCAAAAATTATGAGGAATCCAAAAAAAAAAAATTAGCCGGAAAATTTAGGAGCTTCTGTGGAAAATCGGAAAATTTAATTTTCATGGGAAAATTTAAAGGTAAATTTCTAAGAAAAATTAGAAAAATTTTATTTTTCAATTAAAGCCTGATTCAATACCTTTCCAACGAGCTATCACTCGTTGCGATCGCTTTAGTAGTTATTTTTTAAAACAACTTTCAATGAGGTCCCTTATGAAGAATTCTTCAATTTTGTCACATGACAGTGGTGTACACCACCACTAAACCAGTCACTATAAAAAAAAAAAAATATGTAGGTACATTATTTTTTGCTGGGCAATCGATTGAGACTATTTATTTTAAAATCGGAGAGGGGTCGTCCAAAAATTTGCCAATTTTGATCGTTTTCATATGGAATTGCTCTATAAGATATATGTTTGGCAACATATTTTTATCCCTAGAAGGATTATCATCTGTAATTTAATTGCAGTTTATTTCGTTGACCTATCTTTAAATGTGGTATAATACCGGAGTTCCATATTTTGAATGTACTCTTCTTTATCGTGGTATGCAATGAAAAAAAATCTGGCTATTTCCTACCCAATATATTAATTTTTCTTATGAGCTCTTCACAAGTGTAATGGTTAAAAATTTTAACTTTTTATAAATAGATGTTAATCAATGATTTGTAGGTATTTAAATTTTTTCCATGTGTAATGCTTCCGAAATAATATAAGGATTAGTAAATCACATCTCCATAAACAGTAATCAACATCTCAACATTAGAATACAACCAAATTTTTGGCATAGTACCACGGAGTCGCCAAGAATGTTTTTGTAATGAAAACACCTGTCTCCCGTCGTTTTGCGAAAAAAAACCTCACGCAGGGAAGCAAATTTCTAAAACCTTCCAAAAACTATGAACCGCGATGAATTGTAAACCTTAGGAAAATTTTTAAATCTAAAGCAGTGGATAAATTCCAAAATAGCATTTAAGTGATACGTATAGGAATATATACAAATATCAGGTGTATATTTTATAATATTTCCGTGAGTTAAAATGGTTGTTTTCAAACCGATCCCTGCGTGAACTTTTTAAACAATCCGAAAAAATTATCAAATTTGTTATTAATAACTTTTAATGTTCTACGCGACAATACTTAGCCGTTTTTGATATTCGCAAAAAGTGTGACAAAATTATAGCCCTAATGTACATACGTTATTCTCCGCAAAACAAAAAGAATATATTAAAATTTTGATATAATTTACGCAGTACTCAACAATAAAGATTTTATTATTTTAATTGCTTTATCTTGTAAAAATATTTTTGCAGTCCTTTATAAGAATTTTACAAACTTCAAAAAGTAAGACGGAAGGAGCACACAAACTTCCAAAGCCTGATTTATTTTCATAATTTGTAATAATACTTTGTTGTAATAATAAATAAAATTGGATTTTTCGTCGGAAATAACTTAATGATTTGTAAAATAATACAATTTCAATATAAAAAATTTTAAATTAAACTTTGTCATACATTTTTAAACAAAAAATACCTGTATCAAATTTAAAGAAATTACAGGCGGAAAATTTTAATGAAAATCAAAAGTATTTTGATTATCATCCAATTCACATTAACATACTTGTGAGTTTTTTATTACTAACACAATTACAAAAATTGTGAGTTTGATAAGGCAGTTTAATTTGTGGCAATGCAAAGATAATTAATCTTTTTAGAAAAATTACCATTCTTTAAATTTGGATAATAACAGTATTTAAACTTCGGTGCGAATCGATATATTTTCATCTGTACAACAATAAAACACATATTCTTACCCTACAATTACAATTCGGTCACATTTGCTTTTACGTAAGTTAGTTGCACATAAATTGCATGAAAACAAAACTTCTTTTATTACTTAAATGTGTCTTCAACGAGAAAAAAAGACTTCATTTAGTTTGTTTATATGTATGTACATACACACATATTTTTAAATTGTCATGTATATACATACACGCACGCGTGCACGCACATAAACGCTGATAGATGAGAATTAAAAGTTCTCTGAGAGTATTAATTATTACTCTCAGAATTCTCTAAAAATCAGAGTGGCAGTAGTAGTACTGCCATTCGACAAATTTATCACTGGCTGTACAATGTATGGCAGTGGCACATCTTTATATATTTATAGTCTTTGATTATATTACATTTTTACAAAAAATAAGAAACAATAAATAATAATTATGTAATTATATTGATGAGGTTATTTTAAGTTAAATCCTTTTTGTTATCGAATTTCGGCATTGATTTTCTTGAGTTTGTTTGTGACTTAATGAATCCTTCTCTTCTAGTTTTATTTCACAAAGAAGATGAAGCACTAGTTACTGCTTCGACTGCTCTTTCTTCTGCTTGTGTATGACAAGGAAGAGATAGTAACTCAATTTTTAATTTTCCCTTTTGTTGAATAAACAATCGAAAATTTTCTTCGCTAACTGACTTTAATATCGGTGATAGGTTCTTGCCATTTCAGGAGCTCATAATATGTTGATGCGTTTAAGTTTATCTTTGATAACTGAAACAGACGTAATTTTTTTGATGTCTTTTATCTGCTTTCTAAAATCCGGTCGACAGCGAATGTTTGGCTGAGGATCCGTCAACATTGCAAGCAATAAGTTTTCAGGGTGTGCAAAATAGCAGTTTCTTTGAATTACTAGGCCGACAATAGATTTCAAAGCTGGTGGTAAATATCGAGTTAGCTCAATGAGTTTAAACAGATGCCGCGGTCCATCTTTACAACTGGGGTGGGTTTTATAGAAAACCATACCGGTACGTAAACTTTGACAATATATGTTGCAAGAGTGGTGAGATTTGCAGAGGCACACTCAACTGAAACATATTGGCGAAGAATTCTGTTTGCACGAGTTAGCCATCGGGCATTAGACATTTTCTCTGGTGATTTTTCGCTAAATCGCTGGTAACAATGCCGGTTGTAACTGATTGGACTATTCTGTACAAATATTTTTGGTCTGTACTAATATCTTCAACAAGAAGCTCTGATAAATTAGACGAAATTGGTTGAAACTGTGTTATTGGTTTTTTTTCACAGTTTTCCAAATGCCTTTCCAATTGGCTCCTAAAATGTCTGTGGTCGGATGCACCGCCATCAACGTGTTGAAACAGTTGTCTGAACGGTAGTTTATTCATATGTAATAAACAAACAATCCATTGCAAGGATATACCCAATCTTTTTTTTAAGGTTCGTATAATACCGCCAAATTTAAAAATTCGAATAATTCTTGTTCTACACACTTAGCAGTGCCTGAAACAGAAAGATGCCAAAATACAATTCTTAATAGATTACAAAGTTTGGTAAGAATCGTTGTTAATCTTCTGCCTCCGGCTTTATGTTGAATTTGTCAAAAATATGGTTACAAAAGGATATCAGTATGATATAGTTAATAATGCTTGTTGAGGGTGTCGTTAATGACAATGGGTTCACTGTTTTTTTTATTGTTTTGAAACTTGTGGTTGTTTGATAGTATGAATGTGTTTTTGTTTGGTTGTTTGTAAATTACGTTAATGTTACTTCTTATTGCCTTGTGTTTGTTTTTTTTTTATTCGTGCTTGCCTTGTTGAGTTTTATTTATAAGTTGTTTGGCATTTTTGTTTGAGGCACGTTAATATTTGTTTGCTATTTCGTTTTTTTTTGTATTGTAGTTTGGTTTAATTTATTTATTTGTCCAAAATGTTGACAAATGTGCTTTTGTTTTATTGTGTTGTGTCGTTTATGTTAATTGTTAATAAATAATTGAACTACCAGTAGAATGGAACATGCATGGTTGGGAAAATTAGTAGTATGCGTGTGAATTCGCCTGGTACAGAGATGCCGTAGGATAAAAAGAAATTGTATTTGTACAGAACTAAGAGAAATTTGTTTTCTCTGTGGTTTGTACAAATTAAAATGAAATAAAGTTCAGACCAAGGTAAAATGGGCATTGACCTTTGTAAGAAATCTTTCTTTGTCTTAAGAAAAAAAGAAAACCGTGTTATCTACCGGTATATGTTTTTTATGTGTAACTTTTTGTTTTTGCTTGTTTATTAGCTTAAATTGAAATGTTAGCTCTTCATGAAATTTAGGAGAGGGAAAATATATTTAAATTCATTAGTAAAGTTGCAGTCAACAAAAAAGGATGTGGATAGAAAAAAAGTAAATAAATTATTTGAAGTTTAAAGTGAGATTTTGAATTGGTTGTGTGAAATTAAAATACAATATCATAATTGCATAAAAGCCAGAAAAATCTAAAGTAAGTCTGTGAAAATTCATAGTTTTAAAACAAAAAAAAAGGAGAAAAAGTTTTAATGGAGTAATAAAATAAAAATTGTTTAGGAAACTTAAGAGAGATAATCCGAGGGGAGTTGTAAAAAACAGAAGAAAAGTAATTAAATTAAAAGGAACAGAAGGCAGCTAGCAATAGATCACATTAAGTCCAAGCGTTAAAACAAAAGGAAAAAAGGTAACGTTAAATTTGAATTTATTTAAAGAAATATAAATTTCTTAAGAGTGGCATCACAGGTGTTGTTTTATTGGATGCGATTGAAAAGAAAGAAGCTTTCTGTTCAAAGTTCATGGTGGAGGAGCTTTATACTCCGAAAATAGTAAAAACAACAACCCTCATTTTCTGACTGCAGCTTTACTTGTGGTATGTTAATAAAAACCCCAGTGGAAAAATTTGTCGTTTTTTTTGTTTATTTGTTCTGTGGCTTAATATAAAAGAAAATTAATTGTAGGAAAATCGAAGGGGAAGGAAACAAAATAGAAAAATAAGAAAGTATTTTTTTTGTGCTTTAAGATAAACTTTTAATAGAATAATAATGTTTTGTTTAAGATTGTAAAAAGGGATCGTTCCAGAATTTAAAGTAAAGTGTATTGCGCGTTTGATGGCTATTGCCATTATAAAAATATTCTTTTAGAGAGCTCTTTAGGGAATAGGTTTGAAAATCGGTTTTTAAGGCCAATAATTAGTGCTAGGCCTTTTATCTTTCTTGTCCGGTCCTTTTGTTAGGAAAATTAATTAATAGAATAAAATTGTAAAAAAAAAAAACTTCTTAAACGTTAAAAATACTTTTGAATTTAAAAAAATAGGGAAAATATAAAAAAAAAACAAACAGAAAATTTAGAATCCTATTATAAGGAGAAAAAAAATTGGATAAAATTATTGCCACAAAATAATAGAGTTTATATGTAAATTATTTTAATGTAAATTTTTTTTTTTGTTTAATAAAAGTATGTCGTAGAATATTAAAAATTATGTATTTGTGTTGCTAAATTATTTTAAAGGATTTCAGATTCCTGAGTTCTTGGTGGCCTGATTAAAAAATGCAATTGTCGTAAGTGTTGGTGGATTTATTAATGTTCAAGGGGTCATATTAGAAAGGAGAATATAGTATGACATAGGAAGGGAATAGGGCAAGGACGTGTCTAGGGGTACACCGATCCTAGAATTAGGGAGTTTTTTTATCTATGCGTTGTGTTGTATATTTCCGGTTAAGTGTTTCTGTTGTTTTTATAGTTTTTTTTTACTTCTGTATTATGTTTAGAAATTTTTTTTATTGTGCGAAAACATTGGTGATTAGGGTTGAGAACCACCCCGAAATGAGCACTGAGCTAGGCCAGGTAAATCACAAGTATGGGAAAAGTTTCGTAACATGCTACTCAATTCAATATTATTTATAAGTATCCTAAAAACTTCGAGTGAGGTCCTTTTATCAAAAAAATATGCTCTTCGAGTATGTATTGTCTGTATTTTTTTCCATATTTTTCAGTTATAGTCTAAGTCTGTTCTTTCCTTCCATCGAAGTACAATGCGGGTATTTGTGAAACGGGTTGTTGCAAGGTCATGACTTCTCTAGTTTTTTTCCTTTCTTGTCAAAGTTTATTTTTATCTATAATTTGCACCTACCTTGTCAGACACTCCAAATCTATCACATGTTTTTTATAGTAAGGTAAAATCAATTCCAACACTGCTCACCTACATATTTAATTTTTGAAGCAAGCAATTAAATTTGTGTTGTTTCTTCACAATCTGACTGAACACAATCAAAGTATCTATATATAAATTGGCAAAGGTAAAACAGTTAAAAACACTTTCCTCCTCTGTTTGTTAACCGATTTGAACAAAATATACATCATTTGAAAGGTGTTTACTCACAGAAGTGCACAATATACATATATTTTATTAAAATCTGTTCAACTCAGAGTTATAAGCGTTCAAATTTGCTACTAACACATATGCAGAACACATACATAAATAAAAATAGGGTGGTCGATTATTCGAAATTTTTCCGAAACCGGTTTTCGAATATTTCGACTATATAAATCAGCACAGGCAAAACAATTAAGAACGCTTTCTTCCTTTGTTTGTCAACCGAACCTCTACTGTCAAAACGAAACTGTTTTAACTTGTTTTTAGGAATCTTTGGATGAGACTTCAGAAGCTTTTTATATTTTATAAAATACGTATGTAACATTACCTTCATCCGTTTCGTTTCAACTGTGGTAATGGATGGTTTTTGCCATATTTCTCTACTTCTTTATATGTTAGCTTCTTTTTTGTTTTCTTCTCATATTTTAATCTATGCCGAGTCCACTCATAAAATTGCATCACGACTTTATAAGTGGGTAGCGTATTGCCTTTTAGTTCACATAAATCTCCAAGAACGAAACACTTCCAACTATTTTGAGTACGCTCAATATCTTCGATGGTGCAAAACCAATAACAAATATAACCACTTTATTTAAACCTTTTTTTTTGTTTTTACTGGCCTTACGTTTGCAACTGAATGGCAAATATTAGATAAAATATATTTCACGTTATACAATGTATAACGTTTGCAAACAAAATATTGTTACGAAAGTAACTTTTGTTAAGAATTAGTTGTAATTATTAGTTAAGAATTAGTTGAATTTATTAGTTATCTTGTATTTATTAGTTAACTTGTATTTATTAGTAATTTTATTAGTTTACATTGTTATTAAAAATTGTTATAATTTAGTACACATCAATCCCAATGTGCAGAAAGACCTAGAAATGACCGTTAAAAAAGCTTCAGTATAAGAGGTAAAATTATGTAAACATTAGCGCTGCCATAAACCAAATTAAAGTGTGGTTTGTTAAAAAGACTTTGTACTAAATAAAGTTGTGTTAATTGTAAACAGTGTTAAAAGTGTTTGTGTTTTATTTATTTTATTAAAGTTGTAATAAAGAACTCGAAACGGTTTATTTTAAAGGAAATAAACCAAAACGTTATTGAAAGGCAGTAACGTAACAATTGGTGTCAGAAGTGAAATTGCATTAATAAAATAAAAAAAAGACAGCAATGAAATTTGAAGAGCTTAAAGTAGAACAGCTCAATAAAGAATTGGGCAAGTTGGATTTGCCAACTGCAGGAAATAAAGCAGAGCTGCAGAAGAGGTTAATAGATGATTTCGAGCGACGCAATATCGACATTGTTAGCCACGAATTTGAGGAAAAGGAAGAAATTGAGGTATGTACGCGTGCAGTTGCTAGCAGCATGGACTTAAACACAATGTTTGCTGCTATGATGGCAAAAATTGAAACAATGGACGAAAATTTCAAAAGCATGGTATAGATGATAAAAGAAAATTCGAGTGATATTCTAGCTGAAACTTCTAGAAAAATTGATGAAAATTCTAGAGCTATTCTGGATGAAACTTCTAGAAAAATTCATGAAAATTCTAGAATAATGAATAAAAATTCTAGAAAAATGGAAGAGAAGACGAGCACCATCCTGGCTGAAATTCAAGAGCATTGTAGAATAACGAACGAGAAACTTCAAGAGATTTCCAGTGAAATGAACGAAAGAGTAAATAAAATGGAAATAGAATTTAACCAGAAGCTGACTGAAGTAACAACAAAGGTAACAGATATGGATGAAAAGTTTCATCATCTCGAAGCAAAAGTAAACAGTCTACAATGCCAAGAGGGACCAGTGCGTGTTATTCCAGAAGTTTCTAGTAGAATAAAGGTCCCTTGCTTTGACGGAAGTATGCCATTAAATGATTTTAAGTTCCAGTTCGATACAGTTGCCAACAGAAATGCATGGAACAGTGAGGAAAAAGCCATCGAGCTAATTCTTGCTTTAAAGGGGACTGCGGCTGAAGTGCTTGAAAGTGTACCAGTAAGTAGCAGAAACAATTATGATGAAATTATGGTAGCACTGCAACGCAAGTATGGTGGTGAACACAAAAAGGAAATCTACAAAATGGAGTTGCGTGGCAGAGTGCAAAAGGCAAACGAAACCTTACAGGACTTCGCACTGGAGATTGAGCGGTTGGTACAGCTAACTTATCCTGGTGAGAATCATCCCTTTTTGGACCATTTTAAAACGGAGGCATTTGTTAACGGTATTCGTGATGCTGATGTTAAACTTGCGGTATGTGCATCACAAAAACCAACATTTGCAGAGACTGTTTCATTTGCCCTGGCCCAGGAAACCGCAAGAATAATTTCAAGACCACAGACGTACAAGGTGCGAAAACTCGATATGGCTTGCGAGGACGAAAGCGAGTTAATAAAGGAAGTGAGGGGCATGAAAGAGGCACTTTTTAAGGCTTTAGGTGAAAAGCAATCTAAAAACAAAGTCAAATGCTATAACTGCGGCAAGACTGCTCACATACAGCGTGACTGTAAAGCACGAAGAAAAAGTTCAAGATCTGCTTCGCCGCCGAGAAACAACCAAGGGGCTAGTCATCAGTCATCACAGGAGTCGCCGTTAAATATGGTGGGAGTGATACCTTTCGCATCTGAGGACTTGATAATAAATTTAGTAGTGCAAAAGAGTAACAAAAGTATTACGACATTTGGCTACATCGATGGTAAAAAGCGCATTTTGACTATCGACACTGGTGCAGGATTCTCGATAATAAGGCCTGACTTGGTTAAGGGAGCTGTCGAACCACTAAGCTGAGTGAGCTTGCGAACAGCAACAGGTGAGCCTGCTACTGTCTATGGGAAAACACGTGTAGTGTTAAGAATTGCCGATATTGTCACTTTTCATGAGTTTACTGTGGCCGACATTGTAGACGAAGTACTGATTGGCGCAGATTTTATGATAAGTCATAATATAAGTCTGAATATGGGAGAGCAAATTATGTATTTGTGTGATTATGAAATACCCCTGGATGTTGGGTATTTTCATAGGTGAGGTGAGGTTCGTGTGGGAAAGCCTCTCGCATGTACTCGTCAGCTCACAGAAAAGTTGAAAAGCGAGAAAAAGTGGTTGCTCAGGTAAGACAGCTTAGCAGATTAGAAGCCAGGCACTGTACGGAGGCAGATAGAAGGGAATGCGTCAGTGAGGGTCGCTCGTTGCAGGTAAAGCCCAGTAAAGACTGGTTTACGGCGAAAAGATTTCAACCCGTATTGGCCAAGAGTATAGGTGGAAGTCAAGTTTTTAAAAGAAACTGTCCAAAGCGTATGACAGCCAGGGGCACAATAAACAGAGGTTGTGCGCCGCTTCCGCAGAGCAATTGTAATGCGCCACCTATACCAGAAGATAAGCAGGTATCTTCGCTTGTGTGTAGAAATACTTACGACCATAGAAAGTCCGTGCGTGGCCGTAGTAAGTTGTGCAGATATGATGTTGTATACAAAATACGGAAATATAAAAGGCCAAGGGCCAAAATGAAAGCTTTTCATTTAGAACGATTAGCCCCTTATGGAAGAGGTGATTCTGAGCCTATTCGGGACGAACAGGCTTAAGTGGGGGGCAGTGTTACGAAAGTAACTTTAGTTAAGAATTAGTTGTAATTATTAGTTAAGAATTAGTTGAATTTATTAGTTATCTTGTATTTATTAGTTAACTTGTATTTATTAGTAATTTTATTAGTTTACATTGTTATTAAAAATTGTTATAATTTAGTACACTTCAATCCCAATGTGCAGAAAGACCTAGAAATGACCATTAAAAAAGCTTCAGTATAAGAGGTAAAATTATGTAAACATTAGCGCTGCCATAAATCAAATTTCACCCAACCTTTTGAGTCCCGATCTACAATAAAAAACGTAAGAAAGTACCCCGACTATATGATACCCTACACCACATTAGAACCTTTGTACCAAATTTTATCAAATAATCTCCAAAATGGCGACCTGTACTTTACGCACAAGGTTTACGTAAACAGCCATCCAGCCGGACAAACATTTATTCGGCTCAGAAAGTGATTCTGAGTCAATCGGTATACTTAAAGTTGGGCTTAAGACCAATATTTTAAGGTGTTACAAACATCAGCACAAACGCATAGTTTATATTTTATTGTAATGTTAAAAATATTTACCTAACTGATAAGTTCGAATTACCGGTTGCTAAAAGTAACCTATTTCTCAAATTACTTTTAACGATGTTTACTTGGCTAAATACCCTCTCTACTTCAGCATTAGACCATGGAAGTGAGAGCAACCTTATAGGCAATTCTGAAATTTCTAAAAAAATTTTGTTACCGTCTGTATCTCTTTATTGAAATACTTGCAACCAGAAAGAAACACCGATGTTTGTGTTGATCCATTTTATAAATTAAATATTGGAATACTGTTCCTTTATTTTGAAAGATGTTTCATCATCATAGTTTAAAGCGATTTGAAATTTGCTAAAATGGCTAAAAAAATATGGCTAATGGCTAAACTCATTTTTTAATTGCTAAACAGGGTGAAAAATGGCTAAATCTAGCCACTAAATGGCTAAATTGGCAACACTGCCCAGCCCAAACAACTTAAGCCAGACACTCGAAATTTTGTATGTAGACTCCCCTGCCAATGTGTAAATAAAAAAGTGGAGACTTTTGGAAATTCAGTTCATAAGGGGCTAGAAATCGGTAAAAGCGGGTAAAATCAGTATAATTATATCTCGTGATCTAACAGAGGTAGACGTAAAATTCAAAAAATATCATTATTAAATCAAAAATTAAATTGTCATGTATTTAATACTTTTTTGAAATTTGCACATTTTGGGTATAAAAAAGAGCAAAAATATAATTTTGGTACTTTTTTGGTAAACAATTTATCTTCTTAAGTAATAAAGATAAAAATAAAATTTAAATTGTGTACTCTTCTCTTTAAAAGCTCTAATACAAATTTCGGTACCTTTTGGAAATTCAAATATATATATAAAAATCTCTGGTACTTTTTTCTATTAAGCTATTTTTATTTTTATACCGAATATATGCCCAATATTTGAATGCCAAATTTCAGCTATTTACTGAAAGAACAGATATTTGTTATATATAGTTATGCAGTCGCGAGTACAGGGGAAGAACAATGAATTGGTACTCATCCCAAACCACCTCAATTTCCATACGTTTGGGTTACTTTTGGACTAGTCCTAGTCCCTTGTGTGCTACATTTTACACGCGTGTTTGGACTAGTCCTATTATTTGCAGGGTATTCTGAGCAAAAACATTTTGGTTTAAAATTCTTATTTTGGGTGTTGTTGTAAATATAATAAACAATAAAAATATATAAATATTAAAACAGTAAAACGGTGAAAAACAAAAACAATATACTGCATGAGTAAAAATAATGAAACAAAATGAAAGAAATGTTTATGTGACAGTGCATGCTAGCGAAAATAATGCTGAAATAAATAAAACAAAACAAAACAATATTAACTACCTAACGGCTAAGCCAATCATTCGCACACGTTCTCTTTCACCCTCGGTGTTTACAAAAACTGTGGAAAGTGATACATTAAAAAATATTAAACTTGGGACAAGTGTTGCCGAGCCCGCAAGTACTGCCGCAATGGCAAAAACAATTTTAGTAAGAAATGATACCATGAACTCAAACACAGACACAATGGAAAACCCTCTAGCAAAAAGTTGTCAAAAGCCTCAAGTACAAGTTGGTATGGACAGGTATATAACAGTGATTAAACCTCTTTAGCTGTTGCTTCGGTCTCAAAAGTTTCATCTTTGGATAGAATAAATTCACAAAATCGTTTTGCAATTCTGGAGGATGAATCCTCAGAAGCACCAAACGTGATAAAATCGTCCAAGCCTCCCCCGATATCCTTAGGGAGCAAAACTCAAACAAGCTAATAAGCAGTTTGATCTTGGTGATAGGTAAAATTCGTTTTACGTAGCTGCAATCAAGCGTGGTAGTATAAACGAGACTAAAATACAAGTAAATCATGAGAATGGTTTTCGCAAAATAATTAACCAATTTGAAGCTGTTAAAAAAAGTTTTTAAGCATACCAACTGAAGAGCAGTAAAGGCCTTCAGGTAGTGATTAAGGGAATTGACTCATGTGTGGACCCAGAAGAAATTAAAACTTTCTTGGAATAAAAAGGCTTCAAAGTAAAACATGTAGTAAATATTAAAAATAGGGAAATAATCCTCAACCACTATTTAGAGTGGAGTTAGAACCCGGCGACGTAAAGCTTAAAAAAACGAAACGCATCCTATTTACAATCTGAAATATATTCTGTATAGAAGAATAACTATAGAAGAGCCACACAAAAGAAATGGTCCCGTTCAATGTTTAAACTGGCAAGAATTTGGTCATACTAAGGAATACTGCTATTTACAGTTCTTTGCGATTAGTTTAAAACCGACCATAATGTAAAAAATGTAGCAACTGTGGCGGTAATTACACTGCTAATTATAGAGGATGCCCAGATGCAGTCGGTTGGACCGATAACTAATCCCCCTCAAAAGCAGGTAACAAATCAACAATTAATGACATTCAGGCTCCGCAGCCTAGTAATAACAGAACCTCTTACGCTAACGTCCTAATATCAAACCATGTGCCAATGCAAGGTGCTTCGCCAATTAATGATGAAACCCCAGTTTCTAATTTAAGTCCTCAAAAAAAACCATGGAAACATTAGTGCAAACAGTAAATAATTTTACGAACACAATGGGTAATATGATGCAGGAAATTCTTAGAATGCAATCGATCCTATTGCAAGCTATACTTAACAAGCCATGAACTGTTTAAAAATCTGGGTGCGTTCATAAATGCATCACTGCGCTGCATCAATGATTTCAAATGGTTATATATTTATCCGTGAATTAAATGTGGACCAAAAAATTGTGAATTACTCCACAAAAATAATAGTCACACATTTAAAAAAATTAAAATTATTCTTTTATCGCCATTAAAAAAAGTTTGCGTTTCTGATGCAGGGCAGTGATGCATTTACGAACGTACCCTCTGTTTTTGGAACGCAAACGGCATCCGCCAACATAAAAATGAATTAGAATACTTTCTTAAAAATAAACAAATTGACGTCAAAATGGTTTCTGAAACTCATTTGACCTCAAGAAATACGTTTAAAATTAATGGTTATACACTATATGATACCAAGGACCCTCGAGACAGAGATTGTGGAGGTTCTGCCATTTTAATAAAAAACCGAATTAAACACTACCTAATCTGTGATCATCGTGAAGATTATCTTCAAGCACCGAACATCTGTGTTGAAGGGCTAAATCGAAACATAGTAATTTCATCTTTATACTCTCCACCTAGATTTTCAATATCAGAAATCCAATATTGTGAATATTATAAATCACAAGGACCCTGTTTCCTGGCAGCTGGCGATTACAAGGCAAAACATACCTTCTGGGGGTCACGACATAACACCAAAGGGTCGTGTTTTATTTAATACAATTTCTAAAATGGATTTAAATGTGGTAGTTACTTAGCGACGTCAGTTACACAAATTAATTGGTTAAAATATAAAAAATTTCTCAGTACCCATTGCACAGAAAATATTCCGCTTAGTACACCGGAGAATGTGGATCTCTCTATTGTTAATTTTGACAGGTTTCTTAAACTAGCTGTTCAACATTCCAGCGTTTCCCCCAAAAAAATCAAAAATAATAAATACAGATGTCGAGCGGCTCTTGACTGAAAAAAGGAGAGTTTGAAGGCGCCAAAAAAAAACTTAATATATGGTATGTTAAAAACTCAAAAATTCATGAGGATCTCAAAGTGCCATTAGTAAAAACTATGATTACAAAAAATGCAGTAAAATATTTAAAAAGGCTTGAACAACATCCAAATCCACTAGCTCGAAATATTTTCATTCTTAAGCGGTCACACTCTTGAATTGTTGCTGGCTTATCGACGTACACCTTTTCTTTCAAATAGCTCCAAAGAAAGAAGTCCAACGGTGTCAAATCACATGATGTCAACGGCCAATTGACATCGCCACCACGTGAGATAACATGGCTATTGAATTTTCTGCAGTACTAGCTGTACAAGCATGCACTGGTGTTTTCACATCTCCTGCAGACCCGGTTTGCTCAAATTTTTCAACGATTTTTCCGACTGTACGCACATTTGGACGATTAAATTGACCGACAAAATCACGAAGTGCACGATATGCATTTTGATTTGAACGCCCATTTTCATAATAAGCCTGAATAACTTTAACGCGTTGCTCGATTGTGTACCTTTCCATGGTTCAAATTGAGTTAGTCTGAAATTGAGAAATGTCAAATGAAATGAAGGAAAAAACTTGACTTTAGGTGTGGTTCACATTCAACATCGGCCTTCTTCTTTTTTTCTAAATATAATGTATTTAAAAATAAAATTTTGTAGGAATTTGCTTTTGCTTCCCTTTTTTTTTGAAATGAAAATAATATACATAATTATTTTTATTTGCTACGCCTTTCTAATTCTGTTTTTATGTATGGTCTTTTCTTTTACGTTACAACTGTCAATACTTTTAACCACATATGGACCATCATAAATGCTTTTGTGTTTGTCGTAGGGTTGTTTCTGAATCAATATATCTCATATCAATCATATCTATCGTAAAGGTCCTTATTTCGTAACTTATGTTTATCAATCAAATATTTTGCCAATTGGTGTGCATTCTGCAGTCTATATTTAATTTCCCTACTGTAATTTCCCACGTTATAGATTGGATCTACAGTCCACTTTAACAAATCGACAGGTAGTGTTGCATTCTTGCCAAAAACTAATTCGTAAGGGAGAATTTATTATCAAAAACTGTATTCGAAGTAGTATTGTGAAAAAACGTAAAATATTTCAAATAAACATTCCAATCGGAAAGGTTCTCATTAATGTATGCCCTTAAATATTCGTTGAATAGCCTATGATTGCGTTCAACCGTACCCACAGTTTCGTGGTAAGCTGTTGAGAAATTTATTTCTATCCTCAATAACTTGCATAACTCGTATAATACTTCATTCCTAAATTATGTTCGCAAGTCAGATTTCATTGAGTTCATTAAACAATATATCAGAATGGAATTCTCGAAGATTGCACGAGCAACGGTATTTTCACTTTTATCCGGTATTGCAATTGTTACCAAATATTTTGTCATATCGCATATCAGAGTTAAAACATACTTATTTCCGTAATTAGATTCCGCTAATGGCCCAATAGTATTTAAAACAACTATTTCAAATGGCTTAATTGGCGTTGGTGTTAAAACCAGTTCTTTCTTGTTTCATGGCCTAACTTTATTCACGTTACATTTACCACAATTTTTTACGAAAATAGCAATATTCTTTGACATGTTCTTCCAAAAGTATTTAGTATATAAATTCCTACGCCCACAATGACCCCCTACGAGTGGATCATTATGGTAAACGTTCATGAGTTTCTGCCTTTTATTCCTATCAAGTACTGTTACTATTGTATCAGTCAATATAATTTTCCAAAGTTTTTACGCCATGGTCTTTAAATTTTTGTATTGTACAAATTGAAAAAAAAAAATTATTATCCTTTGGCCATTCTAATGTAAGAATATTCTGATCGACGGCTTCCTTTTGCAGTCTCAAAAGCAAATCCCCTAAACGCAATGTTTTGTTATTAATCACAATATTCAAACGTATTATATTTTTAAATGTTCTATAAATATTTATGTATGCGCAATTCTGTTAGTTCCCCATTGGAATAAAAAATTTCAGATCTGATTTTGGGTATTTTGCTACTAAACTCATGAGAAAACTTGTCGTATATTGGTATTTCATTCAAACTGTCGCTGTGCCTACATTGCCGTGCTTTCCATGATTTTGCCCGGACATTTCGCGAGTTGTCACTGCAAAAATTTCCCTATTTGCACTTTTCAATTCGTCAATTGAAATGCGCGAGAGTACATCTGCGGCCATATTGTTTCATCCTTTTATGCATTCTATTGAAAAATTGTATTCCGACAGTTCTAATCTGATTTTCGTTAATTTTGAGGAAGGATCCATTATATTGAATAAATACAGTGAACTCGCGAAAACGTGACCTAATTTTTACCAAGGGTGTTCACGTTTTCGATTGTGAAAATTTTAGAAAAAGTTAAGCTCGAAATAATATCTCAAACAATCAATTAAATATCAGATTGGATAAAAAATTTAAATTTTTCATTTATTCACTTTACAAAAATAAAATATTAATACTTTTTCACTTCTAAAAACGCAGGCGACGAAGAATAAATTGGGACAGGGACTGCTAACTGCAGCTAAATCGTGAAAGCTGTAAAGAATCACAGGGAACAATAGTTTCTATTGCACTTGGTTTAAATTTGCAAAAATGGCGAAAATTCGCAAAAATGTTTAATATTTCAAACAAGCCATAAAATTGATTAAAAGTCTCTAAAACTATAAGGAATGGTAAAAATTAGCAAAAATTGCAAAATTAAAAAAAACGTAAAAATTTTTTTTAAATCGCTAAATCAGTTAAAAAATTAAAATATCCGATAACACTGCTCTGCAAAAAATAATTTTTTGTCTTTCCGTTAATTAAAACTATGTGAACTATTTGGATTTTGATGCGCTGAACCCAAATCCGTTCTCGGTTTTTTTCCATCAGATCGAGATTTTGTTTAATGGGCGTGGCAAATTTTTTGCCCTTAATTAGTCAGGTACGGAGACATATTTCATCCTAACTCGAGAACCAGTCATTCGATTTTCAAAAGTAAAACACCAGAAGATGTGTAACAAAATTGTATTTATTTTAGTCGAACAGAATTTTTCTGTATCTCTTATCGTTTTGGAATTATTCAGAAATTAATGGAGAAAAAATGTGCAAAATTCGTAATATTTTTCAATTTAAAAATGGAATTAAAAAAAATATAAAGCAAGTATTACACATTTTGCACTTTTTTCTGAGAGCTACTTATCTTAAAAATAAAAAAAACCATAAACCATAAAAATCGATTAAGAAATTTAGATTTTATTGTCAATTTACCGCAGGTACCCAATATTGACCAAATATGTGTAATGCAGCAAACAACGTCAGAGTGGGCGCACTAAAGTGGCTTGTAGCAGCAATGAATGGCAACTCTTTACTTCTATCTATTTTCGTACAACAAAATCAAATACAAGCAAAAAAGGTTGCCAGATTTGTAATTTTGTAGCAACGCCTCGCTTAAAGCACACACCCTGTCGTCACCCGTAGATGACTTCAAATTAAAATAAAAAATTAAAATATTTACCTATATTTATATATATTAGCCTATATATTTTTTTATTTAAAGCAGAGTAGGTAAATGAATTTCTTTTTTCTTTCTTTCTCGCGAAGGTTTTTTTGTACAAAACTTTTCGATTATCATTATCGCGAGAAAGAAGAAAATATTGTTGTTGTTTCCTTCTTTTGTGTTTGCCGAAGCAAACACAAATGCTTCTCTGCGTTTAGCAGAACGAAGAGGAATGATATAGAAGGAAACAAACTGAAGGAGAATAAAATTAGAAAAGAAAAATGAAATCGAAATATCGAATGGAAGGAAGGAAAAAATAAAGAATTCTTTTTCTGTTTTTTATTGAAATTATATTGTTATGAAGTAAAATTAAAAGCAAAGACTTGGTTTAGTAAATACAGAAATAAGAAAAAATATTTAAATATTATTTATTTTATTACATAGACATTCATTAAAACAAATTTCAATGAACAAAGTTTTTTCCTTCTTTTATTTCCCTCTATTTTTTTCCTTCGATTTAGAAAGAAGAAACAATTTTGTTTGCTTCTTCTCTCCATTTTGTTTCCTTCTTTTTCAACCAAACGAATGGTTTTTTATTTCAGCACAAATATCAACGAAAGAAAACACAGCAGTTTCTCGCCTTCGTTTATAGAAACGAAACAAAAACAACAAATCTCTTCTTTTCGCGAAACGAAGAGGGAAAGATAAAAAAAAAGAATTCTTTGCGAGGAAATACCTACCCTGATTTAAAGTAACACTCAATTTTTGTTACTAATTATTAATTTTTATTTAGGAAACATTGTTAAAATAAAAAAGTAGCTCAAGCTGTTCCGGTGTATGCGGAGATTCAACTTTAGTTAACTTTAATTAATATTTCTTTTTTTTTATTAATATTATCAGTTTGAGATTCTTGCCAAATCGACCAAGCATTCCTTCCGATGGGTTTCCATTATAACGCTTCTCTATATGTAACATATCTTGATGGAACCTTTCACCATGTTCGTCTGATACTGCACCAAGATTAGCCGGAAAAAAATCTAGATGCGAGTCCAAAAAATGAATTTTAAGGGACATGTTACACTTTAGAGCTTTGTAGGCAGAAAGTAGTTCTTCGATGATTTCATGGTAGTTTTCAGCTTTTCTGTTTCTCAAAAAATTGTGGCACACATTCACAAAAGCTGTCCATGCTCTTTCTTCCACATCATTCATTTTCGTTCTAAAGACCTCGTCCTTCATAAGCTGTCGTATTTGTGGACCTACAAATATGCCTTCTTTTACTTTTGCATCGCTGATTCTAGGAAATTTGCTCTTAATGTATAGAAAGCCTTCACCGTCCTTGTTCATTGCTTTGACAAAATTTTTCATTAGGCCTAGCTTTATATGAAGAGGAGGCAGAAGAATTTTTTCTTTTTGAACTAAAGGCTCTTCTGCTACATTTTTTGTCCTGGAATAAAATTTACTCTTTTCGGCCAAATTTTAACATTGTAGTGTTTTTCTTTCGCGCGGCTATCCCATTCACATAAGAAGCAACAAAACTTAGTATATCCACTTTGCATTCCATTTAAAATTGCTACGACTTTCAAATCTGCACATACGTTCCAGGAGTAATGTGAATATTTAATTTTTTGTAGTATCATCTTCATGCTATAATAGCTTTCTTTCATATTTCTTGCATACGCGAGTGGGACCGATGGAAATTTGTTGCCATTGTGAAGTAAAACGGCTTTCAAACTTGTCTTGGATGAATCAATAAAAAGCCGCCAATCCTCAGATTTATGACTGAAACACAGTTGTCGCAAAAGTCCATCAGCATTATCACAAAATACCAAACCTTCCTCTCTGCTAAAATAACTCAAAAAAGGTTGTTCTCTATTTCGAAAGTACGTCCTTTTGCACCAAATTCCATTCTTTTAATTGGGATGCAAGAAGCTCAGACTTGTTTTTTGAGAGCCCTAATTTACGAAAAGTTATTCATATCAATTTGATTCGGAAAATAAGGTTTACTCGTTGGGCTTCCAAATGAATGCGAAGAAACACCCATGGTGGCGTAAGTGGATTCAGTTGTTGCAGAAAGCCTATCTTCTTCATCGTCTGTAGGAGGCAATGGAGGTAAAAATTTACTTGTAAACTGGTAAACTGGTCGTTTGACGCATGAAATATTTGGATATATAACTTTATTTTTGGTTTTTTTTCGTAAACCCACGTGTTTTAGTCAGGCAAAAGTAGCAATCATTTTGATGATTTTGTGGTTCACTCCAAATCGCTGGCTTCATAAACGGCAAACACTTATGACTTCCTTTTAACCAACCTCTTAAAGACCTTGCACAGCTACTACAACATATTTTCGGCAGCCAATTTTTATCTCTATCATCGATAGGAAACCCAAAATAACGGCGATAAGCATCTTTAATCTGGAAAGATATTGTGTCCCGTTGAGAACTTAAAGTTAGATTGCCACAAACGTAACAAAATAAATTTGGAGATTTGTTACAAATCCTTGACATTTTATAATATTAAAGCGTGTGTGGATTCTTTAATTGCTTTATTTCTTTACACAATAACAAAGTATACTATGAGATCTATTTACTGTTGCCGATTTTAACGGCAAAATATTCAAATCTAAAGTGACACACTTATTGTCCATCAGCTTCTATATATACAATAAATACTAGAATCAACCCTAATCTTAATTTGAAATCAAAGGTAATTGAATATCATATGTAAGACTGGTGTAAGGAAACTTACGTCACCCTCTGTATTTAATAAATATTTCATTTAGTTATTACTTTTTGCTTTAACTTGTACTTATAACTTGTACCGTGCGAAAGTAGTTCTGTAGTATAACATTAAGTCTACATATTAAGATTAATATAAATGAAGAAAATAAAGGGCAGAACGGTCAGTCTGCATAAAGTTGGAAAACAAACAACATGTCTTTTTTAATTTCGCGACTACCATCCGCTACACTAATTGCATTACAATATGGGTTACCTGCGGTAAATTGACAATAAATGAAATTTTTTTAACCGATTTTTATGGTTTATGGCTGCTGACCTAGCGAAATGCTATCATCATATGTGAGGCTGGTTGCATTACAATATTGGGTACCTGCCGTAAATTGACAATAAAATCTAAATTTTTTAACCGATTTTTATGGTTTATGGCTTTTTTTATTTTTAAGATAAGTAGCTCTCAGAAAAAAGTGCAAAATGTGTAATACTTGCTTTATATTTTTTTTAATTCCATTTTTAAATTGAAAAATATTACAAATTTTGCAAATTTTTTTCTCCATTAATTGCTGAATAATTCCAAAACGATAAGAGATACAGAAAAATTCTGTTCGACTAAAATAAATACAATTTTGTTACACATCTTCTGGTGTTTTACTTTTGAAAATCGAATGACTGGTTCTCGAGTTAGGATGAAATATGTCTCCGTACCTGACTAATTAAGGGCAAAAAATTTGCCACGCCCATAAAAAAAAATGCCGGTCTGGTGGAAAAAAAACCGAGAACAGATTTGAGTTCAGCGCATCAAAATCCATATAGTCCATATAGTTTTATTTAACGGAGGATTTTGCTGCTGAGCAGTGTAATAGCAAAAGAAGCGAAAATTCGCTTTGTAATTATCCCAGCTAGCATTTGGCTGATTATTTTTTGTAAAAATCACCCAAATTATCGTTTTCAGATCAGTTTTGATGATTAAAAACTGCTCACTTCAGTGATTGAAAAAGGATTCATATATGATTCAATTATATGTTTAAATAATGATTTTTAAATATTTTTGTTTTTGCCAAATGAAAAATAATAATAATAGAAACTTTCATGTTAGCCAAATAAATAAGAAGCTTGGCTAAAAAAGAAGCCCAACAATTATTGACAATTTATGAACATAAATGTTAGTGCAAATTGTTTCTTCTCTTCTTTGCGAAAAACCGATAACTTTGTTTGGTTTAAAATAAAGCTGGTTCGAATAATCAAAAGCCACAATGGAACTGATTTTATCGGAGAAAAAATAAAAAACATGACAGTTAAAAAATTATATGAAATATAATCGAAAACTTTATAATTTACGATTGAAAAATGCGACGAAAACGACTCAATAATGATTATAAAAACTACCATTAAATTAATCAAAAAGGAATCAGAAAATTGTATCACAAATGATTCTTTCAGGTGATTCATTTGTAGGGTACCATTTTCTCACAACGAGAGTATCATTTATAAAAATGAGCTCATATACCGGTATTTTGCTCTTGAAGCTGATTCCTAAATGATTAGATTATAATACAAAATGCTAGCTGGGATATTCGCTGTAATCCTTAGCAACTGAATAAAAATAGATTAAAGTAAATAAAAAAAACCATTAATATCCCTTTAAAGGACGGGTTTTTTTCCTATTAGTTTTTACACAAAGAAATCGCTTATCTTCTTGAGGTATGTGTTTGTTTTACAATTGAGATTATTCAAAACCCTTATTTAAGTTTGGTCAACCTTTTAATTTTTAGCCCATTTTAAGGATTTATTGAATGCTTCCACTGCTGCCTTGTGTTTTATTACGATTTCTGCCTGTTCTACAATTGAAACACTATCTTCGTCACCTTTAGATTCGTTATTAATTTCAAAAATTTCACATTAACGTTTTTAAAGAAAAATTAAAAACTTTCTATAAAACAAACCTGAGGACATACAACCAAGGCGAATTGAGTAGAAGGTGGGGTCAAGTCAACATGTGGTGATTTTTTTCGGTGGTCGACTTGTCAAAGTTTGTATACAAACTAGTTTTTTATGTAAACAAACCTATTTTTTTCACTAGCAATATTTTTGACAACCCGACCACAGAAGCATTGTAGTTGTAGAGTTGACCTCACCTTCTAGTCAATTCGCCTTGCATACAACGTACAAACATATTCATTTGCATGTATTTGTGAAAACAATCAACGTAAACAGTACAATCAGTTTAGGGATTCCCGAAATTAAAAGTAAATTAAAAAAACTCAGAAAACTTTGTTCGCGTTTTAGAGCTTTCAGACTTTGTTCACGTTTTAGAGTAGTCAATGTAAAAATAAAAGTGTTCACGTTTTCGAGTCGTTCATGTGTTCACGTTATCGCGAGTTCACTGTATACCAAAGGGCTGTGGTCAGACCTGACAGTAAATTCAGTACCATAAACGTATGGTCTGAATTGGGTTATCGCAAAATGTATGGCTATAAGTTCCTGCTCGATTGTGGGTTTCTTTTGTTTAGTACTGTTAAAAGATTTTGATACAAAATAAATTGGTTAATCATTCCCGTCAAAATTTTGGCTCAAAACAGCTCCGCATCCAATTTTAGATGCGTCTACTGTTATTAAAAATTTTTTTGTAAAACCTGGGTATTGTAATTGTTTTGGAGATATTAAACTTGATTTTAAACTCTCAAAAGCCTTCTGAGCTGACGATTTGTCATCCCAATTAAAGTGTATGCTTTTCCTAGTAATGGAATTTAGTGGTGCTGCCAATTAAGCAAAATTCTCGATGAACCTACTATAATAGTTTGCAAAGGCCACAAATCTTCTAACTGCATCCTTATCGGTAGGAATCGGGTAATTCTTAATTGTTTCTATTTTTGAATCGTCTGGGAAGAGACCTTTTGATGTGCACTTATGACCCAGAAAAGTTACTTCTGGTCTGAAAAAGTTTCACTTATATGAGTTAATTTTTAAATTGAACTTTCGAAAAAAATTAAAAACGTTTGATAAATTTTGAAGATGATGTCGCTTACTGCAACCGATCACAATTATGTCGTCGACATACAAAAATGCTTGATCTGGTGGAAGTCCCGAAAATGCGATTAACATCATGCTTGAAAAGGAATTTGGCGCAATATTTAAACCAAAAGTTAAAACCTTGTATCGAAATGAAACACGATCCGTTCTAAAGGAGGTTATATCCCTTGAGTCTGGGTGCAAAGGTACTTGATGAAAACCAGAAAATAAATCGAGTATTGAAAAATGTTTGGCTGTGGGAGTGGAAATTTATCTGCTATCAATTTTAAGTTCACCGCTCTGTAATCAACGCACATTCTAAATGCTTTCTGACCATCTACACTTTTCTTTGGTAGTATAATCAAGGGACTGTTATAGTTTGACTGACTGGGATCGATTAGATCATTTTGCAACAAATTCTCGATTTGTTCATCGATTTCGCGTTTTTGGGAATGGGGTAGACGATAGTTTTTAACATAACCAGGAGAAAAATCATTTAATCTGATATTTTGCTCATAAAAATTGTTAACTGTCATTTTATCAGTTTTAAAGCAAAAATGTCTGCGTACTGTGCTCACAATGGCATTAAATCGTTCTTTACGTCGTTTGGCATCCGTTTTTGCAATATTTCCTTGAGATTTTTGGTACTATTATCCTCCGAATTAAATTTATTAATGGAATAAAGCCTAAAATTATCAAGTTTTTCAGACCTTATGTCAAAATTTCTAATACACTTGAATTCGTTCGTTGTGTTTATTACTCGCAAAATTGGTTCGCTTGAATCTACAATACATTTACTAATAAAAACTCCCTCACAGACTTCTTGCGAATCAACAAACATTGGTTCTTAATTGTTATTTAATTAAAAAATTCTAAAAACCTCACATCTCGGTGGAATTACGCAATTGCCATCGCTTGTGCCCTGTACAATTGGAATTTAAATTTTATCATTGCGACACCAAAACGAAACAGACATATTTTCGTAATTAATTTTACATTTATTTGTCTTTAAAAAATCTTTACCGAGTACACCGCCTGACGGAATGCTAAAATTATCGTTAACAATATGAAAAATTTGTGGAATAGAATAATTTTGAAATATCAAATTAGTCCGAATTGTACATAATGTCTTATCAGTTGTTATCCCTCTAATATTTACCGTTTCGCTTTCGTTGAATATAATATTGGGTCTCACGCAAGATGTTTTTATCAATGAAATATTTGCTTGGGAATCGACTAAGAAATTACATGATCTATTTGTGTCTGTATAATTTAAATAAATAAAGTCTGCGTAATTTAGATTTAAACCGTAAATAGCCTTCGTCGATCCACATTGGTTTTTAATTACTAATTTTGACTCGTTTCCCCAACATTTCTTGTTGAGGGGCCTCCGCGTTTAAAGTCAGAGCCCTTTCGCCTCGGTTATTCGAATTGTTTCGATTGTTGATTAAAATTATTTCCGTTCGAAAAATTATTAAACTTATTGCCACGAGATTGAAACGCTAGAACCTGTTTCACCTTAGATTCGTTTGTTTGCTCCACGACAAATTTAGCTACGACGTCTTTTGGGTCAGCAAATGCTGTTGAAGCCAGAATTGATTTGACTAAATCTGATTTGGCATTTAGTCGACAAACGCGTGTGCTTTGACCCTTGTCATTCCCTTGATCACAAGAGATCTTTCCGGAGCATCAGCAAGCTCCTCTGTATATTTCGCAAAATCTGCATAATTATTATTTTTAACGGAGCCGTGGTATAAAGCCATATGGCCTTATTTCTCAATAAAATGATAAATAAAATCATATGGCTTTATTACCATCATCCAAGTGCAATAACACCATAATCGTTTAGTAACCAAAGTGGAAATAACGCCATAACTGTGTAATTGTTATGGTTACAAATTGCCAAAAAAATTACTTGCCATTGTCAAGTGTTGAAAGAATATGGTACAGTAGGTGGAAGGGGGGAGCGCGTCCGGCGGGCGATCGCGACGGTCGCACCGGGCACACCACAACATGTTTACAAACTCCAAAGCATAGCCGGCCTTCGTCCGGGCGCAAGGATTTTCTCCTCTATGGTATAACAAATAGTCGGCCTTCGTTCGGAGATTTTAGAAGCTTTACTTAGCGAAACCGGTACTTGTTATACCATAAAGGAGAATTTTCTTGCGCCCGCCCAAAGGTCCGCTATGCAGAGAGGCTTTAGTTTGCGAAGCCGGTCTTTGTTGTACCATCGAGTAGAAAATCCTTGCTCCCGGCCGAAGGCCGGCTATGCAAAGAAGCTTTAGTTAGCGAAGCCGGTCTCTGTTATACCATAGAGGAGAAAATTCTTGCTCCCGGCCGAAGGCCGGCTATGCAGAGAAGCTTTAGTAAGCGAAGCCGGTCTCTGTTATACAATAGAGGAGAAAATCCTTGCGCCCGGCCGAAGGCCGGCTATGCAGAAAAGCTTTAGTTAGCGAAGCCGGCCTTTGTTATACCATAGAGTAGAAAATCCTTGCGCCCGGCCGAAGGCCGGCTATGCAGAGAAGCTTGAGTTAGCGAAGCCGGTCTTTGCTATACCATAGAGGAGAAAATCCTTGCGTCCAAAAGTGTTTTCCTTATATTTTTTATATAAACACCCAGAGAAAAACCAACAAAACAATTTTTAAATAAATTGCAATTACATGAAAAGAAAAAAATTTAAAAGGGAAATAAGGCCATGTATGGCTTTATTTCACTCCTTACATGGAAATAAAGCCATATGGCGTTATTTCTCAATTCATTGGGAAATAAAGCCATATGGCTTTGTTTCCTATGGCTTTATTGCACGGCGTCAAATTTACCATCAAGTTGTTATCAGTTAAATCCTGAATTAAATCTATCATGTCTAGCAATGACTGTAAAGCAAGTGGTCTCCTCTAAAATATTAGCACGCATGCTAATGAATGACCTTTTCTGCTCCGAAGTGGCCATTTTTGCTTCGTATACCCCCGGGTCGTATACCCCGGTGTAACGATTCTTTGGGATTACGGGTATTGATATGGGAACATGCTACCTAGTAGTTCGGCCGTGCTCGTCGGATGGGGTGTGTTCAGTTCCCGAATTGTAGTTATGAATAAATTATGAATCGCCAGCAGAAAATTTATAATTTAGGTAGCTTTAAGACAAAATACGATACAATACAGAGGGGAGAGGAAAAAGGAAAAAGTTATCGGATGAGTGTAGGGGTAGCTCAAGATATTATTTGCTACACCGGTCTATACCCTCCCACCATGCTGTCAAAGTTAACTATTGGTTGACAGCCCAATAATAATAACAAAAAAACCTACAAGAATTCACTTAACCCATACTTCCAAAGAATCCATAAAAATAGTAAATTACACTTAAAAGCAACAAGTTCTCATTTATGTTTATAATTAATTGGGAAGTTTACCAAAAGATAAAAAAAAAAAATAATGTTTTAAAATTGTATTTAATACAGATTATAAATTAAAAGTGTCTTATGTGTGTAGAGTGTTTTACATTCGTAATATGAATATCTAAAAATAACTAAACAAAACTTTAATGTTTAATATCTTTCAGTAGCAACATTTGTTGCATCAGAATTATTGTTTTTTTTTTTTTACAAATTAAATTATTTAAGATACTTTGAAATTATCTTTACATTTGTTGCAAAATTTCCTTATTAAATTCTGTTTATAAACTAATTGCAACGTCGGTTACGAAAAAAGATGTTAACGAATAATGTTGAAACAGAAGTAACTAAATAAACATTTGAATACTAAAAAAAACAGCTAATGCAATTGTATTTATTGTTTAGATTCAAATAATGTATATAAATATATTCATATTACAAATAATAAACAAAATAAGTGAAAGAAAGTGTATAGAATTATGGCGGGAATAAAATACAAAAATCGTAAACAGACAACTTACTTATGCAGGTTCCATTTAGTAATTCAGCGAAAATTAATTAACTATCTCAAATATATGAAGTTAAATTCGTTAGTTACAATTGATATGTTTAATATTATTATTTGAGATATTTTTGTTTGGAATTTATTCAAACATCACAATCTGGAGAAAATTCAAATAGGATTTTTCTTTTTTTTTTAGGATGTTAATTCAGTTGGTCACCCTAAAAAAACCAAAAGGGTGCCAAGACTGGTTTTCTCACACAAATTTATGGTTTGAGGCGATGGAATTCAATAAAATTTAAAACACCTGGTTACCCCAAATGTATAACGATAAAGTGTTTTGTTTTTTTCTTTTTTTTTATATACAACCGAAATTGAGAACTTTATGATCAATTTTCCCGGTGCATTGCTCAAAGATTTAAATGCCAAATGTAAGTAACACTTTTGACTTATAAATTACAGCAACCAATTATTCGGTTTGACTCCGATTATAGAGCCCATATAAGTCTCTATGGGTACAATTGACAACGAACAATATTTCCTGGGATTTGGCTCTTGAGTTAACCCGGAGGATGATACTCCAACACACTTAAATTATAAGGTACCACAAAACTCCCTGAGCAATTCTAAAATCATAAATACACAATATAATATAGATCGGATACTGTAAACAAGAACCTTACCACCAAAAGCTTGAGAATAGCGCTGTCCACGATATTGGATGTACAAATTATTACAACTTATAGAACCTAAACACAATTCTATAATTTTTATTGTTTTTTTTTCCTTTAGTATTTTCTACCCAAACGACTCAATCAAATAATATTTTATAATGAAAATTTTTCCCTAAACATCAAAAGACGAAAATTTAAAATTCAAAGCCTTCCAATATAATTAAATTTTAAAAATAAATCAATATAGAAATTAATTTGAATTTGATACAGCCGAAACCAAATGTTAGTAAAATGTGAACTACAAGTTATTAAATTATCAATAAAAACAGGTCGCCATCACAAAACAGATGAAATACAAAGAACACTGTAGAATTTTATCTGAAACAGGTGACAATTGGTGTTTACTATGTCCATATATCCTTAATATGGTATACTCCCCTATGACTACCATTAATGTGTTCGAGCTCGTAATTTACATTACCTATTTTCCTTTTCACCACCGCCCGTATTGAATCGCGTAGTACAGTAAAATTGTCTTGTCTTTGTATTTCCGTGTCGGTCTCCGATAAAAGTCTCAAATTCCGCAAAACTTCATAGTCTTTTCCGTGGTTTATCATTGTCTGTCCGTAAACCAGTTCATAGGGTGTTCGTCCCGTCGTTTGGTGCACACTATTGCGGACCGCACAATTCACACTAGGTAGATAGATATCCCACTGGCGTTGATCGTTCCTAATGTACGAACGTAGAGCTTCATTAATGGACCGATTCACCCTTTCACATGCGTTTGATTGTGGGCTTTGGACTGCTGTGAATTGGTGGGTTATTCCATATTGCTCTATCAGCTTTTTAAACTCTTTAGACTTGAATTGGCTACCGTTATCGGACACGATAATTTCCGGTACGCCAAAACACGTGAAAATCTCATTTCGCAGATATTCCATTATAGGCTTTGTCACAAATTTCTTCCTTGGTTTTAAAAACGTAAATTTTGTATAATGATCAAGGATTATCAAAATACCAATATTACATTTCTTAGTGCGTGGGAATGGCCCTATAAGGTCCATATACAACCTCTGAAACGGTATCTCTGTGCTGATCATATCACCCATATGTGGTTTGAGTGACATGGTAGGGGATTTTGAAGTTTTGCACAACGTGCAATTTAATACATAGTGTTTTACATCTATGACCATTTTGGGCCAGTAGAAGAACTGACGTATCCGATGTAACGTCTTAGCAATGCCACCATGTGAGGCATTTGGAATATCGTGCGCAGCATAAATGACATCTTTGCGTAATTCAGTCGAAACATAAAGGTTCCATGAATCAGATTCATCTTGGTGCCCTTCCAAAAATGTTGTTCGTTTATAAATAAATTTATTAACTACCCTAAAATCTGGTAAATCTGAATTCCGAAATTCGTTTCTTAACTTTTCATATTCAAGACTATCAAATGCAGTGGAATTAAGGTCAATTGACGGCAATGATGGCAGTTCTACCTCTGCAATAGTTGCGTCAACTTGTTCAAAAGCCCTTGACAAGGCATCAGGGACGATGTTATCTTTGCCTTTGCGGTGCTCGATCGTGAAGTCAAAGCCCTGTAATTTGAGAGCCCACCTGGCCAAACGTCAGTTAAGGTCTTTTTGCCTCATTAGCCATTTTAGACTAGCATGGTCTGTAATGACCTTAAATAGGTGGCCTTCGATATAAGCACGGAACTTTTTAATTGCCAAAATTACGGCAAGGCATGCCAACTCAGTTATAGAATAGTTCCTTTGTGCCTTATTTAATTTTTGTGACATAAAGGCTATAGGCCTTTCATTGCCTTTAGAGTCCAACTGAGCTAACACAGCACCTACTCCGTATGTACTCGCATCACATTGGAGTATAAAAGGTTTATCAAAGTCGGCGTGAACCAGCACTGGAGCCGAAGTTAATTTCGTTTTAATCGTGTCGAATGCACTTTGTGCACTGTCATTCCAAGAGTACGTTTTCTTTTTAGAAAGAAGTTCCGTCAAAGAGAAAGTTATGCTAGCATAATCATCCATAAACCTTCTATACCAACCAGCCATGCCAAGAAATTGGCGAAGTTGACGGATGGTTTTTGGTACAGGAAATTCGGAGATTGCTTTCACCTTCTCTGGGTCTACTTTCAAACAACCCTCACCTACGATGTAACCCAAATATTGAACCTGGCGTATAGCAAAAGTGCTCTTCCTTATGTTGATGGTAAGATTGGCCCTTCTTAAATGGCTAGCCACCTCCTGTAGATGTCGTAAGTGCTCGTCAAAGTCTTTCGACATAATCAGTAAATCGTCAAGGTATACAAAAACGTTCGTCTTTAGGTTGTACGGCATTACCTGGTCCATTAGTCGGCACATTGTCTGCGGAGCGTTGCACAATCCAAACGGCATTCTTGTAAACCGGTACAAAGGCCGATTAGGAATTGTGAACGCGGTCTTCTGTCTCGAAGATTCCTCCAATTTTATCTGCCAAAATGCATCTTTAAGATCCACTTTCGAAATATAATATATTGGAGGAAGCCGCGATATTAGTCCGTCAATGTTGGGTATGGGGTACGAGTCTTTTGTCGTTAATGAATTCAGCGTCCTACTGTCTAAACAAAACCTGACCTTACCAGGTTTCACAATCAACACCCCAGGAGATGACCAAGGCGAAGAAGGGCATTCTTCTATTACACCTAAGTTCAACATTCGGTCAATTTTCTCACAAAGCACTTTCTCCCTAGCCGGTGAAATGGGGTAGTACCTTTGTTTTACAGGAGCTGAAGTTCCTGTGTCAATACGGTGTTCTATAAGGGATGTACAACCCAGACCGTCCCGTTCCGAGTTAGGAAAATATTCAACCAATTTTTGCAATTGTTGTTTTTGGGTCGGAGTTAGTTTAATTTTTCCTAAGTCTTTCTCGGAAACTACCTCACTACCTGACATTAATGGGTGCAATTTGGATACCAAATTGGTTCCAAAAATCCATTCCACAAATAACCTCCTGAGTTATCGATGGAATTAATAAAAACTCAAACACCCTTATTGTGTTTGGCGTATTTAAAATACGCCTACGACTGTTTGGTAATAGAATAAAGATAACGTGAACTTTTTTCCTTTAATCTATTACCAAACAGTCGTAGGCGTATTTTAAATACGCCAAACACAATAAGGGTGAATAGACCTTGTTCGATTATGGTACGAAACGTCCAATACTATTGTCCCTAGGACATGTTGTTGTTTACCATCGGCAGTTTTTACGCAGCCGACGCCTCGTTTAAAATTCTTCCCCTGAATCAGACCAGCACATAGGTCACCCCCAATCATACTAATATTCGCACCACTGTCCAGCAAGGCAAATATGGGTTTTCCAAATAAATTTACCAAAATGTAGGGTCGATTATCATTCAACTTTGCCACTAACGACGAAATCACAAAAGATTTCAACCGTCTTCGCCTTTTGTAGAAATCACGAATTCGACGAGAGAATCGGTTAGGTGTTGGCTTTGAATCAGTCCTATCAAATATTCTACTCCTTATACGATTATATTCCCTCAGCCGAATATGATATGGTCGTTGTAAAGGGTGAATTTAAGCCACATCCGGTTTTGTAGTAACATCCGGTTTATATGTCGTGTCCGGTTCAAAAGTCAAATTGTTTTGACTATTACATAAAATAAAATTCTGAGGTATTAATTTAGTTTCGGATGCCCGTTCTTGTTTGAACGAACATCCCTCAAGACGTTTCCCTGTTTCTGAGTACATTTCAAGCATTGAGGCTTGTACGTGTTCTTAGCCCCACACCCATAGCAAAACACTGTGCGAGGCTCTAACCAGTCCACGAAGCTGTGACCAGAATTATCACAATTCCAGCATCTATTTGTCTTAACAACTAAACAAACCTTCTTATCTTCGCCCCTGTTATCCACTATATCCATATCTGTATCCGCCGTCACCATTTCCGACACCTGACCTTTCGCACAATTACGTCTGTTGTCATTAGTCATGGCCATTTCCCTGACGAATTTTTCACGACGGCGTACCGCACGTCGCAGTTCAGCAACCCTGGTAATTCCCAGGTGCAAAAGATCATGTCTGACCTCTGGTCGAAGATTGCGCTGAAGGGTTTACACAGACATTGGGATCTTCAATTTATCACTCAAACCTATAATGGCATCGTAATATTCGTCAAATGTCTCATTGTATTTTTGTCGTCTGCGCAAAATTTCGTCCCTAATATCAAAGTCGGTATAATCTTCCTTAAATTGATGTTTTAATGCGTCACATAAATCGATCCAATTTATATATTGACAACTGCGGTGGAAACGCCAAAACCACTTTAAGGCTTTTCCTTCGAAAAGCACGTGAGCACGCTCACACAAATGCTCGAAATTGCCCCTTAAGTTTGAATTTGTGAGAACATTCACGCAACCAATTATTCGGTTTAACTCCGATTATAGAGCCCATATAAGTCTCTATGGGTACAATTGACAACGAACAATATTTCCTGGGATTTAGCTCTTGAGTTAACCCGGAGGATGATACTCCAACACACTTAAATTATAAGGTACCACAAAACTCCCTGAGCAATTCTAAAATCATAAATACACAATATAATATAGATCGGATACTGTAAACAAGAACCTTACCACCAAAAGCTTGAGAATAGCGCTGTCCACGATATTGGATGTACAAATTATTACAACTCATAGAACCTAAACACAATTCTATAATTTTTATTGTTTTTTTTTCAATCAAATAATATTTTATAATGAAAATTTTTCCCTAAACATCAAAAGACAAAAATTTAAAATTCAAAGCCTTCCAATATAATTAAATTTTAAAAATAAATCAATATAGAAATTAATTTGAATTTGATACAGCCGAAACCAAATGTTAGTAGAATGTGAACTACAATTTATTAAATTATCAATAAAAACAGGTCGCCATCACACCGGTTAGCTCTTGTTTTCGAGATATACCGTTATTTCGAAAATGGAAGAGTCTGCCCAACAAATATTCGCGTAACTCAAAAACTGTTTAGCTTATTGAAATAGCGCCGTGCAATAAAGCCATAGGAAATAACCACCACCCAAGTGCAATAACACCATAATCGTTTAGTAACCAAAGTGGAAATAACGCCATAACAGTGGCTTTAGTTAGCGAAGCCGGTGCTTGTTATACCACAGAGTAGAAAATCCTTGCGCCCGGCCGAAGGCCGGCTATGCAGAGAAGCTTTAGTTAGCGAAGCCGGTCTTTGTTATACCATGGAGGAGAAAATCCTTGCGCCCGGCCGAAGGCCGGCTATGCAGAGAAGCTTTAGTTAGCGAAGCCGGTCTTTGTTGTACCATCGAGTAGAAAATCCTTGCTCCCGGCCGAAGGCCGGCTATGCAAAGAAGCTTTAGTTAGCGAAGCCGGTCTTTGTTGTACCATCGAGTAGAAAAGCACAATTCAGGCATGCAAAACAATTTAATAGAAATGAATCACTCTCTTCCCAAATAAGAAACACTACAATGCATATTAACAAGCAACAAGCCATTGTTATGAGGTATATAAATAATTTTGGAAATTAAATTCAAAATAAAATATCAACACTAGAAGACGAAGTAACTTTTCTAAAACATATATATCAAGTCGATAACGATATAACCCTCTTAAGGAATTATGTAGACGACATTGGTCAGGTGATATTCACTAGCAAATTAGGTATCATTCCAACAGACATACTAGATCAACAAGAGTTACAACTCATTGAGGACTTTGAGTCTTACACTAATATCAAAATTAACGTCATATTTCTTGAAGAAACTATTTTAATTGTTCTTTCTATACCAAAATATTCCTCCAATTCTCTTTCCAAAATTACCTTCGAACCAATGTCTAACAAACAAAATAAATCACTATACCTTGAAGAAAGCCAAATATTACTTGATAAAAACCTTAATATCTTTCATATAAACACATTAAATAATTTAGCTAAAAACCTCAAACGATTAAAGCCCTTATGACACTACATCTTTTATTCATTAATTGATATAGAATTGATAGAAAGAAACAGTAAATGTTAGAAAGAGCAAACTATAAAAAATGTAAACAAAGTTTTTTTTTCTCTTGTTATGGTTTTGTTTCAGGGATGACGTTGAGAATTTTTAAAACTGTACCAACAACCTGTAACAATTTTACTTTTTTACCCTAATTGTACTAAAAGATTTTTTTAGTTGAATTTAATTTTATTTATGTTCATAAAAAACACCACAAAAAGGTATTATAAATCTTAGTTTTAAAAGTATCAACAAAAAAGTACAATTGAAACAACTTAGCCATCCCTGTTTTGTTTATTTTATTGAATGTTGGCAACTTTTTGTTTATGAGAAACCTAAAACAAAAAGCGGTAAATCGCTAAATTTGCCCATAAGCCGCTGACTCAGCAACACTTTTAATATTTCAAACTGGAAATGTCAATTTTAAATTCTCAACGCCATCCCTGAAACAAAACCATAACAAGAGAAAAAAAAACTAAAAAACTTTGTTTACATTTTTTATAGTTTGCTCTTTCTAACATTTACTGTTTCTTTCTATCATGGATAACAATCTTAAAGTGATGTGGTGGCTTAAGTCTTGGATGTGGTTCATGTCTTGGCCCGGGTATTCCGCCAGCAACTGACGACCGAGGTGAAGGCAATGAACTTAAAGGCCTTGGCGACGAAAAGTTATCCATCCCCTAAACCGAGGTGTTATGCAACCCGTGCCTATCGGTTGGTTTGCAGTCAGGGGTTACCGACTATATTATCACGGAGCTTTGCTGATACCTGGGCACCTCAGCAAATAGACCACGCCCTTACCACGTTAATGGGGGCTATGACGTGGTGGACCTCTCAATTCCCCTACACTCGTGGGACCTACAAGCAAAATGAACACCACTAGAACACAATAAAAACAAACACAACAAAACCGATTGACAGAAACTGATGACGGGCAGGCGAGAATAATGACAACGATTGACAGCGAGACGAAAAAGTCAGGGGCTGTAACAGCCCAGGCGACCAATCAAGATCGGCCCAGGCTGATCGGAAGTGGTAAGGCAGCTCCACCAGAAGGCGGCTGTTACAAAAACTGCGGAGAGGTACCCCTGAACTTCGCTCCAAGTACCTCCAAAGCCGCACAAGCCCTTTCCGTCATTGAAACGGATAAAACCCCTGCTTCGGGTGCTGCCAAGTTGGGTATGACTAAGTCGCCTAACAATGCAGCTTCCCATGTGTCCATTGTGCAAAGAGGGATGGCGATGAAGACATCCAATCCCAAAGCTGTACCTCCCCCCGCCAAATTCGGCGACCGTATAAAGTCCCTTGGCACAAAACCCCCTAAAAAGAGGGCATCTAACACAAGGCGTGCTGCCTTGCGTTTTGTCGATCTTCTCGGCTCCAAGAAAGCTGAAGATCTTACCAATGAATAAAAAGCTTCATTGGCATGGCCCACATAGCTGGGCTGCCAAGTGCTACTCCTCCAGTCCCTGGAAAGGTGACAATGCCTAAACGGCAACGTTCGGAGGAGGAAGCTGCAGCCGTGAATCAGCAACCGGGGACGAAACGTCCCAACATTTTATCGAAACCGATGAACAAATCTTTTAGCGAGGTGGCCAAAGGTCACCTGGTACGAGCTATCATCGACAGAAGTGCTGAAAACGGTGCCATTTCTCATACCAAGTGGGATCTGGTAAAACAAAAACTCATGGGTGTGTTCTGGACGATCCTCAGGGGCTGGTACCAGGGCCACGTGAAGCTGATGGCTTGCGCGGATGAGCGCTCAGCGCTGCTTTTAAAGCGGGCCATCCAAATACTAGGAAAGGTTTGGGAAGGTGCTAGGCTTGACGTGGTGCTAGTTGGAGAGATACCACGGAGGCCGAGATCGATTGCCACCATCCCCGCCGAACCATCGGAACCTGAGGAGATCTTGAAGATCATTCAGTGCTGCAACCCTCAACTGCCCACACATGACTGGAAAGTAGTGAAGGTTTCAGCTGCTGAAGGGTCATCAAGGACGGCGATTGTGGTTATTAACCAGCAATCCTTGGAGCCACTGAGGGAGAGGCAGGGCAAGCTCTACTATGGTTTTAGTACGATCTTGCTCCGTGTCTACCGAAGTGACAACAAGGGCAATCCGGCTCCGTCGTAAGTGAGGCCAAGCAACCTGAGGAAAGCATGGCTTGCGACGATGCCGTGGGCTCAAGCGACAAGGAGGATACCCAGTCTGTCTCAGGATTGGTGGGTGATTTCTTTGATCACTTGGGTGACATGGTTGATGAGGACGTGCTGCTGGAGTCTGACCAGGAGGACGTCAACATCACAGTGGTCGCCAAAATGGATCATGGTGAAGGTGCTACAGATAAACCTCCACCACTCTAAAGCAGCATCTGCTGCATTGCTCCTCCGTGTGGTGGAAAGAGGGGAGGAGCTCGTGATGGTCCAAGAACCCTGGATTTATAAGAATCGGGTTTGCGGACTAAACCTCAAAGGCTACAAGCTATTGTTTGCGAAAGGTACAGGTAACATAAGATCTTGTGTCTTAGCTAAAAACTCGTTGAATATCTTCATTCTTTCTGATTACAGTGATGAAGATACTACAACTGTTGCTCTTGAGACACCGGACCGTATAGTCTGGATGGTCTCGGCGTACATGGCGCATGACCACGGGCAGGACCCACCCAACGGGCTCATCCGTGATGCAGTAACAAAGGCAGCGGGCACTGGAACACCGGTTATTATCTGTGCCGATGCTAATGCGCACCACACTATATGGGGTAGTACGGACACAAATGCAAGAGGTGAGTCACCATTCTCCTTTATTATTAATTATAATTTAGGAATAGTAAATAGGGGCTGTGAGCCTACGTTTTTTGTTGCGAATAGGTGTGAGGTTCTTGATGTCACGCTAGTTAGTATAAACCACATAGATATGATCGAGAGCTGGATGGTATCGAATGACTGTTCGCTCTCTGATCACAGATATGTGGAATTTAGTCTAGGGCTTAGGAGACGGACGAACTCCTAGGGTTGATGATATCGAGGGGATCGATGCGGCGGTGGACATGCCTTAGAACTCACTGCAGTTTGCGACTTCCCTGGCGTGTAGGCCAAGGGTGCGTAGGGGTAGGAACCGGCCACCATGGTGGGATCCTGACATTGCGCAGGCAAGAATTGACTGTCGTAGGTTGTTCAATGTGGCAAAGCGCCAAGGCAACTGGGCGGACTATAAGTCATCATTGAATAGGTTTAGAAACTTGGTTAGATCGGCGAAAAGGACTGCTTGGAGGAACTTCTGTAGCGGCGTGGAAGGATCCTCTGAGATGAACCGTTTACGTAAGGTAATGGCTTCGAGCCCGGTTGTTCCGACCTACGTCCGGAAATCGGATGGTAGTTGGACTACGAATAGTCAAGAAACACTGGAGGTGTTAATTGATACTCACTTTCCTGGAAACTCCCAATGGGGTATACGGGATCAAGCGTGGGAGGCGACTCCCATTCCTATGTCCATTCCATTGGACTATGACAGGATTAAATGGGCTATTGATAGCTTTGGCCCATATAAATCTCCGGGTATGGATGGTATAATTCCGGCGGACCTGCAGAGGATTTCGACCCTGATAATACCCTGGTTGCTGGCCATATACAGGGGATGCGCTAGATTTTCGTATCTCCCTGTGAAATGGACCCTGTGTAGAGTGGTCTTTATACCCAAGGGGGTAAGGCTTCTCACACCGAGCCGAGGGACTACAGACCGATCAGTCTTGCATCCTTTCTTCTTAAGACTCTTGAGAGGGTTATCGATGTGCACTTGAGGATAACCATCCCAAGAGGTTTACTCTCTGCCTCTCAACATGCCTATACAAAGGGCAGGTCTGTTGAGACGGCTCTTCACTCTCTGGTTGGAACAATTGAGAGATCGCTCGAATTCAAGGAGTACACACTTGTGGCCTTTCTCGATATTGAGGGGGCCTTTAACAATGTCAACCCGGACTCTATTGTGACGTCCATGAGGAATCTGGGGATTGGCGATGGCATATGTAGATTTGTGTACAATCTACTGAGGAATAGGGTCATTTGTTCTACAATAGGTGAAACCAGTGTTCAGAGGCTGGTGAACAGGGGTACTCCCCAGGGGGGAGTTCTATCCCCACTATTGTGGAACCTGACTATGAACACCATGTTGACAAAGTTGGACAACATGAGAATCAAAGCAGTGGCGTATGCTGATGATGTTTCAGTGGGTATAACAGGGAGGCATTTGGGCGTAATGTCCCAGTGTATGGAGGCTGCCCTGAAGGTACTCAGCATGTGGAGTGCATCATGCGGTCTGGGTGTAAATCCGTCTAAGACGGAACTGGTACTCTTTACGAGGAAGTATAGGACCGAGGACTTTAGGCTTCCGAGGTTAAACGGAACTGAGCTTCAGATATCTCGCAGTGCCAAGTATCTGGGCGTGGTTCTGGATAGCAGGCTGTCATGGGGACTTAATGTCCGGATGAGAGTGGAGAAGGCAATAGTTGCCATATATGCGTGTAGGGATGCAATAGGCAGAAACTGGGGTATGAGCCCGAGGTGTGCCAATTGGATCTTTGAGGCAGTGGTAAAGCCGACCCTGTACAATGGGGTCGTTGTATGGTGGACTGCATTGGATAAGGGCATACACCGCGCGATGCTTGAGAAAGTATACAGACTTGTCGCGTTAATGATCACGGGATCAATGCGATCTACTCCCACGAAGGCGCTGTTTACGATACTGAACTGGCTCCCGGTGGATATAGCGGCCAAGCGGTTGGCTCTCTGCTCGGCGACGCGGCTGCACGCGGCGGGCGACTGGTCGACCCGCGACTATGGACACGCCAAGATAATCAGAGGTACGATTGTCCCTGATGGAGTAGACTACTGCACCCCGGTGTCGTTCTTTGGTGCGGGGTTTGTGACACGAGTGGCGCACGGAAACGTGCTCCTGGATACTTCCCGCGAACCGACCCTAGGGGTCTATACTGATGGTTCGAGGAAAGGTGAGAGGGTTGGCGAAGGTTTCTTCATAAAGGAACTGGATGTGAAGGTTTCCTTTCGTCTGCCGGATGGATGTAGTGTCCTGCAGGCGGAAATCTCGGCTATAAAGCGGGCGGCAAACTGGCCGAGGTATCATCGCATATCGGGAGATATACGTATATTAACTGACAGCAAGGCTGCCCTTGCTTCCCTGGCGGGTGTCTACACGACATCTAGGTTGACTGTAGAATGTCGGATGTCTTTGGATGAGATTGCGAAACATTCAAGGGTAACGCTTATATGGATACCTGGTCACTCGGAGTGCCCGGGCAATCTAGTAGCAGATGGGCTGGCCAGACAAGGTGGTCGCATGGAAGACGGACTCATCGATCAATTTGTTGGTCTTCCAATGGCTCACTGTAAATTACTCATCGGGCGCGAGTCTTATAGAATTGCGCAGATGCGGTGGACCTGTGAGTCCACCTGCTTGATATCCAGGATCCTCTGGCCTGGATATGATGAAAGGAGAACTGGCTCTCTACTTGGGTTCAGCAGGAACCAGATTAGGACGGTGATATCGGTTTTGACTGGACACTGGCCGGTGGGGACTCATGCTGGAAGAATGGGTCTGGAATTTAACGACTACTGTAGGAGTTGTCAGAACGAGGAGGAAGAGGAGACTGTGCTTCACTTCCTTTGCCATTGCCCTGGACTGCGGGGCATTAGGGAAGAATACCTGGGGGGACCGGTGTTTTCCTGTTTGGGGGATCTGTCCGGGATGGAACTAAAATCGCTCCTTCTCTTCACTAGGAAGACAAAGTGGTTGGAACTTGCAGTGACGCCATCTGAGTAACTGCTCCAAGGGATGGGCATTGGCGCCGGGTATCACAAAGGGACCAATTGGGGACCCAAGTGAGCTGTCTTTTGATGGCTGCCCATGGAACCTAACCTAACCTTCTATCAATTCTATATCAATTAATGAATAAAAAATGTAGTGTCATAAGGGCTTAAGCGACCCTTGCCTTAAAAATATCGTTCATAACAATGAAGCCAAATGTTTATTAAGAAAATTTGATTTCTTAGAAGTTAAAGAAATAAAGCAAGGTTTTTTTTCTATTAAAAAATTTTTACGGAAACATTACAGAAAATTGCATTCATGAGAACCATGGAAAATTTTCCGGGACGTTTATTTTGAAATTTGAAAATTGTAACGTAACAATAGAAAATAAAATATATTATAACGATAAATTAAACATCAAAGAAAATGTAATATTATCTCATTTAATCACTGACATTAAAGAAAACAAAACATTTATAGATTTAAAACTAGAAGAAAACATAGATTTCAAACATAACACTAATTAAATTTTAAACATAACAAGTAATGGAATAAATGTAATTAAAGTTATTATTATTATTATATTTACATCTATCAATCAACCCCGTTTGTGTAATGGCACAAGACTTTCTATTAAAAGGTTGTTAGCTTATGTAATTGAAGCTACTATTTTAACTATAAAATTCAAAGGCGAAAATGTATTCATTCCACGCATCCCAATGATTCCGTCTGATATGCCATTTGAATTCAAACGACTTCAGTTTCTTGTTCGGCTTGCGTTTGCGGTTACTATTAATAAGGCGCAAGGCTAATCATTAGGAATTTGTGGAGTGAATTTAGAGTATCTAGTTTTTTCTTATGGGCAGTTGTATGTAGACTGTTCGCGCCGTGCGTTGGCAAACCATCGGTTTTGTATATTTACACCGAAAATGGAAAAACAAGAAATGTTGTGTACCACAGAGCATTACAATAAAAACAGTTTATCACTGATTTAATGGTGTTTTCTTTTCTACAAAAAAAATACCACATTTTAAAAGGTGCATTTATAAAATGTCTTGCCTTACATGTAATAATGCAATTTTTTATTTGACGAGAACAAAACACAAAATTGGATCGCCCTGTTTTTAACAGCTGACAAAAAGTTTGTTCTTCAATATATAAAAAAATATGTACATAAATCAAAAAGGATGTTCTTCAAAATATAAAAAAAATACACATAAACCCAATTGTGTTAATATATTAATATTAAATAAATAAATAAATGAACAAAATGAATGACCAAATTCCAATTTCTTTAGTTTGTTTTTCATAAAATATGTAAACAAGAAAATACCTTTGCCAGATTGCGAATTTATTAACACCAAGTTTTTACGATTTCTTGATTTGACGTTTTTTTTTCAACAACAATTTTTTAACACCGAATCCATTTAAATTTTATGTCACTGACAACCTACCATTAATAATGTTATGCTTTCTTTTGTTTTTACTTTAAAATAATAGACAAAATTACTATTAAAACTTAAAAATTTTACTGTCCTGATTAGAGGCGATTTTTTTTCCAACTTCGTCTGCCCTTTTTACAGGGCATTATCAACACTCTCGATTTATACGGGGCGTAAAGTGCAATGCCTTATGCCATTTCAGGGTGAATTTTTTTAGAATAAAACACGCTTCCCTCTTAGAGAGCAAAGCATTTTTAAGAAACGAACACCAAATTGCATTTTTTTAAATAAAATGTGACATTTTTTGTAGAAAAGAAAACACCATAAATGAATTCGACTTGATTTCTTATTTTCTTTTTTGCACTATGAAGTGTGCAGGGGGTTCGCTAGTTTTTATACCCTTCACCGGAGGTAAAAGGGTATATATAACTTTGTCATTCCGTTTGTAATTTCTTCAATATTGATCCTACACCCTATAAAATATATATATTCTTGGTCCTTATGAAGAGCGAAGTTCAAATCCGTCTGTCCGTCTGTTGAAATGGGTTTTCCAAAGCCCCCATATATGATGCGTGCTCGTTGAATGCAGACGTGTTTTTATTTCTTTTAACTCGGCATACGGTTTTTTTAACATAAATAATTGTATATTTATAATATCATATTATTTTTTTTAAAAATAATATAAGATCAGCGAATGAATGGACGCTTTAAAATAATTTTTAAATTAGTGAACATAAAATTTATAATATAAATATTAAAAATTACAAATAACAAAAATATATGTATGCACACACATACATACCTACATAAATTTTCAGCAAAAACATTTCTTGTTTTTCTTTATTCTTTTTTTTTTATTCTCGGGGTTTTTAAACAACAAATAAAAAGAAGAGCACAATTAAACAAACAGTTATATATAAAAAAAACTCTTATGAATGCGAATAATGCAAAAACAATAAAACATAATGAAAGAAATGCTTATGTTACATTGAGTGTTGACGAAACAAACGTAGAAACAAAAAAAAAGAATCGATGATAGCAATTACTTAACGGCTAAACCTATTACTCGAACGCGTTCCCTCTCACCCTCTTTGTTTACAAATACGGTCGATCGTAATACAATAACAAGTTTGCTAACTGCAAGCGCTGCCGCAGTGCCAAAAAAAACTTTAACAAGTGATGATACGGTTAACCCCAAAACAGCCGCTATGGACAACTCAGTAACTCAAGTAAAAACTTCTCAAAAGCCTACAGTACAAGTTGGTATGGACAGGTACATAACAGTGCTTAAACGGGGACGCAGCCCTACCTCTGCAGCAGTTGCTTCGGCCTCAAAAGTACCAACTTTTGATAAAATAAATTCTCAAAATCGTTTTGCAATTTTGGAGGATGAATCTTCTGAAAAACCAAACGTCATAAAATCGCTCAAGCCACCCCCGATATATCTTAGGGAGCAAAATTCAAATGAGCTCATAACGAGTTTAATATCAGTGATAGGTGAAAATTCGTTTTACGTAGCGGCTATCAAGCGTGGTAGTATAAACGAGACAAAAATACAAGTCAATCATGAGAATGATTTTCGCAAAATAATAAACAAATTTGAAGAACTAAAAAAAAGTTTTTATACATACCAACTGAAGAGCAGCAAAGGCCTTCAGGTAGTGGTTAAGGGAATTGACTCATGTGTGGACCCAGCAGAAATAAAAACTTTCTTGGAAGAAAAAGGCTTCAAAATAAAACATGTGGTAAATATTAAAAATAGGGAAAAAAATCCCCAACCACTATTTCGAGTGGAGTTGGAGTCCGGCGACGTAAAGCTAAGAAAAAACGAAACGCACCCTATTTACAGTTTAAAATATATACTGTACAGAAAAATCACAATAGAGGAGCCGCACAAAAGAAATGGAACCGTTCAGTGTTTGAACTGCCAGGAATATGGTCATACTAAGGCATACTGCTACTTACCCCCTGTTTGCGTAGTATGTGGTGAATTACATGGTACAGTTCTTTGCGATAAGTCTAAAACCGACCCCAACGTAAAAAAATGTAGCAACTGTGGTGGTAATCACACTGCCAATTATAGAGGATGCCCTGTATATACTATCGTCAAGCAGTCGGTTGGACCGAAAACTAATCCCCCTCAAATGCAGGTAACAAATCAAGTAAACAGTAATAACCTTCAGGCTCCGCAGCCTAGTAGTAACAGAACCTCTTATGCTAACGTCTTAAAATCAAACAATGTACCAATGCAAGGCGCTTCGTCAAGTAATGACGAAACTCCAGTTTCTTATCTAAGTCGTCTTGAAAAAACCATGGAAACATTAGTGCAAACAGTTAATAATTTTACGAACACAATGGGTAATATGATGCAGGAAATTCTAAGAATGCAATCGATGTTATTGCAAGCTGTACTTAACAAGCTATGAACTGTTTAAAAATCTGTTTTTGGAACGCAAACGGCATCCGCCAACATAAAAATTAATTAGAATACTTTCTAAAAAATAAACAAATTGATGTCTTGTTGGTCTCTGAAACTCACTTGACCACAAGAAATACGTTTAAAATCAATGGTTATATACTATATGATACTAAGGACCCTCGAGATAGAGCTTGTGGAGGCTCTGCCATTTTGATAAAAGCCCGAATCAAACACTACTTAATGTTTGATCATTGTGAAGATTATCTGCAAGCAACGACTATTTGTGTTGAAGAGCTAAATCGAGACTTAGTAATTTCTTCTTTATACTCTCCACCTAGATTTGCCATATCAGAAAGCCAATATTATAAATATTATAAATCATTAGGACCCTGTTTCCTCGCCGCTGGCGATTATAACGCTAAACATACCTTCTGGGGGTCACGACTTATAACACCAAAAGGTCGTGTTTTGTTTAACACAATCTCTAAAATGGGTTTAAACGTGGTCGCGAGCGGACGACCAACATATTGGCCTACTGATCAGCAAAAAATTCCAGATGTTATCGACTTTGGCGTGGTTAAAAACATCCCCACAGAAACGATTCATGTTGAAGCTTCCATAGAATTATCATCCGACCACACACCTACAGTTGTTACTATATCGAACCCAAATAGAATTGTATCTCCGTCATGTTACTTAGCGACGTCAGCCACACAAATAAATTGGTTAAAATATAAAAAATTTCTCAGTGCCCATTGCCTAGAAAACATTCCGCTTAGTACACCGGAGAATGTGGATCTCTCTATTGTTAACTTTGACAGTTATCTTAAACTAGCTGTTCAAAATTCCAGCGTTACCCCCAAAAAAATTAAAAATAATAAAATATATTCTTCAGATGTCGAGCGGCTCTTGACTGAAAAAAAGGAGAGTTCGAAGAGAGTGGCAACTGTACAGATCCCCGTAACTTAAGAATTTACTAAAAGATTACACAAAAAGGCTAAGAAAGTTACTGCAGACTCAGAAAACGGCTTCTCTAGAAAAATATCTTTAGGAACTTGATGCAACTCCACATTATGGCGTGCAGCTAGAAATCTAAAAAGGCCAGTTATATCTAAGCCACCATTAAGAAACTTGAATGGTAGTTGGGCAAGAAACGATTTTGAAAAAGGAAATCTGTGTGTTGTCACTTGAAAAACGTATTTACACCAAATATATCTGACAATATTGCGGTCGAGTTACCACCTGTTGCTGCTAGAGCAGCTATTCCCCTCAGATTTGAAATAAGAGAAATCGAAAAGGCTATTTGTGACTTTAACACTAAGAAGGCACCTGGTATTGATAAAATCAGTAATAAAATGCTTTTAGAGCTACCTCGCACAGCAAAGAAAATTATTCTTTTTATTTTTAATGCTATTTTACGCCTTGAATACTATCCTCAAAAATGGAAGGTTTCCTTAGTTACCATGATACCAAAGCCAGGAAAGATCATACAAAAGTTGAGTCATATAGGCCTATTAGCTTATTATCAAATATGTCAAAGCTGTTTGAGAAATTATTAGTTTCAAAATTAACACCGATTTTAAGTGAAAATAGATGTATTCCAAACCATCAGTTCGGATTTAGAAGAAAACACAGCACAATCGAACAGACTCATCGAATAGTTAAAGTCATAAGAAAAGCATTTGAAGAAAAAAAATATTGCTCAGCACTCTTCATCGATGTTTCGCAAGCTTTTGATAAAGTCTGGCATGAAGGCTTATTACATAAATTGAAGCAAAATTTACCAGCAAACACACACAAGCTGCTAGAAAGCTACTTAGTCGGTCGTCAATTTATTATTAAAGAAGGATATTTCTTAAGTTCACCTCAGCCCATTGGCGCTGGAGTCCCACAAGGCAGCATCCTGGGCCCTCCATTATACTTAATTTATACTTCGGACATGCCAACAAGCAACTACACCCAAACTTCAACATTTGCAGACGATGCAGCTTTTCTAAGCGTCCACGAAAACCGTTATGAAGCATCTCGTTACTTACAGCATCATATATTTCAACTAGAAATATGGTTAAGACAATGGAGGATAATGGTCAATGAGCAAAAATGCGTGCATATAACATTCACCTTGCGCCGGGAATCTTGCCCTCCTATTAAAATCAATAATCAAATAATTCCTCAACATTCGCATGTAAAATATCTCGGTATACATCTGGATCGGCGATTAACGTGGAAATGCCATATAGAGGCAAAATGAACTCAAATGAAACTAAAAGCCATTCAAATTCATTGGCTTATTGGTAGAAACTCTGTCCTTAGTCTTGACTGCAAACTTCTTCTTTACAACTCCATCTTAAAGCCAATCTGGTGCTATGGTATTCAGTTATGGGGCACTGCCTCGGCCTCTAATATATAAAAAATTCAAAGGCGCCAAAATAAAATTCTTCGAATAATCACAGCTGCCCCTTGGTATGTAAAAAAACTCAAATATTCACAAGGATCTCAATGTTCCATTAGTCAAAACTATGATTACGAAATATGCAGTAAAATACTTAAAAAGGCTCGAATTGCATCCGAACCCACTAGCACGAAATATTTTAAATGATAGCGGCCACACTCGCTTAAGAAGAAGAGACACTGCAGCACTTATCCAATTAGATAAGCGATAAACACCTATATAAGTGAACAGAACCCATGATGAAGAAAATTTTTGTCTGGCACTGGCAGGACATAAAGTAACGTATTAGGTTAAGATTTGATTAATTATTGTTAGTTCATATTTAATATATGAAGATTCAATAAATAAATAATGAGAAAAAAAAATAAAATATATGATGGGGGCTTGGTTGGGATATCTTTATGTCAGGTATTCTTATTATAATTTTGCTATTGGAATTCAACCCGATCGGTCCAAAAATGGCTGAGATATGAGCAAAAAACCACGACTACCTCTAATTTTTTCCAAAAATCCCTTGTGGTTGTTGTATTTTTATAACTTTTTGCTGTATATCTGGGGAACGGCAAGAGCCAAAGTTTCCAAATTAGGTACACACATTAAGGTTGTCAATACACACTATCCTACAAAATGTGGGCGGGATTGGAGAAGTGGGCGTGGTACCTCCCGTACAAAAAATATAAAAAATTGTATAAAAAACAAATTTGGAAATTTTGTTTTTGTTTTAAATATAATTTGAACGGACGAGTATGGCGCTCGTGTTCTATAAACCACACCTAAAGTTGTGAAATGTCACACAACAAAATACTAACTAAAAGCGAAAAAATTTCACATACATTCTTCGGTTCACAAAAACTACAAAAGTAAGAAGAACCGTGAACATAAATAAGTAGTTTTTAGGCAGAAAAACAAAAAATTAATAAGAAAAAGTATAAAATCTGTAAATTTAAAATTAAAAAAAATTTCTGTAGCGAAAATTAACCGCTAGATTTCTTGCTAACCGCTAAAAACGCTAGATTTAGCGGGAAAATCTCTAAATTGGCAACAGTGGCTTAAAAACACATTCTCTAAGGGTGGATTTTTAACATGGAGATTAGAGATTTAGTCATCTTTAATCTGTGTTTTTAGTTCTTAAGATGAGGATTAATTTCTTTTATTTCCCAGTTTAAGCGGCCAATGTTGGTTGCTTAATCTTAATCATCCAATGTCAACACATACACATTTATAACAGAAAAATGGATTATTCTAGTAAAGTTGAAAACTTTAGTGGTTCTGAAACATATGAAAACCTAAATAAAATAATTATAAGAATTAAGCTTCTTTTATAAGAATTAAAAGTGCGAAAATTCTTCTTCTTCTGTATAAAATGGTAAGTGAATTGATAAAAAGTTGCCATTTTTAAATATATTGTTGCCATTTGTTGTTATTCAGTATGGCAATGCTGCTACCTCTTAAAAACGGCAAACACCATTAGTACTCAATTAAATTTATTCTCAGATTAATTAATTATAGTTTGCCGCTAAGATTAAACTCGATGTTAAAAATCCGCTCTTAATGAGCAAACATTTATTGTCAAAGCAAACAGTGTGAATTTAAAAAAAAGATTTTTTTCTCCCACGTCATTTTCCGACCGCGAGCGTAATTTAATCGGGAAACATCAATTACAAAATAATTAAAATGACACAAATTTTTGTCATCTGCCCAACAGTGTATTGATACAGCATATTTCATAATAGAAAAAAAGGTATATTTTTGTATATATAATATATAATAATAATTTTAACATTACATTTGTCCCAGAAAATTCTGTACATTGATTTAACACTAGAAATATGCATGACTAATTCAAAAACAATTTAAACTAATAAAATACATAACTAACAAATGCAAAATAGCTGCTAATAAATTCAAGATAACTAATTAAATAAAACTAATACTTACCTAAAGTTCCTTTCGTAACAATGTAATGTTTTTATTGACAGCACATCAAGCAACTAGTATTATGTCCCTAAAATCTAATGCTATGTTCGCATGGCATCTTGAATTATATTGTTCGCTTTTTAAATTACGAATACGATTTACGCCATTCACACGGTATCTTTTTAATTCAACAACTCTTCTTCTTACATAGCGTTTACATTTGACAGTACTGGCAAGACAGTAAGAAAATACATTGTAATGTACGTGAGGGAAAAAAATTTTGTTTTGAGAAATTTTTGAAATAAATCAAAATCCCAACTTCGCTTCGCGATGGACAATGGCACGCTGGTGTTTGGGCTGAAGCTCGCCGGAAATGGGGGGTTCGTGTCCATCTACTCACACATACACAACTTAATTCGTGCCAAAAACGAAAGATGTAGCTGAAAAACCGAAGCGATATAAAACGAAGAACATTGAACAAATACGACCGTTGAGTGATGATAAGAAAATTTTCGCTGATTTTGACAAGATCGAACTCGAGTCTTCAGGACCAGATGTTTGCGTCCTGGACAGGCTGCCCACCCCATATGACAACGTATTGTCAACCGTGGCACTACTCAAGGCCTAAAAAAAAAATATTTGGGAGTAATGCCCCAAAATCGACACTCATCCCTTCACCGTACTTCTGTTACCTTTTCAACCAAATTCAAATAAATTAAAACATTATGTAGGCTTTCATCCAATTACAAGATATACAATAAGTTTATTTAAAGATAATTGTTATTTAAAAATATGTATCAGTATATTATAATAACTATTTTATAAAGATCTTAAGAAAAATAAATATTTATAAACCAAAATGATTATCATCTACCAGAAAAATGTGTGCCTAGCTTAGGATTAAAAAAAAAGGATATGATAATAAAAATAATTAGGAATATACCAAAAACTTATTCCCCCTTTTTTTTTATTTTATTTTATTTAAATTGCTCGTAGGGCCATTCAACTCTAGCAAATAACCGAATAGTGATAATACTATTCCATCATGGATCTTTTTACAAAATTCAGGAATTAATTTTAAATGCAATTTCAAATAAAAACAAAAGAAATGTTTAAAAATTAAGACAATGATTCGGCCAAAAGTTTTTGTTAAATAAAAAAGTAAAGTAACGAAACAAGTCTTACTTAAAATTGTTTGCTGGGAGATTTAAAAAAATTTCAGTTGTCCATCCATTCGAGAATGTACTTAAGTTATTGTTAGTTATTGGTACGTTTCTAGTTAGTTTTATTATTAATTAATGAACATACCCAATTGTTTACTCGATTGTCTTACTATTATTATTGTTTTTTTTTCATATGTAGGATCCTTATCCTCAATAATTTATTTAATATTTGTATTATTTATTTATTTCGCCATAAGGCAATCGCCCAGGTTGGTTTATTAGATGATTTATTCAGGTATTCTTTTGCTTCTTTTTTTTTTTTTTTTATTTTTTATTTTTTTTTTTATTTTATAGGTTATTCTAGATATATAAATATTTTATTCCCAAGGTAAGTATTGAGTTATTAAGTGGTAAGTCCGTTAATTCTAATATTACCAGTTTTACCCCATTTAATTACTCGGTCAGGTTATTCAGGCATTCAAGAATTCAATATTCCACCAGATACAACTATTTTGCAATTTAAACCTCGGTTTAGGTATGTCAATTGGAACCTATTCCCGTTTCCCAGTATCAGGATTCAACCCTAGTCGGAATATCAAAACTAATTTGAAAGGTCTATTTTAAATCCCCCCAATCAGCATTCAGTCACAGTGTCCAATCTAAATTTATCTATCCAAACTTAATCCAGTTCCCTAATTTAAATTACAGTTTGGTCCAGATATTCGAATTCAAATAAAGGCCGAATACTCGGATTCAAATCCCCATTATTAAATTTGTACACGAATTCAAATTTGGGTTAAAATGGTGAGATTGAATCTAATTATCCCAGTCTAAATCCAAAATTCAAATTCCTGCTGAGCCGACAAAATCAATTTAAGCTTTTTCCCCCTTGGATTACGTTTAGAACCTCGAATTCAAATTTAAATTGCTTCATTGACAACTTAAATTCAAATGACTAGCTTTTAAAATCAGTTTAAGCAACAAAATTCAAATTGGTTTTATTCATTTATTTGGTCAACTATGACCATTTATTTGGTTACTAATGACTACTTATTTAGTTAGTAATGACTAATCATCTGGTTACTAATGACTACTTATTTAGTTAGTAATGACTAATCATCTGGTTACTAATGACTACTTATGGGGTTAATAATGACTATTGATTTAATTAGTAAGAACTGTTTACTTAGCTATTAATAAATATTTACTTGGCTAGTAATAAACGTTTATACATATATTTTTTCAAAAAAAAAAAATTTCCAAATTCTGTCAAAGTAGGCTAATGTTGAATGGGTTTTTTTTTACTTAACTAAGTTTGGACGTAGAGGTATTCAAAATTGACCCGGATATGTAAATCGAACTATCTTGTGCTTGAATCTGGTGAAACAATTAGATTTAAATTTGGCTTAATCAAATTACGGTAGAGCGTTAAAATAATTATGAACAACCATTAATGTTCAAATTTTAAATTCAGATCGAAATTCGGAAACCAAATTCCGACTCCAAGGTGAGTTCAAATTCTCCTTTAGGGATTTAAACAAAGTTTTTTCGAATTTAATTTTATTCAAGTCTAAATTTTGTTTCCGTTTTCCGATCTCCAATTTATTTTTGAATTTAGTATTCAAATTCAGGTGTGTTATTTGATCCACACATCCCAGCACAAATTCAGTCAGGGTACTTTAATTTGAAACTAGGTCCAATAATCTATATTCAATATTAGTCATTGCCCTAATGTTCCAGTACAAGGCAAATCCAATATTTGGGATTAAGTTCACTTATTAAAAAAACTATATAAAATTCGAGTTAAAAATTTAGAAAAATCAATAAATTTGTAATTTCCTAAATTAGGTCCTTTTTCAGGATTTAATTGGATTTTTATTTTGATTAAATCTTCAAATGTGATTTTGGTTTAAACGTTCATATTAAAACTAGAATGCAAATACGTGTTTACGTCATTTTAACACAATTCCAGTTTGGTTCATCCGCCGGTTGACTTACGAAATATGTAGTTTTAATAATCAAATCAATACTTGGTTTCTTAACGCTCCAGTTATACGTTCAAGTGTTTCTTGATATGCTTTCACATGTACCGTTGGTCAAGGGTTTTTCAAAGAAAAAAATTGAAAGCTGCGATGTAGACCGCAAACAATTTTGAGCTATTTACTTTGGAAATATAAGCACAGAAAAATGTGCCTGTATTACAACGCGAAAGGTAAACTTGATCGGGTAACTCGCAAACAAGTGTCAGTTAAGGAACTGATTTTACCGTTTAAATTGATGAGCGATTGCATTTACAAACATCCGATAACTTGTCAATCAATTTTACCGAACGAACTTGATTGTCAATCTGAAACTTGAAAATCAATTTTTTTCTGTTCTACCGAAATAACTTGATAATCAATCTAAAAACTTGAAAATCAATTTGCGAAATGGATCTTCAATTCTCAAGATTGATTCTCAAGGCACAGGACTGACAGGCTGTTAAGAAAAACAAAATCCAATTAAAAACTGATAACCCTTACTACTTGTTGAATGTACAAAAAAAGGTAAATTGGGTATTGCATTAAAGAAGGGATAACTATTAAAATCAATAAATTTTAAATATATTTATTATAAGACTAAACTACGACTTCCGGTGTGTACTTGCCAAACTGTGGATTGTAGTTGTTGCTGATAAAGTTGTTTTATTTTATTCTTAGTTTTTCCTTTTCTGAGGCTGCTGTAATTGTTGTCCACAATCTTGTAAAATTTCACTTTCCGAATCGGCTAAATCCGGTTGTTGTTGTTGTTTGTGGTCTGGCTTGTTGTTGTTGGTGTTAGAAAAAATGCGTTTTGAAGTAACGTTGCATCCGTTATAAAAACGTGGTAAAGTTGGTTTTGTTGTTGGGCCTAGAAAACGTGGTAAAGTTGTTAGGCCTAGAAAACGTGGTTAAGTTGATTTTGTTGTTAGGCCTAGAAAACGTGGTTTTGGTTTTGTTGTTGGGGCCTAGGAAACGTGGTAAAGTTGGCTTTGTTGTTAGGCCTAAAAAACGTGGTAAAGTTGTTAGGCCTAGAAAACGTGGTTTTGGTTTTGTTGTTGGGCCTAGGAAACGTGGTAAAGTTGTTTTGGTTGTTGGGCCTTTAATTTTCGGTGTAACTGAAGAAAAACAAACGTTTAAAAGTTGATGGCGAGGATTTGTTTCTTTTTATTTGGCGCTTTTTTTTCCCCGGCCGTGGACGTTTGAGAGTGTTGACGATGGTTGGTAAAATTATTGTGGCGGTGTACAACAAACGTTGATCGGTCGGCTAGTTGTATATGGTATCATGCGGACGATTGCTTGAGTAAATGTTGAGGTTATGGAGAACCTGTTATACCGCCAAAATTACAAGTTAACACGCCGAACAAGTTTTAGGCAGTGTGCCCCCAAAATTTAATGCCGAGAAGGCTTACATACGTCCAGCCACATCAAACAGTATGTTTGTATGAGCCGCGTGACCCAGTAACGATGAAGACACTCCTTTTCCTGTACATACACACGACATTTAATTATTTGTTAATGTGTTTTTTCTTTAGAAGAAAATTCTGGTAATATTACCTGCTTAGATTTTCCCGGCCATCTCAAAGATAAACATCACCACCGCATTTCACTTGTACACCACTCACAAATTATCTTTTTATTTTTATTTTAACAGTTTTAGTCTTTTCTTCCTCCCTTCTTTTTTTTAATTACTCATGAAAAATTTGCAGACATACGAACCGATTTTAAAGACTTCTCGTCAACGACTCCACTTGCTGAATGACTTTTCCTATAAAAATTGTGTATCCACACGCCAAGTCTACAAAACTTTGTTATTGCAGTCAATTCGCCTTGACAGAGTGGTATTTTTTTGTATATTGCAGGGTTGTATTTCTTTCCATTTGTATAGTGATGGCACTCAGAGCTGGGAATATTATTGTGTTTTTGAATAAAAAAACTAAGATTGAAAACAACACGGTGTCCGTCACAAAGCCAGCTCTTTTCTCATAGCCTGTGGAGTGAAAATAGTTGGGAAACCGTATGATCTGGCAACTCCCCTATCATTTCTGTCGTCGGAGACTGCCAGTAGTGTACTCACGGCCTATAATTTTCGTTATATTCGGCCATTTCAAACTCCTTATCCGGTCACGCTTTCTTTTCAGCTTGTGTGTTACGCGAGTGTACATCAACTAGAGTGTTCCGGATGTGGTGAAAATTTTCACACAAAAAAAACCTCGTAATAAATACATAATATAACAGTTTTGTATTCCCGAAAATGACGTTGGTGAAAAAAAAGGAACTATAATTTTTCTGTATCGAGACAGTGATTTGTGTTAAAAAAAATTAAGACTCTATTTATCGCTCCAACATGATTAAAATTTCTCCAGAGTGAAAAATAACGTTAAATCCATTGAACCAATGGTCAAATACCGACACCAAACATCGTGGCGAGTAAATCCAGGCCAGAAGCAAAAAAAAAGAAAGCAGGTTCAACTACGCAAAACGTTTTGCTGATCGTATGTCAGCAAAGGTAAGTGGCATTTTATTGGTGTTGTTTATATTTTTTCTTTAAACGGGATATCCCTCTAAATGCTGTCGACTTTTGTGATTACAAAAAAAACGCCGTCCTTTTTTTTTCGTCCTGTGAACTTTTTTGTGTAGAATGGTTTCGACTTCTAACTGCGAGTTATTAAGCATTTTAAAATCCATTGTATATATTCATACAAGTATATTAAATTTTGTAAAGTTTCAAGGAAACCCAATTTGATAAGCATTTATAAATTACATATCTAGAAAAAATTTTCTCCGTCTAGTAATGATAGTAAATGTTTGGTTGACAACACAGTGATTTTGTTTACATGTGATTGCACAAATGCTTGAAAAAAAAAATTGTTAAATGTTAATGTGGACATAGTTTTGAAGTAACTTTAAAGGATAATCATAGATCATAGAGCGTTAATTGCGAAAATGCAAATGCCGTCAAATTTTGAATATTCCCTCCATGGCACACAAATTAATAAGCCGTAACCTTTGTAGTTTCCAACGATCCTCAACTAATAATATTCTTCCAACTTTGCAGGGGTAAATTAAAATCATTCGGCTATAATACGATTCTTCCTAACAAGTTATCCATCATCTAAAATTCAATCCACAACGATCGAAATTACCTTTCAAATCCTACGTATTTTATTGTTTCAAGTGCTGCGCGTGTATTACCCCGATCAACTGTCCCTTAAGATTCTCAACCTCATACTGACCATTACCTATCGCCCTTCTAATTCTACACCTCAGCCAGGGTCTACAAAGCTTAGCATTTATTCCCTTTGCAAATTTGCTCTGTATAAAGTTTTTTCTATAGACCTCTTGGCCAGGCACGTATTTTATAATTCGACTTTTGAGGTTATAGGATCTCACATTTCGCAAATAGGCGTCATGTAACTTTTCGCCCACTTTCTGATGGATCAGTTGCATTTGTGATGACTTAGGCAATATTAACATTTCCCCTTCTTCAGCAGATTTCAGTTTTCTCAATATTTCATACGCGTCCGCGTGAGTTACCATGTTGTAGCCAGTTAACGAAAAATAGGGGGTAACACCCGTGGAAGAGTGAATAGTCGATCTTAGGGAACATTCAATTTTAGACAAGTTTTCGTCCCATTTAGTTTGATCCTGATCCAAGAAACTTCTAATCGAGCTAAGTATGGTCTGGTTCACCCTCTCACTGGCGTTCGATTGTGGTGAGTATATAGGGGTCCGGATGTGTTTTACACCAAATATTTGTAAAAAATCTTTAAATGCTTCAGAGGTGAATTGTTTGCCGTTGTCCGAGTGTAGGTATTCTGGCACACCGAATTTGTAAAATACTTCGTCTCTTAAAATCTTTATTACCGCCTTGGTTGTGGCTTTTGACAGGGCTTTCAATAAAACGAATTTTGTTTTATGATCGAGGACTATGAAGATAAATGTGTTACCGGATTTTCTTCTTGTATAGGGTCCTAAGAAGTCAATGTATATCTTCTGAAATGGCCTTTGAGTCCTGACTTCATATCCCATGGGTGGCCGTAAAATTTATTTTGGGTGTTTTATCTCCTTACAAGTACTACAATCTCTAACAAAATCCCTAATCTGCTTCACCATAGAAGGCCAATAAAAATACTCGCGAATATTATACAACGTTTTCGCTATGCCTCCGTGCGAGGTGTTATCAATGTGCGATCTCTTAATTAAACCCTCAGTTAAATCTATCGGTACCCATATTTTCCAGCATTCTGCTTCATTATCTAGATCGTTTCTGTTGAATTTGACTCTCTTGTATACTATGCCCTCTTCTACTTTCAGATCAGGTAACCGGTCCTTATTTTGCTCCACGGTGTCTATCAATGCTAAGTAATCTTTATTTTTGAACGCTTCAGAATTAAAATCTATCAATGGGCCACTATTTAAAACCACTTCATCCATGTCTTGACGCGAAAGCATATCAGGGACAACGTTCTTTGTTCCTTTTCTGTGCTCGATATTGAATTTGAAGCCTTGAAGCTTTAGACTCCATCGAGCAAGTCTCCCGTTCAAGTCTTGCTGACGCATCAGCCACTTCAGACTGGAATGGTCCGTGATGACCGTGAAGTCCATCAACTCGATATATTGGCGAAACTTTTCTATGGCTAAGACGACTGCAAGACATTCCTTCTCGGTCGTAGAATAGTTTTTCTGGGCCTGGTTCAATTTCTTCGAAAAATATTCGATAGGGTGTTCGCCCTCCTCATCGTCCTTTTGAAACAGAACCGCCCCTATTCCTACGTTTGACGCGTCACATTGGACAAAGAATGGCCTTTCGAAATCGGGACTGGACAAAATTGGACTGGTTACTAACCGACGCTTTAGCTCTTCAAAAGATTTTGTTGCTTCCGGGGTCAAAATAAATTTAGGAGTTTTTTTGAGGGTATCCGTTAATGGTGCCGTAAGAGTGGAAAAATCGTTGATGAAACGGCGATACCACCCTACTGTGCCTAAAAATCTTCTAACCTCTTTTTGGTTTTTAGGTAAACTTATATCCAAAATTGCCTTAACTTTTCCTCATCGGGTTTAAGTTTTCCACCCCCAACTATATATCCTAAGTATTTTAACTCCCGGTAACAAAACCTAGATTTCTGCATGTTTATTGTAAGTCCAGCGTTCGTTAACCTCTGTCCAACAATACGAAGCATGTCCATATGATCGTCAAAGTTCGAGGACACTACCAGTAAATCGTCCAAGTATATAGAGACTCGATCCTTAAGCTCAGATGGCACCACTTTATCCATCAACCGACAAAGCCTCTGGGCAGCGTTGCACAGTCCAAAAGGCATCATTTTGCATTGATACTGCGGCCTGCCAGGGACTGTGAACGCTGTCTTTGGTCTGCTTGCCTCATCCAGAGGGATTTGCCAGAAGGCATCCTTGAGGTCGATTGATGAAATAAAATGGGTATCTCCTAGCCTCGCCAGTAAACCGTCTATATTGGGCAGAGGGTACGCGTCCTTCCTCGTAACCTTGTTGAGCTCCCGGGCATCGAGGCAAAGCCTGTTTTTGTTGGGCTTAATGACCAAGGTCATACGATTGTTCCACTCTGCTCCAGTGGCTACTTCGATTACGTCCAGTTCAATCATCCTGTCAAGTTCAGCGTAGATTAGTTTCTGCACTGCTGGACTTACGGGGTAGTGTCTCATCTTTTTGGCCGGTGCATCTCCAGTGTCTATTACGTGTTTTTCGATCTCTGTCCTTCCCAGGCCAAACAGTGTGTAACACCGAAACGATTGCTTTACATTTTCCAAAATTTTTCGTTGACGTGACGTTAATTGGTGCATCTTGGACTCTTCCGAATCTGTGAGAGAAATCTCATCGACTATACTATTTTCAAATGAAACCTTTAGACCTACTTTTTTCCAAAAATCATACCCTAAAATCAGTTCTTGACTTAAGTTCGGTACTAGATATAACATCATTTCCACAAATTTATTCCCATATTTAATTTTTACTAAAATTTTGCCAATAATTAAATGCTGTTTCCCATCCGCTGTACGCACAGAAGATTTAAAATCGATTATTTTCGCATCCATTTGCTTTGCGTTCTCAATACAGTTTCGGCCAAGACAACTCACAGAGGCTCCACTATCTAACAGGCCTTGATATTGAGAATCGTTAATCTCGACTGTCATATAGGGTCTAATGTCATTTTCGCTGCCTATAACCGTGGATGCTATTACTTTCCTTTCCTTTTTCCTTGAGGCGTATCTTTCCCTGGTTTTTCTTATTCTATTGCTAACTATGGGTACATAATCTGTAAAAATTTCGGAACGGATTTTGTTATAGTTTTCCAAACGCTGTTCATACGATAGGCCTGGATTTAGACCGTGTGGCCTTGAGTTATTGACGGTTTGCAAACATACATTTGTACATTTAGTTTTGGTCATGGCATTTTCTTTAACTGGTTGTTGGACTTAGTCTGGGTTTACGTTAAGCATTTCGTTGGGTTGGTCCTGTTGAGTAAGCATGAAATTTAAAAAATTATCTTTTACTGGGAGGGAGTTTGATTTGAACACGTCGGCCCAGTTTTCCGCATGTTCGATTTGCTGTTTCCCGCACATCTGGGGCAATTCGGGCTAGTTACATCCTCGAACCCACATTTGTAGCAAAAGACATTTCGTTGTACTACGGGACATTCAATAAAAGAGTGGCCAGGTGCTTTACAGTTCCAACACGTGAGCTGTTTCGCTGGCAAACTATCCCTTTGAAGTGCCTCAACCTGCTGTGCTTGCTCGTCTATCTGCTCGTGGTCAAACAAGTCCATCTCATACACTCGTCGAGAATGACCTAAAGGCATACGGGTCGAAGATCGCTTGGCAATATTCCTTTCTGCCCTTTTGCACTCCTCCAGTAGCTGATCCAGACTGTCAATCCTAATTGGGAAAACCAGTTGAGCCAATCCGTCTTTTAGATTGTCTTTAACAATTTTTACCAGTTCGCTCTCTAGTACGCTTACCCTCATTTGGTTTTTAAGCTTGACGATTTCTGTAATGAAAACATCCGCAGACTCATTTGGCGCTTGCCTACGCTCCATTATTTTCCTTTGAATTTCAAAATCGCTTTCGAAATTTCTAAATTTTTTTATTAGGTGGTGTTTAAAAGTCTGCCAGTCACATATCGGATGCTTCATTCTAAAAGACCAGAACCAGTTGCTTGCCTCCCCCGTGACCAAGTGATGAAAACCTTTCATTAAAACTTCCCACGAACAGTTATAATCGTATTTTAATGCCTCTACCCGAAATACAAAATCCTCAACCGTTAACGACTTATTTGTACCATCGTACCTTATCCCCCATTTTTCCAATTGGTTTGGAGTTATTGGTTTAAAACCATGAAACGAAGGTGAGTTTCCAAAACCTGGGTATTGTTCGTCAAAATTCTGAGGAATGTTATTAAATACTGGTTGGGCTAAGTTGGGTTGACGCGGGCGTTGTTGTCTGAACATTTGAGGGTCATTATGTGCAAAATGTGGTACTTGCGGTGGTCTGCTATTATTGTTATTAAAAGGGGTTTGATATGCACGCTGTTGGTCATAGGGTACATTGTTACGGAAGGTCTGGTTCTCCGAAGAAATGCCACGTTCGGAACGCAAAGACTCCCTGATCAATTGAGGTAGCATGAGTTGCATATTTTGAACCTCACTCATAATTGCAGCCTGTGCGGCTCCCACCGAAGCACTGACATAGTCCCTCAGCGTAAATCCTTCCTCGGTTATAACCATTTCAGGGTCGACCTCCTCGCCAACAGGGGATAAATTATTCCTATTCATGTTTCCTAAATCAAAATCACGAGTACCCTGATTACCTGTCTGTCCACTTATTTCCCTTGCAGTAATGCTGCTGTAGGTCGGTGTACGTATAGTACTAAAACTATCAGGTGAAGAATGGGTTTGTGGTCCAAATCCGGGTGGGAATCTAATTGACATTAACGGAGTTACCGCGTTTGTAGAAACAATGGGTGCTGTACTTGGATTGGTAACTGTGGTTGTCGTAGTGGTTGGAATGTCGTCGCTATTGCTTGCCTGGTTCCTACTAGATGATCGGAGTTGCCTAGTATTCATCCTTGGCCAAAACAGTTCGCAGATAAAAAAAACTCTCAACTATAATAGTCTAGCAACGAAGGCAAAAACAATTACTACCAATATTACCCGTGGATAAACTACAACCTGAAGTCAAGAAACCAATGGTCCTCAATCAATAAAAATTCAATAAAAAAATATTAAAATGTAAATTCTTAAGAAATTATCACGTAATTTCCCAATCCCAATATCCCACAACAAATAAAATTTAAGAAAATATTATTCCCTTGAATTAAAATTTATTAATAAAATCCCCAGAAATTGTAATTTCAATAAAAAGTAATAATCAAGATATAAGTGACAAAAGATCTTCACAAATTTATTTGTATACAAAGCATCAATTGTCCTTAAAGAAAAATCCGAGTGCAAGTGAGATTGTAATTATTATACAACCTTACAAGCTAATACCAAAGAAAAATATTGTTAACCAGTTAAACCGGCTCGTAAACAAATTGAAAGATTGGAAGCTTCAAAAAGTAAATTTAAGACAATGTCTGTTTGTATTCGTATAAGAATTAGTAATAAAGTAAGTTAAACCGAAGTCTTGTGGTTATTATACTTATATAAGTATAAGGAAAATATCGAGAAACCGAAACCGATAATAAAAATCTAATCGCATGAATTCATAAGAAAAATCTTCTAAATTTAATGTATTGCCGATGTCGTAAAGGAAATTCCAAAAAGGATTTATAATATCCCGTATCCCTTATAAATTTATTCCCAAAAGAAATTTAATTGTAATTAAGAATAATTCAAATGTCTGTAAAATTATGACTATCATATAACTTTACAACCTAAGTATTAAGAGCAAAAATAATCTTTAAGAAAATCTTATATCTTCAAATTCGAAGAAATCTAAAAAAAATGTTAAAACTGGAGTTTCAAAAAAAAAATATCATAGAAATAATCATTGACTATTATCCTATGTCAAAATTGTAAAGGCCAATATCCCTTTTGAATTTATTCCCAGTAGAAATACCAATTGTAATTGTAAAAAAAAAATTCAAATGTCTGTAAGATTGTGATTCTTATATTATTTCACAATCTAAATATCAAAAAAAAAGGATTAAACTGAAAAAAAGTAGTATCTTCAAATTCGAAGTAAATAAAAAAAAATTTCAAAAAAAAAATGTAAATGTGAAAATATCATAGAAATAATCATTGATCATTAATCTATGTCAAAAAGTATATGCAAAGGAAAATTTATATAATTATTTGTAATGTATATAGTAAAAATACAAAAAAAATTAGTGTTAATGTAGATAATAAGATAAATAACTACTTTACAAACTATTTTCTATTTGTAAATTAGTCTAAGTTATGGATGTTAATAGATTATAAGTTTAGTATCAGTATTCAAGCAAGATCAAAAATATTGTTCATCTACTAAATCATTAACTACGACTAATCAAAGTTAATTTGTTTTCAAATATTTAATTCAATATATATAAAATATGTTTTGGTTGAAATTTGGTAACAAACGTGTAGTGGCGAAATGTGTGTGATGTTTTTACTCGAGTTTAAAGTTATTGAATATTTTGTCCCCAGAATTGAGAACTTCAAATCTCATACGATGTTTAAGTATGATAAAAGTTTATAAAAATCGATCATGTCAAAAAAAATTTTTCTTACGTATAAGCGTTAAGTGTGGTTGCCAACAAGTTTTCTACCATCAATCAACTGTAAACGAAACACAAGATAAAACGACATAGAGTGAATCTCCTGGACTTTCCTCTCCTCTCATCCAATAATGAAAACATACGATCACCTAGCTATATAGCCGCCGTATCAAGTTTTTCATTATGGATTCGATTCGATTCAATCCATTTGACTCTCTCAGTCTCGTTTCTTATGTCGGAAGCCGTTGCAACTCAGGCTTGGTGTTTACTTGACACCTTCCAGGACATAGGTCGTCAGTCATAAGGTCAGAAAGCCGAGATCCCAATACCTAACTTCCCCATACGATGCCGTCGCAACGCAGGAATGGTGTGTACTTAACACCTTCCGGGACAATCGTCAAAAATATGAAAAGAAAAAAAGTTATTGGATTAAACATTTTATCCTGAAATGTTCAAAGGTGTGGAAGCCAGAAAAGATGATTTAAAACACCTTCAGGCTAAATTACTTTAACCCAAAGGGTTTAGTCACTTTCGAGTAGCCCCACGTTGGGCGCCATTTTGTGTAATGTACGTGAGGGAAAAAAATTTTGTTTTGAGAAATTTTTGAAATAAATCAAAATCCCAACTTCGCTTCGCGATGGACAATGGCACGCTGGTGTTTGGGCTGAAGCTCGCCGGAAATGGGGGGTTCGTGTCCATCTACTCACACATACACAACTTAATCCGTGCCAAAAACGAAAGATGTAGCTGAAAAACCGAAGCGATATAAAACGAAGAACATTGAACAAATACGACCGTTGAGTGATGATAAGAAAATTTTCGCTGATTTTGACAAGATCGAACTCGAGTCTTCAGGACCAGATGTTTGCGTCCTGGACAGGCTGCCCACCCCATATGACAACGTATTGTCAACCGTGGCACTACTTAAGGCCTAAAAAAAAAATATTTGGGAGTAATGCCCCAAAATCGACACTCATCCCTTCACCGTACTTCTGTTACCTTTTCAACCAAATTCAAATAAATTAAAACATTATGTAGGCTTTCATCCAATTACAAGATATACAATAAGTTTATTTAAAGATAATTGTTATTTAAAAATATGTATCAGTATATTATAATAACTATTTTATAAAGATCTTAAGAAAAATAAATATTTATAAACCAAAATGATTATCATCTACCAGAAAAAAGTGTGCCTAGCTTAGGATTAAAAAAAAGGATATGATAATAAAAATAATTAGGAATATACCAAAAACTTATTCCCCCTTTTTTTTTATTTTATTTTATTTAAATTGCTCGTAGGACCATTCAACTCTAGCAAATAACCGAATAGTGATAATACTATTCCATCATGGATCTTTTTACAAAATTCAGGAATTAATTTTAAATGCAATTTCAAATAAAAACAAAAGAAATGTTTAAAAATTAAGACAATGATTCGGCCAAAAGTTTTTGTTAAATAAAAAAGTAAAGTAACGAAACAAGTCTTACTTAAAATTGTTTGCTGGGAGATTTAAAAAAATTTCAGTTGTCCATCCATTCGAGAATGTACTTAAGTTATTGTTAGTTATTGGTACGTTTCTAGTTAGTTTTATTATTAATTAATGAACATACCCAATTGTTTACTCGATTGTCTTACTATTATTATTGTTTTTTTTTCATATGTAGGATCCTTATCCTCAATAATTTATTTAATATTTGTATTATTTATTTATTTCGCCATAAGGCAATCGCCCAGGTTGGTTTATTAGATGATTTATTCAGGTATTCTTTTGCTTCTTTTTTTTTTTTTTTTTTATTTTTTTTTTTTTTTTTTATTTTATAGGTTATCCTAGATATATAAATATTTTATTCCCAAGGTAAGTATTGAGTTATTAAGTGGTAAGTCCGTTAATTCTAATATTACCAGTTTTACCCCATTTAATTACTCGGTCAGGTTATTCAGGCATTCAAGAATTCAATATTCCACCAGATACAACTATTTTGCAATTTAAACCTCGGTTTAGGTATGTCAATTGGAACCTATTCCCGTTTCCCAGTATCAGGATTCAACCCTAGTCGGAATATCAAAACTAATTTGAAAGGTCTATTTTAAATCCCCCCAATCAGCATTCAGTCACAGTGTCCAATCTAAATTTATCTATCCAAACTTAATCCAGTTCCCTACTTTAAATTACAGTTTGGTCCAGATATTCGAATTCAAATAAAGGCCGAATACTCGGATTCAAATCCCCATTATCAAATTTGTACCCGAATTGAAATTTGGGTTAAAATGGTGAGATTGAATCTAATTATCCTAGTCTAAATCCAAAATTCAAATTCCTGCTGAGCCGACAAAATCAATTTAAGCTTTTTCCCCCTTGGATTACGTTTAGAACCTCGAATTCAAATTTAAATTGCTTCATTGACAACTTAAATTCAAATGACTAGCTTTTAAAATCAGTTTAAGCAACAAAATTCAAATTGGTTTTATTCATTTATTTGGTCAACTATGACCATTTATTTGGTTACTAATGACTACTTATTTAGTTAGTAATGACTAATCATCTGGTTACTAATGACTACTTATTTAGTTAGTAATGACTAATCATCTGGTTACTAATGACTTCTTATGGGGTTAATAATGACTATTGATTTAATTAGTAAGAACTGTTTACTTAGCTATTAATAAATATTTACTTGGCTAGTAATAAACGTTTATACATATATTTTTTCAAAAAAAAAAAATTTCCAAATTCTGTCAAAGTAGGCTAATGTTGAATGGGTTTTTTTTTACTTAACTAAGTTTGGACGTAGAGGTATTCAAAATTGACCCGGATATGTAAATCGAACTATCTTGTGCTTGAATCTGGTGAAACAATTAGATTTAAATTTGGCTTAATCAAATTACGGTAGAGCGTTAAAATAATTATGAACAACCATTAATGTTCAAATTTTAAATTCAGATCGAAATTCGGAAACCAAATTCCGACTCCAAGGTGAGTTCAAATTCTCCTTTAGGCATTTAAACAAAGTTTTTTCGAATTTAATTTTATTCAAGTCTAAATTTTGTTTCCGTTTTCCGATCTCCAATTTATTTTTGAATTTAGTATTCAAATTCAGGTGTGTTATTTGATCCACACATCCCAGCACAAATTCAGTCAGGGTACTTTAATTCGAAACTAGGTCCAATAATCTATATTCAATATTAGTCATTGCCCTAATGTTCCAGTACAAGGCAAATCCAATATTTGGGATTAAGTTCACTTATTAAAAAAACTATATAAAATTCGAGTTAAAAATTTAGAAAAATCAATAAATTTGCAATTTCCTAAATTAGGTCCTTTTTCAGGATTTAATTGGATTTTTATTTTGATTAAATCTTCAAATGTGATTTTGGTTTAAACGTTCATATTAAAACTAGAATGCAAATACGTGTTTACGTCATTTTAACACAATTCCAGTTTGGTTCATCCGCCGGTTGACTTACGAAATATGTAGTTTTAATAATCAAATCAATACTTGGTTTCTTAACGCTCCAGTTATACGTTCAAGTGTTTCTTGATATGCTTTCACATGTACCGTTGGTCAAGGGTTTTTCAAAGAAAAAAATTGAAAGCTGCGATGTAGACCGCAAACAATTTTGAGCTATTTACTTTGGAAATATAAGCACAGAAAAATGTGCCTGTATTACAACGCGAAAGGTAAACTTGATCGGGTAACTCGCAAGCAAGTGTCAGTTAAGGAACTGATTTTACCGTTTAAATTGATGAGCGATTGCATTTACAAACATCCGATAACTTGTCAATCAATTTTACCGAACGAACTTGATTGTCAATCTGAAACTTGAAAATCAATTTTTTTCTGTTCTACCGAAAGAACTTGATAATCAATCTAAAAACTTGAAAATCAATTTGCGAAATGGATCTTCAATTCTCAAGATTGATTCTCAAGGCACAGGACTGACAGGCTGTTAAGAAAAACAAAATCCAATTAAAAACTGATAACCCTTACTACTTGTTGAATGTACAAAAAAAGGTAAATTGGGTATTGCATTAAAGAAGGGATAACTATTAAAATCAATAAATTTTAAATATATTTATTATAAGACTAAACTACGACTTCCGGTGTGTACTTGCCAAACTGTGGATTGTAGTTGTTGCTGATAAAGTTGTTTTATTTTATTCTTAGTTTTTCCTTTTCTGAGGCTGCTGTAATTGTTGTCCACAATCTTGTAAAATTTCACTTTCCGAATCGGCTAAATCCGGTTGTTGTTGTTGTTTGTGGTCTGGCTTGTTGTTGTTGGTGTTAGAAAAAATGCGTTTTGACGTAACGTTGTATCCGTTATAAAAACGTGATAAAGTTGGTTTTGTTGTTGGGCCTAGAAAACGTGGTAAAGTTGTTAGGCCTAGAAAACGTGGTTAAGTTGATTTTGTTGTTAGGCCTAGAAAACGTGGTTTTGGTTTTGTTGTTGGGGCCTAGGAAACGTGGTAAAGTTGGCTTTGTTGTTAGGCCTAAAAAACGTGGTAAAGTTGTTAGGCCTAGAAAACGTGGTTTTGGTTTTGTTGTTGGGCCTAGGAAACGTGGTAAAGTTGTTTTGGTTGTTGGGCCTTTAATTTTCGGTGTAACTGAAGAAAAACAAACGTTTAAAAGTTGATGGCGAGGATTTGTTTCTTTTTATTTGGCGCTTTTTTTTCCCCGGCCGTGGACGTTTGAGAGTGTTGACGATGGTTGGTAAAATTATTGTGGCGGTGTACAACAAACGTTGATCGGTCGGCTAGTTGTATATGGTATCATGCGGACGATTGCTTGAGTAAATGTTGAGGTTATGGAGAACCTGTTATACCGCCAAAATTACAAGTTAACACGCCGAACAAGTTTTAGGCAGTGTGCCCCCAAAATTTAATGCCGAGAAGGCTTACATACGTCCAGCCACATCAAACAGTATGTTTGTATGAGCCGCGTGACCCAGTAACGATGAAGACACTCCTTTTCCTGTACATACACACGACATTTAATTATTTGTTAATGTGTTTTTTCTTTAGAAGAAAATTCTGGTAATATTACCTGCTTAGATTTTCCCGGCCATCTCAAAGATAAACATCACCACCGCATTTCACTTGTACACCACTCACAAATTATCTTTTTATTTTTATTTTAACAGTTTTAGTCTTTTCTTCCTCCCTTCTTTTTTTTAATTACTCATGAAAAATTTGCAGACATACGAACCGATTTTAAAGACTTCTCGTCAACGACTCTACTTGCTGAATGACTTTTCCTATAAAAATTGTGTATCCACACCAGCGTTGCCACAACCAAAAAAATTTTGTAACCAAAATGTAAAAATAAAGTAACCAAAAGCGAAAAAAAGTAACCAAAATTATTTTGTATCAAAAGTACTATTTTGTTCGCACTTCAGTTTAAAAATATGTCTTAAGCTTAGTCTAGACGATATGTTGAATCAGCAAATGTATGCTTACACTCATATGCTTAAAAATAATAACAAATGCCTCTTTCAGCATATTTCATATGTTAGGTGTCTAGACGATATGCTGAAAATACCAAATTTTTCAAATTCAACAAATGCCAGCAAATGATATTTCAACATACAAGTTAGCATACAATTTTTGTGTCTATACGATATGTTGAATTGTGTATGTTGTTATGTATGTTGAGTAAGGAGAACATTTGTTTAAAAATTAAATTTAATTTGACAATTCTCTTTTTTATTATTTAATTTAAATTTGTTTTATCAGTTGTCGATTTAGTGCAAAAATGAATAGTTTTAGTGCATATTAATACTTAATAAGTAAGAGTGCTTTATTGGGCTGGGTCAAATCCGCAAAAAATTAAAATATTTAAGGACCGGATTGATCTAAAAATTAATAATAAAGCCTCACAGTTAATTAATTTATTGCAGTTGTACCTCTATGGTATATTATGTGCCGACCAGCAGAATGTTTTATGGATTCGTTTGATACTCACACCACCATAGTGTCTGTAAAACCTTAAAATATTGGTCCTACAACCATCGTTAAGTATACCGATCGACTCAATCACTATCTGAGTATATGTAAGGATGTCCGTCCGGGCGGCTGGCTGGCTGTCCAGCTTGTAGTGCGCAAAGTACAGGTCGCAATTATTTGATGAAATTTGGTACATTGGTTCTAATTATTTATTGTAATTAAAAACTGTGAGGAACGGTCCATAATTTCTCAAAGCTTGCTTGTATATTCTGTGGTATAGGGTATTAAATGACCGGACTTAACCGACTTGTTTATCATATATAACTTAATTTGACCAAATTTGAATAAACTATCATGATTTGTATCAGTTTAGCCTTATTAAAGAGATATTTGGGATTTCTGGTCGGTTGAGTAATTTTTAGTATTAAAATACAATTATACAAGTTTTTTAACCGTTTTAAAGTCCCACTATCTACGGGACCTTTAGTGAGTTGTATGCCGATTATCACAAAATTGCATCGTGTTATTTTTAGCTATTTAAAGCTAAATTGGACCATATTTTATCACAATATCGATATTTTTACGGTTTAAGGCCTATTAAAATGATTTCCAGATTAGGCTTTATGTGGAGCATATGGTAAATTGTGGGCGGATCTTCTCCAAATTTAGTTGTGTGATTTCTAGTTTTATGAAACTATGACAGACCAAAATTTACTATAATAACGTTATTCGGTACGTCTTAGGCATATTAAAGTATTTCCGAAAATGGGTTTTACATGGGGCCTATTGTAAATTATGGAGCGATCATCTTAATGTAATATCTAGTCGTAGAAAACGAGTTCAGAAATATCAATTTATAAGTGTGTTGGGGGTTCTGGTTTAAAAGAAAATTAACTCAGCTAAGCGAAGTCGGTGCTTGATAGACCATTCAATTAAGAACCCTTATTAAGCGAAGCTGGTGTTTGTCATTCCACATAGTTAAATAATACCAATATTGCAACAATTGCATAAATTATATAAATTATTACCACATGTAAACTCAAACCTACATATTAAACAATAATATTTATTAGAATTTACATTTTTAACTTTAATAACTTCAGAATTCTATACGCTACCGTACCATGCATTCTATTATATGAAAGCTTGAAGCGTTCTCTAAAAAATATATGTAAAACAATACCACAATATCGACAAAATTATGAGATTGGAGCCATTTTGATAAACTACATTAGTTACTAAAAATATTTTTTGAAATTGGTTATTAATGGGTTAATATTTTGGCATGTTTTATATACCACGTGAAAGGTATTTGGAAACACCATTCAGCGATACCCATATTGCTGAGATCAAATTTATACTTCAAGAGATATTGGTTAAGAATTTATCAACTTTTATGGTCTATAACTCAAAAACAAAGTTCGTTGGCCAACATTTTTATTTTCAAAGCACTTCTAAATGCATTTTTTTGTTTCTTTGTTGAAAAGTAAAAATATTGTGTCTAGACGATATGCTATAATTGTGAACAAACGTTTGCTGACTTCGTTAACAAATGCCTGTCATATGTTGGTAAGCTTACGTTTGTTGAAAAAATTTGGTGTCTACACGATATGTTGGTGCTGAAAGCAAATTTTTCAACATAAATTTGCTGATTCAACATATCGTCTAGACTAAGCTTTAAGAAGAAATTGTGTTTGTTTGTATCTTGTAGGCTCATTAGCCGCTGGACCGATTTCGGAAAAGAACAATAGGATATACAATTTTTCAAAATTTTTAGTGGAAGTGGCACTTCCTATACAAAGTTTAAACTTATTTTCGTCATTTTTAAAAATTGTATGAGCTATAGCTTTCATTCTTTTTATATGAAGAGCTCTTACTGTGTGTTATATTATCAAAGTGCAAAATTGAGCTAAATTTTGCGGTAGATCTTTAATTTATAGATGATTTTAGCCCTGTGGAATATACTCATATTAAACGGGATCGGATCGGAAGGGCCTTTGACCTTATCGTTTATCTAGAAAAGTTTTTCAGTTAGCCATATGAAGCATGAAGAGTAGCAGATAATGGCCATTTACACTTGATAGCTTCTGATAACCTTCTAAAAAAGTATTGGTTTAAGATGCACAAATACCACACACAAATTTTAAAGGTCAAAAAAGCGGAGCGGGTTGTTCTTGCTCCAAAACAAAAAATTGGTTATTTTTGTGTTGAAAAAAAGTAACCAAAATGGAAAAAAAGTACACAAGTACACATTGAGAAAAAAAGTAACCAGTTTTGGTTAAAAGTAACCAAAACGGCAACGCTGATCCACACGCCAAGTCTACAAAACTTTGTTATTGTAGTCAATTCGCCTTGACAGAGTGGTATTTTTTTGTATATTGCAGGGTTGTATTTCTTTCCATTTGTATAGTGATGGCACTCAGAGCTGGGAATATTATTGTGTTTTTGAATAAAAAAACTAAGATTGAAAACAACACGGTGTCCGTCACAACATATTAGTTGCCAAAAACACTGCTAACTGTCTTCGTGACGTAGGCGTCCAGACAGTAGCTAAGACAGTTCACTTTGAAATATATGTCAAACGTGAATGTTGCAGTTAAAGTTCAGCTAAACGTGTTTTATATGAACCAAACAAACTTAAAAACAGCCTTAAATAACTATATTTTGTAAAAAAAAAACATAACACTTAACTAAAACATAAAAAATCAAAGCAAAATATATTCATTTTTTTACGATTTTTTTCCTTTTGCTAATAAAACTTCAGATTACTATTAGAAAATGAAAAAACACTGTCCAATTTTACTGTCTGCAAAATTTGCTAGACAGTAAACAAGACAGTTGGAAAAGTGTGCATGTATGAGTAAAAAAGTTTGCATGTATTGCTACTGTCATGCCAGTACTGGCAAATGTAAACGCCAGGTTACATTTATTAAAATGTTTGCTTTAAAAATTAATACAAAAGCAAGGAACAATTTAAAATGTTACGTTTTTTAACAATTCCTATTTTGTTTCTTTATTTGTTGTTTTGAGTTTCACATAAAACTACTTTTTTACAATTTTATACAAGGCAAATTCATATTATATTGATTTTATGTTTTTCTCTTATTTTTTTGTTTTATTTTTTATAGTATTATCAAAGTAATTTTTTTGGGAATACTAAATTTTAAATTTACAAGATTTTGTTTGTCGTGCTTAATTCTCAACTTTTATTCTTGATAAAAACACTGAAATTTATTGTTGAAGGGATAAGTTATTCCTATGCGCAGTTCACTGTTTGATTAGGCCAGATCGTCAGGAACACAGAATACTAACAGAACTGTAAAAAGTGACGTGGAAAAAGGCCCAAATCAGTTGCGAGGGCAGCTTTCGAAGAAAAAGACACAAAGTGGCAATGAGTTAAAACAGGCAGCAACAATCAACACAAATGGCATGATCAAAACAAAAATAACAAAACACAAACTACGCTAAACATTTGCATTAGTTCAACAAACGTTGTGTTTTGTGCAAAAAAATGTATTTATTAATATTTTTTTGTTTTATAATGTTATTTATTTACTTAAATATTATTTACTTGTGTTGTGGTAAACTTAAAAGTTAATTTTTACAACACTTGCAAATAAATCTCAACTAAATAAGTTTGTGTTCATTGTATTGCGGCATAAAATATGATGCAAAGAGAAATGCAAAAAGGGCAGCTTTCTTAGAAAGAGACAAAAAAAACGCAAAATCTTCCGTCTCGTGGCAGTTCTGTTGGTATTTTGTGGTCAGGAAACTTAATCCAAAGATTTTAGAAAAACTAAAGATATTAAACAAATAAAACTGTAAAGCGAATAATATGCAATTATAAGCAACAGTTTTACTTGTAACAATATCAAAGCTTAAACAAAAACAATAAACTGTGAGTTTATCTTTTCTTTCATTCCCCACTTTGTATTTTATAGTTATAAAAATAAACAACATCTATTTTAAATAGTTAAGAATCTTATAAGTAATTTGTTCTTTATTCAATTATATTTGAGTTCTGATTATTAAAATCTCGTTCTTCAAAACTCTTAATTATTGTGTCTAGTTCGCCAACAGAATATATTTTTCGTTCGTATACCAATAATCCAGTATTTTTAACTTCATTTACCGATTCATGACCATTGCTTGGATCTCTAAGAAAATTAGACTTTTCAACCTGCGGGATGTAAGATAATAAGTTATAATAATTAAGATTTTTTAAAAATTTGTTTTAATCAAAAAAATCATTAACATAACCCTAAAAATTCCTTTTTTCCTTAAAACCAAAGCAATTTTTTTTTACACTTTTCCCTACGTTAAAAATTTAAGCAGAGTACCGAAACGATCTCTAATTTTTCAGTCATGAGCGAGCGTGAAAAATTAAAAATTTTACTGTTTTTTCATCCTCATGAGGGTGAGGAAAAAAAAATATTTTGAATTTCCTCATTCATGAAAAAAAAAATTTATAGGTGAATTTGTCAGATATGAAAAATTTAAAAAAATTCACAATCAAATTCCTCATAAGGAAAAAAAACGCGACCATTAAAAGCGGGAAAATGAAGTAGTAAAGAGGCCTTATATAAGGCCTTTTTGGCGATATAAAATTTTCCAGTCGCATTCAAACTGTATTTCTAATTTACTCAGTGGGTCATTAGAGACCAAAGCCTTAGCTTCTTGCATCTACTTTAAAGGCCTTCTCAAAATAATTAAGAATAAAGCTTTATCCCAATGTAATTGTTGTTGCTAATAATGCGAAGTGAGTAAATCTATATATATAAAAGAAAGTGGCGTTAGTTACTACGTTTATAACTAAAGAACGGCTGGACCGATTTCGATAATTCGTACCAATTCGGAATGGTCTCTGACCAAGTAAGAAGAATAGCAGAAAAAAATAGGTGGCGCCATTGAAAATTACTCAGTATGAATTAAATCGTAAACTTTGCATTTGACGATGTGATGCTCCCGATAGGTGGCGCTGTTGTCGTGATATTTAAATTTTTTTTATTGATGGTAGATAGCGATGGGGTAAAGTTATTAACAAAATTCTCCGGTATTTCCTTTTTTATTTTTATTTAGAAAATCCCGAGCAGCACCGGGACCAAACAGCTAGTTAATAATAAAACTTGCTACACATTCCAACATAACTAGTAACAAAACGATTTCGACAGGCCTAATCTTAAAATAAAAAATTTGAATTTGTAAAATATTTTATAAAAACCATTATAAAAGAACTTTTAAAACAAGGCAGAGTGGAAAAAGTAAAAGTTTATTAAAAATACAGTTGAAAATCTTCTTTAAGGCCTGAAAAGTGAAAGCGCTGCCAATTTTTCCCGCTGGACAACACGATAGCATGTGTGTTTTCTTTTTTTTTTTTTTTGTAAAATTATTTGTTGGCTGGTGAAACAAAATGTATGAGTTGGTTTTTTTCGCATGCAAAAATTATTGGGAAAAAAATTAAAAGAACTGCACCTATCGTCATCTTAAATGCAGAATAATGTAACATCACATTTCATACGTTTACATGCCAAGCACAGAACTTTGTAAAATAGTAATTATTTGAGATTTAAAAGCCATTTTAAATATTTCAGCTAAAAATGCGATAACCGATATACTTTTAAGGAAAATATATTATTTTTATTATTATATTTTAAGTTGTGTATGTAACGTTATATTAATTTGTAATTTCCAGAAACAAGAAGACGTATCATCAACGAAAGTATTAAGTGAAACAAACATTTAAAATATTAAATAATTAAATATTTGTGTTAAAATACTGGAAAAATAGAATATATATGTATATTAGAGCGACTCACCAAAAAATGTACTCGATGTACCCTCCTAAAAATGAACCTTGAACTTTTTTAAGATGACATTTTAAATATTTCGGCTCCAGCTTTGACCTCTCGTGAGCTGGACCATTTTGAAAATGGGTCTATTTTTGCATGTTTTGTTAATTTGAGAATCTGTTTCCTTACCAACATATACAAAATGGGTATCGTAAGTAAATTTTTTTAAGGCGCGTCCAACTGTATTTACAATTTGTTCAAGGACGATCATCCATGTCCTTGGTTTTTGAATTTTTTGCTTGGGGTTGTTTGAATTAAAAATGCCAAATTAACATATTTTAATCTTTAGTCGATTTAATTAAATACGGGTCTCAGCTTTTTTTGAAATTCGTGCTAGTTCGCGTTTTGACAAAAATGCAATGGGGTGGTAACCCTTCGTTTTAAATAGGGTATAAAATGTTTTCTTTTGCCAAGTGCATCATCTTTGTGTTTAAATAATTTAGATTTTTGCAAATTAAGCCGTGTGTCCACTAGCAATTCACTTGCGGAAGAACTTCTGCAAGTATTTGCTGAAGTGTTTCCACTCAAACCGAAACTTGCGGAAGTCTGCTTCCAGAAGTAGTTTTTAGAAGTTATCACTACAAACTTGCTGCAAGAAATTGCAGACGTGTTTCCACACAATGTGAGTACAGCTTGCAGTAGTTTGCTTTTTTTACGAATAAAAGTATAAAAATGTCTTGTGGCAAAATAAGATTGGCAGCTGCCATCGCAGCATATTTAATTAAAAAGAAACAAACTAAAAAAAAAAAACAAAAGTAAGTGTGTGGGTGAGAAATTGGGTGCTCAAAAAAAAAAAAAAAAAAAAAAAACACAAAACTGAAAACAGAAGAGTATACCACAAACCGTTTACTCACGTATACCCGACTTCTTCTGCAAGATTTCAAAACACTTGTAGTTCACAGCAAGTCGTTGAAGTTACTTCCAGCAAGCAACAAACACGTGTTTCCACATAATTGCTGCAAGCAAGGCGAATTGACTAGAAGGTGAGGTCAACTCTACAACTACAAGCTTCTGTGGTCGGGTTGTCAAAAATATTGCTAGTAAAAAAAATAGGTTTGTTTACATAAAAAACTAGCTTGTATACAAACTTTGACAAGTCGACCATCGAAAAAAAACACCATATGTTGACCTGACCCCACCTTCTACTCAATTCGCCTTGGCTGCAAGTAACTTCTGCAAGCCGTGACTTCTGGAAGTCGACTTTTAATGCGTGTTTACACGACAAAATCTTCTGGAAGCAACTTTCGCAAGAAAACTTGGAAGTGGACACACGGCTTTAGATACATTTTACACGGTGCTCTGGAATATATATAAATGCAATTTCGTAGGAACTCTAATATGATAGCGGATTTAGTTTCTAGATCATGTATTGATGAAAAGAAAGAAAAAAAGAAATGATCCACGACTTTTTGGCGGCATATTTTTTTTTCGCAAATTTAAAAAAAATATTTAAGTCGTGGATCATTTCTTTTGTCATATTTTCATCAATACATGATCTAGAAACTAAATCCGCTATCATATTAGAGTTCCTAAGAAATTGCATTTATATATATTCCAGAGCACCGTGTAAAATGCATTTGCAAAAATATAAATTATTTAGTCTGAGTTCATACGGCTCATTTCTTATTGACATGATTCTTCCTTTTTCCTCTTTGAACATGAATTGGCGTTCAAATGTTGACGACATGTTTTTTATTTTGTATAGTCGTGCGTGATTGGAACAATCACAGGGTGCAGTTCAACAGGTACAAGGCGGATCTGAAAAGAGCAAAGCGACTATCATGGATGCAATTTTGTGCGTCCATCGATAATGTCAACGAGTTGTCAAGATTCCGACGGATGTTATCTAAGGATCCTAAGGCCCTGGGTTACATCCAAAGGAATGACGGCTCATGGACTGAGTCTAGCTCTGAGACCCTAACCTTGCTGATGGAGACGCACTTTCCCGGGTGCAGGGTAACCGGTGGTATGGAAGACGGTCAGTGGGACGTCATGTCCTTGACATCGGATCATACTTCCGCTTGCGTCGATGAAATGGTCACAGGGGAGAAGCTGGCGTGGGCGGTCAATACTTTCGACCCATATAAATCACCGGGTCCGGATGGCATTTTTCCGGCCATGCTTTGCAACATCCCGGACGATGCATCATTTCTGCTGGTGGATATATTCAGGAAATGCCTCAGTAGGAGGTATCTGCCTAGAGGGTGGAGAGAGGTCAGGGTGATTTTCATACCCAAGGCTGGTAAAGCTGGCCACTCGAAACCGGGGGATTTTAGACCTATTAGTCTGTCTTCATTCCTGTTGAAGACTCTCGAAAGACTAGTAAATCTCTATCTCAGGAGTAATATTGAGGCCCGCCTTATTAGCAACGCTCAACACGCCTACCTGAAGGGTAAATCTGTTGAGAGTGCGTTACATGAGGTGGTTGGTCTGAGGAATAAGGAATATACTCTCGCCGCGTTTTTGGATATAGAAGGTGTCTTAATAACATCAGGATTGAGGCGATTAGGGATTCATTGATGGAGCTGGGAGTTAAGGACTTTCTGGTGGAGTGGATAGTCTGCATGCTTAGCAGCAGGATTATAAACTGGAGCCTTGGGGATCAGGTGATAAGGAGGAGGGTTACCAGGGGAACACCACAGGGGGGGGGGTTCTATCGTCTCTTCTGTGGTTGCTTGCGGTCAACGGGATCCTCAGGTCATTTGATTCCATGGGCAGGAAAGTTGTTGCCTATGCGGATGACATAGTTCTGCTGGTCAGGGGAATATTTCTGTCCACGATCGGGGAAATTATGCAGGTGATGTTGGGCGAACTCTCGGCATGGGCAAAGGACAGGGGGTTGTGTGTTAACCCTGTGAAGACTGAGCTGGTGCTATTTACCAGAAGGTACAAGATAGAGGGATTTAGGGGGCCAGTGTTAGATGGTGTCGAGTTGCCTCTATCGAACGGTGCAAAATACTTGGGTAACTTTCTCGACTGCAAACTGTCTTGGAAGAGAAATACTCAGGAGAGGATGAAAAGGGGACTCAATGCCTACTACACATGCAGGAACTCCATTGGTAAGAACTGGGGTCTGAGGCCGGATATGGTAAATTGGATTTACACATCGGTGGTTAGACCTATACTTACCTATGGATGCACTGTTTGGTGGGGCGCGTTGAGTGTGGATAGATGTAGGAAGATGCTTAGCAATGTTCAAAGGAGTGTATCTCTGGGCATCACGGGCGCAAGAGGCAGCACTCCACAGGCAGCGCTGGACATCCTACTATATCTATCCCCTATCGAGCATTATGTGAGGAGTGTGGCTGCTAGGAACCTACTTAGACTTTACGAGTCTTCCTTGGTTAGACCTAGGCGGGATGATCACACGAGAATCTTGTACGAGGTGGGTCTGCTTGATCGGGGTACTATTCTTGAGAGAATTTCGGATCATAGGACTACGACCCTGGACTTCGGTGTTACACCACCGGTGGAATTCCCGGATAGGGAAATCTGGAGTGGATCCAATAAACTGTTTGAGGGGTGGGCAGTATTTACGGATGGATCCAAGATGGAAACCGGCACTGGTGCCGGTGTATATATCGCGGACACCGAGGTAAAAAGGTAATTCAGACTCCCTGATGAGTGCAGTGTCTTCCAGGCTGAGATCCTAGCGATCTGGAGGGCGACGGAGGTGTTACTGGACCACATCGTGGGTGGATCTGAGGTGACAATTTACGTCGATAGTCAGGCGGCGCTTCGGGCATTGAGGAACTATACGGTGAGATCGTGCCTGGTCGCGCGGTGTAGGAATGCTCTTAGGGAACTCATGGCGGCATTCAACGTGAGGCTGTGTTGGGTACCAGGACACTGCATGGTTGATGGGAATGAGGTGGCGGACGAACTCGCGAGAGGGGGTTCGAGTCTCGACTTAGTGGTAAGGGACGGGGGGGTAAAGCCCCCCTATGTTACTACTATGGGGTGATACGGGAGAAATTCCGTGATGACGTTAACCGATACTGGGGGAACAGAATGGATTGCAGGGTGTCTAGGGCACTATGGCCCAGATTGGACGCGGGGGCAACCAGGGTTCTACTGGGATTGGATAGGGTTGGTCTTAGAACACTTATAGGGTTCTTGACGGGTCACTGTCCTGTTAGGGCTTTTACGAGCAAATGGGATAACACCATATCGGACTTCTGCAGGTTGTGCGAGGATGCAGAGGAGTTAGAGACGATCGAGCACGTACTGTGCCATTGTCCTAGGATGCAGGGTCTCAGGCAGAAGTGGCTAGGAGATAGGTTTCACGACGAACTGGGGTGCATAGCTGGATGTAATCTGGCCGATCTACTGGGGTTTGTCAGGGAAATAACGCGGCTGTTTCTGTTGAGGGGACTGTAAGCGGGGTATTGGTCCTACTTTCTAATTTTTTCCGTCTATTGTATACTTCCTTTTCTCTACTTTTCACTTCTTCTTATTCTATCTTATATTTCTTTGAAGGGATTCACAATGGACTGTATTAGTCTCCGAGTGGAGGTGTGCCCATGGGCGCACAACCCTTCTTAACCTAACCTAACCTAACCTAACCTAACCATAGTCGTGCGTATGCATGTATGCCTTTTTTCATATTGAAAACAAAAACAAAACTAAATAACGAATGAAAAAGCAAAGCGTACTGACAGTACATGCATCTGTGTACTCGTATCTTTTCCCCTCGTCACTCTCGCCTATAATGTAGCAATCATGTCATTAAAACATGAGCCGTATGAACACAGACTTACATGCAAAGATGATGTACTTGGCAAAAAACTAGCACGAATTTCCAAAAAAGCTGAGACACGTATTTTAATTAAATCTACTAAAGATTAAAATATGTTAATTTGGCATTTTTATTACAAACAACCCCAAAACAAAAAATTCAAAAACCGTTTTTTTTTCACAGAAAATCCTTGAAAAAAGGACATGGATGATCGTCCTTGGACAAATTGTAAATACAGTTGGACGCGCCTTAAAAAAACCTTACTTACGATACTCAATTTGTATATGTTGGTAAGGAAACAGATTCTCAAATTAACAAAACATGCAAAAATATACCCTTTTTCAAAATGCTCCAGCTCAAGAGAGGTCAAAGCTGGAGCCGAAATATTTAAAATGTCATCTTAAAAAAGTTCAAGGTTAATTTTTAGGAGAGTACATCGAGCACGAATTTTGCTTCCATACAACTTGAGTCGCTCAAATGTATATGATAATCACACAATTAATATGTAGCATCATTAGGTTTGCGTCGACATGATAAAATAAGTTTGTTTTTCAGATGCAGCGCAGGCAGTACTGCATTTAAAAATGTGGAGAATTTAAATTATTATAGATATTATGTCATACCAATTATGTATGTAAATATAATTTTTTATTGATTTTAATTATAAATAAGTAGTGGTTTAAACTAAAAGATGTACCTCATTAAATTTAGCTATACCTAAATTGAATTTTAAAAAGTCATTCTAATTTAAAAGTATTTTGATCTCCTTAAAATGAATTAACTTAATGAATTTTTTTTTACAATGAACAAAATTTGCAAGTTAAAATTTGGCTCATATACATACATTAGGGCGGGTCAAATTGTATGGAACGATTTTTTTTTGATGAAGCGTATAGCAAAAACGTAATCTATAGGTGATTCTGAGAAATTTTGCTCAAGAGACCATAGCTCTAAGTCGGGTTTTTAGCCCCCAAAATTTCAAAATAGATATTTTTCCAAATATACATAGAATAATTTGATTAAATTCGTCACAAAATCGGATAGAATTATAGTAGATTTCTCAATCTGGGCTTGTTTGAAAGGTATTTTTATCACCTTTCAGAATCTGTGTTTTTAGTAGAGATATTAGGAATGTTTTGTCAAAAAATAGCCTAAAATGAATAAAAATTTAACTAACCAATTCTGAATTTTCTTCAAGATTTTTTTCTTTTGCACATTATGAATCAAGGCGAATTTACACCAGGTGAACTTATCTTGCTACGTAAGCAACAGCTGATAACTAACCTTGTGTCAAATTGGTTTTCCGTTTTGGTGGTTCTGGGGAATCTTTACCAAATTCTATAATTTTCACTTAAAATTATAAAATTCAAAATTTTTGTAAGTTATTACATTTCAAAACACAGAATTCAGAATTGAACATTACTATTCTTAAGAGATAACATTAAATAGTTTTAAGAATTAAAAAAAAAAAATATATTTAGAGTAAGATAAGTAAATGATAATAAAATTTCTCACAGTTAGACGTTTCCATGTGTAAGTCTGTGTAATTAGATATTTAGGCAAACAATAACACAGGTAATAAGACCTTTTATGTTTGTCACTCAGATAAGCATGTCGTAAAACACTTAAAAACCAATTAACAAAGGGTCGCTATTGTGTGCATGCGTATAATCATTAAGCTCTTAGGCCCGTTTTCACAACTTACCGATAGCTAAAGGTAGGATTTTATCGGTCGTTAAAGTGACGTTGTAGTCCAATGCTTCATATAAATGACAGTTCATTGAAATGAAGCAGACATATAAACCAGTGAATTGGTCTATTTAACTGTTTTTCAAATAATCGTAAAACATCATTTTCTGTGTTTGGTTTTTGCATCTTCTTGACTACCCAAATTTACATATCCAAGTAACTCATTATAGGGCTCATTCAGAACAACTAAATGCGGTTCTTTTACCATAGTGGTATGAAATTTGTCATTAATTTTCTCTGTAGTTAATGAGTCATCTTTTCTACCATCGAAAGAGAATGCAGTTATGAAAGAATTTGTATGTCGTGTACGAAGCACTGCATCTCTAGATTTAGCTTTTTCTCTAGCCACTTTTGATTTATCCATAATAACAATCTCTAAAATTTATATCTGCGAATAAAGCAGTTGCTAAACACGAAGCGACTCTATCTAAAGCACCGAATCTATCACATATCATAGCAAAATTTAAGGCATCGTATCTCTGAGTATAAGTACCTCGTCTCATTTGAACAGTTGCTTCTGGAACTTCTGTTGTTGCTTCATTTTCATCTTCATCCATGTGTAATTCAGGTGGTTCGTATCTTGGATCATCGGTACCAGCTGTAAGTGATGGTATTGTTGTAGCTACTTCTTCAACGTCTTCCGTATATTCAGGTATTGTGAATTTTCTTTCATTATGCTGGTCCATCATAAATTCTTTAAGATGTTCTGGAATCAATCCACACAAGCATTCTATTGTTTTTAATTTGCAATTACATTTGCCAATATAAAATAATTCGTTTATTGAATCAACAAATGCTTTAAATTCATCTCTTTTGTTTCTATGTTGTACATGTTTCTGGTATTTATCAAGCAAACCAGTTAATTTTTTTAAAACACTCTTTCTATTAATGATTTTAATATTTAATTTACACTAAATTCGGATCATTTTGTTTTCAAATTTAGCACGATCACTCAAAAAAAAAAATAATATTTTAAAATGTCACATTTAGTACACGCAGAGAAAAAACATGTTTAAATATGGTCACCTCCAACAAAACTATTTTTAGAGAAAATTTTAAAAATATTATGTTTAATATAACCATATTATTGTCACCTACAATCATATTATGGTTGCATTAGTCCTCCATCGCCACCACCATTATGGATAACAATCTTGAAGCGATGTGGTGGCTTAAGCCTTGGCTGTGGTTTGTGTCTTGGTCCGGGTATGATGGGTATGGTGACTCCCGAGATGAAGGCAGGGAACTTAAAGGCCTTGGCAACGAAAGGTTATCCATCCCCTAAACCGAGGTGTTATGCGACCCGTGCCTATCGGTTGGTTTGCAGTCAGGGGCTACCGACTGTATTATCACGGAGCTTTGCTAATACCTGGGCACCTCAGCAAACAGACTACGCCCTTACCGCGTTATTGGGGGCTATGACGTGGCGGACCTCCAGATTCCCCTACACTCGTGGGACCAACAAGCAAAATGAACTCTCTTCTTAAAACAAAAAACCAAAAACGCAACAAACAACTCACTGACGATGGCACGGAACTAGACACAAAAAGGACTAATTATAAGGACAACGAGACGAAGACGACCCCGTCGGTGGCTGTATCAGCCTCGGCACCCAACAGCGGCGATGTACCTCTGTCTTTCGCGCCAAGTACATCAAAGGCCGCAATAGCCCTTTCCGCCAAAGCGGATAAACCCCTTGCTTCGGGTGCTGCCAAGTTGGAAATGACTAAGTCGTCCAGCAAAGCAGCCTCCCATATGCCTATTGTGCAAAGGGGGAAAGAGATGATTACATCCGGTCCCACCTCTGCACCTCCCCCCGCCAACTCCGGCGTCACTAAAAAGACACCTCGGCATAAAAACCCTTCCAAGAGGGCATCCAACTCAAGGCGTGCTGCCTTGCGTGTTATCGAGCTATTAGGCTCCAAAGATGCCAATGAGCTTTCTGCAGAACAGGAAGCTTCATTGGCATGGGCTAAGGCCCTTATTGCTGGGCTTCAGAGCGTTTCACCTCCTGCCCCTGCGAAGGCAATGCCTAAACGGCAACGTTCGGAGGAAGAAGCGACAGCCGTTAGACAGCAACCAGGGACTAAACGTCCCAAATATGCACCAAAGTCGACCAATAGATCCTATAGTGAGGTGGCTAAAGACCACCTTGTCAGGGCTATTATAGATAGAGGTGCTGCTGATGGATCCATCTCCCACTCTAGGTGGGACTTGGTGAAGCAGCAGATGATGGGTGTCTTTTGGAAGATCCTTAGTGAGAATCCAGGAGCACCCCCGCAATGTGACGATGCTGGCTGGTACCAGGGTCATGTGAAGCTGATGGCATGCGTGGACGAGCGCTCGGCGCTTCTGCTGAAGCTTGCCATCGGAGCGATTGGCGAAATATGGGAAGGTGCTAGGCTCGACGTGGTTTTGGTGAGTGAGATACCACGGAGACCTAGATCCATCGCCACCATCCCAGCGGAACCATCTGCACCGGAGGAAATCTTGAAGATCATCCAGTGCTGCAACCCGCAACTTCCCACTCATAACTGGAAAGTTGTCAGGGTTTCAGCAGCTGAAGGATCATCAAGAACGGCGATCGTAGTCCTGAATCAGGACTCCTTGAAACCACTGAGGGAGAAACAGGGCAAGATTTACTATGGTTTTAGTACCATCTTGCTCCGTGTCTACCGAGGTGACGACAAGGGCGATCCCGCTCCGAAGGTTGCGGAGCCTACGCAGTCCGTGGACTGCACGAATGACGCTTCCGTTCATTCATGTGACAAGGAAGACACCCCGTCCGTCTCCGACATGCTGGGTGACCTCTTTGAGCGCATGGGTGAATTGGCTGATGAGGACGCCCTCCTGGAATCAGACCAGGAGGACGCCAATGTCACGGTCGTCAATACTGGACATGGTGAAGGTAACTCAGATAAACCTTCACCACTCTAAGGCAGCATCTGCTGCACTGCTCCTCCGAGTGGTAGAGAGAGAGGAGGAGCTAGTAATGATCCAAGAACCATGGATCCACAAGGATCGGGTTTGCGGATTAAACCTTAAGGGCTATAAGCTCCTATATGCCAGAAGACACAACTTCAGCGGCCCTAGAGACGGGCGACAGGTCGATTTGGATCGTCTCGGGCTATATGGCGCATGACCAGGTTGATGAGCCACCCAATAGGCTTGTTCGTGGCCTGGTCACCAAAGCTGGCTCCATGGGTACCCCGGTGGTTATCTGTGCTGATGCTAATGCGCACCACATCACGTGGGGCAGCTCTAACACCAACACTAGAGGTGAGTCGCTATTTTCCTTTATCTGTAACAGTAATTTAGAAATAGCAAACATAGCCGCGGAACCCACGTTCATTGTAGCTAATAGACAGGAGGTTCTCGATGTGACATTGGTCAGCTCGGAACACTCCGACTTAATAAGTAACTGGGCGGTCTCAAATGACTGTTCCTTTTCGGACCACAGGTATGTTGAGTTTCAATTAGGTTCACCCCCCTTGGGGGTGTGTACTTTTGTAAATAGGAGAAGGACGAAGTGGGACTATCAGGCTAGTCTACTCGCTGACTCTCTGGGCTCAGTCCCTGTCATTAATGGCACTACGGAGACTGAAATGGCAGTGGAGTTCCTATCGGGGGCACTGCGTCGAGCAACGGCACTGGCCTGCAGGCCGGTGGTTAGGAGGAAGGGGGGCAGGCCACAGTGGTGGAGCCCCGAGATTGCACAGTCCCGCAGGGACTGTCGTAGGTTGTTCAATATGGCTAAACGTCTGGGAAACTGGGCGGAATATAAGTCGGCATTGAATAGGTTCAAGAATTTGGTGAGATCGGCGAAACGGAATGCCCGGAGAAACTTCTGCAGTGGAGTGGAAGGCTCTTCTGAGACAAACCGATTGCGCAAAATAATGGCTTCTTGCCCGGCTGTCCCAAGCTACATTCAGAAAGCTGATGGTAGCTGGACTACGAATAGTCAGGAGACGCTGGGGGTCTTAATCGACACACACTTTCCTGGCAATACCATTCCAACACCACGGAAGATCAATTGCTTATCAGAGCCTGGACCCGTGTCCATGTCCCTGTGCTATGATAGGCTCAATTGGGCGATAAGGAGCTTTGACTCCTTTAAGGCTCCTGGTCCGGACGGTATTATTCCGGCCGACCTTAAAAAGAATGCGGGGCTTCTGATTCCTTGGCTGTCCGCTATTTACACGGAATGTATTAGATTCTCGTACGTTCCCAACAGTTGGACTAGATGTAGGGTTGTTTTCATTCCAAAGGGAGGGAAAACATCCCACACCAGACCTAAGGACTACAGGCCAATCAGCCTGTCGTCATTTCTTCTCAAGACCCTGGAAAGGGTCATTGACATTCATCTGAGGATGTCTATTCCTAGACATCTGCTCTCTTCATCACAGCATGCCTACACCAGGGGCAAATCTGTGGAGACGGCGCTTCACTCACTGGTAGGCTACATTGAGAAATCCCTTGAATTTCGGGAATACTCACTTGTGGCCTTTCTGGACATTGAGGGTGCTTTTAACAATGTCAGACCCAACTCCATCTTGGAATCGATGAGGGAGGTGGGTGTTGACGATGTAACTTGTAGATTTATTGGCAATCTACTTGACAGTAGGATCATTGAATCCACGATGGGTGCGGCCAATGTGTGCAGATCTGTGCACGGGGGCACCCCGCAGAGTGGAGTTCTGTCACCTCTACTATGGAACCTGACGATGAACACTTTGTTGAGTCGGTTCGACGGACTGGGGATAAAAACCGTCGCGTATGCGGATGACGTGGCGGTGGCGGTCATGGGTAAACACCCGGACACACTGTCCCGTTGCATGGAATCTGCATTGCAGATTCTAAGCTCTTGGAGCACCTCCTGTGGACTTGGCGTCAATCCACAGAAGACTGAGTTAGTACTCTTCACCAGGAAGTACAAGGTTGGCAACTTTAAACTTCCTAGGCTAAATGGCACGGAGTTGACGCTCTCGAACAGTGCCAAATATTTGGGCGTAATTCTCGATAGCAAACTATCATGGGAACTCAACGTTCGAACGAGGGTTGATAGGGCCATTGTGGCCTTGTACACTTGCAAGAGATCCTTGGGCAGAAGTTGGGGCCTTGGCCCCAGGGGCGTCGAATGGATCTTTGAGGCGGTGGTAAAACCGATCCTCTTCTATGGGGTCATAGTGTGGTGGCCTGCGATGGGAAGGGGACGGTACTGCAGGATGCTTGAGAAAGTATATAGGGTGGCGGCGCTGATGATCACGGGATCACTCCGCTCGACACCGACGAAGGCGCTGTTTACTATACTGAACTGGCTGCCGGTTGACATCATGGCCGAACAACAGGCCCTGACTTCCGCTATTAGACTGGGGGCGGTGGGCCTATGGTCTTCGCGGAACTATGGTCATGCCAGGATCTTGCTTAGTGCATCATATGACCTGGCGGGGCTGGACTATTGCACTCCGGAACCCTTTTTCGGTGCTTTGTTCACAGTTCATCATGGTAATGATGATGAGCTGATCGATAATACGCGATCTCTGGAACCGATCCTGCGGGTCTACACCGATGGTTCCAGGATGGGCGATAGAGTGGGTGGAGGTTTCTTCATCGAGGAGTGGGACATTAGGGTCTCTTTCAGGCTGCCGGATGGTAGCAGTGTGCTGCAGGCGGAAATCTCTGCCATAAGGCGGGCGGCAAACTGGCTGAAGTACTATCGTATATCGAGGGATATATGTATATTTACGGACAGCAAGGCTGTCATTGCAGCTCTGGCTGGTGTCTTTACGACATCTATGTTAACAGTGGAATGCCGGATGTCTCTAAATGAGATCGCGAAACATTCCAGTGTAACGCTGACATGGGTACCAAACGAGGCTGTCTCTTGGATGACCTGTTCATCGACGGCCTGGTTGGCACCTCAATGGCCCGCTGCAGGACTCTCATCAGAGGGGAGTCGTACAGAAGGGCTCAGGGCAGATGGCAGAGGGAGCCTACCTGCTTGATGGCCAGGACTCTATGGCCTGGCTATGACGCGTTGAGAACGCGTGTACTTCTCGGTCTCGGTAGGGACCGGATGAGAACGGTGATATCGGTCATTACGGGTCACTGGGTGATAGGGACTCATGCCAGGAGGATGGGTCTTGCGCATAACGACTACTGTAGGAGTTGTCATGATGAAGAGGAGGAGGAGACGGTGTCTCACTTTCTCTGCCAATGCCCCGGTTTAGGGAGCATCAGGTTTAGGCATTTTGGGAGACCAGAATTGCCATGTCTGGACGATCTGTCCAATGTGGGACTGAGATCGATCTCCCTGTTCTGCAGGGAGTCGGGGTGGTTCGAGGCTGCAGTGACCTCGGGGGAATAGTCTGGTGGGTACTGGCTGACTCCTGTCACTGGCTAGGGGTATCACAAAGGGACCGCTATAAGGACCCAAGTGAGTCGTCGTTGTGACGGCTGCCCATGTAACCTAACCTAACCTAGTCCTCCATCAAGAAGCCACAACCATGTTATGGTTGCTTTTAAACATGTTATGGTTAAATATGACAATAATTTGTTTTAAAATTAACAATAGTATTTTCCTCTTTTCTAGGAGCAACATGCTATGGTTGAAAACCAACCATACTATTATAAGTGTTAAACATGTTTTAGTTATTTTTAATCATAACATGTTCGGAGGCAACCGTAATATGTTTCTGGCTTCTTGATGGAGGACAAATTCAACCATAATATGGTTGTCGGTGACAATAATATTGTTAAATTTATCATAATATGTTTAAAATTTTTTTTAAAAAATAGTTTTTTTGGAGGTAACCATATTTAAACATGTTTTTTCTCTGGGTGTTGGCAAAATAAGAACATTTAAATCACTTGATAAACCAAAAACAACAATATCTTGATAAGGCATGTTAGTCAATCTAGAGTCAAAACTTGCTGATGTTGTTGCTTCCATTTGCGAAGACACCGCAGACGATGTTGATGGTTCTTGATTATCCATAATAACTTTGATATTATCACTGCACTCTTTGATTGTGTCACACTAAATTTGTTGTGGTGGTCTTATTTTGAAAACGTTACAACACTGTAAAATATTTAACGTTGTGTCAAAAATTCAAACAAATATTTTTATTTTGTTTTTAATTTTAAATTGTGTGTGATTTATTTTAAATAAAAACCATACGATTTATGCAACTCGATTGAGTACTTGTAGAATACTAACAATTTACTTACCAAATTATTCTTAAGTACTAACATTGAAATCCTTAAACCTAACTAGAACTGATAAGTCACGATTGTACGCATGCACACAATAGCGCCCCTTTGTTTATTACTCATTAAGGCCCGTTTCCACAACTTACCGATAGATAAAGGTAGGATTTTATCGGTCGTATAAAAAGTGTTCCATTATTACAACTTTACTTTTACCTAAAGTGAGCGATAAAGTAAATTAAGGTTCATCCTACCTGGTAGGTTAAAGTGACACGAGCAGCAAGTGGAAAGTTATTCAAAGCTATTCAAGAATGTGAGAAATTGCAGGTATGTAACAATTTATTTTATTTAATATCATTATTTATTGTCATTATTTTACTTTTTCGATTGGAATAAAGTTGAAATAAAATAATTGAATTTTAATTGATCTAAACATTTCATTTTTCAGGTAGTAGATCCAATACTGGAGAATTTGCCTGCAATGATGGATCATGAACATGAGCTCGAACTATCAACAGATGTGAAATATTTATATCAAATAGCTAAAGCAATTTCGAATGGTATTGTTCCAGTTGATTTAGCTAACATTAAACCAGGACCAATTGTACATTTTCGTTGGTTAACCAAAGCAAGTAGATTACTACGATTATATGTAACAACTAATACACCATCGACCAATTTAAAAACTTTGGCAGTTTATATTATTAAAGTTTATGTGCAATGTACTTCAATGTGAAGTTTTATAACTGTATTGTGTACGGCAGTGCACTTTTATTTAAATTTATACGTTGGACACGATACTTACAACCAAACTTTAGTAATATTGTAGATGGTGTAATTCAAAACAACTCATATTACGCACATCCAGAAAATATCTTATTAACAATGTTATTTGATGATCGAAAAGCAATACGGGATAGAGATATCAAAAAGATTTTTCTATTATTAAGATTTCTGTATGACGTGCTAAATTCCCAATTTTTTATATTTAATAAATACACTGAAATTTATTAGTGAGGGAAAGTTAGCTGCTATGCGCATTTCACTGGCTGCTTAGGCCAGCTAATCGGGAAACCTTTTCCTAAGATTTTAGAAAAGCAATTTGTTTTTTAATTTTGTTTTTTCTTTTTTTCTTTTAGAAAAGCAATTTGTTTTTTAATTTTGTTTTTTCTTTTTACCCACTTACAACTACAATTCGAGTCGGAAAAAAGCCAACCAATTGTACGGGGATGTAAGAAAAGATAAACTCACTGTTTGCTTTTTAAGCTTTGATATCGTTTGCAAGTAAGACTTTTTGAGTGTTTGCAATTCTCATTCGTTTTACAGTTCTATTTGTATAATATCTTTAGCTTTTTCTAAATTCTTTGGAAAAAGGTTTCCTGTTGATCAGGGCTAAGAAAACAGTGGAATGTGCATAGAAACTAGCTATCCCTCAACAATAAATTTCAGTGTATTTATCAAAAATAAATTAATAATAGTAAATTTTGTATTCCCAAAAAATAACTTTGAAAAGATTTTACAAATAGAAACTGGGAATTATCTCCTTTCGTAGGTTACTTTATATTATATTCAACATTTTTTATTACAAAAAAAAGCTTTTTAAAATACATAACTGAAATGTAACTCATAGAATAAATTCGAAAAATAAAAAATGTTTTACACTATCGAAAAAAGATTTTACACTATCGAGAAAAATTGTACGATCCAACTAAACTCAGAGTTTACAAAAAATAATCTTAAATTTCGATACTACCGATTATGTCAATATGGTTGATATGAATAACGACTATATATTATTTGAACCAGCATTTACTCGACAGATTCCATATGATCACTTGGTAGAATACTTAGATTTCGATGAACCACCACTGGCTGATCCACAAATTCCAATGCACATACAAGGAACAGAAAGACATGTACAATTATTAACGAGTGTTTCAAAACGAGTTATAGAAAAGAATCGTGAAGGAGTTATGGCAGTGGCATTAGAAAGTCGTTAGAAAACTCCTCGAATTAAAAATAAAAAGGACCTTAAAAAATAATATTACCACGTTAAAACATTAAATTGTAGGTCGAGAATAATATTCAAAAATAAATTGAATTAAAAATGTAAAATAGTGTTTTTTTGTTGAAACCTTGAAAATGTTGATTTTTTCGGATCGATTTTCCTACAAAAAGGAGTTCGAAAACAAAAAAATTGATCGTAATAAAAGTTGTTGGAAATTATCTGAACTTTCATAATCTGCAACAAAAAAATCTCGAAAAAAATCGAATAAAATTCAGAATTTATTAGTTAAAAGTTCATTTTAGGCTATTTTTCGACAAAACATTCCTAATATCTCTACTAAAAATAATATCAATGCAGATTCTGAAAGGTGATAAAAATACCTTTCAAACAAGCCCAGATTGAGAAATCTTCTATAATTCTATCCGATTTTATGACGAATTTAATTAAATTATTCTATGTATATGATGAATTTCATGTAAAAATCGAGATGCATTGAACCCGACCCCCTCAGATATCGATGAAATTTTGTTCATAGCTAAATTTGATCAATACAAACAAACTCTCATTTTTAGAAATGACTGTTTTGCGATTTTTTGGGCGTGACACAGTGGGAACGTTTTCGAAAAAACGCGAAAATGGTCGAAAAGAGCTCCATTTAAACTACAATAACTCAGAATCGGATAAACCGATTTCCATGATCTTGGTATCATTAAAAAGATATTTTAACAGGATTTATGACACGTTTAAAAAAAAAAAAAAGAAATACACTGTAAAAAAATTTATAACAAAAAAAAATTTTAACTGACGAAAAAACCAAAAAGATCAAGGGTTTTTTTACAGTGTATTAATTTTTTAGAAAGGTTTATCCCTCATCTATACCATATCAAAAAATAAAAATGGGTTCTTTTTTAGTTTTTTTTATATAATTTTTTAAGTAGTGTCACTTCTAGTAATTGCCCTTATATTTTATAAAAAAAAAAAAATTTAGGTAACGAAAAACCAAAAAAGATCAAGGATTTTTTACAGTGTATTACTTTTTTAGAAAGGTATTTTCTTCACCTATAACATATCCAAAAAGTAAAATGGGTTCTTTTTTATTTTTTTTTAAATAATTTTTTAAGTAGTGTCACTTCTAGTAATTGCCCTTATATTTTATAAAAAAAAAAAAATTTAGGTAACGAAAAACCAAAAAAGATCAAGGATTTTTTACAGTGTATTACTTTTTTAGACAGGTATTTCCTTCACCTATAACATACCCAAAAAGTAAAATGGGTTCTTTTTTATTTTTTTTTTTAAATAATTTTTTAAGTAGTGTCACTTCTAGTAATTGCCCTTATATTTTATAAAAAAAAAAAATTTAGGTAACGAAAAACCAAAAAAGATCAAGGATTTTTTACAGTGTATTACTTTTTTAGAAAGGTATTTTCTTCACCTATAACATATCCAAAAAGTAAAATGGGTTCTTTTTTATTTTTTTTTAAATAATTTTTTAAGTAGTGTCACTTCTAGTAATTCCGCAAAATTCTGAATAAAAAAATCAATGTATTCTTCATAATAATTTTCTATTTTGTCATAAACATTTATTACTTTACCCATAATAAAGAGAAATATATATAGAACAAAAAATTCATAATTCATAATTATAAACAGTTTCGAAAAGCCAAGATATCCCATTACAATTTTTACGCGTATATTTTAAAAATTTGAGTGAATATGAATTCAAACAATAAGTACAGATGCATAAAAATATCTCATAAGTGTTGCGCTTCGCTTCGTAAAATAAGTGAAAACGAGGCTGCAAATATAATTGAATATTTTCCAGCTGTCGCCAACATTCATTGAACCCGTATTTGCGAAACTTGCCGGAATACACTGAGAAAAGCGCGCAGTCGTAATGAATCCAACGTGGAGCAGAATGAAGTCTCAAATTATTTACCAACAACGCCCAGCGATGAAGTTAGCGAAGAATTGAATGAACTTCCAACTTGTAATGCAAACATCGAAAGGACGGAAGTCATTGAAAATATAAATGATCATATTATTCCTCATCTACCAAATCAAATGTCGCCTCTTAAAAGGAAATATATGAAACAAGAAAATATAGCAGATTCACTTGGAGCTGATCCATTATCTGATTTGTCAGCGCAACTTGAACCGTCAAAGCCATTTACGAAGAAATTTTGAAAAACATCAAATATCAAATAGAGAACAGCTCAAATCTTTTGGAAAAGCAAAAACTTTTATCTCTCTTACCAATCAATATGAGTCACGCAGAAATTAAAGATCGTTTTGGGGATGATATATCTCACGATTGTATCAAAAAAAGTAAAGATATCCAAAGGAATAAAACGAAGTTTGCAGATATCAATCTTTTTAAAATGAGCAGACGTAGTTTACCAACCGAAACTCTAAGCACAGTCAAGTTATTTTATGAAGATGATGAAATTAGCCGAATGATGCCTGGATCGCAAGATTCAATTACTGTTAAACAAGGAAACTTACGTGAAAAAGTTCAAAAAAGACTTTCGGTACGTATTACTAGAAGTGACACTACTTAAAAAATTATTTAAAAAAAAAATAAAAAAGAACCCATTTTACTTTTTGGATATGTTATAGGTGAAGAAAATACCTTTCTAAAAAAGTAATACACTGTAAAAAATCCTTGATCTTTTTTGGTTTTTCGTTACCTACATTTTTTTTTTTATAAAATATAAGGGCAATTACTAGAAGTGACACTACTTAAAAAATTATTAAAAAAAAAATAAAAAAGAACCTATTTTACTTTTTGGATATGTTATAGGTGAAGAAAATACCTTTCTAAAAAAGTAATACACTGTAAAAAATCCTTGATCTTTTTTGGTTTTTCGTTACCTAAATTTTTTTTTTTTTTATAAAATATAAGGGCAATTACTAGAAGTGACACTACTTAAAAAATTATTAAAAAAAAAATAAAAAAGAACCCATTTTACTTTTTGGATATGTTATAGGTGAAGAAAATACCTTTCTAAAAAAGTAATACACTGTAAAAAATCCTTGATCTTTTTTGGTTTTTCGTTACCTAAAATTTTTTTTTGTTATAAAATATAAGGGCAATTACTAGAAGTGACACTACTTAAAAAATTATTTAAAAAAAAAATAAAAAAGAACCCATTTTACTTTTTGGGTATGTTATAGGTGAAGAAAATACCTTTCTAAAAAAGTAATACACTGTAAAAAATCCTTGATCTTTTTTGGTTTTTCGTTACCTAAATTTTTTTTTTTTATAAAATATAAGGGCAATTACTAGAAGTGACACTACTTAAAAAATTATTTAAAAAAAAAATAAAAAAGAACCCATTTTACTTTTTGGGTATGTTATAGGTGAAGGAAATACCTGTCTAAAAAAGTAATACACTGTAAAAAATCCTTGATCTTTTTTGGTTTTTCGTTACCTAAATTTTTTTTTTTTTTATAAAATATAAGGGCAATTACTAGAAATGACACTACTTAAAAAATTATTTAAAAAAAAATAAAAAAGAACCCATTTTACTTTTTGGATATGTTATAGGTGAAGAAAATACCTTTCTAAAAAAGTAATACACTGTAAAAAATCCTTGATCTTTTTTGGTTTTTCGTTACCTAAATTTTATTTTTTTTATAAAATATAAGGGCAATTACTAGAAGTGACACTACTTAAAATATTATTAAAAAAAAAATAAAAAAGAACCCATTTTACTTTTTGGATATGTTATAGGTGAAGGAAATACCTTTCTAAAAAAGTAATACACTGTAAAAAATCCTTGATCTTTTTTGGTTTTTCGTTACCTAAAATTTTTTTTTGTTATAAAATATAAGGGCAATTACTAGAAGTGACACTACTTAAAAAATTATATAAAAAAAACTAAAAAAGAACCCATTTTTATTTTTTGATATGGTATAGATGAGGGATAAACCTTTCTAAAAAATTAATACACTGTAAAAAAACCCTTGATCTTTTTGGTTTTTTCGTCAGTTAAAATTTTTTTTTGTTATAAATTTTTTTACAGTGTATTTTTTTTTAAACGTGTCATAAAGCCTGTTAAAATATCTTTTTAATGATACCAAGATCATGGAAATCGGTTTAGCCGATTCTGAGTTATTGTAGTTTAAATGGAGCTCTTTTCGAACATTTTCGCGTTTTTTCGAAAACGTTCCCACTGTGTCAAGCCCAAAAAATCGCAAAACAGTCATTTCTAAAAATGAGAGTTTGTTTGTATTGATCAAATTTAGCTATGAACAAAATTTCATCGATATCTGAGGGGGTCGGGTTCAAAATTTCAGTTTTATCTCGATTTTTAAATGAAATTCATCATATATGGAAAAATGTTAGGGGGCTCCAAACCCGACTTAGAGCTATGGTCTCTTGAGCAAAATTTCTCAGAATCACCTATAGATTACGTTTTTGCTATACGCTTCATCAAAAAAAAAAAAATTAACCCGCCCTAACATACATATTTGTCTCCATATAACGAATTATTTCAAAAGAACTCTGTATCGCATACTTACAACGCTATGTACAAAGCAAAAAGTAAATTTTAATTAGATGATTTATGAAAATAATAAGATATGGAAATTAAAATTGTTTAACCTTTTTGGACATGAAAATATCACTAAGAAAACGTTAACCCGCCCTAACATACATATTTGTCTCCATATAACGAATTATTTCAAAAGAACTCTGTATCGCATACTTACAACGCTATGTACAAAGCAAAAAGTAAATTTTAATTAGATGATTTATGAAAAATAATAAGATATGGAAATTAAAATTGTTTAACCTTTTTGGACATGAAAATATCACTAAGAAAACGTTTATGTCTGCATTTATTTCATAACTCATGCGATATGACGAAAAATCCCTACATTTTGGAGATTATAAAAAATCTGTCCGATTTCCCTACGCTGCTATTTTAGTATCAAAAATACCTATATGTAAAGATTTTCCCCTACTTCTGGCAACACTGACTTAGACACACACTCCACGTCAATCACCTATTAAGAACTGCTTTCAGTAAAAACTATCTATATAAATAGGTAAATATTTTGCTTTGCCAATGCAAAATGTTTTACTGTTATTGACTGGCACAATGATAATCAGGTAACCACAATACTAAAAAAAAAGTACAATAAAAGAAAGCAAGAGGAAAAGTCATTCAAACACCTGTGCATACATTTTAATTATACCTATTGGTATATTATAAATTTTAACAAAATATCATTATAGCAGGTCAAATTTACGTTAAATAGTTACAAATAGAAACTGGGAATTATCTCCTTTCGTAGGTTACTTTATATTATATTCAACATTTTTTATTTTTTCGAATTTATTCTATGAGCTAAATTTCAGTTATGTATTTTATAAAGCTTTTTTGTAATTTATAAAGTATCACTATCCAGTGTGACACAAAGAATGCTGACGAAGGCCGTAGCGGACCAGAAAATCCATTACATTCTGCTGGTGTCTAATAATTGTAAATTTTTCTGTACATACAATATACTTCATTGCTATCCAAAGGATAGCTAAGGTAAAATATAACAAGAAAATACAATATAATAGTCTGGTAGAGTATAAAAGTCATTCCTAAAAATTTAAGGAATAGAACTATTACAAAAAAGCTTTATAAAATACATAACTGATTTAGCTCATAGAATAAATTCGAAAAAATAAAAAATGTTGAATGTTAAATAGTTACTATAAAATGGTATGGTTAACTCTTTGGGCTCGGTTATCTAATTGTAGCATATAAAAAATAAGCAATAAAATTAGTGCGAAACAATAAAGTTTCATTAATACAACAATTAAACACATCCTCTTACCCAAAAATTTTACCTTCTGTCACATTTGCTTTTATGTATTTAGGTTTTTTACAAATAAATTGTAGCAAAACATGTAACGAACCACCGTAAAGGCCTAACTCTCAAGGTGCTTTGCTACCTAATAATACCGGCCGTGCTCATGGAAATTGGGATGTTTCTTGCTCCTATCGAGTTAAATTACGGTTCACCACAAACAATTTAAAATTAGGTAGCTTTTATATAAAACCGACCAAAAGAAACAGAAAGAAAACTAAAAAAAAACAAAACATAAAAGATAATCTAAAGAAAATGGAGTGAAGCTAACTAGTTGAAGAGGTTAAGGTGTAAGTCCCCCTTCAAAATGTCTTAACCCTCCCAACCATGCTATCTATGCTTTGTATTCTCAGATAGCCCGAAACTGCCCTATATACTAAATGACCTTAACTTTTCGTGAAATAAAAAAAAAACTAAAATTTAACCATCCATTTTGTCCACATTTTTTATTTAATTTTTGTTTGAATCTATCATTGTAAATACTGATTATGAAGTATTATGAAAACATAAAAATGTATATAAATGGTAACGGTAGTAAGAATAAATTGTTTCAAATGTATGATATACGAAATCAAACAAAATGTTAACAAATTTTAATAGCAAAAAAAAAAAAATGTTATAATCCAAAAAAACCAAAATTATTATTCAAATATTATGTTAACTGTGTTACTGTTAATAACATAAAAAAAATCAAAACATTTTATGTTATTAACATATTATTTCAATTTTACTTTCAAATTATTGTTATGGTATTAACATAACTTTATTGATGTTATGAACAATAAACAAAATTTAAATTTGAATTGAATAAAAATAATAAAAAAAACAAAAGAATTGAGAGTGAAAATAAATTTGGCATTTAACTCGCCACCAGAGCTGCCGTTTTTGGTTATTTCTAACCAAAATTGGTTATATTTTTTTTCAATGTGGAGATGTGAATATTTTTAAAACCTTTTCTTTAGCTTCACTTCGGAAAATCAAATTTTGTAACGTTAATTTAACCGCCTTATACTCAATGCAAATGGATGAAACTTTGCAGGCATACATATTCCCGATGACAATACACGAATACATGGGCGTAGCCAGGATAAAATCTAGGGGGGGCAAAATTTTTTTTTTGGTAAAATGCTTTTTTGACAGCCTTTTACTCAAAGCAAATGGATGAAACTTTGCAGGCATACATATTCCCGATAACAATACACGAATTCATGGGCGTAGCCAGGATAAAATCAAGGGGGGGCCACAATTTTTTTAAATGCTTTTTATTAGCTTCACTTTGGAAAATCAAATCTTGTAACGTTAATTTAACTGCCTTTTACTCAATGCAGATGGATGAAACTATGCACGCATACATATTCCCGATGACAATACATGAATCCATGGGCGTAGCCAGGATAAAATCTAGGGGAGGGGGGTTAAAACCTTTTCTTTAGCTTCACTTCGGAAAATCAAAACTTGTAACGTTAATTTAACCGCTTTTTACTCAATGCAAATGGATGAAACTTTGCAGGCATACATATTCCCGATGACAATACACGAATACATGGGCGTAGCCAGGATAAAATCTAGGGGGGGCAAAATTTTTTTTTTTCGGAAAAATGCTTTTTTGTCAGCCTTTTACTCAAAGCAAATGGATGAAACTTTGCAGGCATACATATTCTTGATAACAATACACGAATTCATGGGCGTAGCCAGGATAAAATCAAGGGGGGCCACAATTTTTTTAAATGCTTTTTATTAGCTTCACTTTGGAAAATCAAATCTTGTAACGTTAATTTAACTGCCTTTTACTCAATGCAGATGGATGAAACTTTGCACGCATACATATTCCCGATGACAATACATGAATCCATGGGCGTAGCCAGGATAAAATCTAGGGGAGGGGCGTTAAAACCTTTTCTTTAGCTTCACTTCGGAAAATCAAATCTTGTAACGTTACTTTAACCGCCTTTTACTCAATGCAGATGGATGAAACTTTCCAGACATACATATTCCCGATGACAATACATGAATACATGGGCGTAGCCAGGATAAAATCTAGGGGGGGCAACATTTTTTTTTGGTAAAATGTTTTTTTGACTGCCTTCTACTCAATGCAAATGGATAAAACTTTGCAGGCATTCACCAGGATAAAGTCTAGGGGGAGGGGCAAAATTTTTTTTTTGATAAAATGCTTTTTTGACTGCCTTCTACTCAATGCAAATGCATAAAACTTTGCAGGCATTCATACTCCCGATGGCAATACACGAATACATGAGCGTAGCTAGGATTAAATCTAGGGGGGCAGAATTTTTTTTTGTGAAATGCTTTTCTTTACATTCACTTCGCAGCTTCAAATCTTGCATCCATTTACGTTAAGTAAAAGGCGGCTAAAAAAAGCATTTTACAAAAAAAATTCTGCCCCCCGTAGATTTTATCCTGGCTAAAAAAAAATTTTCTAATGAATTCCTTACTTACTACTTCAGTTTTTACCCCTAAATATTAAAAATATTTTCTTATTTTTTAAAACCTTTTCTTTAGCTTCACTTCGGAAAATCAAATTTTGTAACGTTAATTTAACCGCCTTATACTCAATGCAAATGGATGAAACTTTGCAGGCATACATATTCCCGATGACAATACACGAATACATGGGCGTAGCCAGGATAAAATCTAGGGGGGGCAAATTTTTTTTTTTGGTAAAATGCTTTTTTGACCGCCTTTTACTCAAAGCAAATGGATGAAACTTTGCAGGCATACATATTCCCGATAACAATACACGAATTCATGGCCGTAGCCAGGATAAAATCAAGGGGGGCCAAAATTATTTAAATGCTTTTTATTAGCTTCACTTTGGAAAATCAAATCATGTCACGTTAATTTAATCGCCTTTTACTCAATGCAGATGGATGAAACTTTGCAGGCATACATATTACCGATGACAATACATGAATCCAAGGGCGTAGCCAGGATAAAATCTAGGGGAGGGGGGTTAAAACCTTTTCTTTAGCTTCACTTCGGAAAATCAAATCTTGTAACGTTAATTTAACCGCCTTTTACTCAATGCAGATGGATGAAACTTTCCAGACATACATATTCCCGATGACAATACATGAATACATAGGCGTAGCCAGGATAAAATCTAGGGGGGGGGGGCGGCAAAATTTTTTTTTTGGTAAAATGCTTTTTTGACTGCCTTCTACTCAATGCAAATGGATAAAACTTTGCAGGCATTCACCAGGATAAAGTCTAGGGGCGGGGCAAATTTTTTTTTTGATAAAATGCTTTTTTGACTGCCTTCTACTCAATGCAAATGCATAAAACTTTGCAGGCATTCATACTCCCGATGGTAATACACGAATACATGGGCGTAGCCAGGAAAAAATCTAGGGGGGCAAAAAAAATTTTTTTTTATAAAATGCTTTTTTGACTGCCTTCTACTCAATGCAAATGGATGAAACTTTGCAGGCATACATATTTCCGATGACAATACACAAATACATGAGCGTAGCTAGGATTAAATCTAGGGGGGGCAGAATTTTTTTTTTGTGAAATGCTTTTCTTTACATTCACTTCGCAGCATCAAATCTTGCATCCATTTGCGTTAAGTAAAACGCGGCTAAAAAAAGCATTTTACAAAAAAAATTCTGCCCCCCGTAGATTTCATCCTGGCTAAAAAAAAATTTTCTAATGAATTCCTTACTTACTGCAGTTTTTACCCCTAAATATTAAAAATATTTTCATTTAAATTTAAAACTATTTTCGTAAATGTAAATGTAAATTGTAATGTATTAATTAAAGCTATTCGTTACTAAAAAGTAAAAAATAAAAAAATAAAAAAAAATTTTAAGAAACGCTTTTCTTTACCTTAATATATTGATCAGTTGTGAAGACAGAATAAATATGAATACCAAAAAAATCGACTAAAAGTCAAAAAATAACAACATTTCAAACAACATAAACTTTTAAATCAAAATGGAAAACAACTCACACATCCCTTAAAGAAAAGCGTGGGGCGCCCATACTAACCTTAACTTAAAAAAAAACATGACTGCCGTGAGTACATTTTAATATTTCAGACTGAAAGAAATACAACCAATCATGTTTAAAGCTACCAATTTTCAATATTGAGCATTTTGTTTCATAACAACGCGCCCCACGCTTTTCTTTAAGGGATGTGTGAGTTGTTTTCCATTTTGATTTAAAAGTTTATGTTGTTTGAAATGTTGTTATTTTTTGACTTTTAGTCGATTTTTTTGGTATTCATATTTATTCTGTCTTCACAACTGATCAATATATTAAGGTAAAGAAAAGCGTTTCTTAAAATTTTTTTTTATTTTTTTATTTTCATTTTGGTTACTTTTTTTTAAAATAATAATACGTACGAATATGTTTTTTTGATACACGAACTCGAAAATTTGTACTGTACTATGATTTTTTCATTATTTGTTACCAATGAGCGGAAGTTTTTTATACTTTATCGAAAACAAAAAATCCTTTTAAAACTGCCAACAAATAATATTTTTAAGATTTTTGTTAAGAAAAATATTGCCATTTGTGATTTTTATATTAAAAACGGCCATGTTCGAAAACATATGAAGTTTTAATCGATTGAGATTTTAAAACATGCGGAATAAATTTTAGAAAATGACTGAAAAATTACACAAAAGTCGTTTTAGTGTTTCTAAAAATATGAATATAAGTTAAATTTTCTAAATTTAGGTTATTTCCAGAAGTAGATATATTTAAATACATATTTGAAAATACACATAGGAATTTTAAAGATTTTTTAAAAATACATTGATTTAAAATAAATCATTTATATCTTGTCGGTATGTATACTTATTTAATGTTTTTAGATTACACAGCCCGACAAAATTAAAAAAAATTTTTGCTTCTTTGAATTTATCAACTGATTCTTGTTAACCATAACTGTAAATAAGAAATTTTGATGAAAAAAATTTTTTGAAAAAACTAACAGACGGTCATAAATGGAGGTCATAAGTGGAGGGTATAAAAAAGCTATATCATGAAAACTAGAGCTGATTGAGACAAACTGATTACAGATTTGAATTCAGCGCACCAAAATTAACTAGAATCAGTTGATAAATTCAAAGAAGCAAATTGAGTGTTGGCCTGTGTTATTAATTATTTGGCAATATTTTTAATTTATAAAAAAACCTTTGACTGTCTCTTTCCCCATTTAATGTACGCTCCGAAAGGCGAATTTGTTTATATTCGCCATAATATCTTACAATGATTCACAAAATGTATCAAATAGAACAATTTTAAAACAGTTATTAATAATAAGAATTATAAATTTGAAATAAATTTTACAAACACGAGAAAAAAGTTTTTATAATATTTTAGATACATACATATATGTATGTAAATTAGAAAATATTTACATAAAATGCATTTCGCATATCGCCAATCGTTTTCAATTTCGCCAAAACAATCGCCAAACGTAAATTTCCATCGACAAAAGGATTAAAAAATCGCCACATTTGACAGTCCTGTCAATGACAGCTAAAAAGCGGAAAACAATTTTCCTTTTTTGTTATTTTGAACTGTGAAGTACAATTTTCGTTTATTTAAAACGACATATTAAAAAATATTCAATTTATAAACTATCAATATACATACTGAATTTTGTATGGAAGTTTGACGGATTTAACTCTTATAAAATAAAAATATTTTTTACGAAAAAAAGTCTCAAATAAATAAAACTTTTACCCTCAATTTCACTAAGTTCGGTTATAATAAACTATCACTTATAGCTGTCAAAACACATTGTTAACTGGAAGTTTAAGTTATAGTTAATTTTAACTGATCTTGGTGAAATTGGGGGTTAATTAAGTTTCTTGTTATTTTTGTAATATGTAAAATAATTTTGTTTCTCGTTTTGTTTTCTTGACTTATACAGCTTGTTCAACGATTTCGAACGTTGACGTTCGAATAGAAAATTACATTTAAAACAAAATTCTAAAGTTTGTTTTTGGTTTAAATGTAATTTTCTATGCAAACGCTAACGTTCGAAAACGTTGAACAGGCTGATAATTATTATATTACTTTAAAGTGCAAATATCTTTGTATTACAATGCAACTTAAAATAAATTTTAATGATTTTCTCAATTAATAAAAGCCATTTTAAATTTGGTTATATTTTTTCACATTTGGTAACTTTTTCAAAAATTTTGGTTGTAAAAATTGTATTGGTTGTGGCAGCACTGCTCATCACATGCTTGTCCCACGTTGACTTCAGGCCTGATGTCGATGGAATTGGGTTTTAATATTTTTGTTAGTGTTAAATTTTAAATATTGGATATATTTTCACTCAATGTTAATACTAATGTGTAATTTTAATTTGCAGTGTTAATGAAAAATTGAAATGTTAGATTAACATTAAGAATACACGATTTTTGTTTTGGATTTTAAAAAAACTAATTTAAAATAACATTTGAAACAAAAGAAATTTATTTAAAAAAAAAACATGATTTTAAAGAAAATAAAATTTTAAAGATAAAATTACATTATTTTGAATTGATTAAGAAATTAAATATTAATATTCAAGATTTTTATGCAAATGTTTATGTTAATTGCTAAACGTAATAGCAAAAAAAATGTATTTAAAGGGGAAAAAATGTAATTAAGTTTGTACTATCCGGGTAAAAGAATAAAATTATGTCTCGTCCGGTAGGGTTGACAGACAGGTCATTAACTTAATGACCTGTATAAATTTGAAAAAATCTGGTATCCGTAGGTTGTTACACGATTATAAAAAAAAGTGTTTTCGTATATTTTAATAAAGTGAAGGAATCCCAGGAACAAATATAGTATATGACGGATATTTAGAGGTCCAAGTGCTAAAGGTGGCGTTTCGCACCGCTATGTAAAACAAAGTTAGCGAACTTGTAGTTGAATTGAATCCAATAGAGCTAAATTCTGCCACAAACAAGGAAGTGTTTGTCCCAAAATTTCCAAATAGGAATTGGGCTCCCGACAAAAAAAATGACACAATAAAGCTTTGGAATTAAAATGTTTCGAATTTTCCTACAAATCCTCAGGAAGCAAAAATCCAAGTTAAAATAAATTAATTTTTAATTTGCAGCACAATAACACAAGAAAAATTAATTTTTTAAAGAAGCAAAAAAAAACAAATATTTAAAACCAAATCAAACTAGCTTTTTAAATTTTCACAGCACAATCACAAAAATTTCAAAAAAAAAACAAAGGGAAATAAATGTCAAAGGTAATTTGTTCAAATAAAATAAAATTATCAAAGTGCAAAATTTAAAATTACCGCAAGGTATAAGTGAATGGAAATATCCAATGCCTCAAAAACAAGACCTTTTGAACTTGTTTTTCAAATATTTTTACTAACTTAAGAAAAGTGTTTTCAAAGAAAAAAAAAACCCACCGACGCGATTGGTACAGAAACCAAAATATTTTTACAAGAAAAAAATATCAACAACGTCTTGTGGCTATTTTTTTCTTAATAATATTTGCCTATAGGTACTTCTTTTTTAGAAAGAAAAAGTGACCTTTTTAAAGGCAGCGAAGAATTGTTTATACAAACAAAACACATATCGTTAGCTTAAATGCAAAACAATGTAGGTATTATTGGAAAATTTTAAATTGATTTTCACGCTAAATATTTTTATAAACTATTAAAATAAAAAGTTTTTTTGAGCTCGAGGCCAATTATTTGTGAAAAATATGTATATTATTTATTAAATTATTTGTTCCAATATTTCGATATCCTTCGGATATCATTATCAAGGAATGAGTTACAAATATATTTGTAAGAGACGTATTACTATCTCCACATTTAATATTGCACTATTAAAAATGGAGTGCAATATTAAATGTGGAGATAATATAAATATAAATATAATATATATAAATATAATATAATATAATATATAAATTTTATTTTATTTAACCTTTATTTATTAAATTGCAATATAATTTATTAAGCTTGAGGTTTTTTTGTTTTATATAAAAAATTAAATAACATTTATTTATTAGTTCCAATATTTCGATACAGCAACGTGTATCATCGTCAGGGAAATAATTAAACAATTAAAATAACGTTCACAAAATAATGAAAAAATAATAACAATTGTCACATAGAAAAAATTATTTACAATTAAAAAAATTTTTTAAACAAATAATCTATTACATTCTAAAAAATTTTAAATTTTAATTTCCTGTTATGTTTTTATACACTAACAGCCGTATTCATAATGAAAATTTGGCATGAAGTTAGCACAAAGTTTATTTATAATACACTTGCCAAACTCTGGCTAACGATTTGCTAAACTCTTGTTATCGAGCTGTCAAACGTTTGCCAACTTGTGAAAACAGCTGTTTAATGTTAAACAATTTGGTGGGTTTTATTTAAATTACTCTTTATTTTATTTTTCTATCTTTTTTTTATTTTATTTTAATTTTAAAAACTTTTTAAAATTGTTATATGTGGAGGAAAAAACAAAAAAAAATTTACAAAAAAATGAAAAAACCAGCGATGATTAATGCATACGTGTTGCATTGTTGAGTAATATAATGTGGCATCATTAAAATTCAGAGTTGATTTTTTTAAAGTTAGCAGATGGAGAAAAGTTTGTTATGAATAAACTCTGTGCTTACAAGCTGCTAGGCTTAATCGGCATTCTAGTTAGCAGCTCGTTGTACATAGTGTACAAACTGTGGCTAACTTTTTGTTATGAATACGGCTGTAAATGTCTATAATTCTGTGCTACATTTTCCGTGTCCGATTTAAAATTAATTCTTAACAATTCTGGTACTTTAATGATTTGCAACATTTCAAGCATTAAACGTCGTTTATAATTTTTTTCTGTGTTTAAAACTGATACATTCTCAAAGTCCGGAGAGTGATTTAAACTGGCACAGTGGGCTGTTTTTTTGTGATGAAATATCCCTAAACTTTTGATTTGATTTGTGACCCGAAATTCTAGTTTTCAGTTTGTTCTTTGTCGTACCTACATATACTTTGTTGCATTGTCCATTATCATTTCCCTTACAAGGTATTTTATAAACTACATTTGACATTTCTAACTTGTGTACTTTATCCTTAGTCCTAGTGAATAATTTACCAACTGTATTATATGATTTATGTGCTATTTTACATGTCCTTGTGTCGAATATTTTTGACTTTTCTAAACGTTCCGATATTTTAGGAATATATGTAAGTGATTTGTAAATTTTTGGTTCTGCAATTATATTCAAGTTGTTTGCCCTATGGTAATTGTATTTTCCTATTAAGTTTGATATCAGTCCCATTGGAAAACAATTATCCCTCAAAATATCCCTAATTCTTTTTAAATTCCTGTTATGAAATTCTAAGTCACTTATTTTCAGTATTCTTTCTATAAGATTTTTTGCCGTATTAATTATAACCCTCTTTGGATGCTTGGAGAAATAATTAATAATTCTACCAGAAGAAGTTGGTTTTTGGTACCAATCCATTAATAATTTATTCCTTTTTCTTATTAACAAAGTATCCAAATATGGAAGTTTTAAGTTACACTCTTTCTCAATAGTAAATCTTATGTCCGGATGAAATGAGTTAAAAGTTTCCAAAACATTTTCTATTTCTGATTCTTCAATAATGCAAAATAAATCATCAACATATTTTGTCATTATTTTTGGTTTTATAGTCAATTTTGCAATACAAGTATCTAATAAACTCTCCATAACTATATCCGCTATAATTGGTGATGCTGGTGATCCCATTGGAAGTCCCTTTTGTTGTACATATATGTTATTATCCAATTGAAAATATCTATTATCTATTATACAGAATCTAAGAATACGTAAAAACAGTTCCCTTTCAATTTTTGTAAATTCTTTAATTATATTCCATTTTTCCTCTATTATATCTATAGCAAGATCTATTGGTATACTCGGAAATAATGAAATCACGTCAAATGAAACCAATTTTTCATTGTGAAGTAACCTAACATGTCTTATTTTATTCTTAAATTGAAGAGAATCCTTCACATTATATTCAGAATTTATTGTTACATTCTTAAGAATTGTTGTAATATATTTACAAAGGTCATATGATGGAGAATTGATACTTGAGCAAATTGGTCGCAATGGATATTTTTTCTTATGAATTTTAGGAACTCCATACAATCTCGGAGCAATTGCCACGTTTGTTTTTAGTCTGTTCCTCTCTGTAGATGTGATTATTTTTTTTATTTATTTATTTATTTTTACATTACCAATAACCTAGCCTTAAAGGCCATAATCGGTTACAAATTTCTACTAATAATTGTAAACAAAAATTAATATATAAATGTTTGTATGTATATAAAAATTAAAATATATTAAAGTTAAAATATAATAACAATAGGGTTAGATAGCTTAATTAAAATGTAAGAATTTAAGCTATGAAAAATCCCAAAACAAACGATTCAGAAAAATTATATGAAAATTTTATATGTAAATTCATGTACATGCACACACATACATATATATACACATATATACATATATATATATATATATATATATATATATATATATACATATATATATACATATATACATACACATATGCATACACACGCACATATGACTAAGTAACAAAATAATGAAAATTTAATAATGAAGAAAAAAATAAAGTGGATACCTATTTGTTAACTCTCAGGGTATAGATAATGATTTATTTTGTGTTCATAAAGAAAATACTACACAACAAACTTCACAGAAATAAATTTTCAAATATCATGAATTTAATCCTTTAATGCATATTCAACACATAAATAGAATCACTTATATAGAAGATTGATTTCCTGAAAGTTCCAGAAAAAGTCTTTTTTTATATGTGTTAGCAGAAACACCAAAAGTTTTCAAAAAGTTAGGCAACTTATTATAAGATCGTGCAACTCTAACATAAAAAGAACGCTCCAATACGGCAGATAATTTTGGTATCTTTAACTGTCTATTCCTCGTTGATCTACAAAATTCAAATAACTGAATTAAATATCCAGGAGTTTGCAACCTATAAGACTTGAACAAGATTTCTAAAATTAATGAACTCTACAAAAGAAAAACCTAAAAATTTTAAAACAAATGGTGAGACATGCTGTCTTATTCTCAACGAGTAAAGATATCGCATAACTCGATTAAAAACCAATTTTACTTTTTTTAGAATATAGCCAACTGTTCCAGAGTACACCTCCAAACCATATAAAAAAACTGGCATTATAAGACCATGAACAATTTGTTTCTTAACATACGTTGGCAACATTAAATCTGTATTGTACAATTTACGTAAAGTAAAATTCACCTTGGATATTATGAAATTAACATGACCTTCAAACGATAATTTAGTGTCAAGTATTACACCTAGGCAGTTAAGACGATCAACAAACTCAATTACACCACCACTAAGAGTAATAGTAAACTCAGAACTACTACATTTGCCAAACAACATAGCCTTAGTTTTACCAGTATTAAAAATTAAAAAGTATTAAAAAGTTCTTGAATAATATCATTATTCATCTTTTGTAATTTGTTTGTGGGATCCTTATTTAATCTTCTATATGTCAAATTATCCTGCACAATACTATTAATCCTCATATCATAATCACATTTGTCCATAGCTACTGTAGTATTACCCTTATCAGCATTTAATATAAGAATATCCTTATTAAGTCTTAAAAATTTTTTTGTATCTTCTACTTTTTCCAGAATGAATTTGTCTCTATTATTCAGTCTAATTCCATTAATATAATTATCAACATTTGTTGTAAGTTTCGTTCTGGCCCTTTCCTGTTCTTCTTTACTACTTAATGTCTGTACTAAGTCTTCTCCCTCAGTTATAATTCTCAAAGTCGGAAATTGACACCTTTTAATTGGTAGTGAATGTTTGTGTCCGAACGAAAGAACCCACTGTGTGTCTATTGGAATATTAACACTAGATTTGTTTACAAACCATTTTTTGTTTAATCTTATTCCTAGTTCCTTTCTTTGTAGATTCCTAAGTTCTTCAAACTTTTTCCTATGTCTGTGCTTGACCCATTCATTGAATTTTGTCGCCAATTTATTTTCATGCTCCAAAAAGTTTTCAATCTCTTCTTCATTCAAAAATATTCTTAAATTATTTACTGTCATCATTAATTCATGTTGAACATCCTTCATCGATTCATGTTTCTGTTTGATTGTAAATCCTAAAATTTTATGGTGTAGTTCTTCCCTATAATTGAATATTCTTCGTGATATTCTTCGTTGAGATGATTGAAGATGCTCATTTTCATGAAAAATATTAAATATATTTTTAGTAGAATTTCGTATAAATTTTGGTATGATACCTACATTTCTGAAACGAATTAAAAAGGTAATTGTAGCTTTAATTTTTATTAACTTGTCCCTAACAGTCTTGTATCTGTTGATAATTCTTCTCACTTCTTGGCTTCTCTTTAGATTATTATAATTGATTCTTGATGTGCTCTTTATTTTTATATAAAACAAAAAAACCTCAAGCTTAATAAATTATATTGCAATTTAATAAATAAAGGTTAAATAAAATAAAATTTATACAAAATGAAGAGCACATCAAGAATCAATTATAATAATCTAAAGAGAAGCCAAGAAGTGAGAAGAATTATCAACAGATACAAGACTGTTAGGGACAAGTTAATAAAAATTAAAGTTACAATTACCTTTTTAATTCGTTGCAGAAATGTAGGTATCATACCAAAATTTATACGAAATTCTACTAAAAATATATTTAATATTTTTCATGAAAATGAGCATCTTCAATCATCTCAACGAAGAATATCACGAAGAATATTCAATTATAGGGAAGAACTACACAATAAAATTTTAGGATTTACAATCAAACAGAAACATGAATCGATGAAGGATGTTCAACATGAATTAATGATGACAGTAAATAACACGGTGCTACAGTGAAAATATACTTGGAAAGTGACCTAGTGTAAGTTGTAGGCATTATTGAGTAGATTATAAATCAATTTTTAAAAGTTCGGAAACACCCCCAAATTTCGGAGTTATTCCGAAAAAACTATTTTCGGGTAGGTTCGAGTACTTATGAACACGTAACTCAGTTGATTTTAATCCGATCTTCAATTTTTGAACGCTTTAAGAAAGACAAAGAATAGATCTTTCCAACCGTATACATTTTATGCTATATTAATTAAATATTGGTAGTAATTTTCGTAATAACATCTGCAATTTTTTTATGTTTTTTTTAACTTTGAGTTCTTTTTTTTATAATTTTTTCTATAAAAGCAGATGTATTTGTAAAAAAAATTAGAAATAGAATTTTATAACAAATAAAATGAACTTTGGTTTTTTTAAATCGGACAATATTTGTGAAAGTTATTAAACTTTATTTAAATTTAAATAGCACTTGATACCCCCAAGCGGAAAAAAATTTAAGTGAGAATAATTTTTTTTTTATACTGAGATAACAAAAGAGATAAATTAAATACTTTAGTTAAGTTGCAATGATCTTTATGTTTTTGTTTTAATTTTGCCTTTAGATATTTTGACATTTATTTATTACTTGAGTGCATTGCACTTGGTAATGCAGAATTTAATATACCCTTCACTATTCTGAAGTAAATTTTAAACATAAAATATACTATAAGGGAAGTATTTTCAATTTCCTTTTTTTTTTTTTGAAATTATAATAAATTTAATTTTTATATAAGTACATATATAGATTTGAAACAATGTTTTAAAATTTTTTTGTAAGCATTTTATATCAATTGTAACTTTTGTGATAAACACACAAACTGTAATAAATGAATCCGTAATGACAAAACATACATACCTAAAGTAGAGGGTGTATAAGAAATAAATTGTTTATTATTTTAAAAATAAAGTGTTACTATTTTGAATTTGTGAAAAGATTAGTGTTACTTAAATATTTAAATTAAAAAAGTAAGTTTGTGTTATTTTTTTATCTCTAATAAAAAAAAATATAATGTGGATTTTAACTTCTATTTCAGTGTGTGATAAGCGTAATAATTTTTGTTATATCTGTGGCCAATACAAGCAAAAAAAACTGGCCATCAAGAACAATTTTTCAAATTGGCAAGAAAAACGTCTTAAAAATTCCACTGGTGAGTACCGAAAAAATAATTTTGCCACCATTCCATCTCAAATTGGGATACATGAAGCAATTCGTGAAACGCCTGGATAGGGAAACCGATGCCTTTTTACACTTAAAATCAGTTTTCCCAAGAATAAGTGAAGCAAAAATAAAAGAAGGTACAAATGTTTATTGATTTCTAAACATAATTGTATTATTTTTTTTATTTTTAGGTATTTTTGTTGGACCTCAAATCCGCAAAATCTTGTTTGACGAAGAATTCACAATGAAACTAAATGTTGTGGAAAAAAGAGCATGGAGAAGCTTTATTAGTTTATGTGAAAATTTTTTGGGAAATAAAAAAAGTGAAAATTATATATTATAGTAAAAGAATTTCTTGAGGCTTATGAAGGAATGGGATGCAAAATGTCCATTAAAGTTCATTTTCTGCATGCACATTTAGATTTTTTCCCAGAAAACCTAGGACAATTCAGTGATGAGCAAGGCGAACGATTTCACCAGGACATTTTGGATATCAAAAGACGCTTCGAAGGAAAAAGCCAATTAAGAATGATTTCAAATTACTGCTGGTCACTAAAGCGAGAAACAGACGATTGGATGTACAAGCGAAAGAGGTCTAGCAAGCATTTTTAATCATATATTCTTAATTTCTAAATAAAATAATTTGAATACTGTTATTTTAAAATATTTATATAATCATATCATTATAAGATTAAAAAAATAAAGAAAATGTACACAGAAAAAATAAAACACCAACTTCAATTAACGCATTTGTTAGAAATTTGTACTATTAAATAAATTCTTTACTGATTTTCCGCCTGCAAACAAATTGATCATATCAATTAACGCATTTGTAAGTTTGAGCTTTTCTTGCTGTTCAGTTTCAATCAATAGGTTTAATTGAAATTTGACCACCAGTAAAAGAGACTATATAAAACGTAAACACAAATCAAAATATTTTTTTCAATCAACACAGTTAATTGAAACAATTAAAAAATTGTTTGAGAATTTAAAATATTTTGAAGTTTGTGTGTATGTTTTCATATTTGCAAATATACACACAAACATTATAATTTTTGTTTTCAATTAAGGCAAACTAATTGGAACAATTAAAAAAAAAAATTGTTTAAAACAGCATTATTGAATTAATTGAAAAAATTTTGGTGAAAATTTTTTCTGTGTAGTAGCTATTGATCAATATTTGTAAAAGCAAAATTTTTAACTTTTGAAAAACCTTAATAACTTTTTTATTTTTTACTCGATTTTATTTATTGAAAGCTGGTTTAACTCAGAACTAAATTAGCTTTAATGAAATATATACATAAAGGTATTTTTTTGAACAATCTAATTTAAAAAAATGGCGCCAAAGTTGAAAAGTCTAGAAAAAATTAAATTAAAATCAGATATAATTAAAAATATCACTGCAAAAATTTAATATATATACCAAAGAGAGTATATATTTAGAAAAACACATTTTTCTTCTTTCTGAAACCATTTTAAAATTGTAAATCCGATTAAAATCAACTGAGTTACGTGTTCATAACTACTCGAACCTACCCGAAAATAGTTTTTTCGGAATAACTCCGAAATTTGAGGGTGTTTCCGAACTTTTAAAAATTGATTTATGATCTACTAAATAAGGTCTATAACCTACACCAGGTCTCTTTTCAAGTATAAAAAAAAAGTGCTCATTTGTAGCACCGTGTTATTAAAATAAAAAGTTTTTTCGAGCTCGAGGCCAATTATTTGTGAAAAATATGTATATTATTTATTAAATTATTTATATTATATTATATTGCAATATAATTTATTAAGCTTGAGGTTTTTTTGTTTTATATAAAAAATTAAATAACATTTATTTATTAGTTCCAATATTTCGATACAGCAATGTGTATCATCGTCAGGGAAATAATTAAACAATTAAAATAACGTTCACAAAATAATGAAAAAATAATAACAATTGTCACATAGAAAAAATTATTTAAAATTAAAAAAATTTTTTAAACAAATAATCTATTACATTCTAAAAAATTTTAAATTTTAATTTCCTGTTATGTTTTTATACACTAAATGTCTATAATTCTGTGCTACATTTTCCGTGTCCGATTTAAAATTAATTCTTAACAATTCTGGTACTTTAATGATTTGCAACATTTCTAGCATTAAACGTCGTTTATAATTTTTTTCTGTGTTTAAAACTGATACATTCTCAAAGTCCGGAGAGTGATTTAAACTGGCACAGTGGGCTGTTAATGCTGTTTTTTTGTGATGAAATATCCCTAAACTTTTGATTTGATTTGTGACCCGAAATTCTAGTTTTCAGTTTGTTCTTTGTCGTACCTACATATACTTTGTTGCATTGTCCATTATCATTTCCCTTACAAGGTATTTTATAAACTACATTTGACATTTCTAACTTGTGTACTTTATCCTTAGTCCTAGTGAATAATTTACCAACTGTATTATATGATTTATGTGCTATTTTACATGTCCTTGTGTCGAATATTTTTGACTTTTCTAAACGTTCCGATATTTTAGGAATATATGTAAGTGATTTGTAAATTTTTGGTTCTGCAATTATATTCAAGTTGTTTGCCCTATGGTAATTGTATTTTCCTATTAAGTTTGATATCAGTCCCATTGGAAAACAATTATCCCTCAAAATATCCCTAATTCTTTTTAAATTCCTGTTATGAAATTCTAAGTCACTTATTTTCAGTATTCTTTCTATAAGATTTTTTGCCGTATTAATTATAACCCTCTTTGGATGCTTGGAGAAATAATTAATAATTCTACCAGAAGAAGTTGGTTTTTGGTACCAATCCATTAATAATTTATTCCTTTTTCTTATTAACAAAGTATCCAAATATGGAAGTTTTAAGTTACACTCTTTCTCAATAGTAAATCTTATGTCCGGATGAAATGAGTTAAAAGTTTCCAAAACATTTTCTATTTCTGATTCTTCAATAATGCAAAATAAATCATCAACATATTTTGTCATTATTTTTGGTTTTATAGTCAATTTTGCAATACAAGTATCTAATAAACTCTCCATAACTATATCCGCTATAATTGGTGATGCTGGTGATCCCATTGGAAGTTCCTTTTGTTGTACATATATGTTATTATCCAATTGAAAATATCTATTATCTATTATACAGAATCTAAGAATACGTAAAAACAGTTCCCTTTCAATTTTTGTAAATTCTTTAATTATATTCCATTTTTCCTCTATTATATCTATAGCAAGATCTATTGGTATACTCGGAAATAATTAAATCACGTCAAATGAAACCAATTTTTCATTGTGAAGTAACCTAACATGTCTTATTTTATTCTTAAATTGAAGAGAATCCTTCACATTATATTCAGAATTTATTGTTACATTCTTAAGAATTGTTGTAATATATTTACAAAGGTCATATGATGGAGAATTGATACTTGAGCAAATTGGTCGCAATGGATATTCTTTCTTATGAATTTTAGGAACTCCATACAATCTCGGAGCAATTGCCACGTTTGTTTTTAGTCTGTTCCTCTCTGTAGATGTGATTATGTTTTTATTAAAAAGTTCTTGAATAATATCATTATTCATCTTTTGTAATTTGTTTGTGGGATCCTTATTTAATCTTCTATATGTTAAATTATCCTGCACAATACTATTAATCCTCATATCATAATCACATTTGTCCATAGCTACTGTAGTATTACCCTTATCAGCATTTAATATAAGAATATCCTTATTAAGTCTTAAAAATTTTTTTGTATCTTCTACTTTTTCCAGAATGAATTTGTCTCTATTATTCAGTCTAATTCCATTAATATAATTATCAACATTTGTTGTAAGTTTCGTTCTGGCCCTTTCCTGTTCTTCTTTACTACTTAATGTCTGTACTAAGTCTTCTCCCTCAGTTATAATTCTCAAAGTCGGAAATTGACACCTTTTAATTGGTAGTGAATGTTTGTGTCCGAACGAAAGAACCCACTGTGTGTCTATTGGAATATTAACACTAGATTTGTTTACAAACCATTTTTTGTTTAATCTTATTCCTAGTTCCTTTCTTTGTAGATTCCTAAGTTCTTCAAACTTTTTCCTATGTCTGTGCTTGACCCATTCATTGAATTTTGTCGCCAATTTATTTTCATGCTCCAAAAAGTTTTCAATCTCTTCTTCATTCAAAAATATTCTTAAATTACACGGTGCTACAAATGAGCACTTTTTTTTTATACTTGAAAAGAGACCTGGTGTAGGTTATAGACCTTATTTAGTAGATCATAAATCAATTTTTAAAAGTTCGGAAACACCCTCAAATTTCGGAGTTATTCCGAAAAAACTATTTTCGGGTAGGTTCGAGTAGTTATGAACACGTAACTCAGTTGATTTTAATCGGATTTACAATTTTAAAATGGTTTCAGAAAGAAGAAAAATGTGTTTTTCTAAATATATACTCTCTTTGGTATATATATTAAATTTTTGCAGTGATATTTTTAATTATATCTGATTTTAATTTAATTTTTTCTAGACTTTTCAACTTTGGCGCCATTTTTTTAAATTAGATTGTTCAAAAAAATACCTTTATGTATATATTTCATTAAAGCTAATTTAGTTCTGAGTTAAACCAGCTTTCAATAAATAAAATCGAGTAAAAAATAAAAAAGTTATTAAGGTTTTTCAAAAGTTAAAAATTTTGCTTTTACAAATATTGATCAATAGCTACTACACAGAAAAAATTTTCACCAAAATTTTTTCAATTAATTCAATAATGCTGTTTTAAACAATTTTTTTTTTTAATTGTTCCAATTAGTTTGCCTTAATTGAAAACAAAAATTATAATGTTTGTGTGTATATTTGCAAATATGAAAACATACACACAAACTTCAAAATATTTTAAATTCTCAAACAATTTTTTAATTGTTTCAATTAACTGTGTTGATTGAAAAAAATATTTTGATTTGTGTTTACGTTTTATATAGTCTCTTTTACTGGTGGTCAAATTTCAATTAAACCTATTGATTGAAACTGAACAGCAAGAAAAGCTCAAACTTACAAATGCGTTAATTGATATGATCAATTTGTTTGCAGGCGGAAAATCAGTAAAGAATTTATTTAATAGTACAAATTTCTAACAAATGCGTTAATTGAAGTTGGTGTTTTATTTTTTCTGTGTACATTTTCTTTATTTTTTTAATCTTATAATGATATGATTATATAAATATTTTAAAATAACAGTATTCAAATTATTTTATTTAGAAATTAAGAATATATGATTAAAAATGCTTGCTAGACCTCTTTCGCTTGTACATCCAATCGTCTGTTTCTCGCTTTAGTGACCAGCAGTAATTTGAAATCATTCTTAATTGGCTTTTTCCTTCGAAGCGTCTTTTGATATCCAAAATGTCCTGGTGAAATCGTTCGCCTTGCTCATCACTGAATTGTCCTAGGTTTTCTGGGAAAAAATCTAAATGTGCATGCAGAAAATGAACTTTAATGGACATTTTGCATCCCATTCCTTCATAAGCCTCAAGAAATTCTTTTACTATAATATATAATTTTCACTTTTTTTATTTCCCAAAAAATTTTCACATAAACTAATAAAGCTTCTCCATGCTCTTTTTTCCACAACATTTAGTTTCATTGTGAATTCTTCGTCAAACAAGATTTTGCGGATTTGAGGTCCAACAAAAATACCTAAAAATAAAAAAAATAATACAATTATGTTTAGAAATCAATAAACATTTGTACCTTCTTTTATTTTTGCTTCACTTATTCTTGGGAAAACTGATTTTAAGTGTAAAAAGGCATCGGTTTCCCTATCCAGGCGTTTCACGAATTGCTTCATGTATCCCAATTTGAGATGGAATGGTGGCAAAATTATTTTTTCGGTACTCACCAGTGGAATTTTTAAGACGTTTTTCTTGCCAATTTGAAAAATTGTTCTTGATGGCCAGTTTTTTTTGCTTGTATTGGCCACAGATATAACAAAAATTATTACGCTTATCACACACTGAAATAGAAGTTAAAATCCACATTATATTTTTTTTTATTAGAGATAAAAAAATAACACAAACTTACTTTTTTAATTTAAATATTTAAGTAACACTAATCTTTTCACAAATTCAAAATAGTAACACTTTATTTTTAAAATAATAAACAATTTATTTCTTATACACCCTCTACTTTAGGTATGTATGTTTTGTCATTACGGATTCATTTATTACAGTTTGTGTGTTTATCACAAAAGTTACAATTGATATAAAATGCTTACAAAAAAATTTTAAAACATTGTTTCAAATCTATATATGTACTTATATAAAAATTAAATTTATTATAATTTCAAAAAAAAAAAAAGGAAATTGAAAATACTTCCCTTATAGTATATTTTATGTTTAAAATTTACTTCAGAATAGTGAAGGGTATATTAAATTCTGCATTACCAAGTGCAATGCACTCAAGTAATAAATAAATGTCAAAATATCTAAAGGCAAAATTAAAACAAAAACATAAAGATCATTGCAACTTAACTAAAGTATTTAATTTATCTCTTTTGTTATCTCAGTATAAAAAAAAAATTATTCTCACTTAAATTTTTTTCCGCTTGGGGGTATCAAGTGCTATTTAAATTTAAATAAAGTTTAATAACTTTCACAAATATTGTCCGATTTAAAAAAACCAAAGTTCATTTTATTTGTTATAAAATTCTATTTCTAATTTTTTTTACAAATACATCTGCTTTTATAGAAAAAATTATAAAAAAAAGAACTCAAAGTTAAAAAAAACATAAAAAAATAAAAAAATTGCAGATGTTATTACGAAAATTACTACCAATATTTAATTAATATAGCATAAAATGTATACGGTTGGAAAGATCTATTCTTTGTCTTTCTTAAAGCGTTCAAAAATTGAAGATCGGATTAAAATCAACTGAGTTACGTGTTCATAAGTACTCGAACCTACCCGAAAATAGTTTTTTCGGAATAACTCCGAAATTTGGGGGTGTTTCCGAACTTTTAAAAATTGATTTATAATCTACTCAATAATGCCTACAACTTACACTAGGTCACTTTCCAAGTATATTTTCACTGTAGCACCGTGTAATTTAAAAAAGGTCGAAGAAATAAAATTTGATTTAATATTTTTATAAACTTTCATATTATTTATTTATTTTTATTTTCATTTATTTGGATTTTCTACAACAAGTTATGATCAAAAATATTTATCAATAACATAAAAATATGTTATGTGGTATTAAAAAATATAACAAAAGTGAAAAAAAGAATAGTGAAATACATATTTATATACGAAAACAATATTAAGAGTGATTATTAACAAATGAATAAAATCTAAATAGATGTTGCTTGAAATGCGGGACGCTGCACAGTGGCTGAAAATCGTTTTTCGTTGGCCAAAAATCTATAACTTTTGAACCGAAGGAGATATTTTAGTGAAATTTTTTTTAATCGACAGATCGATTCTTAAACTTTCATTAAAATCGGTTGAGTAGTTATTGGGGAATTTAAGGGCAAAGTGGAACTTTAGATTTTTTTTAACTTTAGCGTGCAATATGGTTTTTTTTATTAGTTTTAATTATTTAAAAATGTAATTTTTAGATTTAAATAATAATCATTTTTTGTAATAATGGGACACTCAAAAAAATTAAATGTTTACACTATAAAAAAAATTTTAACATTAAAAAAAAAATAGTAAAATCCACTGGAAATTTTGCTATTATTGCTGAAAAATACACAATTTTTTGCTTTCAAATTTGTTTACACTTATTTATTTATTAAAACATTTCATAAATATGTGGATGAAAAAAAAAACATTTTAAAAATAATAGCAGCAATAGATTTTAATAGCTTTTGTAACAATGTGAGTTTCTGTTTATTATTATTTTTTACTAATACAATGTCTGTCTTAGATCTAATGAATTATAATTATTGTTCATTTAATTAAAAGATTGATTGCAAATATTCCATATTCTGTTCTGTGTTATTTCTGTTCTTTAGTAGTTTTTTTGACTTCTTCATCTAAATCCCGATGTTCCACTTTCCATTGATTTCGAATACTGGAGATGAACGGATCTGACGTTGCCAAAAATATATTAAATAGATCTTCATTAGTGGGATTTTGTGAAATTTTTCTTGTATTGTGTACTCTATAAAAGCTGTAATCCTTATTCCTTTTTTCCTGAGCTTCCTCTGATAAATCTCCAAGTGGCACCAACTGATATTTAATAACATTTTCTCCATGATAAAGGATTTTATGAACTGCAGCAGACATATTTCTTCATGGGTACTTGGTTGTATATATTTTAGCAGTCTCCTTAGCAAAATCTCCAAATTTTCTAGAGTCAATTTCTTCATTGCACGCAAGTACTTCTAGGGTTATTTTAAATCTAAAAATGAGGTTTAAATCAACACCTGTTATTTCGGATGCTGTTTCTGGATCTGAAAAGAATCTTCTTGCGGTATTGCCTGACCCTTGTTTCGGCTGATCTATAATCAACCCAAATTAGCGATATTCATCTTGAACATGTTTCCTTTTTGAACTTCTTAACACCTTGTTGGTTTCGTTGTTTCTTATTGATCCTGAAGATCCGAAATCCAAATCATAACTGATTTTAAGTATGTGTTCCATTAGTCGTATTCTTGCATTTAGTAATGATAATCCAAATTCATATGCATCAGTATTATCTAATGATTTTGTCGGGACTTGGTTTAATTAGCTTGATGTTGCATGGCATATGATGCAGCTGGATGCAGCCTTCGTGTTAGTCAAAGCCTGGCCTACTTTTTCATCAATCATTGTTAGCACTAATTGGTAGCTCACTTCAATTTGCTGTCCATCTAAATCTAATTGTAATGGCTGTAGTGTTGCAATTTGGGCCTTGATATCACTAACTTCTTTGTTAATGGCAACATGAGTTTCTTTTCTGAATTAAAATTTGATAGGCTTGCAGTATTTCGTAGAAGATGGTGTCTCATTTTTCCGAATTTCCTTTGATTGCGTTGTACTAGTCGAAGGCTCAAAAACTTCAAAAATCTTTTTTAATCGCAGTGGTACAAATGATACCATGAACATCACATCCCCATTTCCAAAAAAGAATTAACTTTGTGTTTCCATATTTCTTTAACTCATTTCCTTTTATTGATTGTAGCCAGCGTTCCGCTGTGTGATCAAGTAGAGATTGTAGTTGTACCTCTGCTGAAATTAATGTGATTGTAATAGCGTCCTTTAATGGCAAACAGTCCATTTTAGCAGCTGTTATGTGATGATATGCTGGATACAGATTTGCGCCTTTTTCAATCGCACGCAATCTGAGCTGAATATATTGCTGTTTTGTTAATTTCAGATCCAGAAATAATGCTAATGCCTCCTCATTTGTGAAATGTTTTGAATCGCTCGGAGTTGGTATACTTTTAAGAATCCGTTTTGTTCTCAATGGACTACCTTTAACAACTTTTTTAATGATATCCACTTTTGTCAATTGTTTCTGTGATCGTAGTTGGTGTAGGAAAGTATCTTGAATATTTTCATATCCGATTTCTTCATTGATATCCTTAAGCTTCCGCCTCTTAGATCTATCGCTTCAGTTGTCCTGCGATTTTTATGGTCTCCCACGTGTGTTTTGATTTGAAGTTTCTGAAGCGATCTGGACAGAAAGTTCGTCCTCTAACCAGTTTGCAAAGCTCTTATAAAATCTATCTTTGCTGTAATCAACTTTCCTGTATCGCTGTTTTAATTTTTTTATGAAAAGAGATAATTTATTTTCTAAGTCCAATTGTATTTCAGTGCTATAGGAATTTAAGTTTCCTTTTTTTCGAATGTAATTTTTAACATCTTCCTCGTTTTTGTTTCTAAAATACTCTCCGGCCAATTCTTTATAGCTGAAGCTCTCCATGTTTATGAAAAACGTTGTTATTGCTCAGATATATTGTATCCACTGAGTTTGCATCCGAATGTCACTTGCTTTTAAACCTTTTCATACTTTTTTTCATACCAAATACAGGTAGAATAAAAAGGATTAAAAAACTTAAAATCCATTTATTTATATGCTATAAAATACCTGACACAAATTTAACAACGCATTGCATAGCTATAGGGTCATGGAATATTATTAGAGTCATAAAAACAGATAAAATAAAAGAACCAAACAAAATTTAAAAATCCCTTCTAAGGTGGGATTCACAATATACCTGTTAAGCGTAAACGCGTGTCTAAGCTCTTTATTCTACTATAAAATACGCTAGTGTAAACGTAGTGTAACGGATAAGGATGAATTAGGGTAGCTATACGTTTTTCTGATTGTGTAATATTAATAAAATTTTTTATATGTACTACCTGTATTATTTTCGATCACGATCAATTTTCCCTATATCATAAAATTTTTTTTGAAGACAATAGCACATGATTTCTGTTACTTCTGCAAACATTTTTGAGGAATAAAAAAAAATTGTAAAAAAAACAATTTCAAAAAAACAATTTTTTTGAGTAATTTCATTAAAATTACCTTTCTATCAGTGGTTTTACCTTCTTAATACCTTTTGATCCGCAAAAGTTCTATTCTACTAAAGTTGAAATTTGACAAAAATATAATAGTTTAGAAATTTTTTTTTGAGTAATTTCATTAAAATTAAAAAAGTGTTAAACAGACGGGTCCAAATGGGTACAAGAGTACATACAGGGTTAAAGAAAACGCTTTCACCTTTCTATCAGTGGTTTTACCTTCTTAATCCCTTTTGATCCGCAAAAGTTCTATTCTTCTAAAGTTGAAATTTGACAAAAATATAGTAGTTTAGAAAATATGTTCTAACATCTCAAATATAAATAACACAACAGTCGCAAATATACCTTTTTAAAGGTAACAAGACTACCAACCTAGCAAAAAAGCAGGCAGGTCATTATCGCTGATAGCTTTTGTGCAATGATAATTTCTTTCGGATTAAATATTAAAAAAAAAAACACTTTTTTCTAAATTAAAAAAAAAAGTTGTGTTTAACAACATGGCACAGCCACAATTACCAATATTTTGACCTAATTTTTTGGCTACCTTAGTTTTAATATGTTTACTATTAAATAAAATTAAAATTTTTGAAATCGGTGACAAACAAAAATTGGACTTTTGGCGCTGCTGGTTTCTTTAATTGCTGGGGGAAGATTGTTCCAGAGACGTATTACAGTTATAAAAAATTGCCATTCCGAAACTAGTATGTGGTGCCTAAATTGAATAAGACTCTTGTTCTTTCCGAGGCGACTAAAACTTAAAAGATTATAGAGATAATTTGGTTCACGAGTGGTTATAATTTTATGCAAATAAAAAAGAGTTCGTATTTTCAACAATTCTTCAAATAGCACCCAGTATATTTTTTTTCGAATACGGAGTAATATTGATATTGATATAACTGCCATCAATGACAGAATTTTTTATGCCATAAACATATCTCGTAATGTTGTTAAAAGCTACCTTCAAGTTATGTTTGCTGTTTGAATCACAACTTGCAAAGATCTCACATCCATAGGTAAGGACTGGTATCAGATATGTTTTCGCAATTAGTACTCGAATCTTCATTGGTGTTACACATTGTGTTTGCCATAGTGTTCGAATGTGTATTTTAAGTAAATTACAATCCTCAAAAGCACAGAATACTAACAGAACTGTAAAAAGTGACTTGTGAAAAAGGCCCAAATCAGTTGCGAGGGCAGCTTTCGAAGAAAAAGACAGAAAGCTTTTTGTTGGTAGTGAAGTTTCAATGTGTAAAAACAAGCAGCAACAATCAACACAAATGGCGTGATCAAAACAAAAATAACAAAACTCAAACCACGCTAAACAAATGCATTAGTTCAACAAACGTTGTGTTTTATGCAAAAAAAAATTATTTATTAATATTTTTTTGTTTTATAATGTTATTTATTTACTTAAATATCATTTACTTGTATTTTGGTAAACTTAAAATTTAATTTTTACAACACTTGCAAATAAATCTCAACTAAATAAATTTGTGTTCATTGTATTGCGGCATAAAATATGATGCAAAGAGAAATGCAAAAAGGGCAGCTTTCTTAGAAAAAGACAAAAAAAAAAAACGCAAAATCTTCCGTCTCGTGACAGTTTTGTTAGTATTCTGTGGTATTCGTTAAGGCCACAGAGCACACAGAGGCGTCACGAGACAGAAAATATTGTGTTTTTTTCTGTCTTTTTCTTCGAAAGCTGCCCTTTTTGCATTTTTTGTTTTGATTACGCAATTCGTGTTGATAGTAGCGACCTGTTTTTACACATTGCCACTTTACTACCAAAAAAAGTGTTCTTTCTCTTTCTTCGAAAGCTGCCCTCGCAAATGATTTAGGCATTTTTCATACGTCACTTTTTTCATCTCTGTATGCTTTGTGTTAAGGCCGTTACACACTATCCCACAAAGTCTTACGTATTTTTAAAAATGCTTCCCTGATCTAAATTTTCTTTGAACAATTTTAAAAAACAATAACAACTTATCATGACAGGGTTGCATTTTCGTAAATTAATAAAGACTTTGTGGGGTAGTGTATAACGGCCTTTAAGAACAGTTCAGTTTGTCCTTCGTTGCAAACGGACGTGTTTTTAACAGTGCTCTCTTTAAAACCCAAAAATATAAATAAAAACATCTTAATACGGAAAATAAAAACAAACTAAAATTTTGTAAATATAATGAAACATTTTCCCCAATTTTTTTATTAACAAAGCAATTTGAAAACCGATAAAAAATAAATATTTTTTTTCACAAAAACCCCCTAATAAACAGTGAAGTAAATTTAAATTCTGCAAAACCAAATTAAATTAAAGAGCATAAAAATGAATCAAAGTATACTTTGTAATCAGTGCAAAAAAGAAATCACAACAACAAATTACGTGAAGTGTTACAATTGCAGCGCAAATTATCACTTTACCCCTTGCTCTCCGCTATCGGAGGGTACTTACTTAAGTATGTTTGGTGACAGAAAAACTTCATGGAAATGTCATATTTGTAAACCAAGAAGCCGATCCCCTAACAACATGTATCAAGCTGTGGTTTTTGATGACAAAAACAATAAGAAACAGGCACGAACTGATTGATGACGATGAAGAGAAAGAAGAAAACGACCAAAATAAAAAATTTAAAGAGTCAATGTCATTGACCTTTGTCAACACGAAACTTAGTTCTGCTCAAAACGACCTCACAGAATTAAAAAGGGACTTAATAGATGTAAAACGAACAATTGAACAACTCTCAATCAGCGTTAACTCTTCAAATTTGCAAATAAAAGAAGACATACAGACAGCACTTACGACAATTACAAACACACTTACCACATTGGTAGCACAAGTGAAAGAGCTTGGCGATAAAGATAAACAGAGAGATCAACAAATTAATTCAATGGAGACTCGTTTAAACAACTTGGAAAAGAAAATGATTTGCAAAAATATAGAGATAAAAAATGTAAGAGACAAACAAATCTCTGCATACGATGTTGTTAAAACAATTGCTACATCCTTAAATGTGGAAATCAACCAGCTCGATGTAACCAGAGCATATCGTCTAAAAAAACAAGATGAGAAGGTCATCGTAGAGTTATCTTCTTTAGGAAAAAAGAACGAACTAATGAGTAAAATTGAACGTCACAGAGTAGATGATAGAATTTTTAACAACAATGACAGTAACACCGACAATCCAACGCACTACATTTATATTAACGATGAGTTAACGTTACATAATCGCCGCCTTTTATGGCTGGCTAAAACCAGAGCAAAGGAAGCAAATTGGAAATTTATCTGGGTACGAAATGGAACTATATGTGCACGTAAAAATGAAAACTCAACACTATTTCATATCAACAACACTGCAGATATTGCTTTAATCATCAACACAATTTAATGCATAATTTAAATATTTTTATATCCACAAAACAACCGCCCCCCCCCCCCAAATAAACAAAAAATGATTTTGAATAAAAAAACAATTAACAACTTTAACCAAATAAACACAAATATATTCACCCCTATCGCGAATGTTATGGGAATATGATATATGGGAGCAAACTTATATTCCCATCCCCAACAAATCGGTATCGCAAATATTTTGGGAGTACAAAATCTATTGTGAATTTTTTGTCTGTGATTCATAAACAAAAGTCTCTATTGTGAATAACTTGTCAGTGCTTGTATTGAGAAAGAATAATATACAAAATAAAATACTAATGAAAATATAATAAAATAAATAATGAATAGTTTTTATTTTCATTTTCTTTATTAACACTCCTTCAATAAAACAAAAAACAATTTAATTTAGTCAAACCTTAAAATATAAATTAAAATTTACATGTTCCCTTCTCGTTCACATTAAGACTTGTTGGGAATTTATTTAGTAAAAATACTCGCGGGAGTAAACATTGGCGATGTAAAATTTTTTAAGTTTGGGAACTCATTCCCAAAAAATTTGTTATGGGAATCATTCACAATACGAAATAAAAAAATATGGGAATATTTTAATGGGAGTAGTTGTTTGCGATAGGGGTGATTAAGTTATCCCACTTCTCTAGTGTATATGAATATTCGTTCACTGAGACTCAACTTTGCGACTTTTCTGGCAACAATAAATTAAATAATAAAAAAATTAAAGTTCATAATTTTAACTGAAACAAACATAAATGATAGTGAAAATATTTTTTATAATATAGAAGGTTTTAATTCGGTTTTTCTTAATAGAGAAAACAAAGGTGGTGGTATAGCAGTATACATTGCCGAAAATTTAACGTTTAAACATATTAATATAAATACAAACTCTTTTGAAATTGTGCAAATAGATGTAAACATAAACAACAAAACAGTTTCTCTTCTGTCCATATACCGTCCTCCCCATCAAAGCATCCCATCTTTCACCAATGAACTCGATACAATTATCAATAACATAAAGAAAAAACAAGATATTAATTTAGTGGGTGATGTAAACATCAATATATTAAGAGAAAGTCTCACAACAACAACATATCTTAATATGATAATGAGTAATGGTTTACAATGCATGATAAACGAGAGCACACGCGAAGATGTAAACAAGAACACAAGCAGCTGTATAGATCATCTCTTTTTAAGAAACAACAAATCAACAACAAATGCATATGCTGTAATCGTAACAACAACAATATCGGACCACTACTCAATTTACTGTAGCATTTATGAAGAGGTAAACAACCAGGGTATGGAAAACAGAGGATGTCAGCAAACGCAATTTAATAATTATAAAATAAATAAAAGTATATGCCAAACAAATTGGAATTCGATTACTAATGAAACATTAAATACAAATAAGATTTATGAAAAAATATACAAAACTTTCAATATAATATACAAAAATTCAACAAATATAGAAAAATCAAGTAAAAAAATCCATGGATCAGTGAAGAAATCATAAGTTACTGTGATGTTATGGATACTCTTTTCAAAAAATGGCGAAAACAATCGTAATAATAAATATTATGAAAAAGAATTTAAGACTTTTAGAAATTCATTAAATAAAAAAATTATCTTTGAAAAAAACAAGTACTTTAGAAATAAATTTATCGAAAATAGAAATGATATTCGCGTAACATGGCAGTTAATTAACGAGATAATTGGAAAACAAATCTCAAATATAGATAGTATTATAACAAGAAACTTTAAAAACAAAGATTTAAATAATATTTTAAACAATTTTGCTACAAATTTTAATGCAAACGTAAAGAAAATTACACATACATGTAATATAAAAACATTAAACTATATCCATACTTCAGTGCGAAACTCTATATACTTCGAAAAAACAAATGAAGACGAAATCTTTAACATATTAAAATCGTTAAAAGTTAGAAAAGGATCCGGTGCAGATGGTATACGCGCAAAAGATCTTAAAATAAATGCGAGCTTTTTAACGTCATTAATAACAAAACTTATCAATTCAAGTTTAGAATGTGGAATTGTGCCGGAAATGCTCAAAATGCCAATAGTGCGACCGATATATAAGAGTGGAAATAGGACAGATATCAACAACTATAGACCAATAGCTATCTTATGTCTGATAAAATTTAAGAGGAAGTTATAGTTAAAAGACTCTCTGATTTTCTTAAAAAATACAAAATTATCAACCCAAACCAATACGGGTTTCAAAAGAATAAAAATATTAACCAACTCTTAGGAAATTTCTCGTCGTATATAAATAAATGCTTAAGTAATCATATACACGTCTTAGCACTATTCATCGACTTTAGCAAGGCTTTTGACAAAAATGATACAAACACTTGAGAGAATTGGAATAAGAGGAACAATTTTGAATTGGTTTAAGAATTACCTGGAATGTAGATCGTATTGTGTAAAAATCAATAACAAATTAAGCAACAAAATTTCGTATGACTGTGGAGTCCCCCAAGGGTCAAAACTTGGTCCAATTTTGTATATAATATACGCGAATGATATGCTTAATTGCCTAAGTAATAGCGCAACTTTTGCATATGCCGACGATACGGCGATAATAGTTGCTAATAAAAATGTACAGTGTGCAGTAGATAAAATGCAGCAACAATTAGACAATGCAGCAAAATGATGTCACGACAATGGTCTCATAATAAATGCAACTAAAAGAAAACTGATGCACATTAAACCTCCTCACCTTCCAAATTCACGGATTTTTTTTTAAATTTATCGATATGAAATGCCTACACAAGCAATCTTCAAATATAAACAAATCAAATGACTCTTGCTCAACCGTCATTGAAACAGTGGAATTTTATAAATATTTAGGCGTATATGTAGATAGCAGCTTCAAATGGAAAAAACATATAGAGGATCTCCAAAAGAAATTACGTAAGTCGTCATATATGCTATATCATTTAAGTAACTGTGCATCACTGCAACAAACATAATTCAGCAAACAAACCCTACCAACTCTTACAACGAATCAAATAATACTCGTATTATTGAAACACACATAAACGTTAACAACAATTACTTGGAAAACAACAACACATCCTCAAGTAACACACGTATTATACATAATAGCAACAACACACATGGTCATAATAATAGCATAACTCAAACAATCCTAACTCAACAAACTAACACTACTCTTACTCGTATGATGGAAACATCTTTAAACGTTGACAACAATTACTTTGAAAACAACAACACATCCTTAATTAACACGCGTATTATACATAATAATAACACACAAGGTCATTACAATATTGTACCATCGTTAAACTACAACCCTCGACCGGTAACTAACTTTGCCAAAGACTTATATGTATTAAATATCCAGAATATATATTACTCAACAATATCAAGAGAATTTTATAAGGATTCAAGATATTTACAACATATTGATCACGCTCAAAACACCAGAGGACGTATGCAAGGAAGATATAAAGTACAAAGGTTTAGAAATGAATATGGAAGAAACACCCTCTCAGTATCTTTACCAACAATATTAAATAAAATGCCTACTAATATCATTAATTTAAGAAATAAACATAAAGAAATAAACTTATAAAAATTTTTTTAATAAGTTTGCAATGAACTAATTTTTAAAGTTAAATTATTTTTAAAATTATTAATTATCCTTATTATCAATGAATTTTTTGTTAATTATCAATACCTGCAGACAAGCTTATAAGCTTTGCGGGTCTAAGTAAGAAAAATCATACACAAATGTTATTTAAATTGTTTCTTTTTTACAAATAAGAAAGTAAAGAATTACCGATAACGAGAAAAAAAAAATCAACTCTAAAATCAAGGGGGAAAATCACCGTTTGAATCTGTTGTGTTTTTGGAAGCAACTTTAAAAAAAGGAATTAAAAACAGACATGATTTTAAAATCAAGGTCTGAATCTGGTGTTACTTACCAAAAAATGGCGATACTCGGGTGATATTGATTCCAAATAAAGTATACGATCTTCTATAACTTTTAGCCGTTGATAAATATTTTTGACTTTAGATTGTGGAAGATTAACGTGATCTTCAATATTCTCTAGTCTTTCTAAGATAGCCGGATATTTTTGCAAAACAGATTCTTCAAAATTATTACGTGTTTGTTTATTCTCCTTTTCGTTTACATAAAATTGTGACTGTAGATTTTTCTTCTCAGAAGGTTCCATAAGTTTATCTAGCGTATTTAAATAGTCGGGCCGTGTTTGAGGTCCAATATTATTCTCCACCCGTTTTACTGTTAAAGTAAAATTAAATATAATATATGACATTGTGGTACAAAATTAGTTTTAAAGTTCTGCTGTAGTGCAATTCTGTAATAATTTTTAACAATAGTTGTCATTGCTAAGAAATTTAACAAGCAAATTACCGATATGCTATTCTATAACATTTTAAACTTTAATTGTTATCGTAAAGTCAGCTGTTTGTGTTTATTTATTTTTTTAATTTAAAAAAAATCAAAAAATTTTATTTAAAAAAAATAAATATAAAATGGCTACGAATATTTTGCATTTTATTTTATATCTACATAGTTAAAAAGTTTTACTTACCTTCTTGTTGTTAACAAATCTACAGAATCGCATTATCGTAAGTGCAAACAACAAAATAGATTGACAATTATAACAACTGTTGTTATTGTTAAAAGTTACAGAATCCCACTATTGAGTTGTTTAAACAGACAGACGTGTTTTTTATTCGCTACGCAAATTTAATAAAAAAAAAAACAAATATAATATAATTAACAGCGATTAGATGCTTGAAAATATATAGTGTTGAAAAAAAAAAAATTGTGTTGAAATTATAAAATTAAAAAAAAAAAAAAAATCAAAAGTTCTTATGATGAAAGAAGGCTCGGTTTAAACTAGAGGTCTGCTTTCAATAACTGACTTGTTTGCCTTTATTTAAAGTGCACAACATTTGTGCTTTAAGCACATTCGAGACAGCAGGCTACCGGCTTCAATATGTCAAAAATAGTGTTTATGAAAATGATTATTTTCATGAAGACACGGCTACAAGTTATTGTTTATGCTGATGTCGTGGTTGCAGTCAAATTAAACTAATTTCTACTTTTCTATAATAAAAAATTAAAAGAATAAGTGCTTAAACTAATTATTTTCTTCTCTGTTGCCCAAAAAAGAAACAGATTGAAACAAGAATATACACTTAACTCAACATCTAAGTGATCTTTAAATAACTTTTTAGTATCTTTAAAAGAAGTTATAAAGAAAGATGTTTTCGCGCCACCGCTCCTAGTTTAGGATTTAAAGGCCTTAAAAATTTCAAAATACTTTATCCATATCTCTTTAGGTATAAACGGAATCTTAGTCTGGGATCACACTATGAAAGTTTTCTTTCAGAAAGTCTGAGTTTATTGGTGAGAGGGGAAGAGAACATGCTTTTCTTCTCTCTCCTCTCTCCTCTCTCACCCATAAACTCAGACTTTCTGAAAGAAAAATTGCATAGTGTGAACCCAGACTTTATAAATTGCTTCAAAGTGCGTTTACATGGTGTTTAAAGCATATCGATTGATTAACCCATTAACAGCTAATTTTAATATTCATACTTCTTTACTGACTTTTTTTTACAAAATTGCCTTTATCTTTAAAGAGTCGCTTAACGTTAGGATAACCGTCTTCGTCTGGCCAGACTAAATTTGTGTTTTGCTTGCAATATTTAAAAAAGGTCGTGAATTCTTTAAATGATATGTGCTGAATCGAGTGAAACCAATTTGGATCAAAATTTGCATAATTTGACCGAAAGTTTTGAAGGCTAAGGGGAAAATAATTTCTCGAAGGACGAATAGGAATTGAAAACTCGACCTTACGAAGTAGGAATTCTGAGACAATTTCACCGTTTAACAAATTCTGCATGAACGAGATGTTCATATATATCCTCCGATTTTTTAAGGTTGGTAGATTAATTAGTTTTAAACAGATTTCATACGGAGGTAAATTATTATTTGGATTCCAGTGGAGCTTTCGAAGATAGACCCATTAAAAACTTCGCATTCAAAATAATGTGTTGAGTAATCAGAAAAACATAAGAGCACTTCTGAAAGAATTAATGAATTATACATGGGATGTCCCAAAATGAAAGCATTCAAAAGTAAGTCATTATTTTTTTACCTACATACATCCAGAAAAAAGTAGTTATAGTAGTTGTTATAGATGTAGTTATAGAAGAAAGCTACTAAATAATGTGTTAAAGAAGCTATTCATTTTGAAAAAGTAAGCGAAGTTTTTACTGGGGAATAAAAGAAATTGCACCATACTGGGGGTTCCAGATGACCGAGGCGTAATCCAGAATAGGTCTCACTAATGAAATATATAATTGTCTTTTGACATAGGGATCGTCAAACTCCTCATAGAGTAAGGAAAACATTGTTGAGTCTTTGTAGCTAAGGAAAGGTTTTACATAATCTGCACACATTCATACTATTTTCGAATATTTAATACACGATGGTAAATCAGTAATGAATAATAGATCGAACAGGTGTAGTTTAGAATTACAGCTGCTAAACAATATGCACTGATACCTCTCCTTTAGATAAGTTGACATCCACTTAAGTAGTATAGGAGAGATGATTTACTTTATCAAATGCTTTACTAAAATCCGTTTTAATGGTATCAGTTTGCATCCCAGAATAATATGAGGATATCACCATAGTTGTAAATTCTGAAAGATTAGTAGAAGTTGAGCGTCCTTTCCTTACTTCAAAATAACCCAAAATCAGTTTATAAATTTGTTAACTCTAAACGACGAGCAGCTGATTTTCCTACCAGTACGAAGTTTGGTGACGTTGAATCGTCAGATTATAATTTAATAAGTAATTTGTTTGCCGAGTTTTTTGCGTCAACTTACTCATCATCTACATTTAATTCGAATGATCAGTATTAATACTATAATCCAGAATCCAATAACTTTAATATAGCCGTAATAGATCATCTAACTGTCACAAAGTATAGGAAAAACTTGAATTTGTCTTATGTTCCAGGCCCTGATTTGGTTCCTAGTAGCATTTTAAAGCATAACCATCATTTATTAAGAACGTTGACATATTTATCACTTAAACTTGTGCATTTTCCAACTATTTGGAAGGAATCGTTTATTTTACCTCTATTTAAATCTGGATCAAAAGCTGATATCTCAAATTACAGAGGAATTGCTTAACTTAGTGTTATACCAAAACTGTTTGAAAAACTTTTATATGATACACTATCACATCAGGCATTATCTGTATTTTCTCCATTCCAACATGGATTTTCTAAATAACGATCAACCATCACAAATCTTCAAGAATTTACAACTTCAGTTACCGAAGGATTAAAAGCTGGCAAACAAACCGACGTCATTTACTTTGATTTTAGTAAATCGTTCATAAGCTTAATCGATTGGGATTTAGCACTTCGCTAAGAAATGTTGTGCCTCAGGGCAGTCATCTTGGGCCGCTCTGTTGTGAAAAATTCCAAGACACTGATGTATGCAGACGATGTTTAAATGTATATTACATTTAACAACATTGATCAACAAATACTGACTGACTATCGCAAATTTTTTAAATATGGTTCCTGTATTGCTGATGACGACACACTGATTAGCAACATGTTCGCGAATTTCTTTGCTACTACATATTCTAAAAAAACGTACGATCGTAATTCTCCCTATCCATTAAATATATCGGATTCAGCTGGTATACATTTTCCATTTTTAAGTAATGAAACAGTTCTATTAAACTTAAGATTATTAAAAGCGACCAATAATTCTGGTCCTGATGGAATACCTAGTTGTATTCTTAAAAATTGTGCTGAATCTTTGTAAGGCCCACTTACTACAATTTTAAGCAAATCTATTGAATTGTGCTATTTACCCGCCGAATGTAAAAAATCGTTTATAATCCCTTTGTTTAAAAGTGACAATAAATTCGATGTTGCAAACTATAGAGGAATTGCTAAGCTGAATGCTATTCCTAAACTCTTAAAAAAAAATTTTAACCGACAGCCTATCACACCAAATTTCTTCGCTGTTATCTCCTTGTCAACGTGGATTTTGCACTAAAAAACTACAAACAAGTATTACCAAAAGAATTAAAATAAAAAATATTAACAACATAAACAACAGAAAATGTTAAAAAATGGAAGTACATGCTTGAATTTTACTTTTATACTTGAACGTTTATTATTATTTGAACGTTTTCATAGTAAAGTTTTCTTTTGGGGTAGAAATTTGGTTTTTATTGTTCACGTACTTTTGTACATTTTTGTCTTTTAGTGAGAGAAATTCTTGTTTACTCCCATCTTACCGAACTTTACCCAAAAAGTACGGGAATGCAGCTATTTAAATTCGTTAAATTAATCGTTTTGAATATTCATATGCAATTGTTTAAGTTTGTATTTTTATAATTTACTTATATTTACAATTTGTAATAGTCTGCCAGGATTTTTCCATAGACTAAAGAAAATAAATTAAATAAAAAAATACTGCAATCAAAACTCCTCCACCATCTTTGCCAATTCTGTCGCATCTATATATTTGGAATTTATTACACATGATTTCAGAGATCCATGTTTCAGTAAGTTCAAGAATTGTTGTTATTGTTTGTTTTTTACTAATAAACTCCAAATAATAAATAACACCACGTGACAGTTTTTTGACCAAATGAATCTGACACCTAATCTTTATGTAAAATTGTCCGCTGAATCCGAATATAAAGTTAGAATTTTCAAAAGTAGAACAGTTTTTGAGATATTCCATAATAACATAAATAACCGTTATTTTTTTTTTATTTTTTTAAAGATGATGTGACTGAAATGCAAATATCTTCAGAAATTTTAAACGGATTATGTATTCTTTTTAGTGAAAGGTTATAAAATTTTTTAAATAACCATGGGTCGTTTGTTAAGATGAGCCAATAAATGGCAGAGTTATAGTGGACAAAATTTCAAACTTTATTATAAATTTGATGATTTTTTGCAATTTTGCTCTTTTCAATTTATTTTTACGTGCTCGTTGAATGCAGACGTGTTTTTTTTAACTCAGCATACGGTTTTTTCTCTTTTAATATAAAAAGGTATTTATAATATTATAACTTTTTTAAAAAATAATATATCCGCGAATGGACGCTTTAAAATAATTCTTAATTAGTGAACATAAACGTTAATAATAAAAATATTAAATATTACAATTAAAAAATATATATGTATGCACACACATACATATACATACATACAAAGATTTTAAGCGAAAACATTTCTATTCTCGGGGTTTTTAAACAACAAATAAAAAGAAGAGCACAATTAAAAAAACAGTAAAATAATATAAAAAAAAAACTCTTATGAATGCGTATAATGCAAAAACAATAAAACATAATGAAAGAAATGCTTATGTTACAGTGAGTGTTGACGAAACAAATGTAGAAACAAAACAAAGAATCGATGATAGCAATTACTTAACCCTGCGTTACTATCGTCTGGGTGGATTCCACCCAAAAGGGTTAAGTTTAAAGAAAACTACATATATTATTTTTCAAGAAAATCGTTTTTTTAGTATAATGTAATCTATCTTTGAATAGTTTTTTATGTTAAGAAATACATTCTACTACATTAATTTGAGATTAAATTTTCATAAAATTTGTTTTAAAAAGAGCTTGGGTGGTTTACACCCGCGATAGTAATAGCGTTTAATTTTTTTGGGTGTTTTATACCCATCGATAGTCACCATGTTCATCTTTGTAGCGATTATATTTTGTGGAAATGCGAAATTTTTTTTTCAAAAGTCACAGACACCTACTGTGTACTAGTTGCTATCAATCTACAATCTCAGCATTGGCAAAAAATTACGAAAACCATGATGATATGTTTAAAGGATTTAATAAGTAACTAAATTTTGTTTTTACTTAGCCCAATTTTTACGCAAAATTTTACTTGGTTGAAAAACAAAATTTTTACTTTGTTTAGAAAAATGTTATTAAATAACTTTTTTTTCTTTATCCTTTCAACTTTCCAAATCAGTAACCCGCATTGGATTGGCTTACAAATTTTCTTAATTATCACTAGTTTTACATAATCCATTTAATATTATTTTTAATTTCAAAAGATTTTGTTATTCGTGCTTAATTCCCAGTTTTTATTACTGATAAAAACACTTGAAATTTATTGTTGATGGGATAAGCTATTCCTATGCGCATTTCACTGGTTGCTTAGGCCAGATCATCAGGAAACTTCATCCATAACGTTTTAGAAAAACTAAAGATATTAAACCAAATAAAACTGTAAAGCGTATAAGACTTATAGCAACAGTTCTACTTGTAATAATATCAAAGCTTAAACAAAACACATCAACAATAAACAGTGGGTTTATCTCATCTTACATTCCCCACTACAATTAGTTGAAATTCTCTCAACATTAATTGTAGTTGTAAGTAGGTTAAGAAAAACAAAATAAAAACAACAACAACAACTTTACAAAAGAAGTTGACAATTAAGTGTTTTTTTTTAGGCCGTGCACTGCCCGTTTATTATCAAAAAGTAATTTCAATTTTTGGGAATACAAAATTTTAATTTCAAAAGATTTTGTTATTCGTGCTTAATTCCCAGTTTTTATTACTGATAAAAACACTTGAAATTTATTGTTGATGGGATAAGCTATTCCTATGCGCATTTCACTGGTTGCTTAGGCCAGATCATCAGGAAACTTCATCCATAACGTTTTAGAAAAACTAAAGATATTAAACCAAATAAAACTGTAAAGCGTATAAGACTTATAGCAACAGTTCTACTTGTAATAATATCAAAGCCTAAACAAAACACATCAACAATAAACAGTGGGTTTATCTCATCTTACATTCCCCACTACAATTAGTTGAAATTCTCTCAACATTAATTGTAGTTGTAAGTAGGTTAAGAAAAACAAAATAAAAACAACAACAACAACTTTACAAAAGAAGTTGACAATTAAGTGTTTTTTTTAGGCCGTGCACTGCCCGTTTATTATCAAAAAGTAATTTCAATTTTTGGGAATACAAAATTTTAATTTCAAAAGATTTTGTTATTCGTGCTTAATTCCCAGTTTTTATTACTGATAAAAACACTTGAAATTTATTGTTGATGGGATAAGCTATTCCTATGCGCATTTCACTGGTTGCTTAGGCCAGATCATCAGGAAACTTCATCCATAACGTTTTAGAAAAACTAAAGATATTAAACCAAATAAAACTGTAAAGCGTATAAGACTTATAGCAACAGTTCTACTTGTAATAATATCAAAGCCTAAACAAAACACATCAACAATAAACAGTGGGTTTATCTCATCTTACATTCCCCACTACAATTAGTTGAAATTCTCTCAACATTAATTGTAGTTGTAAGTAGGTTAAGAAAAACAAAATAAAAACAACAACAACAACTTTACAAAAGAAGTTGACAATTAAGTGTTTTTTTTAGGCCGTGCACTGCCCGTTTATTATCAAAAAGTAATTTCAATTTTTGGGAATACAAAATTTTAATTTCAAAAGATTTTGTTATTCGTGCTTAATTCCCAGTTTTTATTACTGATAAAAACACTTGAAATTTATTGTTGATGGGATAAGCTATTCCTATGCGCATTTCACTGGTTGCTTAGGCCAGATCATCAGGAAACTTCATCCATAACGTTTTAGAAAAACTAAAGATATTAAACCAAATAAAACTGTAAAGCGTATAAGACTTATAGCAACAGTTCTACTTGTAATAATATCAAAGCTTAAACAAAACACATCAACAATAAACAGTGGGTTTATCTCATCTTACATTCCCCACTACAATTAGTTGAAATTCTCTCAACATTTATTGTAGCTGTAAGTAGGTTAAGAAAAACAAAATAAAAACAACAACAACAACTTTACAAAAGAAGTTGACAATTAAGTGTTTTTTTTAGGCCGTGCACTGCCCGTTTATTATCAAAAAGTAATTTCAATTTTTGGGAATACAAAATTTTAATTTCAAAAGATTTTGTTATTCGTGCTTAATTCCCAGTTTTTATTACTGATAAAAACACTTGAAATTTATTGTTGATGGGATAAGCTATTCCTATGCGCATTTCACTGGTTGCTTAGGCCAGATCATCAGGAAACTTCATCCATAACGTTTTAGAAAAACTAAAGATATTAAACCAAATAAAACTGTAAAGCGTATAAGACTTATAGCAACAGTTCTACTTGTAATAATATCAAAGCTTAAACAAAACACATCAACAATAAACAGTGGGTTTATCTCATCTTACATTCCCCACTACAATTAGTTGAAATTCTCTCAACATTTATTGTAGCTGTAAGTAGGTTAAGAAAAACAAAATAAAAACAACAACAACAACTTTACAAAAGAAGTTGACAATTAAGTGTTTTTTTTAGGCCGTGCACTGCCCGTTTATTATCAAAAAGTAATTTCAATTTTTGGGAATACAAAATTTTAATTTCAAAAGATTTTGTTATTCGTGCTTAATTCCCAGTTTTTATTACTGATAAAAACACTTGAAATTTATTGTTGATGGGATAAGCTATTCCTATGCGCATTTCACTGGTTGCTTAGGCCAGATCATCAGGAAACTTCATCCATAACGTTTTAGAAAAACTAAAGATATTAAACCAAATAAAACTGTAAAGCGTATAAGACTTATAGCAACAGTTCTACTTGTAATAATATCAAAGCTTAAACAAAACACATCAACAATAAACAGTGGGTTTATCTCATCTTACATTCCCCACTACAATTAGTTGAAATTCTCTCAACATTTATTGTAGCTGTAAGTAGGTTAAGAAAAACAAAATAAAAACAACAACAACAACTTTACAAAAGAAGTTGACAATTAAGTGTTTTTTTTAGGCCGTGCACTGCCCGTTTATTATCAAAAAGTAATTTCAATTTTTGGGAATACAAAATTTTAATTTCAAAAGATTTTGTTATTCGTGCTTAATTCCCAGTTTTTATTACTGATAAAAACACTTGAAATTTATTGTTGATGGGATAAGCTATTCCTATGCGCATTTCACTGGTTGCTTAGGCCAGATCATCAGGAAACTTCATCCATAACGTTTTAGAAAAACTAAAGATATTAAACCAAATAAAACTGTAAAGCGTATAAGACTTATAGCAACAGTTCTACTTGTAATAATATCAAAGCCTAAACAAAACACATCAACAATAAACAGTGGGTTTATCTCATCTTACATTCCCCACTACAATTAGTTGAAATTCTCTCAACATTAATTGTAGTTGTAAGTAGGTTAAGAAAAACAAAATAAAAACAACAACAACAACTTTACAAAAGAAGTTGACAATTAAGTGTTTTTTTTAGGCCGTGCACTGCCCGTTTATTATCAAAAAGTAATTTCAATTTTTGGGAATACAAAATTTTAATTTCAAAAGATTTTGTTATTCGTGCTTAATTCCCAGTTTTTATTACTGATAAAAACACTTGAAATTTATTGTTGATGGGATAAGCTATTCCTATGCGCATTTCACTGGTTGCTTAGGCCAGATCATCAGGAAACTTCATCCATAACGTTTTAGAAAAACTAAAGATATTAAACCAAATAAAACTGTAAAGCGTATAAGACTTATAGCAACAGTTCTACTTGTAATAATATCAAAGCCTAAACAAAACACATCAACAATAAACAGTGGGTTTATCTCATCTTACATTCCCCACTACAATTAGTTGAAATTCTCTCAACATTAATTGTAGTTGTAAGTAGGTTAAGAAAAACAAAATAAAAACAACAACAACAACTTTACAAAAGAAGTTGACAATTAAGTGTTTTTTTTAGGCCGTGCACTGCCCGTTTATTATCAAAAAGTAATTTCAATTTTTGGGAATACAAAATTTTAATTTCAAAAGATTTTGTTATTCGTGCTTAATTCCCAGTTTTTATTACTGATAAAAACACTTGAAATTTATTGTTGATGGGATAAGCTATTCCTATGCGCATTTCACTGGTTGCTTAGGCCAGATCATCAGGAAACTTCATCCATAACGTTTTAGAAAAACTAAAGATATTAAACCAAATAAAACTGTAAAGCGTATAAGACTTATAGCAACAGTTCTACTTGTAATAATATCAAAGCTTAAACAAAACACATCAACAATAAACAGTGGGTTTATCTCATCTTACATTCCCCACTACAATTAGTTGAAATTCTCTCAACATTTATTGTAGCTGTAAGTAGGTTAAGAAAAACAAAATAAAAACAACAACAACAACTTTACAAAAGAAGTTGACAATTAAGTGTTTTTTTTAGGCCGTGCACTGCCCGTTTATTATCAAAAAGTAATTTCAATTTTTGGGAATACAAAATTTTAATTTCAAAAGATTTTGTTATTCGTGCTTAATTCCCAGTTTTTATTACTGATAAAAACACTTGAAATTTATTGTTGATGGGATAAGCTATTCCTATGCGCATTTCACTGGTTGCTTAGGCCAGATCATCAGGAAACTTCATCCATAACGTTTTAGAAAAACTAAAGATATTAAACCAAATAAAACTGTAAAGCGTATAAGACTTATAGCAACAGTTCTACTTGTAATAATATCAAAGCTTAAACAAAACACATCAACAATAAACAGTGGGTTTATCTCATCTTACATTCCCCACTACAATTAGTTGAAATTCTCTCAACATTTATTGTAGCTGTAAGTAGGTTAAGAAAAACAAAATAAAAACAACAACAACAACTTTACAAAAGAAGTTGACAATTAAGTGTTTTTTTTAGGCCGTGCACTGCCCGTTTATTATCAAAAAGTAATTTCAATTTTTGGGAATACAAAATTTTAATTTCAAAAGATTTTGTTATTCGTGCTTAATTCCCAGTTTTTATTACTGATAAAAACACTTGAAATTTATTGTTGATGGGATAAGCTATTCCTATGCGCATTTCACTGGTTGCTTAGGCCAGATCATCAGGAAACTTCATCCATAACGTTTTAGAAAAACTAAAGATATTAAACCAAATAAAACTGTAAAGCGTATAAGACTTATAGCAACAGTTCTACTTGTAATAATATCAAAGCTTAAACAAAACACATCAACAATAAACAGTGGGTTTATCTCATCTTACATTCCCCACTACAATTAGTTGAAATTCTCTCAACATTTATTGTAGCTGTAAGTAGGTTAAGAAAAACAAAATAAAAACAACAACAACAACTTTACAAAAGAAGTTGACAATTAAGTGTTTTTTTTAGGCCGTGCACTGCCCGTTTATTATCAAAAAGTAATTTCAATTTTTGGGAATACAAAATTTTAATTTCAAAAGATTTTGTTATTCGTGCTTAATTCCCAGTTTTTATTACTGATAAAAACACTTGAAATTTATTGTTGATGGGATAAGCTATTCCTATGCGCATTTCACTGGTTGCTTAGGCCAGATCATCAGGAAACTTCATCCATAACGTTTTAGAAAAACTAAAGATATTAAACCAAATAAAACTGTAAAGCGTATAAGACTTATAGCAACAGTTCTACTTGTAATAATATCAAAGCTTAAACAAAACACATCAACAATAAACAGTGGGTTTATCTCATCTTACATTCCCCACTACAATTAGTTGAAATTCTCTCAACATTTATTGTAGCTGTAAGTAGGTTAAGAAAAACAAAATAAAAACAACAACAACAACTTTACAAAAGAAGTTGACAATTAAGTGTTTTTTTTAGGCCGTGCACTGCCCGTTTATTATCAAAAAGTAATTTCAATTTTTGGGAATACAAAATTTTAATTTCAAAAGATTTTGTTATTCGTGCTTAATTCCCAGTTTTTATTACTGATAAAAACACTTGAAATTTATTGTTGATGGGATAAGCTATTCCTATGCGCATTTCACTGGTTGCTTAGGCCAGATCATCAGGAAACTTCATCCATAACGTTTTAGAAAAACTAAAGATATTAAACCAAATAAAACTGTAAAGCGTATAAGACTTATAGCAACAGTTCTACTTGTAATAATATCAAAGCCTAAACAAAACACATCAACAATAAACAGTGGGTTTATCTCATCTTACATTCCCCACTACAATTAGTTGAAATTCTCTCAACATTAATTGTAGTTGTAAGTAGGTTAAGAAAAACAAAATAAAAACAACAACAACAACTTTACAAAAGAAGTTGACAATTAAGTGTTTTTTTTAGGCCGTGCACTGCCCGTTTATTATCAAAAAGTAATTTCAATTTTTGGGAATACAAAATTTTAATTTCAAAAGATTTTGTTATTCGTGCTTAATTCCCAGTTTTTATTACTGATAAAAACACTTGAAATTTATTGTTGATGGGATAAGCTATTCCTATGCGCATTTCACTGGTTGCTTAGGCCAGATCATCAGGAAACTTCATCCATAACGTTTTAGAAAAACTAAAGATATTAAACCAAATAAAACTGTAAAGCGTATAAGACTTATAGCAACAGTTCTACTTGTAATAATATCAAAGCTTAAACAAAACACATCAACAATAAACAGTGGGTTTATCTCATCTTACATTCCCCACTACAATTAGTTGAAATTCTCTCAACATTTATTGTAGCTGTAAGTAGGTTAAGAAAAACAAAATAAAAACAACAACAACAACTTTACAAAAGAAGTTGACAATTAAGTGTTTTTTTTAGGCCGTGCACTGCCCGTTTATTATCAAAAAGTAATTTCAATTTTTGGGAATACAAAATTTTAATTTCAAAAGATTTTGTTATTCGTGCTTAATTCCCAGTTTTTATTACTGATAAAAACACTTGAAATTTATTGTTGATGGGATAAGCTATTCCTATGCGCATTTCACTGGTTGCTTAGGCCAGATCATCAGGAAACTTCATCCATAACGTTTTAGAAAAACTAAAGATATTAAACCAAATAAAACTGTAAAGCGTATAAGACTTATAGCAACAGTTCTACTTGTAATAATATCAAAGCTTAAACAAAACACATCAACAATAAACAGTGGGTTTATCTCATCTTACATTCCCCACTACAATTAGTTGAAATTCTCTCAACATTTATTGTAGCTGTAAGTAGGTTAAGAAAAACAAAATAAAAACAACAACAACAACTTTACAAAAGAAGTTGACAATTAAGTGTTTTTTTTAGGCCGTGCACTGCCCGTTTATTATCAAAAAGTAATTTCAATTTTTGGGAATACAAAATTTTAATTTCAAAAGATTTTGTTATTCGTGCTTAATTCCCAGTTTTTATTACTGATAAAAACACTTGAAATTTATTGTTGATGGGCAACCAGTGAAATGCGCATAGGAATAGCTTATCCCATCAACAATAAATTTCAAGTGTTTTTATCAGTAATAAAAACTGGGAATTAAGCACGAATAACAAAATCTTTTGAAATTAAAATTTTGTATTCCCAAAAATTGAAATTACTTTTTGATAATTAACGGGCAGTGCACGGCCTAAAAAAAACACTTAATTGTCAACTTCTTTTGTAAAGTTGTTGTTGTTGTTTTTATTTTGTTTTTCTTAACCTACTTACAACTACAATTAATGTTGAGAGAATTTCAACTAATTGTAGTGGGGAATGTAAGATGAGATAAACCCACTGTTTATTGTTGATGTGTTTTGTTTAGGCTTTGATATTATTACAAGTAGAACTGTTGCTATAAGTCTTATACGCTTTACAGTTTTATTTGGTTTAATATCTTTAGTTTTTCTAAAACGTTATGGATGAAGTTTCCTGATGATCTGGCCTAAGCAACCAGTGAAATGCGCATAGGAATAGCTTATCCCATCAACAATAAATTTCAAGTGTTTTTATCAGTAATAAAAACTGGGAATTAAGCACGAATAACAAAATCTTTTGAAATTAAAATTTTGTATTCCCAAAAATTGAAATTACTTTTTGATAATAAACGGGCAGTGCACGGCCTAAAAAAAACACTTAATTGTCAACTTCTTTTGTAAAGTTGTTGTTGTTGTTTTTATTTTGTTTTTCTTAACCTACTTACAGCTACAATAAATGTTGAGAGAATTTCAACTAATTGTAGTGGGGAATGTAAGATGAGATAAACCCACTGTTTATTGTTGATGTGTTTTGTTTAAGCTTTGATATTATTACAAGTAGAACTGTTGCTATAAGTCTTATACGCTTTACAGTTTTATTTGGTTTAATATCTTTAGTTTTTCTAAAACGTTATGGATGAAGTTTCCTGATGATCTGGCCTAAGCAACCAGTGAAATGCGCATAGGAATAGCTTATCCCATCAACAATAAATTTCAAGTGTTTTTATCAGTAATAAAAACTGGGAATTAAGCACGAATAACAAAATCTTTTGAAATTAAAATTTTGTATTCCCAAAAATTGAAATTACTTTTTGATAATAAACGGGCAGTGCACGGCCTAAAAAAAACACTTAATTGTCAACTTCTTTTGTAAAGTTGTTGTTGTTGTTTTTATTTTGTTTTTCTTAACCTACTTACAACTACAATTAATGTTGAGAGAATTTCAACTAATTGTAGTGGGGAATGTAAGATGAGATAAACCCACTGTTTATTGTTGATGTGTTTTGTTTAAGCTTTGATATTATTACAAGTAGAACTGTTGCTATAAGTCTTATACGCTTTACAGTTTTATTTGGTTTAATATCTTTAGTTTTTCTAAAACGTTATGGATGAAGTTTCCTGATGATCTGGCCTAAGCAACCAGTGAAATGCGCATAGGAATAGCTTATCCCATCAACAATAAATTTCAAGTGTTTTTATCAGTAATAAAAACTGGGAATTAAGCACGAATAACAAAATCTTTTGAAATTAAAATTTTGTATTCCCAAAAATTGAAATTACTTTTTGATAATAAAGGGGCAGTGCACGGCCTAAAAAAAACACTTAATTGTCAACTTCTTTTGTAAAGTTGTTGTTGTTGTTTTTATTTTGTTTTTCTTAACCTACTTACAACTACAATTAATGTTGAGAGAATTTCAACTAATTGTAGTGGGGAATGTAAGATGAGATAAACCCACTGTTTATTGTTGATGTGTTTTGTTTAAGCTTTGATATTATTACAAGTAGAACTGTTGCTATAAGTCTTATACGCTTTACAGTTTTATTTGGTTTAATATCTTTAGTTTTTCTAAAACGTTATGGATGAAGTTTCCTGATGATCTGGCCTAAGCAACCAGTGAAATGCGCATAGGAATAGCTTATCCCATCAACAATAAATTTCAAGTGTTTTTATCAGTAATAAAAACTGGGAATTAAGCACGAATAACAAAATCTTTTGAAATTAAAATTTTGTATTCCCAAAAATTGAAATTACTTTTTGATATTATTTTTAATTTTTTTTAATGAAATGTAAATAGACAACATACATATAATTTGAAATAAAATAATAGGTACACGAATAAAACTAAATTTGTTCGGTATTTTAGTGCTCATTATTTTAAAAAACTACATTGTTTGTAGATTTGAATTTGACAGTTAAGAAACGCAGACACTTAAAAGGCATGGGTGGATTACACCCAATGATAGTACCGAAGTAAGTGAAATATACGATAGTAACGGAGGGTTAACAGCTAAACCTATTACTCGAACCCGCTCCCTCTCACCCTCTTTGTTTACAAATACGGTCGATCGTAACACAATAACAAATCTATCAACTGCAAGTGTTGCCGCAGTGCCAAAAACTACTTTAATAAGTGATGATACGGTAAACCCCAAAACAGCCGCTATGGAAAACTCAGTAACTCAAGTAAAAATTTCTCAAAAGCCTCCAGTACAAGTTGGCATTGATAGATATATAACAGTGCTTAAACGGGGTCGTAGCCCTACCTCTGCAGCAGTTGCTTCGGCCTCAAAAGTACCAACTTTTGATAAAATAAACTCTCAAAATCGTTTTGCAATTCTGGAGGATGAATCCTCAGAAGCACCAAACGTGATAAAATCGTCCAAGCCTACCCCGATATATCTTAGGGAGCAAAACTCAAACGAGCTAATAAAGAGTTTGATCTCGGTGATAGGTGAAAATTCGTTTTGCGTAGCTGCAATCAAGCGTGGTAGTATAAACGAGACTAAAATACAAGTAAATCATGAGAATGATTTTCGCAAAATAATTAACTAATTTGAAGCTGCTAAAAAAAAGTTTTTATACATACCAACTGAAGAGCAGTAAAGGTATTCAGGTAGTGATTAAGGGAATTGACTCATGTGTGGGCCCAGAAAAAATTAAAACTTTCTTGGAAGAAAAAGGCTTCAAAGTAAAACATATCGTGAATATTAAAAATAGGGAAAAAAATCCTCAACCACTATTTCGAGTGGAGTTAGAACCCGGCGACGTAAAGCTTAAAAAAACGAAACGCATCCTATTTACAATCTTAAATATATTCTGTATAGAAGAATAACTATAGAAGAGCCACACAAAAGAAATGGTCCCGTTCAATGTTTAAACTGCCAAGAATTTGGTCATACCAAGGCATACTGCTATTTACCCTTTGTTTGCGTAGTATGTGGTGAACTACACGGTTCTTTGCGATAAGTCTAAAACCGACCCTAACGTAAAAAAATGTAGCAACTGTGGCGGTAATCACACTGCCAATTATAGAGGATGCCCTGTATATGATATCGTCAAGCAGTCGGTTGGACCGAAAACTAATCCTCCTCAAATGCAGGTAACAAATCATGCAAACAGTAATGTCATTCAGGCTCCGCAGCCTAGTAATAACAGAACCTCGTATGCTAACGTCCTTAAATCAAACCATGTGCCAATGCAAGGCGCCTCGCCAAGTACTGATGAAACTCCAGTTTCAAATTTAAGTCGTCTAGAAAAAACCATGGAAACATTAGTTCAAACAGTAAATAATTTTACGAACACAATGGGTAATATGTTACAGGAAATTCTAAGAATGCAATCGATGTTATTGCAAGCTGTTATTAACAAGCCATGAACTGTTTTAAAATTTGTTTTTTGAACGCAAACGGCATCCGCCAACATAAAAATGAACTAGAATACTTTTTTAAAAATAAACAAATTGACGTCATGATGGTTTCTGAAACTCATTTGACCTCAAGAAATTCGTTTAAAATCAATGGTTATACACTATATGATATCAAGGACCCTCGAGACGGAGCTTGTGGAGGTTCTGCCATTTTAATAAAAAACCGAATTAAACACTACCTAATGTGTGATCATCGTGAAGATTATCTCCAAGCAACGAACATCTGTGTTGAAGAGCTAAATCGAAACATAGTAATTTCATCTTTATACTCTCCACCTAGATTTTCAATATCATAAAGCCAATATTGTGAATATTATAAATCACTAGGACCCTGTTTCCTGGCAGCTGGCGATTACAACGCAAAACATACCTTCTGGGGGTCACGACTTATAACACCAAAGGGTCGTGTTTTATTTAATACAATTTCTAAAATGGATTTAAATGGTAGCGAAAACCAACATATTGGCCTACTGATCAGCAAAAAATTCCAGATGTCATCGATTTCGGCGTGGTTAAAAACATTCCCATAGAAACGGTTCATGTTGAAGCTTCTTTAGATTTATCTTCCGACCACACACCTACAATTGTTACTATAATGAACCCCAATAGAGTTGTATCTCCGACTGGTTACTTAGCGACGTCTGCTACACAAATTAATTGGTTAAAATATAAAAAATATCTCAGTACCCATTGCACGGAGAATATTCCGCTTAGCACACCAGAGAATGTGGATCTCTCTATTGTAAATTTTGACAGTTATCTTAAACTAGCTGTCCAACATTCCAGTATTGGCCAAAAAAAAAAAAAAAACAAAAAATAGTAAAATATTTTCTACAGATGTCGAGCGGCTCCTGACTGAAAAAAGGAGAGTTCGAAGAGAGTGGCAACTGTACAGATCCCCGCAACTTAAAAATTTATTTAAAGAGGGCACAAAAAGGCTAAGAAAGTTACTGCAGACTCAGAAAACGGCTTCTCTAGAAAAATATCTTAAGGAACTTGATGCAACTCCACATTATGGCGTGCAGCTAGAAATCTAAAAAGGCCAGTTATATCTAAGCCACCATTAAGAAACTTGAATGGTAGTTGGGCAAGAAACAATTTTGAAAAAGGAAATCTGTTTGTAAGTCACTTTAAAAACGTATTTACACCAAATATATTGCGGTCGAGTTACCACCTGTTGCGGCTAGAGCAGCTATTCCCCTAAGATTTGAGATAAAAGAAATCGAAAAGGCTATTTGTGACTTTAACACTAAGAAGGCACCTGGTATTGATAAGATCAGTAATAAAATGCTTTTAGAGCTACATACCTTGCATAGCAAAGAAAATTATTCTTGTTATTTTTAATGCTATTTTACGCCTTGAATACTATCCTCAAAAATGGAAGGTTTCCTTAGTTACTAAGATATCTAAGTCAGGTAAAGATCACACAAAAGTTGAGTCATATAGGCCTATTAGCTTATTATCAAATATGTCAAAGCTGTTTGAGAAATTACTAGTTTCAAAACTAACACCGATTTTAAGTGAAAATAGATGACCATCAGTTCGGATTTAGAAGAAAACACAGCACAATCGAACAGACTCATCGAATAGTAAATGTCATAAGAAAAGCATTTGAAGAAAAAAAATATTGCTCAGTACTCTTCGTCGATGTTTCGCAAGCTTTTGATAAAGTCTGGCATGAAGGCTTAGTACATAAATTGAAACAAAATTTACCAGCATACACACACAAGCCGTTAGAAAGCTTAGTCGGTCGTCAATTTATTATTAAAGAAGGAACTTTTTTAAGTTCACCTCAGCCAATTGGCGCTGGAGTCCCACAATGCAGCATCCTGGGCCCTCTATTATACTTAATTTATACTTCGGATATGCCAATAAGCAACTACACCCAAGTTTCAACATTTGCAGACGATACAGCTTTTCTAAGCGTGCACGAAAACCGTTATGAATCATCTCGTTACTTGCAGCATCATATATTTCAACTAGAAATATGGTTAAGAAAATAGAGGATAATGGTCAATGAGCAAAAATGCGTACATATCACATTCACCTTGCGTCGGAACTCATGCCCCCTATTAAAATCAATAATCAAACAATTCCTCAACATTCGCATGTAAAATATCTCGGTATACATCTGGATCGGCGATTAACGTGGAAATGCCATATAGAGGCAGAATTAACTCAAATTAAACTAAAAGCCATTCAAATTCATTGGCTTATTGGAAGAAATCCTGTCCTTAGTCTCGATTGCAAGCTTTTACTTTACAACTCTATCTTAAAGCCTATCTGGTGCTACGGTAGTCAACTATGGGGCACTGCCTCGGCCTCTAATATCGAAAAAATTCAAAGGCATCAAAATAAACTTCTTCGAATAATCACAGCCGCTCCCTGGTATATTAAAAACTCAAACGTTCATAACGATCTCAATGTGCTATTAGTAAAAACTATGATTACAAAATATGCAGTTAAATATTTAAAAAGGCTTGAACAACACCCAAATCCACTAGCTCGGAATATTTTAAATCATGGCGGCCACACTCGCTTAAGAAGAACTTACCCAATAATATGAGCGATAAACACCTATATATGTGAACAGAACCCGTGATGAAGACAATTTTTGTCTGGCACTGGCAGGACACAAATAAAGTACTATTAGAACAAGATTTGATTAATTATTGTTAGTTCATATTTAATATATGTATGAAGATTCAATAAATAAATAATGATAAAAAAAAAAAAAATTTTACTTCATATTCGGATTCATCGGACAATTTTCCATCAGATTCATTTGGTCACGACTTTGTTGGAAATTTATGACACAGTGTAATTTTTCATTTTATTTTTCAAATTACTTAATTTATAAAATCTAGGAATTTTTATTTCTCATGGTGAGTAAAATTTATTACAGAAAATATTCCTGAAAAACATTGAAGGAAACAGGAAACAGGTCTATTTTATTGTACAACGATTTTTTCTCATACTGAAACAAAAAGTTGTGTTGAATTTGCTTTGGTGCCACTAAAAATTAAAAAACAATTTACTTCATTGCTAGCAAAAGGATAGCTTAAGTAAGCCTCGTAACAGAAATATACAAACGAAAAATTCTGACAGTGCATAGAAAATATTCCTGAAAAATATTGAAGGAATAAGCCTATTAAAGTATAAAAGCTTTTGAGGATTGTAAATTGACTTAGAATACACAATCGAATAATATGAAAATTTAATTTATAAAAACAACTTTATTAATCGGTTAACTGATCAATAAAAAAGTTAACCGATGATTACCTGATTAAACTAAAACCTCGATTAATTAATCGAGCGATTAACCGATTAAAGCAAATGCCCGAATAATTGAATACCCAATACTTAGGTATTACACTGTGTAATGAATTTTGAATGCACAGGGGCCTTGTTTTACCTAACTGATAAATAAATAAATGGAACGAAGAAAGTAGCTACGAAAGTTTCTTTCGTATGGTTTATTTTCAGTGTATGTTTAAAAATAAACTTTAGGTATGTTCGTAAATCCATCACTGCACTGCATAAGAAAAGCAAACTTTCTTAAATGCCGATGATAATTACATATATGTAGTTTTTTTTATTGTGTGACTATTATTTTTGTGGAGTATTTGACAAATTTTTGGTCTACATCTACTTCACTGATATATACATATGTATATAAACATCTGAAATAACTACTGCAGCGCAGTGATGCATTTACGAACATGACTTTTTTGTTTAAGATATTTTTATAATGGTAATTGCGCCTTTAACGTATGTTTTTCGGAAAATTTCTAATTTTTATTAAAAAAATATATAATAAATTACCTTTTAAATGACATTTTGAATACTCCTGCTTGACGACAATGCTATTTACTCTTGCACATGACATTGATTCATTACTACTTTCTTCTTCACGGGTTGTATTTGCTTTATGCTCATTAGTTTGTGCTTGAATTTTGACATCAGTAAAATCCATAATATTACATAAATCTATCTCGTCTCTTTTTTTCTCGACAAAACATTGAATTCGCCTTTTTATTTCATCTTCAGAAGCAGAAATTTGAACCAAGTGGATTGGTAGCGCATGTGAATCCTCAATATCACACATACTGTCATTAAAAAGATTTAATTTATCGCTGCATCCAACGTTAGCTAAAAAACCAATCATTTGTAAAAAAAAAAAACTACATAAGTGACTGCATTAGTAAATAAATTTTATTAAAAATAAAAAACTTAATAAAACAATTAACCGTCAATAAAAAAACAGAAAACAACTGAATAATAATATATGTACATATGTTTAGAACTAATAATTGAGTTATCAAGTAAAAAGGAATTACTTTTTAAGCAACAAATAATGACTTAAGTAAAGAATATCAACTCGGTTGAAAACAAACTTCTTTTAAAAAATTAAATAAACATTAAACTTATTACTATCCTTAACCCTTTTACATGTAGAGGGAATAATTTTCCCACCAACTTTTCTTCATTGGTAAGGTAACTGATCAGTCGCAGTTGTTTTTTTTTGATTTGGCAACATTAATTGAAAGGAATAAAGTATGTTTTCTTAACATTGTATGTGACAGATTATAAATATTTTTTTTGAGACGGTTCTTCTGTAAATTGAAAACAGGTGTTTTTGCAACTGCGAACGAAATCGGTATATATCTTCGAAATCTCGTGGTGATATATGGTAAGTTCTTCTACGTTTTATAGATTTATATTTAATATCTTAGAAAAGAGACATATCTTTTACTTATCTTCCACATTGCTTTCCTTGTGGGATTTTTCTTGGTGGGAAGAATATTCCCTCTAACCATGTTTGTTTTTTTTTAATACTATAGGTTGTCTGAAAATGAGCAAGAAAGTACTAAAAGAATATGAAATAGAGTTGGTGCTGAATGAGTTATACGGTTTACCATCAGATCCAGAGCAGTCTGAAGACTCAGGAATCGGACGAGGAAGAAATTGAACAATATATAAAAAGTGGACATGGTATTACTTTACCCGGTGGAGGCAGAGGGAATATATTTACCACCAATCAAAAACTAAAAAAAAAAAATTTTTTTTTTATTTTATATTTTTAGTCATCAATAGTAACCCTAAATCAAAACCAGATTTTATTTATCCTATTCCGATCGCTATGACCGTAAAAGGGTTAAAAGAAGTTCCATTTCTATAAAAATTTTGCTTTTTCTAGTTTAAGAGCTATGTATGTTTGTCATCAAAGTAAAATTACTTTAACAATTTCATTAGACCGTAATTAAAAAAAAAAAATCTTCGTATTCCCCCTTATATAAAATATTTTTGCAAAGCGGTTTTCAAAAAAAAAAAAAAAAAAAATCCGAACGTTTGTCGAGCGTAGGGGCCGCCGTTTTAAATTTTTCTTTATATCTTTGGCATTTATACCCAGAGCTTAAAGTACGATATATCAAAGTTTTTGTCTCGATAAAAAAAGAAATCAGTCAAATTTCGTGAAGGTCGGACCATAATTTACCATAGGTCCCATATAAAGCCCACTCTGGGAAGTCATTTAGATTCGCTTAAATCCGTTGCAAATATAGATTATCGGATTTGTTCTGTAAATCGAAATGAAATGGATTTAAAATCGAACAAATTTTAAAAAGGAGCCTGTAAAGAAAGTTCATAAAAATATTCCTTTTTATAAACTCCATACTTTGAGTACCAATTATATTTACAACAACTCTTAAAAACAGAAAAAACTAGTCATTTTGTAAATAATTGAAATCAATATTTTGTTTAATCGGTTGTGATAATCGGTCCTTGTGTACCATATGAGAAAAGCACTTTAAAACGGCAAAACAAATTTCACTACTGTATTAAAATTTGGTCTTATTTAAGTTTTTTAATATCAAAAATCATTGTACATTTTTTTGATGATTTATCTTTTATTGACCATGGGTTCATTACAAATTCCTCTCCTGAAAATCATTTCATTACTTCTGAAACTATTACGAATCACTGACGTGTGTTTTTTAAGATTAGTGAATAGTTTATAGATCCCATATAGATGCGCTCAGTGGGCTTTAAGAGCAAATCGTTGCGTCTTCTCGAGACAAAAACATTGTTGCATCATATTTTAAGATCCGAATGTAGATGGCAAAGATATTAACACCAATTTAAAAAGGCAACATCTACGTTCGGGAAAAAATAATTTTTCGAAAACTTTTACTTTTGCTCGTATGCTAACTTGGTTTTTTAGCGCGGAAAAATATATTTAAAATTTTTTTTAACTTTTAGATGCATTTTTGTAAATCTGATGCCGAGTTGATATTTTTACAAGTTCTCTAAATATTATTATTTTTAAACCACTGACATTCCTTATTTTCTTTCCAAGTAAATTCATCATTTTTATAAATTTCTTTTTTCCATATTGGTACACGCTTTTTAAGATCTTCAATTGCAGTCGCGACAGCATCCAATGATGTTTTTCGATGTGGCGAAGAAATAGCTATAACGACACTAGCTTCTTTAGTTCCAACTAAGCCCAAACGATGACAAATAGCTACATTTACAATATCCGGCCATTGGCGTCTTAGCTCTTCACAAATAAGTTGAATTTGTTTTACTGCCATTGGCTCATAAGCTTCATATTCTAGAGATAATACCTGTAAATAAAGTGTTGAAAGTAAATTCATGAATTTAAACAATGGTTTAGTACCTTTTTTCCTTCAAATGAATCACGAGTCGTACCAACAAAAATTGATATAGCCCCACAAGACTCCGCTGACACTATGTTGCTAATCTCATTAACATCTAACTCTTCTCGAGTAAGTACCAAATGATTCATGTTAACAGCTTTTTTGCTTTCAATCACGTTTTATAATTAATTATCCGCCGCTTATTGGTGGAATGACGCCAATTTCGTCCCCTTCTTTCAGTATAAGTTCTGTCAGCAAATCTTCACAATAATTTTCGTTAATTGATAGTATCAAACTTTCCCGTATTACTTCTAATTTAAAATCTTTGCAAATTCGATTTAATAGATCGGCCGCAGTTATTTTCCCAGTATTTAATTTATAAGTGGCTTCGTTTAGTCCAGATAATTCACGTGTCTTTGCAAAAAAAAGCACTCGAACAATTACTGATGTCATGTTAGTACTAGCACACATGTATACCTGTTAAATGTGCTGATGATAACTCATATCTTACAAAATACCTTCATAAATGGTTTTATTATAATTTGTGGGTTTTATACAAATCAGCCAAATTTAATTGCTTCTAAAAAATATTTTTATCGTGAAGAAATAAGGAGGTGGGCTCACTAGGACAGCTGCTCCCAGCAGTGTTACCATTTTAGCATATTTTCTGCTAGATCAAGGAAAATTCAACTACAGGTGGTGTCGAAACGCCATCCCAGGCGAATTGGCTAGAAGGTGGGGTCAAGTCAACATATTCGTGGTTATTCCCAAATACGCGTCGAAGAAGTGAACATTTACATTAAAACAAAAACAAAACCAAATTGACAAAAATTGTTTTTGTTTATCATACAAAATTTACAGTTTTTAAAAGAGAAAGAAACGCGTTATAACTCTCGCGTTAATTTTATTTTAGAAGTTTGTATACAAACTAGTTTTTATCTCCGTGAACATAACAATCCAGAATGTACTAATAAAGTGACCTCACAAACGCAGTTGTTTGTAGTGATTTTCATCGTGTGTGACGTTTGTCGTCATTTTTTGTTTGTTTATTTACTTTTTTTATAAGGCATTTTGACATTTGCCGTCTCAATTCTAGCAACAATAGCTCTGTTTCTATACTCTACTTTGGGATCCCTCGGGATCCCAATTTGCACGAAAAGCGTTCCCGTACTTTTAATTTGTGTAAATGAGAGCGGATTTGAGAGAATAAAATTCTTCTTCTTCTCGCACAAAACAGCCCAGAATTTTTCTTCGTGCAAATTGTGTAAATTGTCAAACAGCTGTAAAACATAAACAAAACAATGAAATGCAAAGCAAAAAAATTTTGAACACAATTTTGGAAAAAGTGTTCTGGAGTCAAATAATGTACTTAAATATAAAGTTTTATGTTGAAATATTAGAAAAACATAATGTTAGTAATTGTAAAAGTGTTTGTTTGGTTTAATTTTTGGTAAAATTAGTTTATTTCTGCAGACAATATACAATTTTTCAAAAGTGGCATAAACTTTTATTGTTTTGTAAAAACTATCAAAACAATGACTTTTTATTTCGTGCTTAAAATTTGGCTTTTTCTGTTCCCGTACTTTTGTGTAATTTTGTCTCTTTATGAGAGAAATTTATGCTTGCGCTCATTTTCACGAACTTTAAGGCTCAGTTAGTTTTTACTTTCTGTTTCTGTTCTGTTCCGTGCCGTTCTGTTACGAAATTGTAATAGTTACTTTTTCTGTAGCAACTTATCAGCCATTTATGACAAATTTATTAGTTTTGCACCGTCCATTGTGTTATTTCAATAGTTTTAATGCACATACATAAGTTTGAAGAAATTAAATTTTATGAATTCTTAAAATCAAAAAATAGTTTATTTCAATATAAATATGTATTTTTTATTATTTATTTTGCTGTCAGTTACAATTACTTAACAAGTTTTTGATTTTAACAAACTGAACCGCAACAGAACAGAAAAACTAATCAATTTCACAGGTTTTTTAATAACAAAAACAAATCAGCTGATTCGTAACAGAACAGAAAGTAAAGACTAACTGAGCCTTTACCCAAAAAGTAAATAATATAGGTCTGTCTGCAAACACATATTTTGCATCATTTTGAGAAAAATGTTGCAAAATATTACAAAATGTTGTCTGTGTACTCCAAATCTCTTGCAGCGAGAGAGCCAAAAAGAGAATTTTTTGACAGTTAGAAGTTAGAGAACTTACAAAATGTTACTGGAGAAATTTCTTCTTGCAAGATTGTGCAACTAGTTTGAACAGCTGTTTTTATTACGTGTGCCAAGATAGCGTCGACGAAATAGCGTCGAATTTGGGAATATAAAAACCGGGAAAACAAAATACCCAAATTATGGTCTTTTGCAGAATAACAACAAAAAGTAAGCGTCGAATTTAGGAATTTAGGGGGATATCCAAAAGTAAAAAAAAGTTAGCGTCGAATTTGGGAATTTAAAATGGGGAAGTAAAAATAACTAATATTTTTAATAAAAAAACACAAAAAATAGTTAGCACAAATAAAAAAAATACACATTTAGGAACAAAATAAGCAATGCGTGCAAAAAATCGTTCGGTTAGCTCCCGAGATATTTGGGTGCATCCAAAATGGGCAGTACAAAGCTTTACTGATTTATCCCTTGGAACACAAGCTTTTGCACGGTATAAAGGTTGAGTTCCAAAACGTCGGTTGCAAAGCAACTATCTTTTTTAAATGCATGCTACAATGCAACCGTGTAGGTTATTACAATTCTATTTGTCCCAATGTGCACCAAAAAAGTATTTAATGAGAACATAATACAAAAGCTGTGCATTATTAAACTTGAATATACATTTTTGACTTGTGCTGCAAAGTATATTGATGTTTTGGAACTCAGCCAAACTGTATATATTCTGCAAAAAATCGAACCCAGAAATCTCGGGAACGGAACGAACGATTTTTTGCACGCATCGCTCATTTTGTTCGAAAAAGTTAATTTTTTTAAACTATTTTTTGTATTTTTGTTAAAAATATTAAATATTTATACTTCCCCTTTTAAATTCCTAAATTCGACGCTAACTTTTTGATTTCATTCGGTAAATCCCATTATTTGGGTATTTTTGTTTCCCGGTTTTTAAATATCCAAAAGTCGCTATTTCGCCGACGCTATCTTGGCACACGTAAATAAAAAATTGCCTACACACCGATCAGCTGTTTTCTTGCAAGATTTCACTGGATACGTGCGCCAAGATAGCGTCGAAAGTTATCCACGAAAACGCAAAATTGAATTGGTGCTTTTTGGAGTTGAATTGAAAATGGGAATTTAATGCTTTTGGGTGTTTTGCTTTTGGGAATTCCCAAAGATAGCGTCGAAAGTTATCCACGAAAACGCAAAATTGAATTGGTGCTTTTGGGAGTTGAATTGAAAATGGGAATTTAATGCTTTTGGGTGTTTTGCTTTTGGGAATTCAAAATTTAGGAATCTAAGAATTAGGGTGTTCGAATAAAAATGAGAAATTGTAATTTAAAGCAAATAATTACGCAAAAATGGAGTAAAAAATGAGTTAACAATAATAAAAATCTAATATATATATATAAAAGTATTCAAATAATTAAATGAAGTGTATTTATAATTCAAAACAAACATTTTTAATATAATAAAAAAAGACTTCTTTATCATAAAGAGACAAATCATAAATATTTAATAAAAAATATAAAGTATGTACATATTAATAAAAACGAATTTGGTGTTTCTTTTTTAGGGGGTAAGAGGTAACGTCAAGGAAGCAACTCTGGTTTTCCAGAATTCGGGATTATCAGGATTATGATAGTAGGTGTACTATGATAGTAGGGATTATCAGGATTATGATAGTAGGTGTACTATAGAATATAAAACGCTTTCCGTGCAAAAAATTGCCGGGCCAGTTTTCCAGAAATCTGGGTTCATCCAAAATGGTCAGTAAAAACTGGGATTTAATTTTAAAGGGGTTTAGAGGCAACGTCAAGGAAAAAACGCAATAGAATATGAAAGTAGGTGTACTATAGAATATAAAACGCTTTCCATGCAAAAAATTGCCGGGCCAGTTTTCCAGAAATCTGGGTTCCTCCAAAATGGTCATTAAAAACTGGGATTTAATTTTTAAGGGGCTTAGAGGCAACGTCAAGGAAAAAACTGCCTCTAAACCGTTTAAAAATTAAATCCCAGTTTTTACTGACCATTTTGGATGAACCCAGATTTCTGGAAAACTGGCCCGGCAATTTTTTGCACGGAAAGCGTTTTATATTCTATAGTACACCTACTTTCATATTCAATTGCGTTTTTGCCTTGACGTTGCCTCTAAACCCCTTAAAAATTTAACTCTTTCAGAGTTATGTAGGATGTTAATGCAAACTTTTCCCCATGTGTCTCTTTAAAAAGATTCTCCAGTTTTAATATATAAAATTCAGTGTTTACACCAGTAAATCTTTCCAGATTTTTATGTTGATATTCTACCTGGCTAAAATGCACAGCATTCACATTTTTCTTGTTTTCTTTTTTTTCAATATTGGAATGGCTTTCGTCAATGCTTGTAATGCATTGATGTTTATTATCAAGGATATTTTCCAAATTCATATCCATATTTTCATAATTTTTTTGTTTCTCACAGTCTAAATGATCAACTTCGATATTTTTTTTTATCAAATAACTGCATCGAATTATTGATCATTTCGAAACTGTTTTTAAACACTCCATGAGGTTAGGTTAGGTTACACGGGCAGCCGTCACAACGACGACTCACTTGGGTCCTTATAGCGGTCCCTTTGTGATACCCATAGCCAGTGACAGGAGTCAGCCAGTACCCACCAGACTATTCCCCCGAGGTCACTGCAGCCTCGAACCACCCCGACTCCCTGCAGAACAGGGAGATCGATCTCAGTCCCACATTGGACAGATCGTCCAGACATGGCAATTCTGGTCTCCCAAAATGCCTAAACCTGATGCTCCCCAAACCGGGGCATTGGCAGAGAAAGTGAGACACCGTCTCCTCCTCCTCCTCATCATGACAACTCCTACAGTAGTCGTTATGCGCAAGACCCATCCTCCTAGCATGAGTCCCTATCGCCCAGTGACCCGTAATGACCGATATCACCGTTCTCATCCGGTCCCTACCGAGACCGAGAAGTACACGCGTTCTCAACGCGTCATAGCCAGGCCATAGAGTCCTGGCCATCAAGCAGGTAGGCTCCCTCTGCCATCTGCCCTGAGCCCTTCTGTACGACTCCCCTCTGATGAGAGTCCTGCAGCGGGCCATTGAGGTGCCAATCAGGCCGTCGATGAACGGGTCATCCAAGAGACAGCCTCGTTTGGCCAGACCGTCCGCAGTTTGGTTACCCAGGCATCCACTGTGCCCTGGTACCCATGTCAGCGTTACACTGGAATGTTTCGCGATCTCATTTAGAGACATCCGGCATTCCACTGTTAACATAGATGTCGTAAAGACACCAGCCAGAGCTGCAATGACAGCCTTGCTGTCCGTAAATATACATATATCCCTCGATATACGATAGTACTTCAGCCAGTTTGCCGCCCGCCTTATGGCAGAGATTTCCGCCTGCAGCACACTGCTACCATCCGGCAGCCTGAAAGAGACCCTAATGTCCCACTCCTCGATGAAGAAACCTCCACCCACTCTATCGCCCATCCTGGAACCATCGGTGTAGACCCGCAGGATCGGTTCCAGAGATCGCGTATTATCGATCAGCTCATCATCATTACCATGATGAACTGTGAACAAAGCACCGAAAAAGGGTTCCGGAGTGCAATAGTCCAGCCCCGCCAGGTCATATGATGCACTAAGCAAGATCCTGGCATGACCATAGTTCCGCGAAGACCATAGGCCCACCGCCCCCAGTCTAATAGCGGAAGTCAGGGCCTGTTGTTCGGCCATGATGTCAACCGGCAGCCAGTTCAGTATAGTAAACAGCGCCTTCGTCGGTGTCGAGCGGAGTGATCCCGTGATCATCAGCGCCACCACCCTATATACTTTCTCAAGCATCCTGCAGTACCGTCCCCTTCCCATCGCAGGCCACCACACTATGACCCCATAGAAGAGGATCGGTTTTACCACCGCCTCAAAGATCCATTCGACGCCCCTGGGGCCAAGGCCCCAACTTCTGCCCAAGGATCTCTTGCAGGTGTACAAGGCCACAATGGCCCTATCAACCCTCGTTCGAACGTTGAGTTCCCATGATAGTTTGCTATCGAGAATTACGCCCAAATATTTGGCATTGTTCGAGAGCGTCAGCTCCGTGCCATTTAGCCTAGGAAGTTTAAAGTTGCCAACCTTGTACTTCCTGGTGAAGAGTACTAACTCAGTCTTCTGTGGATTGACGCCAAGTCCACAGGAGGTGCTCCAAGAGCTTAGAATCTGCAATGCAGATTCCATGCAACGGGACAGTGTGTCCGGGTGTTTACCCATGACCGCCACCGCCACGTCATCCGCATACGCGACGGTTTTTATCCCCAGTCTGTCGAACCGACTCAACAAAGTGTTCATCGTCAGGTTCCATAGTAGAGGTGACAGAACTCCACCCTGCGGGGTGCCCCCGTGCACAGATCTGCACACATTGGCCGCACCCATCGTGGATTCAATGATCCTACTGTCAAGTAGATTGCCAATAAATCTACAAGTTACATCGTCAACACCCACCTCCCTCATCGATTCCAAGATGGAGTTGGGTCTGACATTGTTAAAAGCACCCTCAATGTCCAGAAAGGCCACAAGTGAGTATTCCCGAAATTCAAGGGATTTCTCAATGTAGCCTACCAGTGAGTGAAGCGCCGTCTCCACAGATTTGCCCCTGGTGTAGGCATGCTGTGATGAAGAGAGCAGATGTCTAGGAATAGACATCCTCAGATGAATGTCAATGACCCTTTCCAGGGTCTTGAGAAGAAATGACGACAGGCTGATTGGCCTGTAGTCCTTAGGTCTGGTGTGGGATGTTTTCCCTCCCTTTGGAATGAAAACAACCCTACATCTAGTCCAACTGTTGGGAACGTACGAGAATCTAATACATTCCGTGTAAATAGCGGACAGCCAAGGAATCAGAAGCCCCGCATTCTTTTTAAGGTCGGCCGGAATAATACCGTCCGGGCCAGGAGCCTTAAAGGAGTCAAAGCTCCTTATCGCCCAATTGAGCCTATCATAGCACAGGGACATGGACACGGGTCCAGGCTCTGATAAGCAATTGATATTCCGTGGTGTTGGAATGGTATTGCCAGGAAAGTGTGTGTCGATTAAGACCCCCAGCGCCTCCTGACTATTCGTAGTCCAGCTACCATCAGCTTTCTGAATGTAGCTTGGAACAGCCGGGCAAGAAGCCATTATTTTGCGCAATCGGTTTGTCTCAGAAGAGCCTTCCACTCCACTGCAGAAGTTTCTCCAGGCATTCCGTTTCGCCGATCTCACCAAATTCTTGAACCTATTCAATGCCGACTTATATTCCGCCCAGTTTCCCAGACGTTTAGCCATATTGAACAACCTACGACAGTCCCTGCGGGACTGTGCAATCTCGGGGCTCCACCACTGTGGTCTGCCCCCCTTCCTCCTAACCACCGGCCTACAGGCCAGTGCCGTTGCTCGACGCAGTGCCCCCGATAGGAACTCCACTGCCATTTCAGTCTCCGTAGTGCCATTAATGACAGGGACTGAGCCCAGAGAGTCAGCGAGTAGACTAGCCTGATAGTCCCACTTCGTCCTTCTCCTATTTACAAAAGTACACTCCCCCAAGGGGGGTGAACCTAATTGAAACTCAACATACCTGTGGTCCGAAAAGGAACAGTCATTTGAGACCGCCCAGTTACTTATTAATTCGGAGTGTTCCGAGCTGACCAATGTCACATCGAGAACCTCCTGTCTATTAGCTACAATGAACGTGGGTTCCGCGCCTATGTTTGCTATTTCTAAATTACTGTTACAGATAAAGGAAAATAGCGACTCACCTCTAGTGTTGGTGTTAGAGCTGCCCCACGTGATGTGGTGCGCATTAGCATCAGCACAGATAACCACCGGGGTACCCATGGAGCCAGCTTTGGTGACCAGGCCACGAACAAGCCTATTGGGTGGCTCATCAACCTGGTCATGCGCCATATAGCCCGAGACGATCCAAATCGACCTGTCGCCCGTCTCTAGGGCCGCTGAAGTTGTGTCTTCATCACTGAAATCAGAAAGAATGAAGATATCCAACGTGCTTTTAGCCAGAATACAAGATCTAATTTTACCTGTTCCTTTGGCATATAGGAGCTTATAGCCCTTAAGGTTTAATCCGCAAACCCGATCCTTGTGGATCCATGGTTCTTGGATCATTACTAGCTCCTCCTCTCTCTCTACCACTCGGAGGAGCAGTGCAGCAGATGCTGCCTTAGAGTGGTGAAGGTTTATCTGAGTTACCTTCACCATGTCCAGTATTGACGACCGTGACATTGGCGTCCTCCTGGTCTGATTCCAGGAGGGCGTCCTCATCAGCCAATTCACCCATGCGCTCAAAGAGGTCACCCAGCATGTCGGAGACGGACGGGGTGTCTTCCTTGTCACATGAATGAACGGAAGCGTCATTCGTGCAGTCCACGGACTGCGTAGGCTCCGCAACCTTCGGAGCGGGATCGCCCTTGTCGTCACCTCGGTAGACACGGAGCAAGATGGTACTAAAACCATAGTAAATCTTGCCCTGTTTCTCCCTCAGTGGTTTCAAGGAGTCCTGATTCAGGACTACGATCGCCGTTCTTGATGATCCTTCAGCTGCTGAAACCCTGACAACTTTCCAGTTATGAGTGGGAAGTTGCGGGTTGCAGCACTGGATGATCTTCAAGATTTCCTCCGGCGCAGATGGTTCCGCTGGGATGGTGGCGATGGATCTAGGTCTCCGTGGTATCTCACTCACCAGAACCACGTCGAGCCTAGCACCTTCCCATATTTCGCCAATCGCTCCGATGGCAAGCTTCAGCAGAAGCGCCGAGCGCTCGTCCACGCATGCCATCAGCTTCACGTGACCCTGGTACCAGCCAGCATCGTCACATTGCGGGGGTGCTCCTGGATTCTCACTGAGGATCTTCCAAAAGACACCCATCATTTGCTGCTTCACCAAGTCCCACCTAGAGTGGGAGATGGATCCATCAGCAGCACCTCTATCTATAATAGCCCTGACAAGGTGGTCTTTAGCCACCTCACTATAGGATCTATTGGTCGATTTTGGTGCATATTTGGGACGTTTAGTCCCTGGTTGCTGTCTAACGGCTGTCGCTTCTTCCTCCGAACGTTGCCGTTTAGGCATTGCCTTCGCAGGGGCAGGAGGTGAAACGCTCTGAAGCCCAGCAATAAGGGCCTTAGCCCATGTCAATGAAGCTTCCTGTTCTGCAGAAAGCTCATTGGCATCTTTGGAGCCTAATAGCTCGATAACACGCAAGGCGGCACGCCTTGAGTTGGATGCCCTCTTGGAAGGGTTTTTATGCCGAGGTGTCTTTTTAGTGACGCCGGAGTTGGCGGGGGGAGGTGCAGAGGTGGGACCGGATGTAATCATCTCTTTCCCCCTTTGCACAATAGGCATATGGGAGGCTGCTTTGTTGGACGACTTAGTCATTTCCAACTTGGCAGCACCCGAAGCAAGGGGTTTATCCGCTTTGGCGGAAAGGGCTATTGCGGCCTTTGATGTACTTGGCGCGAAAGACAGAGGTACATCGCCGCTGTTAGGTGCCGAGGCTGATACAGCCACCGACGGGGTCGTCTTCGTCTCGTTGTCCTTATCATTAGTCCTTTTCGTGTCCAGTTCCGTGCCATCGTCAGTGAGTTGTTTGTTGCGTTTTTGGTTTTTTGTGTTAAGAAGAGAGTTCATTGTGCTTGTTGGTCCCACGAGTGTAGGGGAATCTGGAGGTCCGCCACGTCATAGCCCCCAATAACGCGGTAAGGGCGTAGTCTGTTTGCTGAGGTGCCCAGGTATCAGCAAAGCTCCGTGATAATACAGTCGGTAGCCCCTGACTGCAAACCAACCGATAGGCACGGGTCGCATAACACCTCGGTTTAGGGGATGGATAACCTTTCGTTGCCAAAGGCCTTTAAGTTCCCTGCCTTCATCTCGGGAGTCACCAGATGCTGGCATCATACCCGGACCAAGACACAAACCACAGCCAAGGCTTAAGCCACCACATCGCTTCAAGATTGTTATCCATAATGGTGGTGGCACTCCATGAGGAAGTCTTTTTAATTTTTTATTCCATGATTCAGTGACATTTGATAAATTTTGCTTTGTATTTGTTTCCAATACATCACTGATTTTTTTTTTATTGCATGGATGTTTTCGTTTACAACGTTTAACAAGCGTTCCGGGGGAGACACGCTGTTGAAAAACTTTATTGTAAGATATTTTTATATTTTTTCTTTTGTAGTTTGTTAAAACCTCCATAACGCGAATAAATCGCCCAAGTTTCAACTTTCTACCTTTAAGTTCGTTTTGTTTAATATCTTTGAAATAAGTTTCAATTGGACCATTGCTCACTCTTTTATTATCATCATCAATAAGAGAGCCTATAATATTTGACCACATTGGAAGAAAAGCAATATATTTTTCTAACACAAAATTTGCCATTTCGGGACAAAACAAAATATTTTCATTCGCTTTTTCTTCCGTACAGTAGTCAATGTTTGGTTTGTACTTGTTAAATAAAATTCGGAATGGACTATGGTTGGATATGTTACCGATATTTTCTTCATTTTTATTTATAGTATTTCTTACATTATCCTCATCCCATTCTAATTTTATTGAGTGGTCTTGTGTTTGTATTGCAGTTTTTAAATATGACAATGCGTCATGAACTTTTTGTACATATTTTTTTGTGCACAGTACAATACATAGACGTTCAAACCACTTTAAACATTCAGATATATGATTTAAATTAAATACAATGCCAAATGCTTCTCTTTAAAATTTTCTTAGTGTAACATTAGATAATGAAACGACGTTGTCAATATCTTTACAAATAATTTTTGAATAATGACTTACACAAAACTGTATACAGACAAAAGGTAAATTTCTTTTTTGCTTATTTGCAGCATTAAAGCAGGCATTTAAATAGTCTAAGACGCTATTCATTTCATTTATTTCTTTAATTATAGCTCCTATAATAGCGTTTTATATTCTATAGTACACCTACTTTCATATTCTATTGCGTTTTTGCCTTGACGTTGCCTCTAAACCCCTTAAAAATTAAATCCCAGTTTTTACTGACCATTTTGGAGGAACCCAGATTTCTGGAAAACTGGCCCGGCAATTTTTTGCACGGAAAGCGTTTTATATTCTATAGTACACCTACTTTCATATTCTATTGCGTTTTTGCCTTGACGTTGCCTCTAAACCCCTTAAAAATTAAATCCCAGTTTTTACTGACCATTTTGGAGGAACCCAGATTTCTGGAAAACTGGCCCGGCAATTTTTTGCACGGAAAGCGTTTTATATTCTATAGTACACCTACTTTCATATTCTATTGCGTTTTTTCCTTGACGTTGCCTCTAAACCCCTTTAAAATTAAATCCCAGTTTTTACTGACCATTTTGGATGAACCCAGATTTCTGGAAAACTGGCCCGGCAATTTTTTGCACGGAAAGCGTTTTATATTCTATAGTACACCTACTATCATAATCCTGATAATCCCTACTATCATAGTACACCTACTATCATAATCCTGATAATCCCGATTTCTGGAAAACCAGAGTTGCTTCCTTGACGTTACCTCTTACCCCCAAAAAAAGAAACACCAAATTCGTTTTTATTAATATGTACATACTTTATATTTTTTATTAAATATTTATGATTTGTCTCTTTATGATAAAGAAGTCTTTTTTTATTATAGTAAAAATGTTTGTTTTGAATTATAAATACACTTCATTTAATTATTTGAATACTTTTATATATATATATTAGATTTTTATTATTGTTAACTCATTTTTTACTCCATTTTTGCGTAATTATTTGCTTTAAATTACAATTTCTCATTTTTATTCGAACACCCTAATTCTTAGATTCCTAAATTTTGAATTCCCAAAAGCAAAACACCCAAAAGCATTAAATTCCCATTTTCAATTCAACTCCCAAAAGCACCAATTCAATTTTGCGTTTTCGTGGATAACTTTCGACGCTATCTTTGGGAATTCCCAAAAGCAAAACACCCAAAAGCATTAAATTCCCATTTTCAATTCAACTCCAAAAAGCACCAATTCAATTTTGCGTTTTCGTGGATAACTTTCGACGCTATCTTGGCGCACGTGTAAAAAAGTAAAAAACTGATAATCAGCTGTTACAGTATATTGAACCACGGGTTGGTTTAGTTGACATCGATAAAGTGCTTTTTTTCTAAATTAATTTAAATAACTACAATTAAAAAATTATCGAGTAAAATTAATAACAAGAACATACATATATTGAAAAACAATTGTTAAAATGAAGTTACGTTTCAACTCTTTCGACATTGTATGCGGGGTTACAGAACTGCAGTCGTAAGTTAAGCAAAACTCACTAATAATAGTTATTAGGCACATATGTACTACTAAAAATTGCAATTGATTTAATATTTAATATATTAAGGCAAGATTTTGGAAGAAATGCATGGAACAGGTTTTACAAAATTTGGCTTAAATCTATCTTACCAAAGCAGCTTCAAACAAAAAAATTTACATAGAGTGATAGAACATTGAGAAAAGTTCACGGGGCACATAAAAAAACCAATTGTACCCCCTCTGGAACGAAAAAATCCAAAATTAAAATTTAAGGGGGCTGAGAATCGTGAGTCCCTCTGGATCTAGAAACCGCTCCTAAGCGGTATGAGTGGGTACTCAAATTAAAGCTATTTGTGCAATAAAAGCGAAAAGAATAAAATTTAGGGTAGGTGGGACTTTTGGGGCGCTCTGTGGCAAAAAATGCCTCCCCTCTTATATCTTTTTGTGGGCACTTAAAGATAATTTGCTAAAGATTGTAAATATTTGGTTTTTTTTTTAAATTTGTATGTGGTTTTTATAAAAAATTTTAAAAGTATAACAAATACGGACTTCGCTAACTAAAGATTCTTTGCATCTAAAAGCTTTAAGTAGTAGTAGTAATCTACAGGGGAAAATAATGAACGAGTACAAAAACAAAATAAATGGTGGTCTAAAAAAAAAATCTCACGATGTTAATTCTAAATAAAACAAAGTTTTCAGAGAATTATCTTATTATTTTTTATTATAATAGAAGGACAATTATGTGTAAAACAAATTATCGGCAAATGCTCGCCGCATCTTCGGTGGCATACCTCTATTCGATGGTCCATATTGTTAGTGACTAAGACATAATTGAGGTTCAATCTCGTTAATGTGCCGAATTGTCTTATCCTCTAGCTCTTGAATTGTTCTTGGCTTGTTGACGAACACTTTTTCTTTAAATATCCCCAAAGATAGAAGCCAACGGTGTCAAATCACATGATCGTGCCGGTCAATTAACATCGCTACGACGTGAGATAACACGGCCATTGAATTTCTCGCGTAAAAGAGCCATTATTTCGTTAGCTCTGAGACAAGTGGCATCATCCTGTTTGAACCACATATCGTCCAGATCCATATCCTCAATTTCTGGCCACAAGAAGTCCGTTATAATATCGCGATTGGCGAACACGGTAACTGCTTGGCCGACGACATTTTCGAAGAAGTACGACCCGATGACGCCGCCAGCCCATAAAAGAACTGGGCGAGCATGCACAGGTATTTTCACATTTTCTTTAGCCCCAGTTTGCTGAAATTTGCGCAAAATTCTCCCGATTGTGGACACATTCATTTGGTCAATTATGCTTACCATTGTGTACCTCTCCATGGATGAATTTGTCAAACACTGAAACAAACAAATGTCAAATTAATTTGGTCAAAAAACTTGCCGTTAAGGCGTGACTCACAATTAACATCGTGTATTATGGTTGGACCACCCTTTACATATTTGCAATCGTGGGCAATTAACCTATAATTTGAGTACCCACACATACCAGTAAGTGGGCGGGGCGGTTTTTTGGATTCATGTAGCTAAGTTTAGGTAAATTTGGGGTGTTTTTTTATTCTTATCGGGTGGCATATATATTTTTCGTATGCACCGTAAATTACACCAGCCAAAAATAAGAAGAAAATATATGGATAAGTCTGGGTAACACAAATTTTTCGAGTTATAGATTAAAAAAACTCCAGTTTGCTTTGATAAATATAAATGGTAAAAAAACTGTCCCACGAAAACTTATACTTACTTACATTCAGATTTCGTTTTTTTATATATAATACAAAAAGAGCCATAATTAACTTGTAAAACTAATGGAATATTTTATTCATTTTATTAGGGTGTTCAATCGATAAATTTTTGTTCGATTAATCGAACAATTTTAGACGATTAATTGTTCGTATAATTTAAAATTAATAATTTCGATTAAAGGATTAATCAAAGAATGTATACCGATTAATGGAATAATAATAATATATAGTATTTCTGTTAAATGCATAATTTTTTTAAAGTTTTAAGTCGAATAAAAAACCAAATGTATGCGTCCGTTGGAATTAAAAAAAAAGTCATGTTTAGTCAGTAATTTAGGTTATATTTTTTCAACAGAATTTTATAATTAATTTCACAAAAGAAAAAACGATAATTAATTTCACAAAAGAAAAACTAGAAATCGAAATGAAGTGAGATTGAAATCGAACGATAATTTAAATGCAAATTCTATTTACAAAATGAAATGAGTTACTCGTGATTTCAAGTGTTCTTCTTGCAAAAATTATAGATACCTAAAGAATGAAGTAGACAAAATAGAACATTTTTATGAATTTTCATTACAGGGTCGTTTTTAAAATTTGCTCGATTACGCCCGTATTTTTAACAAATAGTTCATGCGTTTCTTCCTTTGAAATGAGTTTGGTTTCAAAATATTGTACGAAGAATAACTAAAAACACTATGGAACAAATTTAGGTCAGTAAAAGTTAGGTCGATTCTGTGAGTGAGAGGGGTGAAAATAGAGGCTAAATTAGAAGACTCGTATCGCGGCGTTTGTTTATGTTAGTTCGAACTTTTTTTTAATCGACCTTTGCAGTCAAATGCCGATTTTCAGCATATTGTTTATATGGTTTTTTGCCTATAACTCGTCGACTAATTGATATTTTTAAATCTGTAAAGGCCAAATTATTGCTAGAAACCTGTGTGACAATTAAAATTTTTTAAAAAATTGATTTAGAAATTTTTGTGGTGCTTATGAAGCAAAATGTTGGAAAAATTATTTGTTTTTCATGCTTTTTAAAAATATTTTCCACAAAACTAAGTCTTTTTTGCTTTCTGTTTAATCTATAATATGCTTCTCAGTTTCTTCAATAAATTACATTTGAAAAGAAAACAATCATAATAAAAAATTGCGTTTTCCAGCTTAATATTAATTTACTTCTCATTTTTTATGTACCAATTTTGTTCAGTGTTGGTTTTGAAGAAACATTTAAAAAGAAATCAAGGCGAATTCATACAAGGTGGTCTTATTTTAAAAACGGATACAACACTGTAAAATACTTTAACGTTGTGTCAAAATTATACAACACTGTAGTAAACACAATAGCTGTGTAAAAAATATATGTTGTCATTTTTCATTTTGTTTTTAATTTTAAATCGTGTTTTGTGGAATGCAATAATTAAAAAGTTTGTGCTTAGAAAACTTCATTTGCAAGAAGTTTTGCTTTTTTCTAATTTAAGAAAAGTGCAGATAAAGCAGACCGTTTGCTCATGGAATCTTTTTTTTAAAAGCTTTTATTGTATGCACGAGCAAAAGTTTTAAATTTCATAGTTATTAGAACTCAATGGAAAAAAGAGTTATGTTTATACCCACATCACAAAAGTGATGTGGGAATCTCATGAAGAGCGTTTTTCATCTTCGACGAGTTCATTTTTAAATCGTAAAAGATTCCTCGCAAGGGAGAAACTGTTACACAAGCTGATTCCTCTGTGAGATACTTATACAACACAGCGAAAGACGCTTATATTAGGCATTTGAAATGTGTGTAAAGATTATCTCAAGAGTCTTTCAGAAAGCATGTCATTAGACTCATGCAGGGATTATTTTACAACTCGTGAAATGCTCAGCCGAACAACTGAACTATTTTAACAATAGCACCAAGCGTCTTTTTCATGTCAAAACTTTTTATGTTCATACAATAAATAAGAAACAAATCTTTAGATCGGTAATTCAACACCACCCGGTTAGAAAATCTTATTTGAAAGATCCTTAACACTGAGTCTTCACCTGAGATAATATCTGATATAATATGTGAGAGAACGTCGGCAGAATGAGAGAACAAATTTCTTCATGTTACTCTTAATCTTAAACAAGGGGAACACGTATCTTATAAGATTTCATAATCGAATGATTCTCGCACAGTAAACTTGTGTCGTTTTTATTCTTTTTTTTTTAGTTTTTTCTTGTTTTTAGTTAAAAATATTGTTTTTTAAACACTTATCACAAGATTTTCACTATTTGTACAAAAAAATTTAACATTTTAATAAATGCGTGTTATTATTGTTTTTTATGTATGCATGTATGTGTATTTTTGACAGCTCATCCTATAAGATTTCTCATAACAACTGTCTTATAAGATTTATTATAATATTAATATTAACACTATTTGAGAGTCTACACGTAAGACAATACTCTCTGCGATTGAATTTGACATTTGCTGATATAAAAATCTTATATCTTATCTCAGGTGGAGACCCTATGTAAGGCGGTTTGTTTTATTGAAATTGTTTTGACAATAGAATTTGCATGTTTAAAAAAAAAAACGCTCTTATTTAGGAAGCTCAGTATTATGTATATTGGGAGTCGCAAAAGATTAATTCGATGATGGTTTGACGAAAGATGAACAAAGTGTAGCATTACAGTTTTTGTACTCTTGAAATAATTATGAAATGATTGTTTTAGGACTTGGTTAGCATTCCACAGATAATCATCTGAAGACTCTTTTAGGAGTTGTATATTAAATACAATCGCCTACCAAACAGCCTATGCTAGCTGGGATTCGTTTGTGTTGATGTTTGTAACACCTTCAAATATTGGTCTTAGACAATCCTTAAGTATGCTCTTAGAATCACTTTCTGAGTCGATGTAACGATGTTCGTCAAGCTGGAAGTACTCCACTTCCTTCTTTCTAGCTTGTTGGTTTTGCGTGCATTTGTGTGCTTCATTTTTAGTTTATAAATTATAAAAAAAAAATCTTGAAATTTAATTTGAATTTAAATAAATATTTAAATAGAAATGTCAAAAAAGTAACGGCCTATCATTTTGACATATAGTTAGTTATCAGCTGTTGCTTACGTAGCAAGCCAAGGTCACCTTGTATGAATTCGCCTTGAAAGAAATTATAAAAATATGGAAAAAAATATCATTTTGAAATGTAATGCTAAGTTTACACTTAGGTTTTTAAACGCGTTTAAGCAAAATGTTGATTTAGCTAATCAAAGCCGTTCACATTACATTTGAGATGATTAAGATGACAGATGATTAAGAAAAAAACACAACAAACAAATTTATATTTCTTTAAAGTATTAAAAATGGATAAAAACACTTTTATAAATTTATCAGAAGATTATTTTAATCATTTTAATGATGAAATTGTGAAAATTTATGAATTTGTTAAGGAAAAAAATAAAAACATTAAGCAGAAATCTTGGCCGGTTTTACACGATCATGATGGCGATTCTACATTTGAGGTATGTTCAGTGGATTCTATGTGATTTATGAAGTGATTTAGTTGTAATCATGTCAATTTGAAGTGATTAACAAATAACTTCAACGTATGTGTAATCATCTCGATTTTGAAGTGATTAGAGCTTAATCACGTTCGAACTGCTTAAACTAGTTTAAGAAGCCAAATGTGAACATACTATTAAAGGGTGTTTTTTTAAGCCCGATAGAACTTGAAATTTTAAAAAATAACACAAAAAATTAAATTGTATCAAAATTTTTTTTTTATTCGAAAGATCAATACGTGACATTAACATTTGAAAATGATTTCGGGCATATGGGCACCGCGGCTGTTCTTGACGAAGCGCATTCTGGACGTCCAATTTTGGGCCACTTTTTCGAGCACTGCTGGCCGTATGTCACGAATAACACGAACAATGCTGGCCTCCAAGGCTTCAATTGTTGCTGGTTTATCAGCATAAACCAGTGACTTCACGTAGCCCCACAGGAAATAATCGAGAGGTGTCAAATCGCACGACCTTGGAGGCCAATTGACAGGTCCATTTCTCGAAATCAACTTATCGCCAAATTTTGATTTGAATAAGTCGATGGTTGCGTTCTCCGTATGGCACGTAGCGCCATCCTGTTGAAACCACATCTCCTCCGGATCAATGTCATCCATATTTTCAAACAAAAAATCATTGATCATGGTGCGGTAACGATCTCCATTGACCGTAACGCGAGCTCCGGCCTCATTTTTGAAGAAATAAGGTCCGATGATGCCACCAGCGTGAAAACCGCACCAAACGGTGCATTTTTCTGGATGTAATGGAGTCTGTAGGGTCTCTTGTGGATTGGTCTCGCTCCATATGCGGCAATTTTGCTTATTAACAAACCCGTTAAGCCAAAAATGCGCCTCATCGCTGAACACAATTTTGCGATAAATTGTCGTCTATAAGTTGCGCGAATCGACGACTGATTTTCAAAGTAAATTTGGATAATTTCGTAGCGTTGTTCAAGCGTGAGTCTATTCATGATGATTTGTCAGAGTATACTGAAACGATAAAAAAAAATATTTCATCAAAATTTAATTTTTTGTGTTACTTTTTACAATTTAAAGTTCTATCTAGCTTAAAAAAACACCTTTTAGTTAGGAAAAGTTCTTGATTTTTAAATCCCTAAGGTGAAAACTAACCTGTGTTATTTTTTTATTAAACATTTTTTGGAACAAAAAGTAATATATGTGACCCATTTAATTTTTATTACGCCTATTATATTTAAAATGCATCTTTATCCTTGAAAAAAATGAGAGCAAAAGTTTTTTTTTCCTGTAATTATAACTATTCGTTTTTAAATCCCTAAATTGAAAACTAACCTGTTGCACCGGTCTCTAGCAATAATTTGGCCTTTACAGATTTTAAAAAATACCAATTAGTCCACGAGTTATAGGCAAAAAACCATATAAACAATATGCTGAAGGTCGATTAAAAAATTGGAACTAAACATAAACAAACGCCGCGATACCGGTCTTCTAATTTATCCTCTATTTTCACCCCTCACTCTCAGAATCTACCTTACTTTGGCTTACCTGAATTTGTTCCACAGTGTAATGCTAAAATGTATTACCGTAAATGTTCTTCAACAACTTTACTAATTTACCACTTACACAGTGACTATAACATAGCACTTGAAGAAGATGCTCCACCAACAAAATCAAAGGAGGCTACAAGTGGTCCAATGAATAAATATTTTAAACAAGATACTTCGATCGATTCTCTAGAGGAAATTATTTGCAGAAGCATATTAGAAGATGGAATGTCTTGGTCACTCCACAAATCGATCCACTAAGACAAGATTTTTCGAAATTCGAATGTTTTGGGGGTAAGAAAAAGTAATAACGGAAAAATTCGGTAACCTTATATCTCCAAAACTAAAAGAGATGCAAAATAAATTAATACTTATCGTTGTTCTTTAGAAAAATAAGCGGACATGTGTCTGGTACTTTTTTGAAATTCGGCCCTATTAGGAAGTAAACGGGTAAAATCTGAATTTTAGTACTTTTTTGCCACCCCATCTATCTTTTGAACCAATAAACTTAGAAACAAAGTTAATACCACATTCGAAACTGATCAAAAAAATACGTAAACGAATTTGGTACTTTCTCGAAATTCGAACATTTAAGGGGTGAAAATCGTAACTATTTTTGGTACTTTTTTTACAAAACATTTCCTCCATTCATTGACATATTGAACAGTATACTGCAAGTTCAACAGACAGACAGATGGACATCGTTAAATCAACTTCGCTATTAACGTATGAATGTGTTATTCTTGGTACACTTCGTTTTTTAAATTTTAAACATTTTTATTTATTCACATGGCAGTAACATACTTTTTTTCGCAAAAATTATTTACGAGCTCGAATATTTGTACTGTGTACACTAGGATTTTCTTATATGTAATTTGTTTCCAATGTTTTTCTTGATTTTAAGAGTTGTAAAGATAAGTAGTACTTAAAGTAGGAAATGCAGGCCAGATCATCAGGAAACTTCATCCAAAGATTTTAGAAAAACTAAAGATATTATTCAACTAAAACTGTTAAGCGTATAAGAATTATAAGCAACAGTTTTACTTGTAACAATATCAAAGCTTAAACAAAAACATCAACAATAAACAGTGAGTTTATATTTTCTTATATTCCCCATTACAATTGGTTGGAATTCTTCCAACATTAATTGTAGTTGTAAGTTTGTTCCCTACAAGAAATTTATGAGTGAATAGTTGGTGTTAAGAAAATGTGACTATTCGCTCATTCATTTCTTGTAGGGTTAAGAAAAAACAAATTAAAAACAAATACAACTTGCTTTATTGTTTTCGCAAAAAATAAAACATGCTGCCAGAGTTTAGTTTTTTTAAGCCGTACACTTGCCAGATTATTGTCAAAGTAATTTTTGGGAATAAAAAATTTTTAATTTACAAGATTTTGTTTGTCGTGCTTCAACAATAAATTTCAGTTTTTTTATAAAGAATAAAAATTGAGAATTCAGCACGACAAACAAAATCTTATATGTAAAATATTAAGGGAAACGACGAGGGGAAGTGCAAAGTGTGCAAACGATGCAAATGCGTGCAAAAATACACTCATTTGCACAAAACAACAACATTAGATTAGAAACGATACATTGCATTTCATTATATTTACGGTCGGCTAAAGCGGCCTTTTGTATGTTTTAATATATATGTATATGTATTACATTTTTTGTATGTGCATTCTAGGCTAGGCTTATAATTTTTTGCGGACATATAAAAAACGTTGCAAACAAAACAAAAAACGGTGGGCATCATTGGATTCAGCGTACCCGAATTATGCTAAAACGCCGCACAGTGAGACAGCTCTTTAGTAACCGCGGCAAAAAATGGTTTTTGGCGTGTCGTCCAATTTGGATGAAATTTTCACAGTATATTAACAGATATATTAGTATCAATTCCATGAAATTTCAGCCTCATAGCTTTATTTTTTTTTGGTCTAGAGCAAGTCAAAATTGGGGGATGGCAACGCGCTTGAAATATGTTAGTTCAATATGTAATATTCAAAAGAATAAAAAAATACATAATTTTTTTTTTTAATTTTTTTTTTTAATTTTTTTAATTAATTTAGTTGTTGTGAATGAGTAGATGAAAAAATAAATTAAAAAAAAACACAAAAAAAAATTTCTTAACAACAGAATTGTGGTGTAAAAATTTAACATTTTGCATTTTCAATGGACTAGGAAATATAGAGCAGCCCCTCGCCCTAGGTGCACCCTTATATCAAATGAAAGATTGAAGTCTCAGCTTTCATTTGAAGTTAAGAACATATAGCAAAAGTTTGCAAAAGAACTTTAAAAAAAAAAAAAACTAAAAAATCCGCAACGCGCACATTCTGTCGCTATACGTAATAACCTTAAAATCATATTAAATTGTTGTTGTTTTTAATATTATTGATCAACAAATGGTAATTGCAATATATATTTATATTTAATTCACAATCTATTTGAGAGTGCAAGTTTATACAAGTTTATATAAAGTGTTAAAAACAAAATTTACAAGGTCATGGATAATTCAACAATTTCTTATAGTGCAATTTCTGATATTTGGATCGATAGCAATAAAGATATTGATGTTGTTGTTGGTGTCATATCAACAAAATTCAATGAAATGTCAGACTTAATTATTAAAAAATTTCGTGATTCTTTAATAAAATATTTCATACCAAAATTAAAATCCAAATGGAACAAATCTGGGCGCAAAAAAAGTAAATTTTTGGCTGATAATGAAGAATGGATTGCACAGCTTTACACCATATGTGAAGAAACTTTGGATGATGAACAACCAAGCACTTCGCTATATTGCCAATAGGTTTGTTTGCAATTTTTTTTTTTAAATTTTTTTTTTGCTACAGGAATGTTATCCGAAGGAGCGCAAGAAGCAATGAATAAGGAGTATAGAAACTGTAGGCTATTCCATTCTCGTAAAAATTCACGTATTTCTACGAATGAAGATGTAATGCACTATTTGCAAATATCATCAGATCCTTATATTAATTAATTTAGAATGAGAATGAATTTGAAAAAATTAGAATACCATGATGATGTTAAAAAATTATTGATAGAATGAAAAAAAAAATTGTTTTTTTTTATTGCATTTCAATGGGAGGTGGGCGTGTTATTGTAATTTTTGCATGAAACATTTTAAATGATATAAATTACAGTAATATCAAATTTGAAGGTTGTACCTAAAATATTTTAGAAAATATGGCACTTTTTATGTTGAGGTTGTATGGGTGGTGGGGGTAAAAGTGGGCCAAAGTTCAAAATTTTTTTCCGATAATATATGTAACAATATAACATTCAAGTATACCAACATTTAAAGTTATACTTAAAGTATTACGGACAATACGGCATTTTACAAATTTCGATTGTTTTTTTAAAAAACTGGAATTGTCTCAAAATTAACCTGTGCAAAATTTCAGAGCTCTACAATGACTCCTTGTATTTAATGCCGGCGTTGTCTCACTGTGCGCCGTGTGCCCGGCTTGTCTAAAAAAGTGTCAATTTCGAGCACAGTGTTATTATAAGGAAAATTTAAGTAAAATGCAGGAGAATCCTAGAAAGTGTCTGTACATCATACCACCGAAAATGAAGTCTTTGACTTAATTTCTCGTTTAAATTTTGATAAAAGTCCTGGAAGTGATGGTATAACGTCAAGTTGTGTTTTTGAATGAAGAGAAATCATAGCACGTTTATTAGCTTAAATTTTTAACTCTTCAATCACTTAATCGATTTATCCTGATGCACTTAAAACTCACAAGATTGTTTCGATTCCTAAGGGAGTTCATAGTAACACGGTTGATAAATTAAGAACTGTTGCAGTTTTATCTATCATAGACAAAATTTTTGAACCCATTTTTTTAATTATATCTGTGATGGTTTAGATAAAGGATTCAATGGAGTTGGTGCAATTTTGTATGATCTTTCCAAAGCCTTTGATTTTGTAAATCATTCAATAATGACTCAAAAATTAAAATTTTATGGTGTAAGAGGTGGTGAATTGTGTCTTTTCAAAAGTTATTTGGAAAATCGCAGGCAAAAGTTTAATGGTAGATGTTGAGTATGAAGTTCCTCAGAGAAGCGTGCTTGGTCATTTAGTATTAACATTTATCTTAATGATATTAATATTTTGGGTCTAAGACGAAGAATTTTTATGTATGCAGATGACTTATGTATACTTTATCATTATAAAGAAAATCTAGCGTTCAAAACATTTGCTGAACGGGATGCAGCACTAATTTCGGAGTTTTCAAGAATAAATAAATAAGTAATAAACTCTAGTAAAACAAAGCTAGTACGTTTTAGACATGTTAAACATATTAAACATGTTCGTTCAAAAATATCTCCAGCACTAGGATGAAAAACCCAAATTTATAATTTTTAATGCCCTTATTCAAAGTCATTTAAACTATCTTACACTTGTTTACGGATTCAAAAAGAATGCTGATTTAAAATCTCTACAAATTATTCAAAACAAATCATTAAAGGCTGTATTCAATCTTCCTCAATTGTATCCTACTTTGTCGCTTTATAAAAACGTCGGTAAAAAAGTGTTACCAATTTATGGTATTTACAAACTGCAGTTGTTAATATATGCTTTTAAAGTAATTCATTGAATTGGGCATCAGACGATTAGTTTTTCTATAAATCAATTAATATTTAACACAAGAAACAATTCGAATTTAAGGGTCGCTAGATGCCGGTTGGAAACCACCAAACAGAAAATTAAGTACAAAGGTATTTTGGAATACAATAATTTGCTTAAAATTTTAAAGGATTCTTTGTCAATATCTTCATTTAGAATTCAACTAAAAGGTTACCTTTTACACAATATTAAAATGCTTTTAATATAATAATTGCGTAACATAAATACTTTCTTACTTTTTTTGTATACATATGTATATATTTTTCATATATAATAAATTATACATATAAGTATTTTATAGTAATTATATAATTATGCCTTGTTATAATTGCCAACGTTGTCTCAACAAAGCCTTAATGGCGCTGAGACCATTATATAAATTGTAAAACATAATTTTGAAAAAATCGAGCAGCATGTGGCTGCAAGTGCGTCGCCAATCTGCTTCGGATGTGATAGAACTTCATTACCTTGATATATTGATGGAAAACTGACTGATCTGGAGAACGTTATTTTCTTTACTTTACTTTGCTCCATTGTGATTTTTTTTTACCGTTTCTGTGTTCTTTGTTTTTATAATATCGCCAAATGTCGGTTTGGCGTAGGGAATGGTAAATAGCTTCCAAATTCGTTTTCGATTTTTCGATCGACTTTTTTTATTTCGATTTTTGAAATGACTAATCAAAATCGTTTAAGATAAATTTGCAAACTTATACCTTAAATCACATAGGTATTTTGGCAAAATACTGGAGAAATTGATTTAAGATTTTTACAGTGGGTAGATATGATAACTGTTTACAATTTTCCTACAAAAAGTGAAAATGTGTAAATTTTGAGATGACCTTTTCCCTACGTTTCCACATGTAAGTAATCACTTGCAAGTAGAGTATACGTATTAAAGACCTGCACGAGTGGATCTGTAAGTATTGTTGAAACAGATACACCAGATATTTATCTGTTACTACTGATATAAATGAGAGAATGAGTGTAACTGATATTGTATGGTTTTGCTTTTGCCTACTCACCATATCTTAAAAACAAAAACAGTTGCTTATGGTTTTGGATTGAGTATGTCATAACATTTTTTTTTTGCTTACAAATATCTGTTGTCACCATTTCTCAAATTTTCCTAAATTCCAACCCTCGTAACATGTCTCCTGAGAAACCCGGCAAAATGTCCAATAGTTTTGGAATCTTCTCCCTTAGAGCTTTCAAATGATATCCCCAAACCCCATTCAGGTCTGTCCTAAGTGCCCCAAACTGAAGTTTTACTATTTTTAGTTTCCTATTTCCACCCCTCGTAACATGTCTCCTGAGAAACCCGGCAAAATGTCCAATACAGTTTTGGAATCTACTCCCTTAGAGCTTTAAAATGATATCCCCAAACCCCATTCAGGTCTGTCCTAAGTGCCCCAAACTGAAGTTTTAATATTTTTAGTTTCCTAAATTCCACCCCTCGTAACATGTCTCCTGAGAAACCCGGCAAAATGTCCAATACAGTTTTGGAATGCACTCCCTTAGAGCTTTCAAATGATATCCCCAAACCCCATTCAGGTCTGTCCTAAGTGCCCCAAACTGAAGTTTTAATATTTTTAGTTTCCTAAATTCCACGCCTCGTAACATGTCTCCTGAGAAACCCGGCAAAATGTCCAATACAGTTTTGGAGTCTACTCCCTTAGAGCTTTCAAATGATATCCCCAACCCCCATTCAGGTCTGTCCTGAGTGCCCAAAACTGAAGTTTTAATATTTTTAGTTTCCTTAATTCCACCCCTCGTAACATGTCTCCTGAGAAACCCGGCAAAATGTCCAATACAGTTTTGGAATCTACTCCCTTTGAGCTTTCAAATGATATCCCCAAACCCCATTCAGGTCTGTCCTAAGTGCCCCAAACTGAAGTTTTAATATTTTTAGTTTCCTAAATTCCACCCCTCGTAACATGTCTCCTGAGAAACCCGGCAAAATGTCCAATACAGTTTTGGAATCTACTCCCTTAGAGCTTTAAAATGATATCCCCAAACCCCATTCAGGTCTGTCCTAAGTGCCCCAAACTGAAGTTTTGATATTTTTAGTTTCCTAAATTCCACCCCTCGTAACATGTCTCCTGAGAAACCCGGCAAAATGTCCAATACAGTTTTGGAATGCACTCCCTTAGAGCTTTCAAATGATATCCCCAAACCCCATTCAGGTCTGTCCTAAGTGCCCCAAACTGAAGTTTTAATATTTTTAGTTTCCTAAATGCCACGCCTCGTAACATGTCTCCTGAGAAACCCGGCAAAATGTCCAATACAGTTTTGGAGTCTACTCCCTTAGAGCTTTCAAATGATATCCCCAACCCCCATTCAGGTCTGTCCTGAGTGCCCAAAACTGAAGTTTTAATATTTTTAGTTTCCTAAATTCCACCCCTCGTAACATGTCTCCTGAGAAACCCGGCAAAATGTCCAATACAGTTTTGGAATCTACTCCCTTTGAGCTTTCAAATGATATCCCCAAACCCCATTCAGGTCTGTCCTAAGTGCCCCAAACTGAAGTTTTAATATTTTTAGTTTCCTAAATTCCACCCCTCGTAACATGTCTCCTGAGAAACCCGGCAAAATGTCCAATACAGTTTTGGAATCTACTCCCTTAGAGCTTTCAAATGATATCCCCAAACCCCATTCAGGTCTGTCCTAAGTGCCCCAAACTGAAGTTGTTATAAGGATAAAACTGAAAAGGAATATTTGGCTATCGATAACATTTTATGTAATTCAACTTTTATTTTTGGTTTGAGATGTATGTGTATTTTATTTTTATATATTAATACAAATATATACTTAAATCAAAAACAAATTATAACCCTGCAGGAAATGTCACTAGTGAATCTGTACTGATTCACTATTGACACAGTCACCAGTACTAGTGACTTATTATACCCCAGACAATGTTATTTACTATAGACATTTAACATGTGCGTGTCATTGGAAATCTACTACTGACGTTGGTACTATTGACTAGGTACTGACTAGGTAGTTCCTTTGGGAACATATGTAACCATTGGAACCAGAGAATCACTAGTACATTTTAGTACATGTAGTCTACACTTTTGGTACGAATACAATTTTTTTTTATTATTTCTTTAACTTTTATAGGAATTGTACTTCTCAGTTGTTATTGATAAAATTGTTTTCGTATTAAAGCCAAATATAGTGGCAAATGTAGTGTAGTGTAGACACTTCGTTGACAATGTCACCAAAATAGTCGACAAAACTGGTGACTTGGAGACACTTGCACCCAGGTTTCCTTCAGGGAATCTATAAACAATTTTAAATTAAACAATATTAGTAAAAATTTCTTCTAAATAGCTTTGGGTTTCATTTTCCAGAAGTTGTTTAGCTTCTTCGATTGAGGTTGATTTCCATTTTTGTCGAATATGGATATATGGATCTGATGTGCACAACAAAATAGTAATAAGATCTTCATTAGTACAACATCTGGACATTTTTCTTGTGTTATGCTCGCGGAAGAATCTGTAGTCTTTGTTCCTTTTTTCTTGCGCTTCTTCAGATAGATCTCCAATTGGTAGCATATTGTGTTGAACTATTTGTTCCCCATGGTATAAAATTTTATGAACTGTGGTTGGCATATGTCTCCAAGAGTATTTTTTGTTATAAAGAAATGCTGTTTCATTTGCATACTGGCCAAATTTTTTTGCATTTATCTTTCTGCTACATGATATAACTTGTAAAATGATCTGGAATCGTCTTATTAATTCAAAATGTACTCCTGTGATAGATGCTGCAGTTTCTGGATCGGAAAAGAATCTCCTAGCAGTGTTTCCATCATTTGAATTTCCTTCTCCTTGTTTTGGCTGATCAATTATAAGGCCTAGGTGAAGGCATTTTTCTTGAATTTGTTTTTTTGTTTGCTTCCTTTTTTCCACATTTTCTTTGTTTTTTCTCACTGTTTCGCCTAACGGGCCAAATTCCAAATCATAACCCAATTTAAGAATATGCTCCATAAAACGAATTCTGGTATGAAGAGGGGACCCAAATTCGTATGCTTCATTGAAACTATTGTCTTGTGATGGGGGTTGGCTTAAATGACTTGATGTCTTTTGGCATATGGTACAGCTTGTCTAAGACTTTATTTCGGTTAATGGTTGTGCAACTTTTCCATCGATCATTGTAAGGAACATTTGAAAATTAATTTCAATGCATTGGTCATCAAATTTAAATATTGCCGGTTGAAGTTCTTTAATTTGATCTTTTATTTTTCGAACTTCTTCAGTTATGACATCTTTAGTTTCCTTTTTGTAAACAAACTTTATTGGTCTGCAATACTTTGTTGAAGAGGGAATTTCATTTTTCCATACATCCATTTCTGTAACTCTACTGGTTGACGGCTCTAAGCCAATATAAGTTTTTCTTAAACGTAATGGAACTAAAGATACCATGAATAAGTTAGCATCAGATGAATTTTCTGAATTACATTGCTTGTATTGTTTCTGACCAGAGCTTCCATCACATCCCCATTTAGTAAATAAAGTGATGCTGCAATTTTTAAGTTTTTTTAAACAGTCAGCATCAAGTTTATTTAATAATCGTTTTGCAGTGTGTTCGAGAAGAGCCTGCAATTTTACTTCTGCTGAACTTGAAGTTACACTAATAGCCGTTTGTGAAGGTAAGCACTCTTTGACAGAAACTAAATCTCGATATGCTGGAAAGATTCCACAATTTTTTTCATTGGTTCGCTTTCGCAGTTCTGTATACTGATTTTTTGTCAGTTTTAAATCCAAAAATAGTGCAAATGCTTCTTCTGGAGTAAATTTCATTTCTTCAGTTGGTGTAGGCATACTTTTTAAAATCCTCTTTGTGCGTTTAGGACTCGCTACCACTATTTTTTTCAATTTTTGCAATTTTTGTTTTCTTATTTTGCGTTGGTTGAATTTGATGCAGAAATGAATCCTTTATCATAATTTTCACGTAAAATATAACTGCGTGCTAGTTTTTTTTACCATTTACCTGCTCTTACATTTTTTTAAATTAAGTTGCAATTTTTAGGTAATTAAACTATGTAGTTTATGTTGCGGCTATTTACTAATGTTTAACCTTTTAACTTACTCAGAAATCTAACGTGTTAGTCAATTTATGTCGCCTATTCGTTTTGCAGCATCCGTTCACCCACAATAAGTTCATAACAATGGCAATACCTTTACCTTCTCCAAATTAATTGATAACCTGACGTGCTAGATAATTTATGTGGCCTGAACTGCTTTATTTGTCGAAAATTCTTTAAGATTCACCTTCTTTAATTTCAGTAATGTTTCCTTGCAGGACTTATTTTTTGAACCGAATATCTTACCTTGGGTCACAGAAATTGCTGTAGTTCGCAAGGCCGTATCCAGATGTGTGTACAATGGGTTATAGAAATGTAGGTTAGATTCTGGACTACAAGAGAGTATAGATTTTTTTTGACGCGTTTTGACGCTCAGGACTTAGAGTCTAAACACAATGTTTGCGGTGCGGTGCGATTTCTCGTTGCGGGAGAGAAAAATAAACATAATACAACGGAAGACGGCGACGGAAATAGTTGTCATTTTTTGTTTAAATTTTTATTAATTTATTTGTACATACATTTTTATCATGTTGTTTGTTTTCAATAATGTTGTGAACATAGCCAATTATTCAAAAACTATGGCAACATCAGAAAGAGAACTAGTATCAAAAATTGAGAGACACGGCGAATTAAATTCGACTTGTTGAGAGAGAAAGAAAGTCCGCAATGAAAATAAAATAGATTTTAATTTTATGCCGTTCCGCACTGCGGTTTTTTACTTCAAAATCGTATGGAAAATCGCACCGCAATAAATTATCGTTACATTGTGTTTGGACTCTTATGCTCTATAAAGTAGGAAATTTCCGGGAAATTTTGACATTTAAAAAAAAAAAAAAATTAAATAGTTCTAGAGGTCGCAGAGTTTAATGCTTTAAACCACGAATAGCTAATAAAATAAACTAATACACAAAACTTATTCTGTCAAAAAATCTTAAAAAACAAAAAAGTTATGAGCATTTCAACTTCAAAAATTGACTCAGAAATTCAAAACTATAACCAAATATTGAGAAAGTCCATTTCGGACCACCCTGTTCTCAATGAAATAGTTGAAATAGGGTTGAAATTTTTTGGCTCCCGAGGTTCACTAGTATTTACTTTCACATGAATAAAAAAATTTTAAAATCGGAGAACATAAAAAAAATAATTTTGGCCGCCTTCTCAAAATATGAACCAGTGTGCGCCACAACTAGCTAGGTATACTTAGTTTGTCATTCCGTGTGAAACTTTCTTATTATTCGAGCCCTAAAATAACGTAAGAACCAAAATCAATTTTACAGGAGAGAGTTTTTTTTTTATTTTAATTCATATAAATTTTGTATTTGATTTGTCGCTCACGATAAAATCAGGGACCAAAAATAATGGTTATTATTTTTTTTTTAAATTACGGGAAAATTCCTTTTATTTTCATTTGGTTATTTTTAACCATTATCGTTACATATATTTTATATTGGTTATCGTAACCAATTAAAGTAAAAACTATATCTTTTTGGTAATAAATAGCCATTACTTCAACAAAAACATTTTTTTGGTTACAAATATCCATTTTAACAAATAATCAATTATTTTGCTTACAAATAACCATTGAAACAAGTAATTTTTTTAACAAACTGTGTTGTTAAAAATTTTCTCGAGATATTTGTTTCTGTGCATATGTATTTATATCTATGATTATTTCCGTGCATTTATTATTTCGAAGACTAAGAAGAAGGACTGAATTTGGCAACTGTTGTGCGTGGGAGGCAATTCTAGACTGCTGGAATCACCGTCTATACTTAAAAACTAGTTTTTTTGCTTTTGCGGAAAAAATAATTACCCAAAGTTCGGATCTAAGGTTTTTGGAATATGGACAGAGAATTGAGAGAAAAAGGTGTGTGGCAAAATTGTGCTTTTTACATATCAGCATAAAAAATCGGAAAATTGATTGTTTGATTTTAAAATAAAATCTTACATATGGAAATTCAACCATTGGGACTTGTCTTATCGACATTAAATATTCTGGACAGATCATATAAAATATCAACAGCATTTTGTTCAATGAGATGTTTTTTAAATCAGTGAAACATTTGCTGATGCCTTCTTCAGGGACTTAAGCTTGTCCTTTACTACCCAGTAAAAACTTCGCCTACAAAATAATAATAAAAGCACTACTTTCAATTCTTCTGCACGAACCAATGAATTTTACAAGGGATGTCCCATAATGAACGCATTTAAAAGTAAGTCCTTATTTTTACCTACATACATCCAGAAATAAGTAGTTATAGAAGTTGTTAAAGAAGCAGTTATAGAAGAAAGCTACTAAATAATGAGTGAGAGAAGCTATTCATTTTGAAAAGTAAGCGAAGTTTTTACTGGGTAATTGCATCTGCTTTCTTAACAGCAAAGCTTAAATGCCGATTACAGGACGATCATTTTTAAATGGTGTGTGCGTCCATCTTCCTTTATAATCGCTTACACTGTGTTCAGAATGTAATCAATTTTTACCAGAAGTTTACATTTGGCAAGGACGTGCCAAAATTTTACTAACTTTTCCTCTTTAGCATTTGACTAAACTTGTATTCTTTCCTGTAAAGTGGAGCGTGGAACGCAACATTTCTGGGTGGCACCTAGTATGGACATTAAAACTTTTTATTTGTAGAGCCACTTCAGTAAACTTAAACATTTGCATTGTTTTCTTGCTCTTCATATTTACCTTTTGAAATTAGTATGTAAAGGAAATGTAAATAATAAATAGTCCTTAAGCTTCGTACAGACGATGGTAAGATCCTACAATATTGTAAGCAGGCGTTGTCAACAGCAATATTTTTCTGACAATGGTGCGATTGTCTGATGCATTAATTTTGCACTTCTGCAAATACAAATGAGCTTACAATGTTAACACAGTTGTAAGACATTTTAGCCAATTTTAATGCAATTTAAGCAACGCTGCTTACCAATATTGTAAGATCTGACCATCGTCTGTACGAAGCTTTACAAATTTTAAAAATTATACTGTTTTGGGACCCCATATACAGTTGAACTAGAAATAAAATTGCTGCCGACTTTAGGACAACACTTATCCTATAGTCGGCAGGTCATGAGATACTCAAAAGAAATCATGCCGACTACTGGGTAAACTCGTTTTAAACTCATTATCTGTTATCTCAGAGGCACGATTGATGAGCAACTTACTAAAATTTGAGTGTAATCCGAGAAAAATACTGATTTGTCAGTGGTCGGCACCCAATGCCGACCAAAGGAAATTTCGTAAATTTTTTTTCCTAATGTCCTAATAAAGTATTTACTTTTTGTAATTTTTTTTTACTTTTACGACAAAATTTAATAGACCTTTTACCTTTTAAAACTTTATGGTAGAATAATTTAAATAAATAATATGACTATTTGCCTTTTTAATGTGCTGTTTTCACAATACAAGTGATTGAACGTGTAGTAAAATTTATATGAAAAACACTGTGTTGTGGAAACAGCACATAAGTTAGCTCTAAAACTATTTTTTTTTAAACAAGGGTCACCGCACATGTTCAAGAACTTGTCACTCAAGACTTTAAAATTTGGCAAAACAAGGGTCACCGCACATGTTCAAGAACTTGTCACTCAAGACTTTAAAATTTGGCAAAAATACTCATCTTACTCCAATTCAATTATTACCAATATGAGTTAATTTTCTTGACAAACTTGATGCTATTTATAAATGCAAAAACCCGCATTTCTTATTTATTACCGTTTAAATGCAAAAAATGCCAACATTAGTTGCTCTTCCCATATAAAATTTTCGTTATTCTTATTTATTTAAGTTTTAATTCAAATGTGTCGACTATTGGTGCATGCCGAACTTAGGGGCTTTCACCCCAATAAGTAAATAGCAGTGTTGTTGTTGCTTGGCAATTTGTACGACCACAGAACGCGCAGCCTGTGTTTTGTTTTTGTAAATTTTTTGGTTGGTTTTTTTTTTCGCTCGAAATACATTCACGCTCTTTTTGGTTGAAATATAATTGAAAATAACGGCATCGTACAATAAGTAACTTATTGTATTCCATCAGTATCCACTAGTATCTGCTTTTGCGAAACAGATATAAGCAGATATGATACTCTCTTTCTCTTTTTTATCAACCCAGCGGGAAAAAGAAGGAGTAGGGAGGCCTTCTAGAAGGCCTCTGTACCCCTTCTTTTGGATGTACAAGGCCTTCTTGCTCCATTCCATACTCATACCTTTTTTACACACGTTGTCATTGCGGAGAAGGTCTTCCGCTCTCGCTTCTTCAGCAGGTACATAAGAAGGGTAACGGGACCAAAAAAATTGATTTTGCTTTTGCTTGTGCAAAAAAACAATACAAAAAATGTTACTCCTTCTCTACTCTCTTCTCATAGAAGCGAGTGTGGAAGGTGTATCTTATTTTTTATACGAAAGAGCCGAGGCCTTCTCTGAGGCCTTCTTTAGCAGTTAGATAAGAATAGTAATTGAATCAAAAAATCTTTTAAGCAGGCCTTTAAAAAGGCCTGAAGTAAGAAGGTCTTCTGAGTTTTCCCGCTGGGAACTTACATCACCTCTTTTACAAATAATATCAATATCAACTTATATCAGAAACACAAGACCACTCATCCATACGCATCGACTTTAGAAAACACACAGAAACTTGTACAAACAGATATATCTGTGCAGGTCTTTAATACGTATTAACAACGAAAAATCGAGGAAACAGCCGATTGGCTGAAAGTACTGTGAGTGTATTGAGTTTTTCGAAACGGGGGGTTAGAGGAACCAGTGTGATATGTATGTATGTACATTTCACATATTAAAATTGTGTTCTTTATTAAAATTATAAAAAAAATTCTGAATTTTAGTAATATTTTTTATATTTTTTATATTAAATGCATTTCAAAATATTGCAAATTAGTTAATGTATGGATAGTATTTTAAAGGATTATGAAAAAAGTACTTGTTCGGTGAAAACTGTTTCTTTGCTTAGTTACTATTAAGCAGGGACCCTAACAGTTATAAGAGAAACGAAAAAAAATCATTTACTTATAATTAGGGCAACCAAAAAAAAGCACTAAAAAACAGTTTTAAGCTCTTAAAAAAAGCGTTTAAAAACATAAAAATAAGCTGTTAAAATTTTAAAAAAAGCAATTAAAAAAAAAGCCCGACCGTATGATACCCAACACAACAGTATTTAAAAACAAGTTTTGAGAGTGTTTGGCTATATGAATAGGGATCTATCTATGTTTTAAATTTCATTAAAATCTGTTAAATAGTTACTGATGGACAGAAATTTACCCTATCTCCCCTCGTGGTCCTATTTTTTAAAAAATGCATACCTTACGTGTCCATATAAATATGGATCTATCTACATATGTCTTAAATTGCATTAAAATTGGTTTGATAGTGGGCACAAAGACCCTCTTCCGGATAGCAGCTTGTATGGGGGCTATATTAAATTATGGACCGATTCGCCCTTGTGCCAATTAGAATTCACGTACCAAATTTCATTAAATTATCTTTAAAATTGCGACCTGTACTTTGCACACGAGGTTACATGGACAGCCAGCCAGCCGAACGGACATCATTAGATCGACTCAGAAACTGATTTGATTTGAGTTGATCGGTATACTTTAGGACCAATATTTTAAGGTGTTTCTCACATCAGCACAAATGCATAATACCCTCTCCACTCTTAAGTGGAGCTACAATAGCATACAGAGATAATATAGGTTTTTGGGATGATATTGTTCAAGGGAAGCACAAAATATTACCATAACGTTAAACGATTTTTTTAACCAGAGTTGTTACAGCACATAAATGGTTGATTTTTTAGTATTTATAAAAAAAGTTGCACATAAAAATAAATAATAATCACGATTTTTGCAAAATATTATTAAATAAGTTTTTTTCGTATGAACAAAATGAAAAATTATCTTAAAATGACAAAATAAGTAGAAAAAAAGCCGATATCGCAAAAATAACTAAAAAAGCCGATATTGCCAAAATAAGCAAAAAAAAAACATTAACAAATAAAGCTATTTTTCTTTGTTTTTTTATGAGCGGAATTTGTGTTCAATCAAAATCTTTCTATCTTGTAAACCAAAAAATAAGCATTTGCTTTTTTTTTGTTTGCCCTACTTATAATCATTAATATTGATGAATTATAGGTTAAGGTTTTAACTAACAATTACACTGTGCTAGTTGCAAAATTAGACAAGCCGGGCACATGGCGTTTTAGCAAAATTCGGGTACGCTGAATCCAATGGTCCCCACCGTTTTTTTAGGTTAGCTCTTGTTTTCGAGATATACCGTTATTTCGAAAATGGAGGAGATTGCACAACATATATTCGCGTAACACAAAAACGGTTTAGTTTATTGCAATTACTAAAAAAAACCGAAATTCCGCAATTAAATTTCCTTTAAGAAAAGTAAAATTTTTTATGTTTGAAATAAATGATTAAGATGAAAAATAAAGTAGGGTTGGTCATAAATTTGACCCATCTTAACTACAACTGTTTTTTACTCACTTTCTTATTGTGGAGCTTCAATGTTAATAAAACATAAATTTTTTTACAGTTTTTTCCAACGTTTCGTAGAGTATTTTTCTACTTCTTCAGGGTGGCGTAAATTTTTTGCTTGAATAGAGCAGACGTCGTTATATCTGATCTAAAAGATCTAAATGCAACTGTAAACACTTTGTGCGGGTTTCTTAAAGTTGATGTAGTTGGTGGTGATATAGTTAATGCAATGTATATAAAGAAACGAAGAGCGGTATTAGTGAAGTTTAACTATATTCCTAAACGCGATAAACTTATTTCTGAATACTACAAATTTAAATCCCTGAAAGCGCCTGATGTTGTGGAAGGTGCTACCGAGACCCGAGTTAACTTAAATGACAACTATTCGTCCCTTGCTAATAAATAAATGAAGATGTGCTGGAAATTGAAAAAAGAGAAGAAGATAAACGGCTATGGCATTATAAATCCTGAAAACCTTTTGGCTAAAATTACTTTGCTAAGTGGGAGTGTTAAAATGCTTAACTATTATGAATGTATCAATTATTTTAATTTAAATCCCTTATAACCTTCTACGCTTAATGCTGGAGCAACTTCTTCTGTTTACTTTTCTTGTTTCTTTTTGAATGATCAAACTACGTCCATATTTTAGATTTTTTAATTTTTAATTTAATTAATTTTTATAATAATTTTGATCCTAAAAGTTTATGTAGTTAATTGGTAGGAAATTAAAGTTCATTTCTGGGAAAACCTATGTATACGACTTCTTTCATTTTCTTATTTACTTTATATAATTTAATTTTTTACAATTGATCCATTACAACTTTATATTATGGGTTGGTGTACAGTGGTGTTCCTTAAAATAGAGCCACCCTATCTTTTTGTATTTTCCTGTACTTATTTTGCTTGAGGAAACTGTGATATGCAAAAGTGTAACTGTAAATTTGTTTTTGATTTGTTTTCTTTATGAAACCGTTATTTTTATTAAAATTTTTGCATCAATATTTTAAAAAATTATGTTATTCTTCTTTAGTCTGCGATATTAAGTGTTCCTTAAAATAGAGGCATTACAAAAACATATTTTGTAAAAGTTGAACATTTTATTTTACGTAAGTTTATGTCCTTTTTATTAGAATTGAATGTTAATTCATCTAATTTGAATTTATAAAAATTCAGAATGGGTAGATCTAAACATTGTACCCATGAACGTAGGGAAATTATAAAAAATCTTTATAAACAAGGTAAAAGTCATAGAAAAATTGCAGATATTGTTGGGTGCTCAAAGAAAATGGTGGAAAATGCAATAAAATTTGAGTATAAAAGAGAAACAAGAGGAAGAAAACCAAAAATGACAGAGGCTTTAAAAAGAAAAATTTTACGCCACGTAAGGAAGGGTCGGTTTGTGACTTCTACCGTCTTAAAAAAAAAAATATAATCTTGACATAGCACCTTCAACTATACGAAAACTGTTAATAAAAAGAGATTTAAAAGCAAAAAGTGCAAGAAAAGTTCTATTCCTTAAAAAAATTCATTTAAAAAATAGGTTGCAGTTTGCTGAAGAACATGTGAACTGGCCTGTCAGCAAATGGCGAAATATTTTGTGGTCCGATGAGACAAAAATAAATTTATTTAACTCTAATAGAAGCAATCAGTGTGTACGAAGACCACCGGGCATCTTCCCCAATACACCATAAAAACAATTAAACATTGTGGGGGAAATATAATGGTGTGGGCATTTTTCTCTTACAGTGGAATTGGACCTATAGTACGGATTGAAGAAAGAATGGATGCTGTTTTTTATACAAGTCAGCTTAACGATTTTATGAAGCCCTACGCGGAATGCAAAATGCCCCTTCGTTGGGTGTTTCAGCAAGACAATGATCCGAAACACACATCAAAGCGGGCAAAATATTGGTTTGAAAACAATGGGGTGAAGATTTTAAGCTGGCCGGCTCAGTCACCAGACTTCAACCCCATTGAGAATCTGTGGCAAGTAGTTAAGGTAGCTCTTAAGGGAAAACATGCAACAAATAAAGATCACCTGTGGGCGTTGGTAAAAGAAGCGTGGAATAATATTCCAACTGAGACATGCCAAAAACTTGTAGACTCTATGCCTAAACGTTGATCGTCCGTAATCAAAAATGAATGATATACCACTAAACACTAAGGTAATTAAGAAATTATTGAAGTTTATTACTTTGCTCATCTGTTGCAATTTTGTTGTCTTTAAGGTATTTGAAGTCGATGGCTCTATTTTTTTTCACACATAAAATAAGAAATTACAAATTTTTTTCCATATAATTATATTTTTTAAGGTTTTTATCAAAAGATAAATATTGTTATTTAATTCTTATGTTGTTCAGTTATATAAAAATAAAAATTTAAAACTTTGTTCTAAAGATTTAGTATGCCATTTTTTTATTTAAAAATTTAACTTATGTATGTCCGTATGTATGGATGTATGTATGTATGTATATATGTATATATGAATGCATGTATGTATGTATGTATGTATATATGAATGCATGTATGTATATATATATGTATGTATGTGCCTACCCTGCAGGAAACGCCACTAGTGAATCTGTACTGATTCACTATTGACACAGTCACCAGTACTAGTGACTTATTATACCCCAGACAATGTTATTTACTATAGACATTTAACATGTGCGTGTCATTGGAAATCAACTACTGACGTTGGTACTACTGACTAGGTACTGACTAGGTAGTTCCTTTGGCAACATATGTAGACATTGGAACCAGAGAATCACTAGTACATTTTAGTACATGTAGTCTACACTTTTGGTACGAATACAATTTTTTTTTATTATTTCTTTAACTTTTATAGGAATTGTACTTCTCAGTTGTTATTGATAAAATTCTTTTCGTATTAAAGCCAAATATAGTGGCAAATGTAGTGTAGTGTAGACACTTCGTTGACAATGTCACCAAAATAGTCGACAAAACTGGTGACTTGGAGACACTTGCACCCAGGTTTCCTTCAGGGTATGTATACATGTATGTATCTATATGCATATATGTAGGTGTATATTGTAACGAAGTTCCGTTACATACTCATAATTATTATGAAGTTTTTATGTTGTATAATTATTATGAAGTTTATACATATATTTGTTTCTATATTGATTATCAATTATTATGAAGTTTATACATATATTTTTTTCTGTATGAAGTACATTTATTATCGTATTGAATTATTAATTTGTTTAGATTATTTTGGATAGTTTTTCCCTTAATTTAACAACAAGAGAAATGTTAAATATTGCTACATAGTTAAAGAATGTAAGTTAAAGTTATGTTAATTAAAAGTAAAAGAGTATGGTAGTTATAAGTATAAGAGAACTTAACAGCAATTAACGCTCACGCACACTTTAATAATTAATTGCATACATAGTATTGGTGACGGTGTTCGCTACTTCTCCGTGTAGACCGGTTGGTTATTGAAATGCTGACGACTACAACTTCAGTTGGGCCCAGACTGTGCTCGTGTGCGGTCAGTGGTACAAGTTTGTAACAGCTTTACTACTGACCACATACAAGCACAAATAGGTCCAATTCAAGTAGTAGTGTAGAGGGATACTACTGGTATGATACAGCCATAGTTCCCAGACACTTTAGTGGTAGTGCACAGGGGCACTAATGGCCATAGGTCCCAGGCGTAGTAGTGACTAATACACTAACCTTCTCATAAATCATTCCAATAAATGTTCATGACTTCCGAAGTTTAAGGGGTCTGGAACCAACCATTAACTAAGCACGACGTCGCGGTCAAATTAAAACGGAAAAGTGTAATTGCTGTTAACTCGAGAATAACTTGTAAGATCCTAAAATATGTATAGATGTTAAAAATAAAAGAATTTAATAAAAAAAAAAAAAAAAAGAAAGGACGTTGTGTTTATATCCTGGCACCGGTTGAGTTTATCCTGGCAAAAGACTTTATAATATGTATATGCATATATATTTATGTATACTAAATATGTTGTGTGCTACTAAGTTTATGTTTGTATATTAAGATGGCTAAGTCTGGGATCACACTATGAAAGTTTTCTTTCAGAAAGTCTGAGTTTATGGGTGAGAGAGGAGAGAGGAGAGAAAAAAGCAGGTTCTCTTCCCCTCTCACCAATGAACTCAGACTTTCTGAAAGAAAACTTTCATAGTGTGAACCCAGACTAACTGAATAATGAATTTGTTTTCATATTGAAAATGTTTAAAATCATGCTTTTTTTTAATCCAAATTATTGTTACTTTTTGGCTCCCGCAGAAATATATGTATTGTCTTAAATATGATGACCGTTAATAATAACCTTGATCCTATAGCTGGGGAAACCTCAATTTTAAATGAATGTCTTTCTTCGTCGTCTGGAGTCTTGAATATGGGTCATATTAATGCTCAGAGTTTATGTCCTTCCATATCATCCACTAAACTAGAGAAATTTCAAGATTTCAAGATTCGTTTCTTGACATTATTGGAATCTCTGAGACGAGGTTTAAGCCTCATTTGTTGACACAATCATTCGCGCTTTCTGGTAATGATCTTGTAAAAAAAGATCGGATGAGGGCTACGGTTTTTGATGGGGGTAGTGTTCCGACAATCTTTATTTATTGAAATTTTTGGTAATGGAACTTCTGTAATTATTGGTGTTGTTTATCTACCCAGTGGGGACATTAATGCTTTTGAGAGTATTCACTGTGATTTGTTCGATCGGTATACTAAAATTGTTATTATGGGTGACTTCAATTGTAATCTATGGTCAAGTCTTGTTATTTACGGTCCTTGATTTCGAGATGTGGTCTTCATTGTTTGCATAATTCTCTACCCACTCACTTTTTCTTACCTAATGGTGCTACATTTTTATTAGGTGCAGTTCCCATTTCTTTCATCACACCACAGTTTTATTTTTGCTTCTATTAAGTTTTCCTCGCAATTACGCAGTTCCTGGGTTGAATTTAAGAATAATAGACTAATCGATAATGAGGCCTTTACTGGGTATTTTGAACAATTTGATATATCTCCGATTTTTAGTTCGAATGATGTTGATTTTCAATTGTCTGCTTTGGACAGTTTAGTGAATGGGCTTCACAATTTAGTTCCGACATCAAGAATTGTACCTAGAACAAATAATTTTAGTTGGATGAATTCTAGGGATATCTTGTAGGCAAGATCTCAAAGGGATCTTGCCTATAGATCATACCTTCGGGATCGTACTGGTGAGAATTGGAGGATTTACTGCAGGTTACGTAACAGAACTAAATCTGTGATTAAGAAAGCTCGTTGAATATATGGCGAGAGTTTGTTCAAGGTTGATTTGAATGGTTTTGATGATATTGCTGACTCATTTTCTTTTATCCCGGTTACTGAGTATGATCTTTTAATAGCTTTGAATTCTATTCGATCAAATTCAACGGGTCATAATAAAATTTATTAAGATTATATTTCCTCTTATATATTTTATTCTTCTGCATCTTGTAAATACTATTTTAACTTGTTCAAAGTTTCCTGTTTCTTGGAAACTTGGCAGAATCGTACCTATTCCTAAGAATGGACATTTTGATAGGGATAACTTACGACCAATATGTATCTTTCCGGTAACGTCTAAAATAATTGAGAATATAATGAAGACGCAGATACTTACTCATTTTGAGGAATCCTATTTAATTCACCCGAGTCAATTTGCTTTTCAGCGTAATCTTAGCACTCCCTCACTACTCTTACGGAGCGAATTAGAAGAAAATTAGATAGTAACAAGAATTGCACTTTGGTTTCTTTGGACCTTAGTAAGGTTTTTGATCGTTTTAACCATTCCATTCTTATTTTTAAACTTAGGGAATTTTTTAATTTCACGAAAATGGCATGTAAACTAGTATACTCTTATTTATCTGATCGCTATCAGTCAGGTATGTGATGGAAAACGATTTTGAAAAAAATACGATTTGAAAACGATAATGTCGTTTTCAGTATCTTTAAAATTTAATTTCCAATAAATTTCCTCTGTTTTCTTGTATATATTCTTTTAAATTCTCAAAAAGTAATTTCAATTTTTGGGAATACAAAATTTTAATTTCAAAAGATTTTGTTATTCGTGCTTAATTCCCAGTTTTTATTATTGATAAAAACACTTGAAATTTATTGTTGATGGGATAAGCTATTCCTATGCGCATTTCACTGGTTGCTTAGGCCAGATCATCAGGAAACTTCATCCATAAAGATTTTAGAAAAACTAAAGATATTAAACCAAATAAAACTGTTAAGCGTATTAGACTTATAGCAACAGTTCTACTTGTAATAATATCAAAGCTTAAACAAAACACATCAACAATAAACAGTGGGTTTATAAAATCATACATTCCCCACTACAATTAGTTGAAATTCTCTCAACATTAATTGTAGTTGTAAGTAGGTTAAGAAAAACAAAATAAAAACAACAACAACTTTACAAAAGATGTTGACAATTAAGTGTTTTTTTAGGCCGTGCACTTGCCTGTTTATTATCAAAAAGTAATTTCAATTTTTGGGAATACAAAATTTTAATTTCAAAAGATTTTGTTATTCGTGCTTAATTCCCAGTTTTTATTATTGATAAAAACACTTGAAATTTATTGTTGATGGGATAAGCTATTCCTATGCGCATTTCACTGGTTGCTTAGGCCAGATCATCAGGAAACTTCATCCATAAAGATTTTAGAAAAACTAAAGATATTAAACCAAATAAAACTGTTAAGCGTATAAGACTTATAGCAATTTAAATTCTTTATTATATATGTTAATTGAACTGTATTTTGAACAAAAAATTAAGACTTTACTTCAGAAATGGATTTAAAAATCGGTCGAAATTCATCACACCTGCTTAAAACGATCATTTTGAAATCGATCGTTTTTCATCACATACCTGAGTATGTATCTTTGAATGTTTATGACTCCAGTATTAGTCATGTCACCTCTGGTGTACCGCAGGGCTCTGTACTGGGTCCAATATTTTTTCTTGCCTACGCCAATGACTATGTGTCATTGCTTGGGAATAATATTTGTGAGCCTTTTGTCTTTGCTGATGATGTGTTCTTGTTGTTCTCTGATGATACTAGGGACATATCTAAATTAGAGATGAATTTGAATGATCACCTTTATTTTGTGTCTAATTGGATGTACGTAATCTTGAGATAAATCCTAATAAGACGAAGGCCCTGAGTTTTCATTTACCTAATCGGAGTGTCTATAGCTGCCATAAAACTAGACATGAGTTTGGCTGTGGATTTGTGGTAAGCCGGAGATTAAAACACTTAGTATCTAGATTCACTCCGGTGGATGAGAGACTGGCCACAATCCGAATAAAAGCCAAGTTCTTTAACATCAGTCTAATTTGTGCCCATGCCCCGACCGAAGAAAAGGACGAACTGATCAAAGATGCATTCTATGAGCGCCTAGAGAGAGAATATGACCGCTGCCCCGACCATGACATTAAAATAGTACTAGGGGATTTTAATGCTAAAATAGGAAGGGAGAATATCTTTGGCCCAACAGTCGGAAAATTTAGCCTTCACGACGAAACTTCCGATAACGGAATGAGGTTAATAGACTTCGCAGCGGCAAAAAATATGGTAGTTAGCAGCACCAGATTTAAACATCTCGACATTCATAAGGCCACGTGGTTGTCCCCGGATCAAACAACGAGTAACCAAATTGATCATGTTGTGATTGATGGAAGGCATTCATCCAGTGTGTTGGACGTACGAACGATCCGAGGTGCCAACATAGATTCGGATCACTACCTTGTAGCAGCAAAGGTTCGCACTCGTCTTAGTTTAGCGCGAAACGTACGATCTGACGCAGCAAGGAAGCTGGACATTGGAAAGCTGCAGACACAACAGACAGCTACGGCATACTCCACTCGACTGGCCCAACTGCTAGAAGAAAGCACTCCTCGTCCCGATGATGTTACAGCACAATGGCAAATCATTGCCCACTCCATGGAAAATGCAGCAAAATCCATACTTGGGTACCAAAAGCCTCCCCAAAGGAACCCATGGTATGACCAGGAGTGCCGTAATGCTACTGAAGCAAAAAATGTCGCATATATGGCAACGTTGCAATCGGTAGCAACACGTAATGCGAAGGAGAGGTATCGGGTGAAAAGGAGAGAGGAGAAACGCCTTTTCCGAAAGAAGAAGAGAGAAATGGAAAGGCGGGAGTGTGAGCAAATCGAGATGTACAGGAGTCAAAATGAAGTCCGAAAATTTTACCAAAGAGTTAAACATCAAACCGAAGGCTTTGGTACAGGCACACTCTCCTGCAGAGATAAAGAAGGTAATCTGGTGACTGAAACAGAAAGTGTGCTGAGGATGTGGAAAGATCACTTTTCCGAATTGTTGGTATCTGGTTGTAGCGGCGACGAAGATACTTCAGAACCAATCGCGGAGGACGGTATTGAATGCATACCGCCTTGCCAAAATGAGGTGAAAGCAGCAATATCTCGGCTAAAGAACAATAAGGCAGCAGGAGCCGATGGATTACCAGCTGAGCTGTTTAAGACCGGAGGTGACATGCTGATAAGGCGCATGCATCAGCTTGTTTGTTCTATTTGGCAAGAAGAACGCATGCCCGATGATTGGAACCTCAGCATACTATGTCCCGTGCACAAAAAAGGAGACAAGACTATATGTGCCAACTACAGAGGAATAAGTCTTCTGCCCATTGCATATAAAATAATTTCGAGCGTATTGTGTGACAGACTTAAATCTAAAGTTGGAGAGATAATTGGGCCATATCAATGCGGCTTTAGACCTGGCAAATCCACCATCGACCAGATATTCACACTACGCCAAATCCTGGAAAAGACTCAAGAAAAACAAATCGACACCTTCCATCTTTTTGTCGACTACAAAGCCGCCTTCGACAGCCCCATACGATCAAAGGTGTTTCAGGCCATGTCTGAGTTTGGTATCCCGGCAAAACTTATACGACTTTGCAGAATGAGTCTTACTGATACGCGATCTTCAGTCAAAATAGGAAAAAACCTCTCCGGGCCATTCAGTACCAAGCGAGGTTTCAGACAAGGAGATAGTCTCTCGTGTGACCTCTTTAATATCCTGCTGGAAAAGGTTATACGAGACGCAGATGTGAATAGAACTGGCACACTATACACAAAACAACACATGCTACTTGCATATGCTGACGATATTGACATCATGGGTCGAACGCTGCGAGCAGTGACTGCCACCTTTGAAAAAGTTGAAAAAGAATCTGCTAAAGTGGGTCTGGTGGTAAACGCAGATAAAACAAAGTTGATGGTATCAACGCACAGGACGTCCAGTAGACTCGGGCCAACAGTGGAAGTTGAAAACTATAACTTTGAAATAGTCAACGATTTTATCTACCTCGGAACCGCCATAAACAAAACGAACAACATCAGTTTTGAAATTAAAAGAAGAATTATACTGGCTAATAGATGCTACTTTGGACTAAGTAAGCAGTTTAAGAGCAAAGCTATCTCTCGACAGACAAAAATCACATTCTACAAGTCACTGATACTACCCGTGCTGTTGTATGGCTCTGAAGCATGGGTACTTGCGAAAGCAGACGAGGCAGTACTTGGAGTATTCGAGAGAAAAATTCTTCGTAAAACTTATGGACCCATCTGCGTTGACGGAGAATATCGGTGTCGTATGAACCATGAGCTGTATGAGCTGTATGCCGACATTGACATTGTGAAACGCATAAAACTACACCGATTGCGTTGGCTAGGTCATGTTGTGCGAATGGAAGAAAATGCTCCAGCTAAAAAGGCATTCGAATACAAGCCTGGTGATGGTTCACGCAGAAGAGGAAGACCAAAACTCCGATGGAAAGATCAGGTGGAGGAAGACATTTCAAAGCTTGGTGTAATAAATTGGAGAAGGAGCGCGGAAGATCGAGGCGCATGGAAGAATATTCTTCGTTCGGCTACAGGAACAAACGTTCTGTAATAGCCATTTAAGTAAGTAAGTAATCGGAGTGTCTCCTTATTCAGGATATTTATTAATGGACAGCCAATAGTTTTGTTGAATCTCTCAAATGTCTTGGTGTTATTTTTGATTCCAAACTAAATTTTAATGAACACATAAACTTTATTGCAAATAAAATTGTCTTATTTTAATAAGGCTTTATTCGTTAAGAGCTTATACATACACCTAGGCATGTCAGATTTCGACTTGCCTTTTCACTTATCATATCTCAAATTAACTATTGTCTTGAAGTATATTCTGCTACGTGGTCCTATGGTTTGAGAATTATTGAATCGACAATTAGAAAATGGTTCGTTATGTATTTTGTGTGAAAGTTTGGGAACATGAGCGTACTTCTGTGCTTGCTTCTGTTTTTTTTAAATGTAGCTTTCGAAACTATCTAGATCTACGTGTTTTACTTCATTTCTATAAGTTCATAAAAATTAATGAATTTTCATTCACCAAATCGATGCGTAATATTCAAATTTATGTTCCCTTGGGACATCATACTGTATTTGATCGAGTCTACTTCCAAATGATCTTAAGCTTTTTTCTTGCTCGTATTATACTTATAAGAAAAAGCTTCTTGCCTACTTTAATTATGACCTTTAAAAATTGTTTTCTTTTTTGTTAACATGTGGCTATGGAAATAACTTTTTATTTATAATTTTATACGCTCATAATTTTCGACAATATATGTATATATAGGCTGGGGAGCCAAATTTATCAATTTATATATGTATTAACATATTTTGTTTTTTTTTACTTTACTTCATATTATTTTTGTTATATCTTTTCTTAAACATAGTTATTTATTGTACAATATATATATTTATTGGCAATGAAGGCTTTCTTTGTATTGATATTTAATAATATTTGATTTTATTCTGGAAATTTTTGAAAAACGAAAACAATTAATAAAGATACCTTCCGAACACATCCTATTCTAATATCACATTTTACTTTTAACTTTAAAAACTGCATAAACATTCCTACACACATATGTACGCATACAAATATTTAAAGTTTTATTGTGCATGCCTATAACTTATCGATTTAAGTTAGATTAAAATTAAGAATTGCCAAAATTTTGAAAAAAATAAAAAAAATAGACTTTAAAAGCCCAATAACTAATCGATTTCTGTATAAAATCGCATACGCAAATTCGATTACAAAAACTCGATTTTTTTTACCACAAAATCGATTTTCGATTGGAATCGAAATCGATTTACTATTCCCTTGTTTGGGGTTATTTCTTAAGAATATTTGATGAGCTTCAGGATTGTCATTATACGTTTTCCATGCTTCTCTTATTGTACACATTTTTTTTATTTTGATTTTCTTCAGGACTGCTTTGTGTTTCAAAAAATATTGACATGTTGGTTCGTAAGATGCGTGTGATTCCACATTGAAATTGACGCAATACTTTCTTTTGAAAGCGGTATGGGGTGGAATTTCTCCACATTCTTTACACAATTCTGCGTTTTTGTACCGGTTCTTTGTGTGTCCTAGTTTTTGGAATATATTCTTTGACTTTAACTTTTCCCAACCAATTTTTATGAATTCTGGGAGTCTTATTAAATCAAATGTGACAATGGCAGCACCAGTTGTCACGAGGTTGTTGTTTTCGTTTTCCCATTGCTTTTTTCATGATTTTTTTTGTTTCTATAACTTCTTGACTTTTTAAGCCATTTAATATTTCGTCTTCTTTTAAGTCAATTATCTTTTTGGAATATATTTTTTCCCTGGACATTATTTAAACTTTTGTGGTATGAAATAGTCACTGGGATTATTTCGATTTAGTTGGCATTCATACATTTTCGGCAGTTTTGAGGTTATTAGTTTTTATTAAAAAGTCTGCTTTGGTAATATAATTTAAACCTTTTTATATTTGAAAGACATTATATGAAGCACAACCGCGAATAACGTTGTAAATGACAAAATAATTATTTTTCAGGAGAGAAAAAAAAAAAAAAGTTTTTAAAAGGCAGGATCAAGGTATATTTACACAAGGTAAACTCGTTGGCCCATATGTTTGTCAGCTGTTTACCCATAGTTGGAACCACAACGTCAAATTGCGTGTATATGAGGCAAAATTTGTACATGTGTGCGTTAAATTGTTTTTGTTTTATATGAAGACAATTTTGACAACATGGTTCCTTTTATAGAGCAGCATGTCTACACTCCCAAATGAGTCTACCTTGTGTAAATATACCTTGGGCAGGATTACTTATTTTTAATTATTTTTTTAGATTGTCAAAATTAATGATAATAAAAACTTGTATGCATAATATGAAAGTTGAATTTAAAATAACATGCAAAGTTACAGTTTATAACTTTTTTTAGGGGAAAAACGTTTCATATCCGGAATCGCGATGTCATTTAAAACATTTTTTTACTACGCAAGCGGCTTTTAAATCGTTATTCCAATTTGCAAAACCATTAGTTTGTTACATTTTTTTAGTAACTTACAACGTTCTTTGACTGGCTGACTCTTTGTATTGCATTTTAAAGAGGTTAAGGTGCATAATTTTGGATGATATGATGTTTAAACAATGTAAGAGAGTAATGTTAACGATAATTTGCAAAAAACAGATTTTGCAAAAAGTGGCTTTTACAACATTATTCGCGGCTGTGCTTCATATGATGATAGTGGATTGGCTGATATTTCCTTATTTACATTTACATGAGCTCATCACATTGTTTAAATTCTGGCATAAAGATGAAGTCGTCAGTACGATAACGATTGGGTCCGCTTGATAAGTTTTCGTTGGAACCAAGTTCCCTAAACCTGTTATGGTTTAGGGCATAAGAACCTTTCATCATTGGGTGGCTCAACCCTCAAGAATTGTAATTTTGATTTAAGACATTGAATGACTAATTTAATTACACAAGGCAACAAAATATACAGTTTTGATGTATTGTGGTTCCAGTAGTACAAATATGGTCCAAATTTTCAATTCTATGAAGAGGTTTTTTTTAAAAAAAATTTTAAGTAAAATTATAAATTTTTTATACGTTTCTCCACATAATAAATAATAACTCAAAAAGGGTTAGTTCGATATTATTAAAATAAACTTTGATAAATTTAAATTTAGATAACTAGGGATGAGATTTTCATGCACTAAAAAATCTAAAATATGCGCATAAAATATGCACTAAAAACTCCAAAATATGCATTAAAAAAATAAAAAAACATGCACTAAAAACTTGACCATTTTCTATAAAGAAGCGTTTATTATTTTATTTTATTTTATTTTATTTTATTTAAAACAAAACAAAATGAAAAATTCTATTGCTGTTTTTATTCTATTGTTATTCAAAGGTTTATACCTTTTTTAAAACTCAATTTAAATAACTACATAATTTAAAATTTTGCATAATCAAATAAATACCTTTGTCTGTTAAAATGCTTTTGTACATGGAAAATGATCTCTCACCTTGAAACGAAGTTGAGGCATACTTGAAGGATGCCAATTCATTTGGAGAATATTAAATTTTCTAATTCAGATCCCACATTTGATTCCAGATCAAAAATAGTTGAAATTTGTGTTATTTTTTGAAAAATTTGGATTTTTTTAATTTGTCGTGTTATTTTTCCTTCCACATGTTAATTTTACTATAATTTTACTATAATATGGCAGAATATCAATTCATTAAGCAAACAAAATCCTTCCAATTTAGTTATTTTTTCACCTATGTATATATCCAAAGTTGAAAAATACAAATACTAATTGACTTTTGATGTTATTTAAATTGAATATTTCTTTTACTTTTTTTATTGCAAAAGCATTGGTAGCAAGAAGTTCTTCAATAACATTCTTAAATTGCTCCAAGTTTTTTTAATAGAATTCTGAAGCATCTATCCAGGTTCCCCTTCTTGTGGTGACGGTACCAAGAAATATATTTCATTAAAAATTGTAACTCGTGAAGGAGCCTTTAAAAATATTTTTCCCGTATGAAACCAAAAAATCAATATTATCGAATTGGCTTCTAATTTCCTCTGCAACTCGGTGTAACCCATGTGCCAAGCAAGTAACATGTAACAGTTTTGGATAAATTGTTTTAGGACAATTGGCAGCCATACCAATGTAAGGTGCTGCATCGGTTAAACATTTAAGGCTCTTTTGTCTAAATCTTGTATTTTAGCAGAGCTCCAAAAAAATTTATTAATTGATTTAAAAAAATTTTTTTTGAAGATATTTTTTTGTATACAATTTGGACATTTTTTGAAGAACTCTTTTTTAAAATTTGGAAATTTAAAAAAATATATCCCTCAAAAATTTTAAAATATGCATTTAAATCCAAACTATGCAAAAAGATGCATTTTCACCAAAATATGCAACAATATGCAAAAACAAATCGATGCCATTTTAACGCAAATTTAATGATTCGGAAAGATAATTGGTCGACATCGATTTTAGACTATCGACAAAAAACATGCATTTGCATGCCATGCAATGCATGGAAATCGCATCCCTATAGATAACCTTTAATCCGTTTGTATATTAGTGGTGGTTAGTTTGTTAGTCGTTAATCGTTACTTTTTTACACGCATTTTGTTTTTGTATATTTAACGCGCTACCGGATTAACATTTAACAAATTAACGACACGGCACCCCTAATAAAATAGTTGTTAGTTGGTAACTCACAATCAGCTGTTGCAGGTTCAAATAAATATAATAAAAAAGTCATTTGTGATACATTTCTAAAAAAATATTTGTGTTTTGGCAATTTTCGAATAATAAATTGTGTCAGAACAATAAATCAGCTGTTTTACTACGAAAGTTAAGCCCTTATGACACTACATTTTTAATGCATTGTTCAAGTTTTGGTGAACAGTACAAATATAATGTAATACAAAAATTTACCAAGTGCAAAGAGTTAAGCTGTATTAAGATAAATGGCAAACTGTCAAAAATTTTACCAAAGTTATCGATAAAAAATGAAGTTATGTCAAAAAAAATGTAAAATTGTTTAACTTAAATTTGACATTTCAAGCTTGAAATATAAAAAGTGTTGCTGAATCAGCGTTTTATGGGCAAATTCAGCGATTTACCGCTTTTCGTTTTTAGGTTTCTCATAAACAAAAAGTTGGCATCATTTAATAAAATAAACAAAACAGGGATGGCTAAGTTGTTTCAATTGTACTTTTTTGTTGATACTTTTTAAACAAAGATTTATAATACCTTTTTGTAGTGTTTTTATGAACATAAATATAAATTATTTCAACGAAAAAAATCTTTTAGTACAATAAGGGTAAAAAAGTACAATTTTTAAAGGTTGTTGGTACAATTTTAAAAATTCTCAACGCCATCCCTGAAACAAAACCATAACAAGAGAAAAAAAAACTAAAAAACTTTGTTTACATTTTTTATAGTTTGCTCTTTCTAACATTTACTGTTTCTTTCTATAAATTCTATATCAATTAATGAATAAAAAATGTAGTGTCATAAGGGCTTTACCAGACTAACAAAGTTTTAAAAAGGGGGTCGTTCACAGTTGGTAACTTTAACAAATTAACAAATTACCGAGTAACAAATTAACAAGTTCGGTGTGAATACCACTATTGTGTTTTAATCGGCTCAGTAGTTTCAGAGTTATAATAAAAAATTGAAGCAAAAAATATATTTTTTTTATGAAAATAGCCAGTTTTTTTGATTAAAAAAAAATCATGAAATATCGAAAACGGCAAAAATTGTTCAGATTTATTATTTAAGGCCAGTTTACACGGTAACATAATGTATTACGACTTTCTAGAATTAAAATAATATGAAATTCTCTCTGTGTTTAAAAGAAAAAAATAAAAATCTGTTGTCAGTATATTTGATATTTACACGGATGGTTTAAATAAAATCAAAAATAATAACAAAAAAGCAGATGGTTGCAGTTTTACAATTTTTTTAAAAACAAAATGAACATTTCCTGAGTTAATTTTAGTTGTCTTTTTAATTGTATAAAAATGCTTCCACCTTCAATATACTCTGTTAAAATACACCACTGGTGTGATGAGAATACATAAGTTTCTAAAATGGTTTAGAAAAAACCATTTACCGACCGCTTGTCAGATTTTGTATTCGTATTCTCTCTTACTCAATACATTTTGCTTTTACATGATATGATTTTTCTCAATATACATCATGTCGTAATACAATGTATTACCGTGTAAGCTAGCCTTTATGCCCGTAATTTCTACAAACAGATATCTGGTCGTGTTCGTACCTAAAAGTTATCTTTACCTATCCGGTAAAAATATTTTAGTAATTTCAACGTTTATTTTGCCTACGTGTTTTTTCCTTTAAATTTTCTTCTAAAATATGGCAACATGTGTATTTTTATTAATTTTTTGAATTAACTGTCAAGAATCGATGGTGTAAAATACACTACAGTTTTACCAGTAGGTAAAACATACGTGTTGAAATTATGAAAAATTCGTTACACCATAGATATCTATACACAGCTAGATATCTATTTGTAGAAATTACGGGCATTAATCGCAAAGCCACATGTAATGGCAATGGATGATCATAAAAATCGATTGATTTTTTTCGAATTTATTGACAATTAAGTGAATTCGCTCATTTTCACAAAATTTTAGTTTTTTGTTTGATATACATAAAATTGAGTAGTTAATGTTCTTCTTTTGATTTTTTAAATTTTGGAAACATTTACCCATGCTTTGTACATATATAAATATATTCATATCGAAAATGCATTACATAGTAAAATTCGTGTATTATTTGGATAAGTTTAAATGTATTAAACAGTAGAAAATGTATATTTTACTAGAGTAACCCTGCCCGCGTTGCTGGACAATACAATAACATACGTTTACGTCTTTGTATTAAAAATTAAATTTTCTAGACAAAATATAATTCTCATAAGGAAAAAAACACATTTTATATAGGGAAAACACACCATCATAAAAGTGCGCGAGTTAACTTACTATCTAAACTATCACTACATAAAAAAAAAACAACCTCTTCTGTTTACTTCTACATTACAATTCTTCTTTATTCAATTTTTCTTTTATTTATATACTTATTTATTAAATACAAAAATGCTTATTGTTTTAATTTATAAATTTACTTCCTAAATATAGAAGTGCTTACAAAACTTATTTGCTAAATACAAAAATGCTTATTGTATTATTTTAATTTATAAATTTACTTCCTAGATATAAAAGTGCTAACAAACTAAATTTTAATATTTTAACAAGTGTGTCAGTGTAAAAGTGTTTAATTGGGTTATTGCAAAAATTGTGTTCCATTATTTCTTAGCTGATGTAGCTGTTTAGTCTAGATGGCTTTGTTGGTGGATTTGTTGATATTGTTGTTGTTGCTGCGGTTGCTTCTGTAACTCCTCCCTCCTTAAAATGAAGTGACGGCCAAAGGGGCATTGCATAATTTGTTGGCGGAACTTCATTATTTTTCTGATCAAGTAGGTATGTTATTGTCGTTGATTTTCTTTTCCATATTGCAGTTATTAATATAATAATGATAACACTATGCTAGTTGAAAAAACTGACAAGCCGGGCACATGGCGTTTTAACATAATTCGGGGACGCTGAATCCAGTGGTGCCCGCGGTTTTTTCAGATTGGCTCTGGTTTTCGAGATATACCGTTATTTCGAAAATGGAGGAGGTTGCACAACATATATTCGCGTAACTCAAAAACGGTTTAGGTTATTGAAATTAATTAAAAAAACCGAAATTCCGCAATAAAATTTTATTTCAGAAAAGTAAAACTCTTTTTCTAATATGAGTAGTCGTTATTGAAACATAATTTTTTTTTGAAAAAAAAATTAATTTTTTTATCAAAATTTCGAAATTTTTGTTTTTTAAAAATTCATACAAAATTAAAAAATGCAGCTAGGCTTCTAATTTTTTGCAGACTTATAAAAAACGAAGCTACAAACAAAACAAGCCATAAATGATTAAAATCTGTTTGCAACTTTTGATTTTATTCACAAAAGTCGAAAAATTTTTCATTAATTTAAGAATTTCCCTTAAATTTCTTAAATTAATCAAAATTTGTCGACTTTTGTGAATAAAATCAAAAGTTGCAAACAGATTTTAATCATTTTTGGCTTGTTTTGTTTGTAGCTTTGTTTTTTATAAGTCTGCAAAAAATTAGAAGCCTAGCTGCATTTTTTAATTTTTTATGAATTTTTAAAAAACAAAAATTTCGAAATTTTGATAAAAAAATTAATTTTTTTTTCAAAAAAAAATTATGTTTCAATAACGACTACTCATATTAGAAAAAGAGTTTTACTTTTCTGAAATAAAATTTTATTGCGGAATTTCGGTTTTTTTAGTAATTTCAATAAACTAAACCGTTTTTGAGTTACGCGAATATATGTTGTGCAACCTCCTCCATTTTCTAAATTACGGTATATCTCGAAAACCAGAGCCAATCTGAAAAAACCGCGGGCACCACTGGATTCAGCGTCCACGAATTATGTTAAAACGCTATGTGCCCGGCTTGTCACGAAAAAAAGTGTCAATTTCATGCACAGTGTAATTATTATTGATCCGAAGGCAGAATATGTAATTTTTTCATGTACTTCTGTACTCGTTTGTAGGTTTTCTATTACTTTTTTATCTTGGAATCTGTATTCGCTTAATTTTGGAAGTGTTATTTCTTTTCTGTTGGAAAGGATTGTGATCTTGTTGTGGAAGTTGGGCGGCATTTCAACAGGGTTTCCATTGTCCCAATATATGCTATTTTCGTTGTTGTACCAGATGTTATTGATAGCAATTTTGCAGTTGATAAATTGAATCAGAGTTGTACTGTTTACTGTGTGTTCTTTGGTAATGTTGTTGCATGTAGAGGTGATCTGTTGTATCTCGTAAGTGGCAAGAAGCATTCTCGTTTTTATTTATTATATCTCTAATACAATTTGTGTTCATATTGTTACGTTACTGCCTTTCAATAACGTTTTAGTTTATTTCCTTTATAATAAACCGTTTCGAGTTCTTTATTGCAACTTTAATAAAATAAATAAAACACAAACACTTTAAACACTATTTACAATTTATTCAACTCTATTTAGTACTAAGTCTTTTTAACAACCGTAATTTATAGCTTTTATTCACAACCAACTATAATTTTCTCAGCGTTATGCGTTATTGACAAAGTCTGAACTAAGAATGATCTTGTTCTGCTACTCGCCGCTAGTATTTATACTGCAATTTGGTTGTCTAGAATATTCGAAATGTTTTTCGAAGATTCGAGGCTTTTTTTATTCACCACACTTTGATTTATGGTAGCACTTATGTTTACATAATTTTACCTCTTATACTGAAGAAGCTTTTTTAACGGTCATTTCTAGGGCTTTCTGCACATTGGGATTGAAGTGTACTAAATTATAACAAAAACGATGTAAACTAATAAAATTACTTATGAATACAAGTTAACTAATAAATACAAGATAACTAATAAATTCAACTAATTCTTAACTAATAATTACAACTAATTCTTAACTAAAGTTACTTCCGTAACACTGCCCCCCACTTAAGCCTGTTCGTCCCGAATAGGCTCAGAATCACCTCTTCCATAAGGGGTTAATCATTCCAAATGAAAAACTTTCATTTTGGCCCTTGGCCTTTTATATTTCCGTATTTGGTTTACAACATCATTTAATTTCCTTATCACCTTATATGGCCCATTCCAGTGTATATGTGGCTTGGCAACTAATCCCTCCTCTGGTGGTTGATTCATTGGCAAAACCAACTGGCCTTTCTTAGATCCTTCGGAATTCACCGGCCGATCATATCTGCACAACTTACTACGGCCACGCACGGACTTTCTATGGTCGTACAGATTTCTCCGCTCCTATGAAGATACCTGCTTATCCTCGGGTATAGGTAGTGCATTACAATTGCACTGTGGAAGCGACGCACAACCTCTATTTGCTGTGCTCCTGGCTGCCACACGCTTTGGGCAGTTTCCTTTAAAATTTTGACTTCCACCTATACTATTGGCTCTTATAATCTTGGCCGATACGGGCTCTCTTCTTTGCGCCGTTATCCAATCTTTACTGGGCCTACCTTCAACGAGCGACCCTCACTGACGCATTCCCTCCTATCTGCCTCCGTACAGTGCCTGGCTTCCAATCTGCTAAGCTGTCTTACCTGAGCAACCACATTTTCTCGCTTTTCAACTTTTCTGTGAACTGACGATTCCTGACGAGTACATTCGAGAGGCTGTCCCACACGAGCCTCACTTTCATACCCAACATCCAGGGGTATTTCATAATCACACAAATACATTATTTGCTTTCCCATATTCAGACTTATATTATGACTTATCATAAAATCTGCGCCAATCAGTACTTCGTCTACAATGTCGGCCACAATAAACTCATGAAAAGCGACAATATCGGCAATTCTTAACACCACACGTGTTTTCCCATAGACAGTAGCAGGCTCACCTGTAGCTGTTCGCAAGCTCACTCCGCTTAGTGGTTCGACAGCTCCATTAACCAAGTCAGGCCTTATTATCGAGAATCCTGCACCAGTGTCGATAGTCAAAATGCGCTTTTTACCATCGATGTAGCCAAATGTCGTAATATTTTTGTTACTCTTTGGCACTACTAAATTTATTATCGAGTCCTCAGATGCGAAAGGTAGCACTCCCTCCATACTTAACGGCGACTCCTGTGATGACTGATGATTACCCCGCTGGTTGTCTCTGGGCGGCGAAGCAGATCTTGATCTTTCTCTTGGTGTTTTACAGTTACGCTGTATGTGACCAATCTTTCCGCAGTTATAGCATTTTACTTTAGATTTAGGTTGCTTCTCACTTAAAGCTTCTATAAATGCCTCTTTTAAATACTGCACAATATCTCTTTCTGCATCGCTGGTCACATCGAGCTTTCGCACCTTGCCCACTTGAGGTCTTGAAATAATTCTTGCGGTTTCCTGGGCCAGGGCGAATGAAACTGTTTCTGCAAACGTTGACTTCAATGATGCACACACCGCATACTTGACATCAGCATCTCTTATACCGTTAATGAATGCTTCTGTTTTGAAGCTGTCCAGCAATGGATGATTCTCACCAGGATAAGTTAGCTGTACCAAACGCTCAATCTCCAGTGCGAAGTCCTGTAAGGTTTCGTTTGCCTTTTGCGCTCTGCCACGCAACTCCATTTTGTAGATTTCCTTTTTGTGTTCACCACCATACTTGCGTTGCAGTGCTACCATAATTTCATCATAATTGTTTCTGCTACTTACTGGTACACTTTCAAGCACTTCAGCCGCAGTCCCCTTTAAAGCAAGAATTAGCTCGATTGCTTTTTCCTCACTGTTCCATGCATTTCTGTTAGCAACTGTATCGAACTGGAACTTGAAAACATTTAGTGGAACACTACCGTCAAAGCAAGGGGCCTTTATTCTACTAGAAACTTCTGGAATAACTCGCACTGCTGCTTCCTGGCATTGAATGTTGTTAACTTTTGCCTCCAGATGGTGTAGTTTTTCATCAAAAACCGTAACTTGTGTTTTAACATCCGTGACTTGAGTTTTTACATCAGACAGCTTCTGATTAAATTCTATTTCCATTTCGTTTACTCTTTCGTTCATCTCACTGGAAATCTCCTGAAGTTTCTCGTTTGTTATTCTAGAATGCTCTTGAATTTCAGCTAATATGGTGCTCGTCTTCTCATCAATTTTTCTAGAAGTTTCAGCTAGAATATCACTCGAATTTTCTTTTATCATCTGTACCATGCTTTTGGAATTATCGTCCATTTTTCTAGAAGTTTCAGCTAACATCGCTCTGGAATTTTCGTCCATTTTTCTAGAATTTTCATCAATTTTTCTAGAAGTTTCAGCTAACATCGCTCTAGAATTTTCGTCAATTTTTCTAGAATTTTCTTCTGACATTTTTTCCATTTTTGCCATCATAGCAGCAAACATTGCGTTTAAATCAATACTGTTAGCAACTGCACGAGTACATACCTCTATTTCTTCTTTGTCCTCAAATTCGTAACTCACAATGTCCATATTGCGTCGCTCGAATTCATCTAATAGTCTCTTCTGCAGCTCTGCTTTATTACCTGCAGTTGGCAGATCCAACTTGCCCAATTCTTTCTTGAGCTGTTCTACTTTAAGCTCTTCAAATTTCATTGCTGTCTTCTTGATATTTTTTTTTAACTTTTATTAATCTATTTATTTTATTTATGCAATTTCACTTCTGACACCAATTGTTACGTTACTGCCTTTCAATAACGTTTTGGTTTATTTCCTTTATAATAAACCGTTTCGAGTTCTTTATTGCAACTTTAATAAAATAAATAAAACACAAACACTTTAAACACTATTTACAATTTATTCAACTCTATTTAGTACTAAGTCTTTTTAACAACCGTAATTTATAGCTTTTATTCACAACCAACTATAATTTTCTCAGCGTTATGCGTTATTGACAAAGTCTGAACTAAGAATGATCTTGTTCTGCTACTCGCCGCTAGTATTTATACTGCAATTTGGTTGTCTAGAATATTCGAAATGTTTTTCGAAGATTCGAGGCTTTTTTTATTCACCACACTTTGATTTATGGTAGCACTTATGTTTACATAATTTTACCTCTTATACTGAAGAAGCTTTTTTAACGGTCATTTCTAGGGCTTTCTGCACATTGGGATTGAAGTGTACTAAATTATAACAAAAACGATGTAAACTAATAAAATTACTTATGAATACAAGTTAACTAATAAATACAAGATAACTAATAAATTCAACTAATTCTTAACTAATAATTACAACTAATTCTTAACTAAAGTTACTTCCGTAACAATATTATATTCTGTTTCATAAAGGTTTTTGCAATAAAATATATTTTCTATATGTCTACATTTTTCTTTATAAAATGTTAAATTATTTTCACTAATTAATGCGAATTCTTCGCTTATAATTTCTAAGGTTTTGTTAATTGGTGTTGGAATTATATGATATAATGTAGATTGTTTGTTTGATATAATTGGAATTTTTATGTTGAATATAATATTTGTATTGTTATAGTATGCACTTAATTCTAAAAGTTCAAATATGTGTTCAGGGGAGATTATATTTATTGTATTATTTAATATGCTATGAATTTGGGCTAGTTCTATAGGATCTAATATTAATTTAGGGATAATATTCAATTGGGATAATACTATTGCTTCGGCGATATTGTTCAGGTGTTGTGTTAGTATATCGATGTTATAGTTTATTTGATTAAGTTGTTGAATTTGTGTTATTGTGTTTATTGTAGGGTTTAGTGAGTTACGGGTTTGATCTTGTATGTTTTTTATAGATTCTGTAATAAGATATTGTTCTTTATTAATATGATTAGTTATGTTTTCGAATCTTTTTATCATGTTAGTATTGAGGATTAGTTGTTGGTTTAGTGTAGAATTTATTTTTAAATTTTCCTTTAGTAGGAGTTCAATGTCTCTATTTAGTCTTTCAGCATCTTCGTAATCCATGTTTCCAGTTATAAATTTTATTGTCGAACCTAAGGCGTTTATAAGTCCTCTTTTTTGTCTATATCTGGGTGTTAATAGGTCTAGTTTTGTCGCAAGTGTTTTCAATTTTAGTCTTGTCGTTTCTAAAGCGATTTTGGCAAATTTTGTAGTTTCAAAATGGGTTATAGTTTTCTCTATTTCCTGTATATTGTTGGCGTACGAATTGAGGTTGATTATATGTATAAGGTGTCTATAGTCGATTATTGTTCTAGCAGGTCCTAGTTTCAAAGGTATTATTCCTTGTGTTGGGGGAATGTCCACAATTTGAACGTCAGCTTGTGTCGATATAAGTCAAAAAGAAAAAAATGTATCCTTAGTTCTTGTGTTTCCTTTTAATTTTGGATTTATGGAGTTTTTGGTTATCAAGTGTTAGGAGGGTTATTCTGTTATCTTGTTTTACAATTTTTTTTTGAAAATCTAGGGGTCATTTTATTTCTTTTACATTCTTTTCTGTATATTTCGTCGTTTTCTAGGAGAGTTTCAGGTTCTTCTCTATTTTGGTTCAGTCGCTTGATGCGTTTATCTCTATCATGTGTTAATTTTTTTTTTATTGATTCATGTAACTTGGCTTGAAATTCTTTTAGCCTTTGCAAGTATTCGTGTTGTGTATTATAATTTAGATCTTTTTAAAATGTGGGTGTTCTGCCGTAGAACAGTTCAAATGGTGTCAGTTTTGTTGCAGTGTGTATGGAATTATTATATGTCGCGATTACTTCGAAAAGAATTTCATCGGTATCTAATGGTAGTTCTGAATCTTTATATTTTTGCATAACTATTCTATATATTTCCGTCATTGTTGAGTGTAATCTTTCGACTGGGGAATTACCTGTGCTTTGTTGAAATGAGGTGTAATGTATATGAATTTTGTTAATTTTGCAAAAGTCTTTTATAATAGATGCACTAAATTCAGAACCTTGGTCACAAACGATTTTTTTTGGGGGGCCGTGTAAGCTTATATAATGTTTTATTTTTTTTAAAATTGATATGCTATTTCTGGAATCCAAAAGGTATGCTGATCCAAATTTTGAAAATTTATCGATAAGAGTGAGAATATTTCGTTTATTTATGCAATATATGTCAATGTGGACGATGTCTAATGGGTTTTCCGGTATTTCAGGTATTTCAAATGTAGGTTTTAGAGGCCTTCTGTCGTATTTAAGCGTTTGGCATATATCACAATGATTTATGCATTTGGTTATCTTTTCTTTCATGTGAGGGAAGAAGTATTCCCGTCTCAAATGTTCAAATGTTTCCTGAATGCCTCTATGATTGTGATTGATATGGTAGTCATTCACGAGTTTATCTTGATCGTTAGTATTTCTAATGTCCTCTAATAAGATTTTACATCGAACAAGTTTGAATATTTTGCTGTTTGCAAAATATTGGGAGTAAGTGTTTTGAACAATTCTAAAGGTGTCGTCGTCTGTCATTATTGCGGAGAGTTTATTGGGGGCAAGGTATCGTTTAAATATGTCAGTCATTATGGTTTCGTTGTATACTGGTCTGCGTATTGTTTTCCGCATTTTATTTTTAAACACGGTTTCAAGTGTGAAAGGAGAACCTTCGTTTTTTACTTGTAAGATAATTTGGAGGTTAAATGTGTTTAAGGCTTTTTCCGAGATTGGAATACCCTCGTCATAGTTTTCTTCAGCAGAGTGAATGGTCGTTCCTGCTGTTCCCTGAATTGAGTCATTGTCGATTGTATTAATGTTGACTTCTTCGTATCTAAAAAGGTTGTTATCACCAGTTCTAATGCGGCTTAGTGCGTCTGCGTTTGTGTTAAGTTTTCCCTTTTTGTAAACGATTTCGTAATCAAATTCTTCAAGTTTGAGCCTCCATCTAACCAGTTTGGAATTTGGCTCTTTAAGGCTCATAATCCAGGTAAGTGGTCTATGGTCGGTTACAATTTTAAATTTACGTCCAAAAAGGTAGGGCCTGAAATATTTTGTGGCCCAAACAATAGCAAGTAATTCTTTCTCTATTGTTGAGTAATTTATTTCAGTATCTGTTAACGTTCTGCTAGCATAGCATATCGGTTTGTCACTTCCGATTGGACCTTGGGAAAGAACTTCTCCCAAAGCGAAGTCGTTTGCATCAGTTGTTAAGACAAATGGTTTTGAAAAGTCCGGGTACTGGAGTAAAGGGTCATTGGTCAAAAGATTTTTGCACATTTCGAATGTTTGTAAGTATTTGTCATTAAGGATTATTTTCCTCCCTTTTTTTAAACATTCAGTAAAAGGTTTAGTCAGTCTCGAAAAGTTTTGTATAAATTTTCGATAATAACCCAATAATCCCAAGAATGATTTTATTTCTTTTTGAGTTTTTGGTATAGGAAAACTTTTTATGGCTTGAATTTTTTCGGGGTTTGGTTTTATTCCCTCAGTGGAGATAATATGTCCTAAAAACGCACACTCTTTGTGTAAAAATTCAGATTTGTCCATCTGAATTTTTAGGTTTGATTCCCTAAGTTTTTCAAAAACCTTTCTCAGGTTTAATATATGTTCTTGTAATGATGTTGAATAGATAATTATATCATCTAAGTATACAAGACAGACCGTGCCTATTAGATCCTTCAGCACGTTATCCATTATTCTTTGGAATGTGGATGGTGCATTTTTAAGGCCAAATGGCATTCTGACAAATTCGAAATGACCTCCGTCTACGGAAAATGCAGTTTTAGCGATATGTTCTGGGTGCATTTCTATCTGGTGGAATCCACTTGCAAGATCCAGGGTAGTAAAATACATGCTTCTACCCAATTTGTCAAGTATATCTGTGATGTTGGGTATGGGGTACTTATCACAAATTGTTTTTTCGTTCAATTTCCTATAATCTATGACAAGTCTCCATTTTTGTACGTTACCCGCATCTCTTTTCTTCGGAACTATCCATACAGGGGCACTCCAAGGTGAAAAACTTGGTCTTATAATGCCCTGTTGTAGCATCTTGCTTATTTGTGTACGTACTTCCTCCTCATGAACATAAGGGTATCTATATGATTTTGTAAAAACAGGTATGTCATCTGTGGTCTTAATTTTGTGTTTTATTTGGTTAGAAAAGCTAAGGGAATTCCCTTCTTTAAAGAATATGTCATCGAATTCTGAACAAATTTTCTTTAATGCTTTCTTTTCTTCTTCGTTTAAGTGGTCCGTTCTCAGCATTTTCGTTATATTTTCTTCTTGGGGAAATGTGCCTGAGTCTATGGTGAAGTTATTAACCTCAATGAAATTTTGATACGGAATGGTTTTTACAGGTTGTTCAATGTAGACAATTTTTTCTTTGTCAGATGTATTTACTATCTCAACGAAACTATACCATTCTTTTGCAGTATAAATACCTTCTGAAATAAATAAGTCAGGTTCTAAAAATGTTTTTTGTATGAAAAAATCGTCGTTTCGTGAATCAACTGGTATTTTAATTACAAATTTTGAAAAAGGTTGAATTATATGTTTTCCTGAAGTTAGATTAGGTTTAAAACGTAGCGGTATCATGGAATTTTTTGTGATCAGAGTCTGATTGCCTAGGTCTACTTTAGCTTTAAGTCTATTTAATATAGCAAGTCCTATCAATCCATCGAAATAATTATGGAATTTAAAGACAAATAGTTCCATCTCGCCTTTTTCCCTGAATTCTTCAAAGTATGGTAGGCTGATTTTCTTGTTTAAAGAGTGTTTGTTTAATATTGTGGTTATCGTTATTGGTTCACAGGTCCTACATTTGTCTTTGTCAATATATTCTGGGTTTATAAAGGACGATGATGCTCCAGTGTCTATTAGAAATTTTAATGGTTTACCGAAAGGAGAGGATATTTTTATATATGGTAATGTATGTCCATGTTTGTTTACGTCTAAATATCCGGTTGGTCCGGGGAGGCATCTAGTAGAAAATTTTCACTGTCGTCAATTGTATTACTGTTGTTTTGGTCGCATTGATAATTTTGTCCAAAAATAAGGTCTCGTTGTAAATCATTCTGAGCAAATGTAACACCCTCTTGAACTTGATCGTTCTCTGGATAAAAATAATATTCCTCTAAGTTTGCGTATGGAATTCCTTCTATATCAATGTTGTGCATTTCATGAGGCTTAAAGCCATTGGTTGTTCTCTTAGTCTGCATACTTTGTGGTTTTCTCAAATGAGTATAACCTGAACTTACGTCCATTGGTTCTGGTGGTAGTAAATTTTGTGCACTATATTGTTGTCTTCCAAAGGTATTATTAAGGGAATTGTTATTGTTGTAAAATGTTCGGGTTTGTTCGGGTCCGTTATTGGGTATATTTTTAGGGTAAGGATGTCTATTTTGTCCGAACGTATTAGTGGTTACGTTATTTTGGGGTCTTTGAACGTCGTTCATTCGGCTTTGATATCTAGTTATATTGTTTTGATATGAGGGTATATTCGGATAGTATTGTCTTGAGAGCTGCTGAGGGGGTTTGTATGAATTGTTAACTATTGGGTAGTAAGTCTGAGACAGTGGATAATTTGGGAAGTATTTAAAATTCTGTTGGGGGGCCTGACGTTCGTTCGTAAATGTCTTTTTTGTGTAGCATATGTTTTGTTCTTGTATACAAAAGGAAAGGGCTTCGGCCATCGTTTTGGGTCTCATCGATCTAATGTTTGAGTCTAGAGGTTCTTTAAGGCCTGACAGGAATGTGTTTAAACACATTTCGGCGAAAAGTTTTTGTTTTGCCTCAATTACGCTAAGATTGGTTTCATGGATTAGGATATTATTATTTATGGCTGATTGTATTTCTATAATTGAGCTGTAGAAATGTTGGACAGACTGAGTTTGTTTTAAATTATGTAGATCCTTAATCAAGGAGGTTTCATTCCTTTTATCAGAATAATGCAAGATTAGATTGTTTTTTATGCTTTCCCAAACTAAAGGGGTACCATACACATTGAGTACCTCGTTAGCTTGTCCAATTATTTTATTCCTAATTGCCCGTAAAATAATTTTCGCGTAGTTCGTCCCATCAACGTTAACTAAATACCCTAATATTTCTTCTACGTTTGTCAAAAATTCGTACAAAAGTCGGGGGTTCCCGTCAAATTTTGGGAGGTCTTTTACTGCATCTGGGATTTTGAGTGAATCAAATATTTGATTCTGATATGAAATTTGGGGAATGGAACCCGAGGGATTATTGTTATCTAAGGACATTTCAGTGTTTTCTGGGATGGGTGTAAAATGTTTGAAAATGTTTATGTATGGTTTAACCCGATATGTTTTTCGCATGAATAATTTTAAGTTTCTATGCTTAGTTATGCTTAAATATACTTAAAAATAAAATATGACTTATTTACCCTAGTATTATTGTTATAAGTAATTTCATAATTTATAGATGACTTGGTGATCCTGTGGTTGGTATTTCCCTTGTTTTCTGTTGACGATCTGTGTTTTAATTCCAATCCTTTTTCTTTTTTTTTTACTGCTTATAATTGACTATTTTATTATGTTCTAGTTCACAATTTTTAATTAACAGTTATTTTCACTAACTGATTGTTTTTGTTTAAAATTTTTGTTAATAATTGTGTAATTTATTATTATTTTATTATGTTCTAGTTCACTATCTTTAATCTTTAATTAACAGTTATTTTCACTAACTGATTGTTTTCACTATTATGTTCCTTAATAGTTTTACTTGAGAGCGAAAGTTGATATCCCGTCAACTTTTTTTTCGACTGCGCCAGTTAACTTACTATCTAAACTATCACTAAAAAAAAACAACCTCTTCTGTTTACTTCTACATTACAATTCTTCTTTATTCAATTTTTCTTTTATTTATATACTTATTTATTAAATACAAAAATGCTTATTGTTTTAATTTATAAATTTACTTCCTAAATATAGAAGTGCTTACAAAACTTATTTGCTAAATACAAAAATGCTTATTGTATTATTTTAATTTATAAATTTACTTCCTAGATATAAAAGTGCTAACAAACTAAATTTTAATATTTTAACAAGTGTGTCAGTGTAAAAGTGTTTAATTGGGTTATTGCAAAAATTGTGTTCCATTATTTCTTAGCTGATGTAGCTGTTTAGTCTAGGTGGCTTTGTTGGTGGATTTGTTGATATTGTTGTTGTTGCTGCGGTTGCTTCTGTAACTCGCGTATAACTCATATTCGTAGAAATTTTTCGATGTTTTATAACTCATCAGTGAAAGTAGACCTTTCAAACGCATGCACTCGTTTGAAAATCAATTGAGTGGCTCTCAAGTTATAAAATGACGAACATAGGACAACTTATTTTTATATATATAGATTACTAGCTGTTTGGTCCCGGCGCTGCTCAAGATTTTCTAAATAAAAATAAAAAATGAAATACTAAAGAATTTTGTTAATAACTTGACCCCAGCGCTATCTACCATCAATAAAAAAAATTTAAATATCACGACAACAGCGCCACCTATCGGGAATTTTTTTTATAAACCATCAGTAAAAGAAGACCTTTCCAACGCATGTTCGGTTGAGTGGTTCTCGAGTTATAAAATGACGAACATAAAACAACTTATTTTTATATATGTATAAAGATTTCAGTTTATAATAAGAAATAAAATAAATTTTCTACTGTTGATGAATAACGAATTGTTACTCTGAATACTCCAGCGAAAATAAGCCATCATGTGTGCATCCCAGCGACACTGGTATAGTTCCTTCATTGTCCGTATATCTTGGTGCAATTGATCGCCCTGTTCCTCACTCAAGTCTCCTAGATTTTCAGGAAAACGATCTAAGTGACTGTGTAGGTAGTGTACTTATTTGCTCATGTTCAGCGTTGCCGTTTTGGTTACTTTCAACCAAAATTGGTTACTTTTTTTTCCAATGTGTACTTGTGTACTTTTTTCCATTTTGGTTACTTTTTTTCAACACAAAAATAACCAATTTTTGGTTTTGGGACAAGCTTACCCGCTCCGCTTTTTTTAACTTTAAAAATGTTTATGGTATTGGTGCTTCCAATACTGTTCAATCTACTTAAAAATGATTTTTCAAGAATATTAAACTGTCACAAACTATCAGCTTAACAATATAAAGCGCCTATTAGACCCCCATACTTGGTATTCGAGAATGGTATCCATCAAACTCATGTAATAGCGAACAATTCGTGTATGTCAGTTTGATATGTTAAAAATTCAAAATTTTTGATTTTTATGTATGCCATCTAGGGTTTTTTCCCGGGATTTCCCGTCCCGGGAATTCCCGGGAATTTCAGTTATTTTATTTCCCGTTTTCCCGGGATTTTTCTTGCGGGATCCCGGGAAATAAAAAATTCCTAATAATTTCAGAAAATAGCTATTTATACATTGAAATTTAGTTTTCTATTCTCTAAAAATTAGCATCTGTGGATAAGTTGTGGATTAGGTCAATTGCAAGAAGTGAGTACATGTATTTAAATCAATGTCTCCTGATGCAATAAATCTACTAAAAGCAGAATGGGCAGTGCAACAGATGATAATTATTACATTTAGTGAGGTGAAGAGTTAATAAAGTACATTAATTCAAAATAAGATGCAGGCAGTAAAGTTTCATTGTCCATGAACAAGTCTTAAAAATAGGAGATACCTAAACATATCGCTTCTTAATTGCAACATAGTCATATCTACAAAAACAAACGATCTTGGCAAAAAGCGATTAAAGTTTTCCAAATGTACCGATTTAAAGATATATTTTGCCATAACTTCGGTTCAGTTTGAGATATAATAAGAGAAGGTATGAAGGAAAACTTTGCTAAAGTTACTTCAAATTTAGATATATGACTATGATGCAATGAAGGAGCGATATGTTTATTAGGTGATAAACACAAATTTTCAATTTCAATTTGTGTTGGTTTATGTACCCGTGAAGTGCGGGGAAACCGAAATTAAATAACATTTTGGAAACTCGTGTAAGATACTACAACATACGACTTGAAAAACACATTGTCCTAAAGATTACAAATGGACCTATTGAAATGAAAAGGTTTGTAAGAAGCATTCCGGTTGATGCTATTTTTGCATCAACCTTGACATACATTTGACTGCTATAGACGTTGTTTACAAAAAAAAAAAATTGCTGCTGATTGTGAATCCGAAGCATGCTACAACGGTTCACTTTTTACTATTTGTCCAACCTCGGTAAAAAATGAACGAAATATTTCGGAAACATGGTACTTAGTAAATAAAATCAGGAATATACTTTTTGACGACTTACTAAGCGCTTTGAGTGGGTCAGAAAGTTATTTCCTAAGCCGTTAAAAAATGTTATATGTTTCTTTAAAATATTTTATCTATTTTATTAATTAACTTTTTGATCTCATATCTTGAGTACTTCAATTTTTATTTTGTTTTTATTATTGTTTTATGAATTAAATTGCTATGTTTATGTTATCTTTTTATCTTGTATCCAGAGCATAATAATACTGTATAAAAGCATAATAATAGGGAATAAAGGCGTGAGGTGATAATAATTCAAGTTCCTATTTCAATCTTCAATTAATTTTTTAGTATTGAACCATTTCTTTTACTTTCTTTGTAAACAAGTTCCCTTACGTTTTTTTATAAAAGTTTTTTTCATTAATTAATAACAAAATTTACTTTGTATTATTTACATGGAGCGGGATCCCGGGATCCCGGGAAATTTAAAAAAATTTCCCGCTTTCCCGGGAATCGAAAAAGTCCGGGGGAAAAAAAAACTCTAATGCCATCATACCATCGTACTCGTGTAATAGCAATTCTGTTATACTCAGTAAAAACTTAATTTTAACTTTGCCAGCAAAGGGTAACGATGACTTGGTTAGAGCTCGCATTTTTAAAAGGTTTTATTTAAAAATATATAAACCCTGCCAGAATAATGAAATATAAAAGGTGATATATAATATAAATTTGAAGCAAAGATTGGAGCAAAGAAACAATTGAGCCGGAAGAAACAATTGAAGTATGTAGTAGTAGAAAATAAATATATCGTGTTGTCGTCCGCAAATAACTCATCAATTAGCAAAGCAGCAACTAATTCACGCGCCATCATATACAGGGTGTCTGGTAGAAGATTTATATTTTCAAACTTAAATAGAAAACGTAATAATTGACACAAAGTTTTATTAAGAGCATTGAACGAAAAAATGCAAATGTGGATCTTATTTTTTAAAGAGTAGGTCATCCAGATGTCTTCCGTCGAGTTGAACACACTTTTCGAAACGAAGCCTTGTTTTTCGAGAATTTTCAAAAAAAAAATGTTCCAATTATCTTATGCGTAGATAAGGCACACCCCGCGGCAATGCAATGGTGTTTTCAATCGAGGTTTGCGGGTTCTTGGAGACCAGTAACGGCAGTTTTGCTTGTGACGTGGCCGTTAAAGTGAAAATTATCCTCGCCGCTCCAAAAAAGAGATTTACAGTACGAAAAAGATCCGACATCGTTTTACAAAAATTATTGCGTAAATCCAAGTTTCTTTCTTTCAGTTCTTGAACGATTTAAATTTTATAAGGATGGAACTTCAGATCCTTTTTTAAAATTTCATGAATAATCGCTCTTTGAAGTCCCAGTGAGGCTTCACTTTTCCGTATGAAAAGTCGCGGATTTTCACGTAAAGTGCTTTCAACCAGCTCAATGTTATCGGGAGTGCTTAAAGATCGGCTGGGCCTTGGCCGAGGGACATTCATAGCCGAAGCAGTTGGGCGGAATCTCTGCGCCCACGAACGAATTAAATTTAAACTCGGTTTAAATTTTGAAAAATGTGTCCACAGCGAACGCGCGATGCTCACTCGACTACAATCGGTAATTCCAACGGCGACACCTCCCTCCGCACCGTTTATTACTTTTTGAAATAATCGTATTTAAGAATATAAATTTGCCACCAGACACCCAGTATATACAACCGTCAACACTTTTAATGCTTCAAAGGTCTAACTGAAATAATTTTCTAGGAAAAACGATTAGGTGAAATATCTTTCCAAATCCAGCCCGATTGATATGATTCTTACTATGTTCACTTGGCTGAAAGCATCTATATATCTGTGCTCACAAGCAATAACAGTTGAAGTCGAGTTAGGAAAAATTTGACTAATACATTGCTATAAAATTGCTTACAAAGAGCTTGCAACTATAAGTTTAATAAAAATTCCCTGATTTTTGCCAACGGTTTTTCAATTTAAAATGCTCTGCTGAGCACTTGCCGAAATCGAGTTAAGATAATTTAGCTCAATTTTGCGCTTCGATACAGGAAGGCTTAAGAAGTTCTACTTGTAATAGCTACTTATAAAAAAGGTTTAAAGCTCTAGCTCAAAAAGTTTTTCAAATAGACGAAACTAAGTGCTAACTTGGTATATGCGATGCCACGCGCACGAAAAATTATATAGCCTATTGTTTTTTCCAGACCATCGGTAACATAGTGTCAAAATTTTATGAAAATCGGCACAGTGGCTTAGGCGCATTTATACAAAATAATAGTGTCCGACCGAACGCACTTTTTGAGACCGAACCCGAACCCGAACCCGAACTTCGGTAAATTTTGACAAGTTCGGCCGAACCCGAACCCGAACCCGAACTTTTTGTTAATAAATCTGAACAATTGTGTTCCAAATTTCTTAGGTTTTAGAAATTTGCATCCCTGCGTGAGGTTTTTTCGCAAAACGACGGGAAACAGGTGTTTTCATTACTAATGCTAATATTTGGTTATAGCTCTAGTATGTATACATCAGTGTTGCCAATTTAGCCATTTAGTGGCTAGATTTAGCCATTTTTCATCCTGTTTAGCCATTAAAAAATGAGTTTAGCCATTAGCCATTTTTTTTAGCCATTTTTCAACTTATTTAGCCATAAAATGTTTTTGCCGTTATTCTTTTAAAATAACAATTTTTATTTTATTATAAAAATTTATAAAACGCCTTTAATTTAAATCACAACTTTTACAAATGTTGAAAATTGCAATAAACTATGACGCTGAAACATCTTCCAAAATTAAGGAACAGTATTCCACTATTAAATTTATAAAATCGATCAACACAAACATCGTTGTTTCTTTCTGGTTGCAAGTATTTCAATGAAGGGATGCAGGCGGTAACAAAATTGTTTTTCAAATTTCAGAATTGCCTATAAAGTTGCTCTGACTTCCATGGTATTTTGCTGAAGTAGAGAGGGTGTTTAGCCAAGTAAACATCGTTAAAAGTAATTTGAGAAATAGGTTACATTAAGCAACCATTTATTCGATTTTATCAATTAGGTTAATATTTTTACCATAACAGTAAAATATTTATACCACCAGCGCAATAGTGGGGAGGGAACTATGCGTTTGTGCTGATGTCTGTAACACCTTAAAATATTAGTCCTTAGCCCACCTTTCAGAATCACGATGTTTGTCCGGCTGGCTGGCTGTCCACGTAAACCTTGTGCGCAAAGTACAGGTCGCAATTTATAGATTATTTGATAAAATTTGGTACAAAGGTTCTAATGTGGTGCAGGGCATCATAAAGTCGGGTTTAACCGACTATACTTTCTTACTTGTTTTTTATTGTAGATCTGGACTCAAAAGGTTGGGTAAATGTTGTCGTGATTATGCTTTACCGTCAAATTATTTAAAACTTATGATTATCTGAAACTAATGAGTGACTCCTATGAGATGAACAATTTTTCGATGATTTAATTTTTTAATATTAATTTATTTTAATATTAATTTACGTTTAATCTTATTTAACAAATTGATCTTAACTCACAATTTTATCGTAAACAACTTTAAATGAATTATATCCGTTTTGTTATTGAATTTTAATGTGTTTATATTTAAAAAAGCTTTTAGCCATTTTTTAGCCCAGTTTTAGCCATTTTTTAGCCATTTTTTCCGTAAATTTAGCCATTTTTGGTCACCAAGTTTTGGCAACACTGGTATACATATTAGTACTCAAACCTCTACAATGTATTTTTTGAATTCCTTGGGGTGTATTTTCTCTAAGTGGCGTTTAATATTGGCGGTAGTTTGTTTGCTTGGCAATGAACTCCCCATTGACATTTGTTTGGCGCAACATTTGCTTTGAGCGCTTGGTCAATTTAAAAAAAAAACTCTAAAACGGATTGGAAGACATTTTTATCAGGAAATATGTATACTATAAAGTTTGGTTTGTGGTTCACCTAAAACTAAAGATTATCTTACCATTCACAGAATATAAATAGAGAGTATTTTTTGCCAAATAAAATTTAACCGTTTTTTTTGTTTTATTTTTTACCGTCTTCTAAAAATTACACATATAAAGACATTTTTATACACTTAAGCATTTTATTAAGTCATCGCTGTATTTTTTCGAACTAAAAATCATAGAGAAAAATAGTTGTATTGATTTCGTATTATTTTCAAATTAAACAAATTAAACTTCAACATTAACTTATTCGATTAAACGAATAAAATTTAAAAATGAATCGATTAATCGAATAATATTTTTTTTTATTGGACCACTTGTAGCCCCCTTTGATTTTTTTGATGAAGCATCTTCTTCAAGTACTATGTTATAGTCACTGTGTAAGTGCTAAATTGGTGAAGTTGTTGAAGAACATTTACGTTAATACATATTAGGACACATGTTGCATTTATCATTATAAGATATGGTATACCAAACTCATTCTAAACAGAGAAACCCATTAATTATTTTGTTAAATAATACGGGCGTGTTCTAGAAATCGAAATGAAGTGGATTTAAAATCGAGAAAATATTTAAAATGACCCTGTAATGAAAGTTCATAAAAATATTCCATTTTATCTATTTTATTCTTTAAGTATCTAATTTTTTTGCAAGAAAAACAAAAAACTAGTAATTGAATTTAAATTATCGTTCGATTTTAATCTCACTTCATTTCGATTTCTAGATCATTCCCGATAAAATAATATAAATCTTTGAGTTAACATACCTACTTTTGTCGTGTTTTCTTTTGTGAAATGAATTATTTAATTGTGTTGAAAAAATGTAACAAAAATATAAGCAAAACTACTCACTAAACAAGACTGTTCTTTTTTTTAGTTCCAACGGACAAATACCTGTACATTCGGTTTTTTTTATTCGACTTTAGACTTTAAAAAATTATACAGCTAACAGAAATACTATATGGGCATTTCCACAGAAATGTCAACCGCAGCCAAATAATTCAAAGTCTATAAAAGTATGTTGTTTTATCATATTTTTATAGGGAATCTATCAACTCACAATGATTTAAACAAATTTTACATTTATTCATAACACACTTTGAAATATTCAAATGCAAAGTCGAACAAGTGAAAAAGTTCTGTTTTGAACATTTCTATTGTACGTTTTGTTTTGCTAAATGATCTTAATGAGAAACATTATGCATTGACAATTGCTTTTTAAATCTCAGTTTATATTCAAACAATTAAGAAAAAATGTAAACGGAAGGATGCGATTGCCAGTTACGGCAAATTTTTTCTTTGCTTTACCGTATATTTCGATGTAGCGTGCGACATTGAAAAAGAACATTTGTTATCAGTGCGTCGAGGGTATTTGGACAATGCGTTTCGAATATTAGTAACAAACAGATATTTTTATTGCAAATTTAATTAAAAAAATTTTGCTGGAAAATAATCAGTGCTTTTTTCTTGGTACTTATTTTAAGTTTGTAGCGTGCGACATCGTAAGTGTAAAATGCATAAATTCAAAAAATTTTTTTTTCCTAAATTATCTTTATTTGCGATGGCCAACAACTACAAGCATCAAGGACAGCTTTTTCCATTAAAAAAAACTTTATTTGAGACTAGCAATACTATTTTCAGTTAAGATAGTTTTTGTTCTATATTTGTATTTTTCAATAATTAGTATTGTGGTTATTTTGTTGAACTATTTATGGTTTTTAATCCGAATTTTTAATATTTTTAATCAGGCTTAAGTTCATTAAATTTAATTTTCATTAAATTATTTTTATGAAGAAAGGAATTTTACAACATGAAAATTAATTAAAATTGTTATAGATAATCTTTCATCGTCGATGGCTGCGAGTGTAAAACGGCAAATCCATCTAAGGAGATCGAGTGGTTGCGATCGAAACATGTCATGGTAACCTGCCGGCCGCGGTTCGAGCCCCGGCCACGGTCAAAAATGAAAGATTATCAATAACAATTTTAATTAATTTTCATGTTGTAAAATTCCTTTCTTCATAAAAATAATTTAATTAAAATTAAATTTTATGAACTTAAGCCTAATTAAAAATTTGGATTTGTATTTTTCTTTATAATTTTATAACTTTTGATGAGAAAATGAATATATTGAATGAATTTAAAATAATGTAGAATCATCTTACGCATGTCTAATTACATAAAAAGTAAAAACATAAAAGTATGATGGAACAAAATGTCGCATGCAACATGTAGCGTGCGACAGTGATTAAAATTAAATAAAATATAAACTACACAATATTTTTGAATTAAATAAAAACCATTATTAAGATACATCAATGCCTAATATTTTAGAATTAGTCGCATTAAAATATTTTATCAGGTTTCGCTGAAATCAGTGTTTGAACTGTTTGCCGTTAAAACAACTTCTGTTTTTGTCGCATGCAAATGCCTTGGGTTTTTTTTAATTTTCTTGAAAACAAACAATTGCTCAAAATCAACCTAAGCACAAATTATAGTGCTAATCAAGAGCTATAAGTTTCGCCTTTTGTCAAAATAAAATTAATGTTTTTGTATATGTTTTTTTCACTTTTAAGGCGTACGAATGTCGCATTCGACATTGGAGAAATGTCCATATATTATTATCATTCGATTAATCGGTATAAATTCTTCGATTAATCCCTTAATCGAAATTAGCAATTTTAAATTATTCGAACAATTAATGGTCTAGAATTGTTCGATTAATCGAACAAGAATTAATCGGCTGAACACCCTACTTGAGACGCAGACCCGCTTGTTTACTGGCGAAGCTCTTAATTTGTTTGACCTACCGACCAATTTTCAATAAACTAAGTTAAATATGGGGTATACTTATTTTGAATATCCCTTTCTGAATCCAAATCCTGTTTAACAAAATTTTTTTGTGGTTTCTGAGATATTAAGCATTAACTATTTTTAAGTGTTGTTTTGCTCTACACGCCACTGTTTGGCGATTAAACCAAATTTCTTCTACAAAATAAATTTCACTCTTGCTTTGCTTCTTTGCCGTAAGAAAAAAGTAGTTGAAGTAAAAGAAAAAAAATGTCAACAACTTAATACACAGCAGAAAGTATAGGTATGCAGCATGAAAATCTAAAAATAAATTTAGAAAAGTGGCGTATGCGGCAAAAAATAGTCTTTACCTTCAATAAAATACTTTAAACTTCAGACTTATACTAATACTATAAACTTCAGATTTTATATTGTAAATATTAATATGTAGTTCATTTCTTACGCTGTTATTTTTGTAAAACACCAAGATTTTTAAAATGTTTCTGAAAAAATAGTTTATAAATTATAAAATTCTTTGTATTAATGTGTAAAGCGCAATTTATTAAAAGAGAGAAAAAAAATTTAACCACATGGTCTAAAATACATACTTAATTATTTGTTGGCGTAACTACACGTTCCTGTGGAAGTGTCCATATTGGTTTTTAATACTTAAAAAAATTGGTCGGTTTAAAAGGATTTTGGTATGTTTTGTAGACAATTTTGGTCGGATAAAAAATTTTGAAACGGCAACCCTGAAACTAACTAAACTTTTTTAAAGTTTCAAAAGGAATCCCATAATTCCCAAAAAAGAGTTTTTTTGAATTATTTAAGTAAGTGTCTCAGGATTCCCATTACACAATTATTATAAACAAATTGGGTCAGATAAAAAGTGCTCAAGATTTTTGATTTTAGCTGTGGGATTGAAGAAGATGTGACCTAAAGTGGAAATTGTAAAAAAGGTCTATTTTAGAAGAGCTTGAAGCCCGTAGTGATTAAAATTTCCAAAAAATTTTTGCATAGCAACATTATACATTAAGTAACCTGTCAAAAAAGTATAAATAAAATATGTATATTAGGATTATGACTTTTTAAATTTTTTTGCAAATATGTATCCAATTTTACATGCCGTAGCTGAAAGGTCCATAAAAAAAAATATTAACAAACGCCAATTTTTTTTTCGCTGCTTTTAATGTAAAGTTGATTGATTCTTATTTTCTGACTTCAACATTTTTAAAGCAGACCTATACCAAACATTTTGGAGTCGGAGTCGAACCAAAAACCTCAACCCCGACTTCACAGCCCTGGATGAATGTTTAAATTTTATTAAAGCTACAAACATAAATAATGTATAAAAGTTTATTTAATGTGGTACAGTAGTTCCCGCTTAAGTGCGCATCGACAAATGTTCAATTTTCTACGCATTTAAACGGGGAATCATTTAACCGATAACCGATAATCAACGCATTTAAAAAAACCTCGCTTAAAAAACTCAATATTCATTCAAAAGTACTTTTTTAATTATAAGGGAAAATAAAATGTATTATACCTAGTTCTCATACGAAATTAAATATAATATTTAAAATAAAACTAATTCAATAAACATTCTTACATAAATTCATATGCACATACATATTTGAGGAGGTCCATAACAAAACGTAATAATTATATTTTTCAAGTTTTTTGATTTTTTGATTGAATCTTATTCAACACATTGAAATCTATATTACCTTTATTATAAAGCATTCCAAAACTCAATAACTACACTGCAATTCAATATCAATATAATGGTTCAGAGCAAAATGCAATAATTACACATCTTTGCAATAAATCGCTACAAAAAATTTAAAAAAAATCAACTTTATAAATAAATTATGCTCTGGTGGTAACTCTTAGATAACTGTAAAATGTAATCTATTCAAAGCAAAAAACAGAAAATCCAACCCTAGTTCAGATCAAAACGCAATATTTTCATACAGTTCAAAGCAAAATGGAATAAATACTATTGGGGTATTCACAAGGTATGCTATCATGTTATATTGTCATAATGTTCTAACATTTTACAATGGTTTAAAAATATTGTTGTTGATTTGTTAACAAAAAGTGTCTTAAATTAATAGAACTTTGCTTGCTATGTTTATTGTGCTGTCGTTATAAATCAGAAGAGACCTGCGCTGTGCGGCTGAGCCGAGCCGCATTAGTTTTTGTAGCAGTCGCCGTTGATAGTTTTATCCGGCTAATATTCGAATTTAACCTGCGGCTAGCAATTTTTGCAACAAAACACTTGCGGCGTCAAATTATATCGGCTTAGGACTCTGATGTTTGGTAAACAAACAAAATAAACTTTATTTGTAATTTGCTTCTAAAAAATGGAAAATAGTCAGATAAGATCTAATTTAATTTATTAATTAATGGATAGAATTAAAAAATATTTTGATGTTAGGTAAATATTTATTTTTTATATTTGTTCTAAGTCAGCTGATTAAAATTCAAAATAGCACACTAATTTATGATGGGTTGTTCACAACAGTCGTATTTTTTCATGTTATTATTTTAAGACTTATGACTTTATGACACCTTGTGAATCCCCCATATATGATTCGGACCAAAACGCAATAATTCCAAATTTGTTATCTAAATAACTTTAAAACAAACTGTCAGATAAAATAATTAATTTGTGATAAATATTATTTTTTGTAGACAATAATACCTCAATTATTGTTTTTTAAAAATATTAAATTACATTTTGTCGTTTATCTAAAAAAATGTTATGGTGTAATTATTGCGTTTTGTTATGGACCTACTCATTTATTAAAAATATAATTATGTTTTGTATGTAATATTTATTTTATTCGACATTTATTATTTTCAAGTATTAATAAATTTTCGAGCTTTAGGTCTTTTTTTTTAAACTTTAAATGTTTATTCGAACCAATATTTCGGCAAATGTTAACGCCGTGTTAATATTACTAAAACCATTTATTATGTCTTCCTTCCATGGTTTCATTGGTGCATTTATTTTGTTGCTCAAATTATCTACGGATAAAACTAATAGCACTTAGTTGGAGCTTCAATTATTTCCTCTTCTTCATCATCGGAAGATTCCGATAACTCTTGAAAATTATTCTCTATGATTTTCGAAATTCAAGAGAAATTTACTTTTTATTTCAACTGCCGTTTTAAATATTTGTGTTGTCATACATAAGTATATGTAAGTACAAAAATACTTTTACTAACCTTATAAATGCCTTGCCGGATATTTGGTTACGTATTTAAGCGATTTATTTTGTTCAAATTTATGTAATTTCGGACAAAAATAATGAATCATAAAAACGGGGAACGCATTTAAGCGAGGTCATTTAAGCGCGATCTTGTTCATGTAATCATGTGAAAATTTTGCTTGCCAGCACATTTTGCGCATATAAGAAGGGAAATCATTTAAGCGGGGAGCATTTAAGCGGGAACAACTGTATAAGAAAATAAAAATTAACTTGTTGAAGAAACAAATAAAATGAACAAATTGGTCAAATACAAATACAGTCGAACTCCCATAACTCGAACTTCTCTAACTCGAATTTTCTCTTACTCGAACCAATTTGATTGGCAGTAGCTCTAAAACAATAAACAACATACAATTCTCCTTCCGTAACTCGAACTTCCATAACTCGAAATTCTCCATAACTCGAACCATCTACTCAAATTTGTATTCTATAACTCGAAGTTTTTTGCTTGTTTTGTTTATTTTGTTTATTTATTTCGCTTTCTTTTGCTTGTTTAGCAGGTTTGTATATTTTACTTTGCTCTTTTTTCGGGGAACTCCCTTTTTGTACATTACGTGTGTCTTTTGGTTTGCCTAAATATGTTAAAATTATTTGTATGTGTTTATTTCATGGCAAGTAAACGTGTTTTATAATGTTTGTCGATGGAGGGAAATATAAGTTTATAAAAGAAGTCGAGGGTGGATTGAAGAAAAAGGAAGCAGACAATAAATATGGTGTCCCAGCTAGTACGGTCTCATAGATTTTTAAAAATAAAGAATTAATTATCAACTCGTTTGAGTCAGTATCTCATCTCTTTAGTAAAATGATTAAGACCCAAATATACAAAATTATCGACATAGCAGTCCTCAATTGGTTTACAGCAGCTAGAAGTCAAACCATGCCGATATTTTACTTCATTGTAACTTGTTTATTACAAATACATACCTACATGCTTAGGTATGAAGCTTACAAATAGTGCCTATTTTAAACAAAAAATACAAAATGTACACAAGTTTGCAATTTATTCTCTTTTCAACAAGAAAATTCTGTAACTCGAAGTCTCCATAAGTCGAAGTTTTTTTTGGGATAATGGTGATTCGAGTTATGGAAGTTTGACTGTATTTCAAATACTGCCCAAACCTGCTTATTACTAAAACTACATACAAATAATTCTTAGCTTAATCTAATTTCATAGCAATATTATGATTAAAAATTTAATAATTTTTAATAAATTTAATAAAAAAATTTGTTTGCAGGTTAATTGGACTTCGGGTTAATCAGATCTATGATATTGATAATAAAACTTACCTTATTCGTTTGCAAGGCGGAGGGGAAGCAAAAAAAATGCTTCTTATTGAGTCAGGAATTAGATTTCATACAACAGCATTTGAATGGCCCAAAAATATGGCACCTTCAGGATTCAGTATGAAATTGAGAAAACATTTAAAAAATAAACGTCTTGAAAAGCTACAGCAACTTGGTGTTGATCGAATTGTAGACTTACAGTTTGGTGTCGGCGATGCTGCATATCACATAATTGTCGAGTTATACGATCGCGGTAATATTATTTTTGCAGACCACGAAATGACAATTCTTTATATTTTACGTCCTCATTATGAAGGCGAAGATGTTCGCTTTGCTGTTAGAGAAACATATCCTAGTGATCGTGCTAAAAAAGAATCGCCTTTGCCCAGTGAGAGTGAATTGATAAAAACATTATTAACAGCTCAGCCTGGTGACAGCTTAAGGCATGTAATAATGGCAAAGGTGGATTGCGGACCATCGGTGATTGAACATGTTTTTTTAAAGCATAATCTTGACGGCTGTATTATTTCTAAAGAAAACGCTTTGGAAAAGCCTGCTGATTTGGTTGAAAATGAAAGGAAGAAACCTAAAAAAAATAAACATAAACGACATAACACCCAGTCAAATACCCGAGAATTTAATTTGGAAAATGATATTAAGAGTTTGTTACTTGCCATTCAGGTATGTATGTATAAATTTTTGCAAACTTTTACGAATTTTTGCGTAGTTTGTTGCTCTACGAAGCAATCGTCGCAAGTTAAACATTTTCGCTACTTTAGCAAACTTTTGCGAATTTTTGCAACGTTTAATTTACTAATAAAATTTGTGCTCATAACTTCTTTAAAATTTACATTTTCATAATAGGGGTGATATAAATTTAATTAAAATTCACAATTTAAACTACAAAATTGGAGTTGTAAGTTTCTAAAAACAAAAAAAAAATATTTTTCTTTAAAACGTTTTTTTTTAACTTTAAAGAACAATTCAAACAAAATATTTTTTTTTTTTTTTGTACGGATGAAAATATTTTTTGAACACCAATGATAAATATTTTTTTTCATGTACAAAATACATATCAAGGCGAATTTATACAAGGTGGTCTTATTTTGAAAACGTTTTACAACACTGTAAAATATTTTAACGTTGTGTCAAAAATTTAAGCAAATATTTCATATTGTTTTCAATTTTAAATTGTGTGTTTTGAAATTTAATAACAAAAAAGTTTTCAATTTCATAACTTTAAACAAAAATGATAGAATTTAGTAAAGATTCCACAGATCCACTAGAACGGTATACCATTTTGACACAAGGTTAGTTATCAGCTGTTGCTTACGTAGCAAGATAAGTTCACCTGGTGTAAATTCGCCTTGATACATATTGTACTTCAAAAATAAATATCTTTTTTTGTTTCTTAATTTTTTTTAAACTGATAGAAAAAAAAAAATTATTTTGTACGCATGAGTTTTGAATTTTTCAAATGAAAAACTTACAGCCGTATTCATAAAAACTTATTTATGATAAATTAACCGTTTTTAAGCAAAAATTGCTAAAGTTGTATTCATAAACGAAAAATAGTCTATTGAACCTTTAAAAAACCATTCATAAAGTAAGAAAATTTATTGTTGGATTTGCCCTTCTTTAAACCAAAAATAAAATGACATTTTGATAAGTGTTTGCATTAGGGGTTTTCCCGGGATTTCTCGTCCCGAGAATTCCGAGAATTTCAATTATTTTATTTCCCGTTTTCCCGGGATTTTTCTTGCGGGATCCCGGGAAATAAAAAAATGTCTCATAATTTCAGAAAATAGCTATTTATACTTTGAAATTTAGTTTTCTGTTCTTTAAAAATTAGCATCTGTGGATGGGTTGTGGATTAGATCAATTGCAAGAAGTGAGTACATGTATTTAAATCAATGTCTGCTGCAATAAATCTACTAAAAGCAGAATGGGCAGTGCAACAGTTGATAATTATTACATTTAGTGAAGTGAAGAGTTAATAAAGTACAATAATTCAAAATAAGATGCAGGCAGTAAAGGTTCATTGTCCATGAACAAGTCTTAAAAATAGGAGATACCTAAACATATCGCTCCTTTATTACAACATAGTCATATCTACCAAAACAAACGATCTTGGCAAAATGCGATTAAAGTTTTCAAGTTTGAAAAACACATTGTCCTAAAGATTACAAATGGACCTATTGAAATTAAAAGGTTTGTAAGACTGATATAGACGTTGTTTATAAAAAAGAAAAAATTGCCTCTGATTGTGAATCCGAAGCATGCTACAAAAGGGGCACTTTTAACTATTCGTCCAACTTCGGTCAAAAATGAACGAAATTTTTCGGAAACATGATAATTAGTAAATAAAATCAGGAATATACTTTTTGACGACTTACAAAGCGCTTTGAGTGTGTCAGAAAGTTATTTCCTAAGCCATTAAAAAATGTTATATATTTCTTTGAAGTATTTTATCTATTTTATTAATTAACTTTTTGATCTCATATCTTGAGTACCTCAATTTTTATTTTGTTTTTATTATTGTTTTATGAATTAAATTGTTATGTTTATGTTATATTTTTATCTTGTATCCAGAGCATAATAATACTGAATAAAAGCGTAATAATAGGGAATAAAGGCGTGAGGTGATAATAATTCAAGTTCCTATTTCAATCTTCAATTAATTTTTTAGTATTGAACTATTTCATTTACTTTCTTTGTAAACAAGTTCCCTTACGTTTTTTTATAAAAGTTTTTTTCATTAATTAAAAACAAAATTTACTTTGTATTATTTATATGGAGCGGGATCCCGGGATCCCGGGAAATTTAAAAAATTTCCCGCTTTCCCGGGAACAGAAAAAGTCTGGGAAAAAAAACTCTAGTTTGCATTTTATGATATTTTTTTTTTTTTTTATCAAAAAGTAATTTCAATTTTTGGGAATACAAAATTTTAATTTCAAAAGATTTTGTTATTCGTGCTTAATTCCCAGTTTTTATTATTGATAAAAACACTTGAAATTTATTGTTGATGGGATAAGCTATTCCTATGCGCATTTCACTGGTTGCTTAGGCCAGATCATCAGGAAACTTCATCCATAAAGATTTTAGAAAAACTAAAGATATTAAACCAAATAAAACTGTAGCGTATAAGACTTATAGCAACAGTTCTACTTGTAATAATATCAAAGCTTAAACAAAACACATCAACAATAAACAGTGGGTTTATCTCATCTTACATTCCCCATATGGATATGTTAAATACGTTTTGCTAATTTTTTTTTTATTTAGACAACCAATTTAAAGTTATATTGATAATTAGTTATAAAAAATTTTATATGATTTTAATGAATATGTTCAGGGGCAAATGCAGATATTTTCTTTTATTATTTATAAAATTATTGCAACTAGTTGTTTTTTATGATTAATTAAAAAAAATAAAATAAACAAATCATAATTATAGTTGTTTACGCGCATAATGTAAACGGTCCCTGATTATTGTTCAGTGGACTAATTACTGTTTCGTTAAATTGAAGTTGTTGTTATTTGTGTCAATGTTATTATTATTTATGTATACATTAATTACTCTGTAAAACCCCAAAGCGTACGGTACGTACTGAGAAAAAAACCCTAAACCTACCATTAAATAAAAACCCCAATAATTTTTAAAACCCAAAAAATTAACCCCGTGTTTTTCTCATTTTTATTATTTTCGAGAAAATATTTCAAGGAAAACATTTTGGTCCTTCGAACCGGATTTAAACCCCCGAGTCCTTGAAATATTTTTAAGAAAATATTTTATTTTCAGAATCCCCAGTGCTTTTGTTTGCATCAAATCATTTGCGATCCTCATCCAAATCATTTTTATTTTCAACCCCCATTTCATATTTAAAACAAAAGGTAAGTTGTGTGATTTGTATTTACATATAAGTGCAAAATAAAAAGTGATATTAAAAAAGAAAAGGCAAAACCAACAAGTGCGCGAGTCAATTTGCCGTCGGCAAAACACCACAGTGTGAAAGTTTGTGTTTGTGCTTATTTTACTCCCCGTTTTTATCCCTAAATTCGCGTGTGTTTTTTAGTCCAGAAAAGTATATTTTTTTTAATAAGTAAAATACATAATACATTTCTTTTAAAGAATTTCTAAATTAATTTTATTTATTTAAAGTGATATTTTTTATTCAATTGAAATTGTTTTTGTTATTTTTAACCCGCGGTTTTATTCTCTGTTAACTACTCTGTTAACAAAAGCTTTTTATTTTTTCCCCCCCGTTCGTGCTCTAGAGAGAATAATACTCGTTGCTTTTTACTCGGTAATTTTGCCAACGAGAAAGGACGGACATACGTGAATTTTGTAAAATAATTAATTTTAAATAATTGAGTGATTATTTTAAATTTACCCCTTTAATTATTAAAAAATTAATTACAAAATTAAAAATAAAATAACCCTGTGTTCACAAGTGAGTGCAATTTTTTTATTTTTATTAAAAGCAGAATATTACATATTTACTGTGTGTTTGTTGGTTTGTTTTGTTTTCTCTTTTTTATATTGTCACACACACAACGTACACTAGTGCTGCAACTTTTTATTCGTGCGAAAACCCGGTTACTTATAAATTAATTGTGAAAAGTGATTATTTTTGACTCCGTTATTGATTTTTTTGCCCTAAATAAATAATTTATTAATTAAATTAAATAATAATCGCTATAAACAGCTAATTTTTAGTAAATTAAGAATATTTGATTAACCCATAGTGGGTACCCATTAACATTTCGCAGTGGCACAAGTGTTTTTGAACGAATTTTTTACCTTTTTTAATTAAACAGAGAGTTTTTTACACTTGTAGACTTTTATATAGCCTGAAGTTTTACCCGATTTTTTCTTTATATCGCAAATTTACCCCGGTTTCTTATTTTTATTCGCGATATTTACCCATTTTATTGAATCAAGAACTCCAAGTGTAAAATTTTTACTTTGTTTTTTTATAAATATATTTTTTTATTTTTACCCATTATTTTATATTTTTTATTCAATAAATTTATTTTATAAATATCTTTTACCAAAGATACCCATTTTTTTTTTTTTGTAAGACTGTGTTATTTCTTATTTGAGAATCGAATATATTTCCATATTTTTACCCTGTTAATTAACACAAGTTTAGTGATCGTTCTTTTTCCCATTTTTTAAGCAAGTTTTTTATCGGTTTGTTAATATTTTTCCTTTAAAATTTCTCCATATACATTGAGATCAAAGATGGATATGACTACATTTATCCGCAATGCCGACCGTATGGCAGACTTTGAGGCATATATTGCCACTTTACCCGTAGCGGAACACCAACTCGGTTCTTTAAGTAGTCATGAGAAAGAGCTCAATCGATTATGGGAAGCTGTTCGGTTAACATACGACTCCTTGTTAATTGAGGCCGAAAAATTAAAAGATCCCCAGATTAGAGAACTGAAAGCAAAATACTTTCAGTCTTATGGCACCTATACCCGGGGGATATCTCTTATTACAGGTCACCTAGAACGACTTAAATTAGTGACGCAGGTCGAAAGGTCAATTGCGCAAGCCGCACCCATGATTAATTTACCCCCTTGTGACACCCCAATATTCTATGGTGACTATAAGAGCTGGCCCTCATTTCGAGATATGTTCTCAGCTTTGTATGGTAATAACCCCCGTTTAACCCCAGTGCAGAAATTGTACTACCTGTTGCAGAAAACTGCAAAGGATGCACATGATACCATACAAACTGTGCCCCTTACCAACGATGGTTATGAGGTCGCATGGAAAAAGTTGGTTGACACCTATGAGAATAAAGATGCCCTCATAAATGAACAGCTTCGAGCCCTTTTAAATATTAAACCGCTTTCACAAGAGTCAGGAGCGACTATTAAAAATTTGCAAAGAACGATAAATGATTGCATTACGAATTTGTCGTTACTTGAAGTAACCCCCGAAATATTTTACCACGTAATGCTTGTGTATATTTGTGCTACAAGGCTACCCGAGAACACTCTGAGTCTCTGGGAACAATCCAAAAAACATTCTAAAGAATCCCCTAAATGGGATGATATGGATGCTTTTTTGACAGCGCATTTTAAAACTCTAGAGTCAATTTCTGACATAAGGCAGTCTCATTTAAACCCCGTTCAAAACCCGAACAAACACCCCACAACTGCCAATACCCGAAATACCCCTAATTTTAACGCTGCCAAAAAATCGTCAAATGAAAATAAGAGGATTCAAAGTTTTGCGACCAAAGCTGCTCCCACCCCAACGGTTTGTCGCTGTTTTCTTTGTGAAGGCTCTCACCCCATTAGACTTTGTCCCAGTTTTTTGAGTCAGAATGTTGATGAAAGAATGTCAACAGTGAAACGACTGAAGTGTTGTTCGAACTGTTTGGAAACTTCCCACGAGTACAGGAATTGTAAAAGTATTCATGTGTGTTCGCTTTGTAAACAGAAGCACCACTCCCTGCTTCATCGAGATGTAAAGTCACATATTTCTGCCAGTAATTTACCCCGGCTCCCTATAGCACCCGGCGTGACTGTATCTTCATCTCAACCCCCCGTTAATTCAAACCCTAATCCAGCTAGCAGTCACTCTCAACCCCCGCTTAATTTTGCCCCTTCAACTTCTACCGCGGCTCAGAATTTACATACTTATTCCGCACATCTCAAGTCGAACCCCCATTCAGCCGTCCTTTTGGGATCGGCAGTTTGCATAGTGCATTTAAACGACATCAGATGTGCGGCCCGAGCCTTAGTTGACCCCGGTTCGCAAGGTACCTTTATTTCAAGGAGGTTACAAAGGAAGCTTGCAATTCCCACATTTTCCGTGCCTTCGACAAATGTCACGGGAATGATGGACTGCTTGGCTGGAAAATCCTCTACAATGTGCGCTCTAACGGTCGGTTCGCCGATCGACCCCGGCTTTAGACTTGAAATTAATGCCTACGTTGTTGGGAAAATCACCGGTCGGTTGCCCTCGTATAATATCTCTGATATTGTAACCTCAACTTTCCCCGACATTACACTGACCGACGTCATGTGTACCCGTATGGATATACTTTTTGGAGGAAATGTGTATCCTAAAATTTTAACCACGGATGTCAGAATACATCCGAATGGCAACCTGATCGCCCAGAGAACCGTGTTCGGGTGGATAGTCACAGGTGAAGTTTTTCAGCCCCAACCCTTGCACTCTATAGCATCGTTTTGCACCCATCTCGAGTTAAACACTCAACTATCGCGTTTTTGGGAACTTGAAGAAGTTCCACAAGCGACACAGTTGTCTGAAGACGATGAATATTGTGAAGAACTTTACCGGACTACCACTTATAGAAACCCTGATGGCCGTTACGTGGTCTCTCTCCCATTTCGCCGTGAATTTTCTAATGAATTGGTATTAGGAGATTCTCGTAAAAGTGCATTTTCCCAGTTTGTGCGAAATGAGACTCGCTTGTTAAAAAACCCCGATTTAAAATTACAGTTCGTGAGTATTTCGAAATGGGACATGTAAAGGCTGTTAAAACCCCAGTTTCCACTGCAAATAATTACTATCTACCCCATCATGCAGTGTTTAAGGCTGATAGCGTTACCACAAAACTGAGAGTGGTATTTAATGCTTCAAACCCCTCATCCAATGGCGTGAGTCTTAATAATGCCCTATACCCTGGTCCTGTCTTACAGACAGATCTTACAATTTTATTGCTGCGTTGGCGGTTCTTCCGTTACGTTTTTAATGCAGACATTGAGAAAATGTATCGACAGATACTTGTTCATCCCAACCAACCCCAATATCAGCGGATATTGTTTCGTGATGATCCTGTAGCTGAAGTAAAGGACTATGAGCTTAGTACGGTCACGTTTGGAGTGAATTGTGCGCCGTACTTAGCGTTACGTACTCTATTGCAATTGGCTGACGATTGCAAACCCCTGAGTCCTGCGGCATCTGAAATTTTGAAAACCCAAATGTACGTCGACGACGTGCTGGCTGGCTCTCATGAGCTAGAAGACGCTTTCAAGAGACGTAATGAACTAACCCATGTTCTTGGCTCTGCTGGTTTCGTTTTGCGAAAATGGACAGCCAATCATTTACGACTCTTGGAAGATTTACCCCGTGAGAATCTGCTTAATGCTGATTTCTTAAAATTTTCGGATGCCAGTACTACCAAAACCCTAGGCTTGCGATGGGATGCGACTAAGGATAGTTTCTTTTTCAAAATTGCATCGCAGCCATGCCAGGTTATTGTCACGAAACGTGCTGTCTTGTCCGAAATAGCGAAGTTGTTTGACCCAGCCGGATGGCTTTCGCCGAAAATTATTGTGGCTAAAATTATAATGCAACAAATTTGGAAGGACAAGACAGACTGGGATGAAGTTTTGCACCCCCTTATCATATCTCAATGGCGCGCATTTTTAAATGATTACCCGAATGTAGAGAAAATCAATATTCCAAGATGGGTTGATTTTCTCCCCGAAAATGAAATTGAACTTCATGCGTTTTGCGATGCCTCTGAAAAGGCGTACGGCGCTGCTCTGTACATTCGAAATAAGTCTTCGATAGCGATCACGACGCACTTACTCGCGTCAAAAACAAAGGTAGCTCCCGTAAAAACTGAAACATTTCCCCGATTAGAGCTTTGCGGAGCGGCTTTGATGGCAAAAATGGTAGAATCATTGTGCTCCCAACTAAATCTAGACAGGAGGAAGGTTTACCTGTGGACTGATTCTACTATTGTTTTATCCTGGCTTAAAAAACCCCTGTGCCATTGGCCGACCTTTGTTAAAAACAGAGTAGCGTTGATAGTTAATAAAGTTGGTAATGAAAATTGGTCACATGTAGATTCCAAGGACAACCCCGCCGATTTGGCAAGTCGTGGAATGCTTGCAAGAGATTTAATTGATAATTCTCTTTGGTGGCATGGCCCTGCGTGGTTGAGGCTACCTCGTGAATGCTGGCCGCGTCACCCCCCTATCGACCACCAACACCTTGAAATTCAATCATTTTCTGTTCAGCTCGAACGCCCGTATGACATATTGGAACGATTTTCCGATTTACCCCGTGCAATGCGAATTATTTCGTATTGGTTCAGGTGTTTACAGTATTTGAGAACCCATAAATGCTCGTACGATAACTGGAATTTAACCCAATCAGAAGTGAATTTCACTCGGAATCGCTTGATTCTTATGTGTCAGCGGAATTTTATACCGGAGTATAGTCAGCATGCGAAAGGTATACCCTTGTATTTGAAGAGCAGCCTGCTCACTTTAACCCGATTTATTGATTTCAATGGTCCGCACAGCGGACGTGAGAACAGCTTCAGGCGTTTTCACCCGGCCTTTCGTGAAGCTTGTTCTCTTACCCAGTTCAGAAACTTACTAATTCTTGTTTTTTCTCTTTTTATTCTTTTTTATTCTGTTTTTACCCCATCGAGTACATCACGTCGCCCATTGAAGTACCCTCCAACACTAACGCTACTCCCGAACCCGAGAAGAAGAGTAAAAGGAAGAGGTAAAGTCGAAGCCAAACCCAGCTGGCAAACAAACACCAACAACAACATTGCTGCCAGCTCACAATGACCGCAACCCACACAATAACAACATCCCATAAACAACCACAGCACGCCGCGCCGTCCAACCCCGGCCTTCAACGTTTCTAGTTACACCCAGACTCCGACTAAATAAAAAAAATTTTTTTTTCTCCTCTGAATTGTCGACCCGCGTTATTCTTAGCCCTCGTTGTTGCAGTATAGCAAGGGGGGCGGGATGTTTACGCGCATAATGTAAACGGTCCCTGATTATTGTTCAGTGGACTAATTACTGTTTCGTTAAATTGAAGTTGTTGTTATTTGTGTCAATGTTATTATTATTTATGTATACATTAATTACTCTGTAAAACCCCAAAGCGTACGGTACGTACTGAGAAAAAAACCCTAAACCTACCATTAAATAAAAACCCCAATAATTTTTAAAACCCAAAAAATTAACCCCGTGTTTTTCTCATTTTTATTATTTTCGAGAAAATATTTCAAGGAAAACAATAGTGATGTTAATAAAAAGTAAACAAACTTTTTATGCGAATACTTTCTTATCGTATATTTAAACAAAATATATTCAAACAAAAGTGTTTATGATACTTTTCGGCAACATTTTGTTCAGAAACTAAAATGATATGGAGTTTTATTTGATAAGAATAGTTTTTAAGGTCTACAATTAAAAAACAATTATAAAAAAATTTAAATATAGAATATCATGTGAACCGAATAGAAGTTTCATGCAGCACTAACAATAAAATGGCAACAAAATATAAAGAAAGTTGCCATACTTAAACACAAAATCGCTACAAACAGTTAATAGTAAAAAAGTTAATGAACGTTTATGAATACAAATATTTATAAGAGGTTTATTAGACAAAAAGCGTTTAATAGTTATCACATACTAAAAGCTTTAAATAAGAACTTTTTATGAATATAGCTGTTAAATTTTAAGTTCTTAATTTCTGATGCCTGCAAAACTTTCGTTACGTCATCGTCTATTAGAGAGTTGTTGACTGATAACATTTTTGGTAAGAGCCTTTTTAGTTTCTATTTTTTTTTTTCCATTGATGGGAGACCAGATTCTATTAAAAGGATTTGTATTGGTGTTGTTCGAAAAGCTAATGTACTAGCCCGTACTGCTTGATGATATGGAGTTTTAATATGCCTTAAGTTAGTTTTAGAGCAATTCCCATACAGAAATAACCTCTAATCAATTTTGCTTAAACTTAGTGCTCTTACTAAATAAATAAGTGTGTTAGTATGCGCATAGCTTCTGGTGGCAAGGCATTTTATAAGATTAGCTCTAGAGACGAGTGATTTTTTTTAGCTTTAAAACTTGTTTCTTCCAACGGTAGCTGTTTTCGAATATTATTCCTAAAATTCTTTGCTCGCTAACATGAGGAATTACTCTGTTATTGAGCGTCAAATTTTTAGGGTTGCAGTTGTGTTTTCTACAAATATGTAGTATAGAGGATTTAGTTATGGATATTTTTGCTCCTGATACTTTTGCCCAATTGTCAATGTCAATAATAACGTTTTCAAATATAGTGTTTATTTTCGATGTATCGTTGTCTTTGCACATAACGTAGAGATCATCAGCATAAAGACAATGGTCTACGTATTTGTGTTTGTTTATAATGTTGCTGATTTGATTGAAGGCTATTTGGAATAGCACGACAGATAGCGGTAAAGTATCTAATATAACGTGAAGTCCAATGCGATCAAAAGCCTTTTCAAAATCAATTCCTAGAATTGACGTGTCATTTATCGAAGCTAGTGTTTTTGAAACGTAAAAGTCGATGTGAAGTAGGTGCATCCGTGCAGCTACAATTGGATTTAAATGCTACTTGATTTGGGGCGATATGTTTTTTTCATTTAGCGTACCAAGCAATGCGATTTGATATAATTCTTTCCATTAGTTTTGATAGGCATGAAAGCAGGGATGTTGGCCGATATCCGGTAAAATCAGCTAAGTTCTTGTTGGGTTTAGGAATTGCTGCTATAATTGCTGTTTTCCAAGAGTATGGAATTATACCTGAGTCAAAAGTATTGTTGTAGTGATGAAGAAGTGAGGTTTTACTGGAGTATGAGAGGTGTTTGATCATACAGTATGATATCCGGTCAAATGCCGGGGTAGAGCCTTTAACTTTGTTGATAGCTGTTAGTAGTTCGCATATATTGAGGGGTGTTTCTATTAGTTTAGCTTGGTTGTTTAAAGCTTGCAAGTTGTGATGTACTAATAACGAGCTGGTTTTAGCTGATTTAAATTCTGGTGAAAAATTTGTATCTAAAGAGTTGGCAGACCACTTGCTTCCAAAGAAGTCGGCGATTATTTTTGGTTCTGTTAGGATACCGTCGTTAGTTTGTATTGCAGTTATAGGTTTTGAGGAAATTCTGCTTGAGATCATATTGACTTTTTTCCATATAATGGATAATGTAGAGTCCCTGGAAATGGTCTTAGTAAAGTTTTCAAAGCTAGTGGTCTTTGCTTTTTTGCATTCTAGTCTAAATTTTGCGTTTGATTTTTGTATAAAATCAGATTATTGTTGTTAGGATGTTTTTTGAATGTCTGCTAGTTTTTAGTTTTATCAGCCGTATGTGATGATTAGCTGCGTATCTAATGGCTTTTGTTAATAAAGCATTATTGTTGTTTATATTACCTGATGATAGAATTTTGTGCTTTAGCTTCTCGTCAACTTGCGTCTTAAAAAGTTCCCAGTTTGCTTTTTTAAAGTTGAATTTTCTTTAAGATGCTTTGGTAAAATTGCGAAAAATTTCAAGCGTAGGGAAAAATTTTAAGGCAAATGTAGGGAATTTTTAAAATATTATTTAATTTTCAATATATTGCGTAAAAATACGTAAATATTCGTATTTTTTCATTTAAAAATTTATATCTTTCATATACAATAGAATTTAAGCACAAATGTATTTTTTAATAGAACTAACCCTATACTATGAGTCCTAATAGCCTGTCAATATAAGGGGGCGGCGTATATTCGGGCATTCGCACTCACATTCATAATAAATGAAATTTCTACATAGAAATAAATTTAAAAACCGAGAGAGAATAAATCATTTTAAGTTTGATATTTTTAGTAAGGCTTGAGTTCATTAAATTTAATTTTCTTTTAAGGTTATGGAAATAATTTTAAAAGGAAACTTTTTTATAGTTTTGTTCAGGGGTAAGTAGGTAGGTAGAAAGGCTTCAGACCAATATGGTCCACTGTGACGCCCTATTTAGAGATAGATAGATGGAAAGTAGATGAAATAAAGAGCGAGAGTATAGAAAAGGAAAAACGAGTTTTGGACCAAATTTTTTTTTTTCTCATTATTTTTTATTGAATCTTCATATATTAAATATGAACTAACAATAATTAATCAAATCTTAACCTAATATGTTATTTTATGTCCTGCTAGTGCCAGACAAAAATGTTCTTCATCACGGGTTCTGTTCACTTATATAGGTGTTTATCGCTCATCTAATTGGGTAAGTGCTGCAGTGTCTCTTCTTCTTAAGCGAGTGTGGCCGCCATGGTTTAAAATATTTCGAGCTAGTGGATTTGGGTGTTGTTCAAGCCTTTTTAAATATTTTACTGCATATTTTGTAATCATAGTTTTTACTAATGGAACATTGAGATCCTTGTGAATATTTGAGTTTTTAACATACCAAGGGGCAGCTGTGATTATTCGAAGAAGTTTATTTTGGCGCCTTTGAATTTTTTCGATATTAGAGGCCGAGGCAGTGCCCCATAGTTGAATACCGTAGCACCAGATTGGCTTTAAGATGGAGTTGTAAAGTAAAAGTTTGCATTCGAGACTAAGGACAGAGTTTCTTCCAATAAGCCAATGAATTTGGATGGCTTTTAGTTTCATTTGAGATAATTTTGCCTCTATATGGCTTTTCCACGTTAAACGGCGATCTAGATGAATACCGAGGTATTTTACATGCGAATTTTGAGGCAATAAATGATTATTGATTTTAATAGGGGGGCATGTTTCCCGACGCAAGGTAAATGTTACATGTACGCATTTTTGCTCATTGACCTTTATCCTCCATTGCTTTAGCCACAGTTCGAGTTGAAATATATGATCCTGTAGGTATCGAGATGCTTCTTGACTGTTTTCGTGCACGCTTAGAAAAGCTGTGTCATCAGCAAATGTTGAAGTTTGGGTGTAGTTGTTTATTGGCATATCCGAAGTATATATTAAGTATAAAAGTGGGCCCAGGATGCTTCCCTGAGGGACTCCAGCTTCAATTGGCTGAGGAGAGCTTAAATAATCACCTTCTTTAATAATAAACTTTCGACCGACTAAGTAGCTTTCTAACAACTTGTGTGTGTTAACTGGTAGGTTTAGCTTCAATTTATGTTATAAGCCTTCATGCCAGACTTTGTCAAAAGCTTGAGAAACATCGATGAAGAGAGCGGAACAATATTTTCTTTCTTCAAAGGCTTTTCTTATTGCGTTTACTATACGATGGGTTTGCTCAATAGTGCTGTGTTCTCTTCTAAAGCCGAATTGGTGGTTAGGAATACATCTGTTTTCATTTAGAATTGGGGTTAATTTTGACGCTAACAGCTTCTCAAACAGCTTTGATATATTTGAAAGTAAACTTATAGGCCTATATGACTCAACTTTTGTGTGATCCTTTCCTGGTTTAGGTATCATGATGACTAAGGAAACCTTCCACTTTTGAGGATAGTATTCCAGGCGTAATATAGCATTAAAAATTAAAAGAATAATTCTCCTTGCTATGCTGGGTAGCTCCAAAAGCATTTTGTAGCTGATCTTATCAAAACCAGGAGCCTTCTTGGGGGTTTAAATCACAAATAGCCTTTTCGATTTCTCTTATCTCAAATCTTAGGGGAACAGCTGCTCTAGCAGCAACAGGTGGTAACTCGACCGCCATATCGTGAGATATGTTTGGGGTAAATACGTGTTTTAAATGATTAACAAACAGATTTCCTTTTTCAACATCATTTCTTGCCCAACTTCCATTCAAGTTTCTTAATGGCGGATTAGCGACAACTGGCCTTTTGAGATTTCTAGCTGCACGCCATAATGAGTAGTCTGATTGTGGAGTTGCATCAAGTTCCTTAAGATATTTTTCCAGAGAAGCCGTTTTCTGAGTCTGCAGTAACTTTCTCAGCCTTTTTGTACAGTCTTTTAGTAAGTACTTAAGTTGAGGGGATCTGTGCAATTGCCACTCTCTACGAGCTCTTCTTTTTTCAGACAAGAGACGCTCGACATCTGAGGAATATATTTTATTATTTTTGGTTTTTTTGGGTGCAATACTGGAATGTTGAACAGCTAGTTGTAGAAAACTGTCAGTATTGACAATAGAGCGATCTATATACTCTGGTGTGTTAAGCGGAATATTTTCTGTGCAATGGGTACTGAGATATTTTTTATATTTTAACCAATTTATATGTGTAGCTGACGTCGCTATGTGACCAGAGGGAGATTCAATTCTATTGGTGTTTTTTATAGTAACAATTGTAGGTGTGTGATCAGAGGATAATTCTATGGAAGCTTCAACGTAAATCGTTTCTGTGGGGATGTTTTTAACCACGCCAAAATCGATGACATCTGGAATTTTTTGCGGATCAGCAGGCCAATATGTTGGTTGGCCGCTCGCGACAACATTTAAATTCATTTTAGAGATTGTATTAAGCAAAACACGACCCTTTGGTGTTATAAGTCGTGACCCCCAGAAGGTATGTTTTGCGTTGTAATCGCCAGCAGCCAGGAAACAGGGCCCCAGTGAATTATAATATTTGTAATATTGGCTTTCTGATATTGCAAATCTAGGTGGTGAATATAGAGATGAAATTACTATGCTTCGATTTAGCTCTTCGACACAAATGTTCGTAGCTTGGAGATAATCTTCACGATGATCACACATTGGGTAGTGTTTAATTCGGTTTTTTATTAATATAGCAGAACCTCCACAAGCTCTATCTCGAGGGTCCTTGGTATCATATAGAGTATAACCATTAATTTTAAACGTATTTCTTGAGGTCAAATGAGTTTCAGAAACCATCACGACATCAATTTGTTTATTTTTAAGAAAGTATTCTAATTCATTTTTATGTTGGCGGATGCCGTTTGCGTTCCAAAAACAAAATTTTAAACAGTTCATGGCTTGTTAAGAATAGCTTGCAATAACATTGATTGCATTCTAAGAATTTCCTGCATCATATTACCCATTGTGTTTGTAAAATTATTTACTGTTTGCACTAATGTTTCCATGGTTTTTTTTAGACGACTTAGATTAGAAACTGGAGTTTCGTCATTACTTGACGAAGCGCCTTGCATTGGTACATTGTTTGATTTTAAGACGTTAGCATAAGAGGTTCTGTTACTACTAGGCTGCGGAGCCTGAAGGTGATTACTGTTTACTTGATTCGTTACCTGCATTTGAGGGGGATTAGTTTCGGTCCAACCGACTGCTTGACGATAGTATATACAGGGCATCCTCTATAATTGGCAGTGTGATTACCACCACAGTTGCTGCATTTTTTTACGTTGGGGTCGGTTTTAGACTTATCGCAAAGAACTGTACCGTGTAGCTCACCACATACTACGCAAACAGGGGGTAAGTAGCAGTATGCCTTAGTATGGCCAAATTCTTGGCAGTTCAAACATTGAACGGGACCACCTCTTTTGTGCGGCTCCTCTATAGTTACTTTTCTGTACAGAATGTATTTTAAATCATAGATGGGATGCGTTTCATTTTTTTTAAGCTTAACGTCGCCGGGTTCAAACTCCACTCGAAAAAGTGGTTGGTGAATTTTTTCTCCATTTGTAATGTTTACTACATGCTTTACCTTGAAGCATTTTTCTTCTAGGAATGTTTTTACCTCTTCTGGGTCCACACATGAGTCAATACCCTTAATCACTACCTGAAGACCTTTACTGCTTTTCAGTTGGTATGTATAAAAGTTTTTTTTAGTACTTCAAAGTTGTTTATTATTTTGCGAAAATCATTCTCATGATTGACTTGTATTTTTGTCTCGTTTATACTACCACGCTTGATAGCCGCTACGTAAAACGAATTTTCACCTATCACTGATATCAAGCTCTTTATGAGCTCATTTGAATTTTGTTCTCTAAGATATATCGGGGGAGGCTTTGACGATTCTATGACGTTTGGTGCTTCAGAGGATTCATCCTCCAGAATTGCAAAACGATTTTGAGAATTTATTTTATCAAAAGGTGGTACTTTTGAGGCCGAAGCAACTGCTGCAGAGGTAGGGCTGCGTCCCCGTTTAAGCACTGTTATGTACCTGGCCATACCAACTTGTACTGTAGGCTTTTGAGAAGTTTTTACTTGAGTTACTGAGTTGTCCATAGCGGCTGTTTTGGGGTTAACCGTATCATCACTTATTAAAGTTTTTTTTTTGGCTCTGCGGCAGCGCTTGCAGTTAACAAACTTGTTATTGTATTACGATCGACCGTATTTGTAAACAAAGAGGGTGAGAGGGAACGAGTTCGAGTAATAGGTTTAGACGTTAAGTAATTGCTATCATCGATTCTTTTTTTTGTTTCTACTTTTGTTTCGTCAACACTCACTGTAACATAAGCATTTCTTTCATAATGTTTTATTGTTTTTGCATTGTACGCATTCATAAGTTTTTTTTTTTTTTTATTTTACAGTTAGTTTAATTGTGCTCTTCTTGTTATTTGTTGTTAAAAACCCCGATAATAAAAAAGAAGAATAAACAAAAACCAGAAATGTTTTTGCTTAAAATGTATGTATGTATGTTCATACATAAATTTTTTTATTAAATTTTTACTTTTATTATTTTAATTATTGACGTTTATGTTCACAAATTAAAAATTATTTTCAAGCGTCCAATTCGCTGATATTATATTATTTATTTAATAAATAATATTATGATTTTATAACAACTTATTTAAGTATGTTAAAAGAAAACAAAAACCGTATGCCGAGTTAAAAAAAAACACGTCTGCATTCAACGAGCACTGTACCCAAAACGACCAAATCCGAGAGAAATCCTATTCAGTCTTACGTGCGGCAGCTCCCAGCCTCCTTCCCGCAGCCAGGCCATCCACATTACGAATCCTATCAGATCCTCGAGTCCACAACCCGAGACATCCCCTTATTCGCCCAGGAATCTACTGCCGAGCCACCTTAGCCTGCTGTCCTGTAGCCTGGGGCAGTGGCACACATACAGAATGTGCTCAACTGTCTCCAGCTCCTCCGAGTCCTCACACAACCCCTACATATCCGACAAGTCGGATCCCATCCCCACCGCCATCCTGCCTATTATGCAGTGGCCCGTGATAATCCCTATCAAGGTCCTAACGAAGACCCTACTCCTGCCCAGCAACGACTCCGAATCGGGCTTCCTAAGCACCGGCCACAGTGTCCGCGATACCCGGAAGTCCGTTCGGTTCCCCCAGGCTCGATTGGTGTCGCCCAGAATCCATTCCCTGATCCTCCCAAAATAGAAGCCCATTGGAGGCCTAACCACCTCAATACAGTTATGATACTCCATCTCTTAGCCCTGTCCCGCTTACTCGTCGGCCACCACATTGCCTCCTATGTCGCAGTGACCCGGCACTCAGCACAATCTCAACACGTTTCTCCTAAGACTCCCCCCAGAGCAGTGAACCAAGCCGAAGGCGTTTGATCGGCGGCGGCGGCGCGGGTATAATTGATCGGCGGCGGCGGCGTTTCCGTCAATGAATCGGCGGCGGCTTAAATGTCGGCTTGAAATGTTTAAAATTGTTATTTAAGGAAAACTATCATTTCTATATCTATGAAATTCTGTATGTTCGGTGTTGTGTCCTAAATAAAAGTCCATCAAAATATTAATATGAACATGAAAAGTTTACTTGAAAATATTGCAAATTAAAATTTGTTATTAACATAGAAATATTTGTTTAAAAATTATTTTTAATAAAGATACATTTATTCACATGCATACATATGTATGTATGTATGCATTCATGAAAACGAGAGAAGCATTTAACCGATTATACCTTCAAAAAAGTAAGAAATTGATTTATTAGACTAGCATCGTTTTAACCATGATACAATCATTAGGCATGTTTAAGAGACAAGCTGATAATTTTACTTTTTGTATGGGTACTACAAAAATTTTGATTATATTGCTTTATTCAGGGGTGTTCTGGAAATCGAAAACGCAAAACGCAAGAATTTTAAACGTAATTTTTAATAAGATTTCTGTATTAAAAGAATTGTATGACAACACACATATTTTTCTATTAAACAAAATTTTACAACAAAAATTTTAAATATTACATTAAAAGTGTATTAAAAACAACTTCAAAATTCTTACGTTTTGCGTTTTCGATTTCCAGAACACCCCTGATTATGTGTAGTTTTGTTTACGGTTTTTTATTATCGGGCATCTTCTGACAATCGCAAAACGCTTAACATTGGCGATTCTGACCTAAAATTGCAAATAAGGTGTTCTGTAAATCGCAACAGCAAGAAGTTTGGCGAGTTCAAATTGCAAAAGAGAACTAGAATATTTGTAAAAAAAACTATAGTAGATCACAAGCTGGCGTTTTGCGATTTCAAATCGTGCGATTGTCAGAACATGACCGTATATAAGCCAAACTATATATATGTATATAATTTTGAAATAAATATTATTAAAATGCATGGATGATTTTGTTTCAGAGCTAAGCTATCACTAACAGAGTTACATTCTGATTCAGAATCTAAATCATATTGTTGTAGTTCACTTGTCTTTTTTCTTGCAGAGATTTTTGCATGTTGACAAGTACAATGACGCTTTAAAAAATTTTAAGAAAATATAACGGCACTTGAATGTTGCACATTGATGCTAAAACATACCATTTTTGACAAAGAAATTAATCATTAAAATAAACTTTGTCACTCAAATTAAGAAATTTCACGGCGGAGCTGCTGTCATCGGCGGCTTTAATTGAGCCGTCTAAGCCTTGTAAGTCGGCGGCGGCGCGGCTTGGAGAAATCAAGCGGCGGCGGCCAGCCAATCGGCTTGCGCCGATCGGCTTGGTTCTCTGCCCCAGAGCCTACAATCATCAACCAGCTTGGAGTTCTCATAACAGCCCCTTACGGCCATAAGAGCCACCTGGCTGTCCACATATATTGTGACCTCCGAGCCCCTGCCAGGATCCGTGAGTGACCCTGCGTTACATTCCCCAATAATCCTAACTCCCTCAGTCTCCTGGCCGCCATTCCCATCCCATACTGCTCAATAGGCAGAAGATGTAGAATGACATCCAGGGCCGCTTGAAAAGTACTTCTCATGGCACCTGTCATGCCGATTGAAGCACACCTCTGAGCCTTAGGCAGAAGGTTCCTTCGACTAACCAATCTCAATGACTCCCACCAAACACAGCATCCTACGTAAGAATTGGTCTAACCACCGAAGTGTACAGCCATCCCACTACTGACGGCCGGAGTCCCCAACTCCTACCTATCGATGATCTGCAAGCATAGTAGGCATTGAGACCTCTCTTATGTCTCTCCTGAGTATTTCTTCCCCAAGACAGCTTGCTGTCCAGAAAAACTCCCAGATTCTTAGCACTATCACTTAGTCTGAGCTCCACTGCCCCAAGTACCGGTAGCCTAAAATTCTCCACCTTGTACCTCCTAGTAAAAAGAACCAACTCTGTCTTCTTCGGATTGACCCCCAGTCCCTTATCACTCGCCCATGCCGACAGTTTGCCCAGTGCCCCTTGCACGACTTCGCTAATTGTCGGCAGAAACTTGCCCGACACCAACATAACTACATCATCCGCGTAGGCCACGACCTTCTGACCCATTCTGTCAAAAAGTCCCAGAACGACATTGACGGCCAAGAGCCATAGTAAGGGAGAGAATACTCCCCCTGCGGGGTCCCCCTAGTCACCAATTTCCTTAAACGTTCGTTTTCCCAGTCCGAGTGGATAACTATGATGCTCAGCAAGAACAACGGAACCCCCAGATAAACTAGTGCCTGCCTAATAGCCTCTGTCGTCAAATTGTTAAAGGCGCCCTCTATATCCAGGAATGCCGCCAAGGTGTATTCCTTGTTTCGCAATCCCCGCTCCACATAACCAACCACATCATGTAGCGCACTCTCAACAGATCTACCCTTAAGATAGGCTTGTTGAGCGCCGCTGATGATGCCGGCGTCAATCTTCAGGGGAACTAAAGTAAAAATGTTTTTTAAATTCCATAGAGCCTTCCATTTTATTTGGTACCAAGTAGAGGTCTGCTTTGAATAACTCACTGGTTTGCCTTTACTCAAAGTGCACAACATTTATTCAAATAAAAAACATTCAAAAAGTCAAGAAGAGAGTAAACCGTATACAAAAATAAGAGTGAATAAATTGAATAAAAAACGTGTTTTCTGTAAATTAATTTGAGAGTCATTCATAAATAACAAAACATTGGAATGACCCGTTAGAGAGAGCAAGTTTACAAAAAACATTCGAATAATTTTTGAATTATTGAATGTGCATATATTTATTTGAATACATTGACATAATATGTGTGTAAGCTTGTGGCTTCTTTTATTTATAAGAGTTAAGCTTACACATACATATATAATGTGTAGGTACAGATATTTTACATTCAAATTATATATGAATATTTAACTCATTTGACTTGAGTTGACTAAATTCAATGAGTTTTTATTTGTTTTGTGTTTGGTTATTCTTTCATTTGTTTCGTTATGATTGTGTGCTCGACTCATTGCAGTTAAAAAACAAATGAGTGTGTTGAAATTGCTTTTTATTTATTCTTGCAGACCTCTAGTACCAAGTTTGCTAAAAAAAATAAGTAAGTATTCTTGAAAAAATGTTAAGTCCTTTAAAAAGCACAAAATATGAGGAAATGAAAAATCAAGCTCGCAGTTTGACTTAGTTTTGTCTTTAGAATAAAGGCGTTTCTGCCAAAAAGAAAAAATTTGAATTTGTCACACAGTATAATTTTTGAAATTGAATTTTTATATGTGTAGCATTAGGGTGACCGTTATTTTTTTTTTCGTATTTTCACTTGGGAAACCCCTTAAATTGATTCCAAATTAGAAAAAAACAATATATATAAAATTTTAGATCGTTTGCATAGTTATTAGGCGTGCCTTGAGCCCACAAAGTTTGCTAAAAATGCTAATTTTTCTCACTATGGGTGGCTTTAAGTGTTCATAACTTCAGTAATATTTATTTCAGAGAAAAACCTTATTCACAAATATTCTAGGGCTATATCTTATGAACAATGTTGCTCTGTATTAGTTTTCTTTAACATTAATATTTAATCCAGAAAAAACCAAATTAAAAAATAACACCGAAATTTTCACATATCTTCGCATTCTTTGCCTGGTGATTACACTACGTGACAAATTTTCAACAAAGTCGTGACCAAATGAATCTAACAGCTAATTTTTATCTATAATTTTCCCCTGAATCTAAATATGAAGTCAGAATTGTCGAAAGTGGAACAGTTTTTGAGATATTCCAAAATAACCGTTATTTGTGTTTTTAAAAAAGTTGATGTGACTGAAATGCAAATATCTTTAAAAATTTTGAACGGACTATGTATTTCTTTCTTTTTATTGAGAGGTTATAAAATTACTAAAATAAGAATGGGTTGCTAGAGAAGTTTGGTCAAGAAATGACAGAGTTATAGGGGGAAAATTCAAGCTTCATTGAAAATTTTATGATTCTGTTCAATTTGGCTCTTTTCAAGTTTTTCTTTATAATCTAATGATTTAAAAATCCTAATGTTTTATTGCATGCGACATTAGATTATTTTAGACATATGTAGATTGGTACAAAAATGACAAAGCTACAGAAGATTTAGTAAATTTACCCACATAGAAATTCAATAGCTTTAAGCTATTTTTAATATTTATTTTACTAAAAATTTAGTTTTGTATATGCATTTGTTGTGTTTTTCTTTGGTTTGATACAAATCGTAAAGTGGGTTAATTCAATTAATCTTCTGTAACCTTGTAATTTTTTTACCGATCTGGATCCTATTGGACACAAATGTTCGAATTGAATAGGCTAATGTCGTAAGTGATAAAACTTAAAAAAATTTTATTTTTTGGTTTAAAAAACAATAACTTGAAAAGAGCAAAATTGAACAAAATCATAAAATTTTAATGAAGTTTGAAGTTTTGTCCACTAGTTAGTAGTTAGTTAGTTAATTGTTCTTTATTTTGAATTCATTTTAAGTAATCAAAATTGAACATACGACTATGACATGACGTCGTCTGTCGGAAAAGGTTGTTATATATATTACAAATATTGTATTATATTACATAAAAATTAATAATTAAATTCAGTTATTAATATCTTCCTGTAGCCTTTCGCATTTATAATATAGCGGGATAAATATTTAAAATTTTCCTTACCATTAAGAATCAACTCATTTTCTGTTACGATAGTTTTTTTTTAAGTTTTGGAATCTTATTTGTCCTAATATAGGGCATTTGGCTATAAAATGCAGAATGTTTTTGGTTTCGTTTAGATTACATAAGGAGCATATACGGGGTCTGTTTTGCTGAAACCTTGTACTATTCAACTCAATTAATCACATCTAGCTTTGAATATATAACCTAATTCTGTCATATTTGTGATTTCCAAATAGGATTGCGGCTCTATGTACTTTTGTCCACTATAACTCTGCCATTTAATGACTCATCTTCACAAACGACTCATGGTTATTTAAGAAATTTTATAACCTCTCAATAAAAAGAAAGAAATACATAGTCCGTTTAAAATTTTTGAAGATATTGCATTTCAGTCACATCATAAATATTTAAAATTGTCCTTACCATTAAGAATCAACTCATTTTCTGTTACGATAGTTTTTTTTTAAGTTTTGGAATCTTATTTGTCCTAATATAGGGCATTTGGCTATAAAATGCAGAATGTTTTTGGTTTCGTTTAGATTACATAAGGAGCATATACGGGGTCTGTTTTGCTGAAACCTTGTACTATTCAACTCAATTAATCACATCTAGCTTTGAATATATAACCTAATTCTGTCATATTTGTGATTTCCAAATAGGATTGCGGCTCTATGTACTTTTGTCCACTATAACTCTGCCATTTAATGACTCATCTTCAGAAACGACTCATGGTTATTTAAGAAATTTTATAACCTCTCAATAAAAAGAAAGAAATACATAGTCCGTTTAAAATTTTTGAAGATATTGCATTTCAGTCACATCATAAATATTTAAAATTGTCCTTACCATTAAGAATCAACTCATTTTCTGTTACGATAGTTTTTTTTTAAGTTTTGGAATCTTATTTGTCCTAATATAGGGCATTTGGCTATAAAATGCAGAATGTTTTTGGTTTCGTTTAGATTACATAAGGAGCATATACGGGGTCTGTTTTGCTGAAACCTTGTACTATTCAACTCAATTAATCACATCTAGCTTTGAATATATAACCTAATTCTGTCATATTTGTGATTTCCAAATAGGATTGCGGCTCTATGTACTTTTGTCCACTATAACTCTGCCATTTAATGACTCATCTTCAGAAACGACTCATGGTTATTTAAGAAATTTTATAACCTCTCAATAAAAAGAAAGAAATACATAGTCCGTTTAAAATTTTTGAAGATATTGCATTTCAGTCACATCATAAATATTTAAAATTGTCCTTACCATTAAGAATCAACTCATTTTCTGTTACGATAGTTTTTTTTAAGTTTTGGAATCTTATTTGTCCTAATATAGGGCATTTGGCTATAAAATGCAGAATGTTTTTGGTTTCGTTTAGATTACATAAGGAGCATATACGGGGTCTGTTTTGCTGAAACCTTGTACTATTCAACTCAATTAATCACATCTAGCTTTGAATATATAACCTAATTCTGTCATATTTGTGATTTCCAAATAGGATTGCGGCTCTATGTACTTTTGTCCACTATAACTCTGCCATTTAATGACTCATCTTCAGAAACGACTCATGGTTATTTAAGAAATTTTATAACCTCTCAATAAAAAGAAAGAAATACATAGTCCGTTTAAAATTTTTGAAGATATTGCATTTCAGTCACATCATAAATATTTAAAATTGTCCTTACCATTAAGAATCAACTCATTTTCTGTTACGATAGTTTTTTTTTAAGTTTTGGAATCTTATTTGTCCTAATATAGGGCATTTGGCTATAAAATGCAGAATGTTTTTGGTTTCGTTTAGATTACATAAGGAGCATATACGGGGTCTGTTTTGCTGAAACCTTGTACTATTCAACTCAATTAATCACATCTAGCTTTGAATATATAACCTAATTCTGTCATATTTGTGATTTCCAAATAGGATTGCGGCTCTATGTACTTTTGTCCACTATAACTCTGCCATTTAATGACTCATCTTCAGAAACGACTCATGGTTATTTAAGAAATTTTATAACCTCTCAATAAAAAGAAAGAAATACATAGTCCGTTTAAAATTTTTGAAGATATTGCATTTCAGTCACATCATAAATATTTAAAATTGTCCTTACCATTAAGAATCAACTCATTTTCTGTTACGATAGTTTTTTTTTAAGTTTTGGAATCTTATTTGTCCTAATATAGGGCATTTGGCTATAAAATGCAGAATGTTTTTGGTTTCGTTTAGATTACATAAGGAGCATATACGGGGTCTGTTTTGCTGAAACCTTGTACTATTCAACTCAATTAATCACATCTAGCTTTGAATATATAACCTAATTCTGTCATATTTGTGATTTCCAAATAGGATTGCGGCTCTATGTACTTTTGTCCACTATAACTCTGCCATTTAATGACTCATCTTCAGAAACGACTCATGGTTATTTAAGAAATTTTATAACCTCTCAATAAAAAGAAAGAAATACATAGTCCGTTTAAAATTTTTGAAGATATTGCATTTCAGTCACATCATCTTTTTTAAAAACACAACTAACGGTTATTTTGGAATATCTCAAAAACTGTTCCACTTTTGACAATTCTGTCTTCATATTCAGATTCAGGGGAAAGTTTTACATAAAGAATAGTTGCCAGATTCATTTGGTCACGACTTTGTTGAAAATTTGTCACGTAGTCTAATCACCAGGCAAAGAATGCGAAGATATGTGAAAATTTCGGTGTTATTTTTTAATTTGGTTTTTTCTGGATTAAATATTAATGTTAAAGAAAACTAATACAGAGCAACATTGTTCATAAGATATAGCCCTAGAATATTTGTGAATAAGGTTTTTCTCTAAAATAAATATTACTGAAGTTATGAACACTTAAAGCCACCCATAGTGAGAAAAATAGCATTTTTAGCAAACTTTGTGGGCTCAAGGCACGCCTAATAACTATGCAAACGAACTAAAATTTTATATATATTGTTTTTTTCTAATTTGGAATCAATTTAAAAGGTTTCCCAAGTGAAAAAACGAAAAAAAAAATTGTCCATATAACTTGCGGTCACACTAGTGTAGCATACATACATGTTTATTTTGTTTTTTTTAATTACATGTTTTAATAAATGCTTTAAATATAATATTTACAAAATAAAAATTAAAAGTTTTTTTCAAGCTCGAGGCCAATTATAAAAAAGGTCGAAAGAATAAAAATTTAATTTAATCCAAATTTGTAATATTTTTAATTAAATTAAATTATTCGATCTACCAAAGGTTAAAATACCATTTGGTTTAAGGATTGATGTTTGACTATTGACGTCAGCAGTCATCGATGGCTGCGAGTGTAAAACGGCAAATCCATCTGAGGAGATCGAGTGAAGATTATCAATAACAATTTTGATTAATTTTCATGTTGTAAAATTCCTTTCTTCATAAAAATAATTTAATGAAAATTAAATTTGATGAACTTAAGCCTAATTAAAAATATTAAAAATTTGGATTAAAAACCATAAATAGTTCAACAAAATAACCACAATACTGATTACTTAATTTAATATTTACAAAATGTTAACAAGAAATTTTTAACGTAGGGAAAAGTGTAGGGAAAATTTTTTTTGGTTGTAGGGAAAAATGGATTTTTTTAAGACACTTAGGGATTTTGTTTAATTTTTTACTGGCATCACTGGTGTAGGGAAGTGGTTGCTGTTATGGAGATCATATACATCCCAATTATGAATAAAAATTCCCCGGGAGTTTTCTCCCTTCTCTCATTTTTCCTATGTTAATTCAATTGTAAAAGTAGGAAAAGGGTAAAAACTCCCGGGGAATTTTTATTCATGATTGGGCTGTGAGCGTTTGCCACGTTGTTATTGATAAAAGGGAAGGGGAACAACCGGTTATGTCTATATGTGTAAAGGAGTTGTGTGTTGACAGATGTGTAGGATTGCCATCGATCGCTGATAATGCACATATTATTTTGGTTGAAAGAATTTTCAAAAATCATTCCACGTGGGTTTGAGTTAGATCCCCATAATACATTCCAGCTATTAACATCTCTCAATAAAACGATGGGAGTTTGAATGTTATTGAAAAGTTCGTTGAAGTCTTGTAATGAGAAAGTTTCATCAGGATGTATATAAGCGGATATTACTGTAATTTTTGTGTTCAACAAGATTTCTACCGAGATGTTTAGTAGTTTTGATGAGTTGAAAATACGTTTATGTGGGATGTGCTCACAAATAAGTACTCCAATTCCATTTTTTGATGTAGTGTTTGCAGTGTGGTTGTGTAGGTAACAATAAAATCCCTTTGGTGGGATTAGGGTTGAATTACACGCGAGATGTGTTTCTTGTAGTAAAATAAATTGTGGATTTTGTTCTTTAAGGATAATTTGCAAGTCGATGTTATTGTTGAAATATGCTTTCATATTCCATTGAATGATTTTAAATGATTTCATAAGTTAATATATTGTGTTAATTTATGGTGTGAGCAAATTGTTTTAGTATTAAATATCCATATTTTCTTCTTTATCGGTCTCTTGTCGCGTATTGGAAATTAAAGCTTTTACATATTATCGAACCGCGAGCTGTGGTTTGTGTGTTTGAGTTGTTTGCAGGCCTGCTTATTTGCCGATTTTTTGCCTCTAAAGTATCAAAGTGCCGATTTGCCGATTTTTGCTCAAAAAATGCCGATTTTTTAATAAACGACTAAAACATGGTAACTTTTTATCAAAGTTATTTTTGGGAATACAAAATTTATTATTAATAAGACTTCTGTATAGCGTGCTAAATTCCCAATTTTTCATATTTGATAAATAAACTGATATTTATTGTTGTTTTTTTTTTAATACAAATTATTTATTTTGTGCAACACTTGTTAAATTTTTAAAATTTTATTTGAAAAATATTTAATTATGAAGAATGAAAAAACTAAATCTATATATAAATCGGCAAAGGAAAAACAGTTAAGAACACTTTTCTCCTCTGTATGCCAACCGATTTGAACAAAATATACACCATTTTAAAAATATTTACTTACAGAAGTGCACAATATATTTTTTATTAAAATCTGTTCAATACTTTCAGAGTTATAAGCGTTCTAATTTGCTACTAACACAAATACATAAAATTTGTTTTTTTCAATTATCAAATAATAAAAAATAGGGTGTTCGATTATTCGACATTTATTAGAAACCGGTTTTCGATTATTTCGACAATATAAATCTTATATATAAATCGACACAGGCAAACCAGTTAAATAAACTATATTTTCTTCGTGTTAAAAAAAATTATGGCCGAATTTCGACCATAAGGCAAACACTAGTCCAAATAAAATAAAAAGCCATCGGTTAAAATATATTTTTCTGTAAGGAAAATATAAAAAACTTTATATATGAGTTTTTTAATAAAAAAAATTATTCTTATAAGATTATACGGAATTGAGAATGATGCAGCTCTATCCGATAGCCCACCTTATGTAAGGAAGTGAAGTAAATTTTCAAGCTTTTGGCAAAACTTCAGATTTAACACGTGAGAATTTTAGTGGTGCATTTCCAAAAAAATATTTTCCTTCCAATCTCTCGAAAATTTTGAAAGAACCTCAATAAAACAAAATTTCGATGGTCCCTGAAAAATTAAAATTTGCAAGGAATTTTAATTTTTCAAGTATAATAGTTCGAATTGTTTTGAAAAAATTTCAAACTCAAATATTTCTCTATATTAAAAAAAGTTAAAAAAATTGACCCTAAAGTACAAAATACATACGGCCATGTTCTGACAATCGCACGATTTGAAATCGCAAAACGCCAAATTTATTTTATGGTGTTCTTTAACTCGCGCGTTTAGCTTCCGATCTGCTATAGTTTTTACATCTGCGATCTGCTATAGTTTCTTCCCTATTGTAATTTTAAGCCGCCAAACTTCTTGCTATTGTGATTTACAGAAAGAACACCTAATTTGCGATTTTGAGTCAGAATCGACAATGTTAAGCGCTTTGCGATTGTCAGAACATACCCGATATATAAATTTGTTTTTAATTAACTACAATTTAATTATAAAACGTTTTTTTTATTGATTATTATGTTTCAAACATAAGTTAATGCTGCATTTTTCTGTTTTGTTATTAAAAGTATGTTTTATTGTACTTAAAAAAGGTATTTTAAATATGCCGATTTTTTGAAATTAAAGTGCCGATAATGCCGATTTTTTTTGGGAAATATGCCGATTTCTTATCAAAATCTTCTGCCACCCCTGGTTGTTTGTATCTTTTCTGTCGCGAGAGGAATCTCTTAGACATGTATTTTTATTGAAATTTGTACTTTTTTTGTTATTAATGATTGTAGTACATATTGGTTTGTTTTGTGTTTTGTTGATTTTCCATTGTTGTTGGATTGTTTGTTGTGTGACTGTTTCTTGTTTTAATAATACCCTGCAAGAAATTTGTGTCAATTGGCCCAACAGATTGGTCCTGGGATTTGTGAAAATAGAACAAGTACAAAAAGAAGACTCATGACCAGTGAAAGAAGAACCAAACCCTTAACTGGTTATGAAGAAAAAAAGTTAGAAAAAGTTATAAATTACAGTACAGTCTTCACCGGTGCTGTGACACATTTTTTGGTACTTTCTTAAATTTGGTTATTGAATTGAATTCTAGGACTTGTTTTATTGAAATAATACTACATTGTATTAAAATAATACTACATTTTAGTAATCGACACTAAGCACGTTCATTGAGAATAGATCTGTGACTGGTAAAATTGTGTCAATTGTCCCCCTCCAATGACAACCCCATGAAAAAGTGATAGGTCTTATTCATATAAAGTGTTAGAACTAGAACCGTTCTCTACCACCAAAGACCTATCACGGGAGTACTTTGGTGTCAGTTCGCTTCCCTCTAGGGTAACTTGTTCTAGTTTTGATAGCAGATTTGTTGCTGTTTGTATACTGTTTGCTGATTTGTTTGTACTGTTAGAAGAGTTCTGGCTGTTGTTATTGTTTTGAACTTTTATTCTTCTTTTTCTTTCTGTTGGTGGTGTTTTTTGTGCTGCTTCTTTATATGTGCATTTGTTTACTGTTTTATATTTTAATGTTTCTTAGCGTTTTCTGATAACGGGGCATTGTTTGTTGTTGGACCGATGGGCATGATTGCAATTTGTGCATTGTAATTTTTTACACGGATCAGGATCATGTACAGTTGATGAACAAACTTCACATGTAGGATCGGTTGTAAAGGGTGGTTAAATTGTAAGGGACGATGTTGAATGTGAACCACACCTAAACGCCAAGTTTTTTTCCGAATTTTATTCGACATTTTTCAATTTCAGACTAACTCAATTTGAATCATGGAAAGATACACAATCGAGCTACGCGTTAAAGTTATTCAGGCTTATTATGAAAATAGGAAATCAAATCAAAATGCATATCGTGCAATTTTCGAAGAAAATCATCTTCAGTGGATTCGTCAATAAGCAGAATTGCCGCATATGGGCGAATGATAATCCAAGAGTGATTGTCGAAAAACCAATGCACCCACAAAAAGTGACCGTTTTGTGCGGTTTATTGGCTGGCGGCATCATCGGGCCGAATTTTTTCCCAAATGAGGCCGGTCAGGCAGTTACTGTGAATGGTGTTCGCTATCGTGAGATGATAACGAACTTTTTATGGCCCGAATTGGAAGATATGGATGTGGACGATATGTGGTTTCAACAGGACGTTGCCACTTGCCACACAGCTAACGAAACAATGGCTCTTTTGCGCAACAAATTCAATGGCCGTGTTATCTTACGTAATGGCGATGTCAATTGGCCGCCAAGATCATGTGATTTGACACCGTTGGACTTTTTTCTTTGGGGTTATTTGAAAGAAAAGGTGTACGTCGATAAGCCAGCAACAATTCAAGAGCTAAAGGATGAGATAATTCGGCACATTAACGGCATAGAACCTCCATTATGCCTCAGGGTCATCGAAAATTTGGACCATCGGATGGAGGTGTGCCGCCGTGGTCGCGGCGCCCATTTGGCCGATATTTTGTTCCATACATAATTGAGTAGTATCAATATATCATAATAAAATAAAATTACAATAATTTCCTAAATAGTTTGTGTTTTATTCAAAATCAACATCGTGCCTTGAAATTTTAACCACCCTTTACATAGGGATGCAAACGGATGTTTAGAAAACATCGATGTATCGTTCATAAACATCGATTTTAACATCGATGTTTTGATGGACGATATATCGGCGATACATCGGCATCAAAACTAAAAAACATCGACATCGTCCATTTAATATTTTCATTTATTTAAATTTTTTTAATAATATTTAAACCATTTTTAATTTAAATTTTTTTTTAACTAAACCCTTATTTAAAAAATATAAAAAGTGTATTTCAAAGCATAGCAGTACAAAGTAGGCACGGCACGTACATATGTAGATATAGTTATTTCCGCTCAATTGAGTTTCTAAAAATGAACGACTTTTGACGCAATTAAACGGGAACTCAATTAAACAGTACTCGGTTAATTGAATCACCGACGCAACAAAAACGAAAATCGCTTAATTGAGCAAGATATGCAATAAAGCGAAACACCCATGTGTAGATAGAAAATAAAACTAATTTCTTTATATATTTTATATAACATTTATTTATATAACAGAAACATGACTTTCTTGCTGCAATATAATTTTTTTAACGTTTGTGGAGCAAAAACACATTAAGTAGAGGGAATCAATTAACCGGGTGACGCAATTAAACGGAACTCAACTAAACGGGTATTTTTACATAGACAGTTATACTGAATGATTTCCTTCCACGATTTTTAGTGCAATAAAACGGGAAACTCAATTTGCGGGGCTCAATTAACCGAAAACAACTGTACATACTATGCATTGCATAGCTTTATGTAATAAGGGGTAGCCCCTTTTATAATTTGAAGAAATGTTAAAACAATTTTGGAGACTGCAAGTGTGAAGGCCCAACTATAATATGCGCCAAATCATATTGTACTGAAGAAAACTTTCTGTTAAGTTTTATAAATCTGTAATTTGCTTAAGCAAGGTGTGAAACTGATTGCACTTTCTGTACGGAATCAAATGTTTTTTATATTGTTTTTGTGTTTTTAAATGCATTTGACAGGTTTTTTGTTAATTTTTAACAGAAGCTTAAGCAAGCTTATGCATATTATAGCTGGGCCTTAAGATTTTCAGTACCAAAGACGAATTTGAGCAGCCCGTATGTATAGCTGCAAATTAGTTTATAACATCGATGTTGAAACATCGATGTATCGTATTTTTTACCGATGTTTTTTAGTATCGATGCTTATCGTGGAAACATCTACGGTTTTAAACATCGATGTTTTTTAGAACGATGTTGCATCCTTAGTTGTACAATATTTTTTTGTATGACCTAGTTTGAAACAGTTTTTACACTGAATTGGGCTGGGAATGTGTGGTTGAACTTGGTAGTTTAGAAAACCTATTCTTATTTCTTTTGGTAAGGTGTATTGATTGAAGTGTAAAATGTGTAATGGGGTGTTTGTAACTTCATTTTCTTGAAATTTTGTAATTTTTTTACATTCTACTACTCTTTGTTTTCTAAGTCCATTAGTGATGTCCTCTTCAGTTAGCTCTTTAAGGGACGGTTCAAAACAACGCCTTTAATGGTGTTAAGCGTAGGGTGTAGACAGCATTCTATTTCACATATTACAGGTAATTTTGTTGCTTTTAGGAATCTATTGGCTTGTGCCTCATTTTTAGTAAGAATCAGTAGATTACCATCTTTTGTGAAACTTATTTTTTCCGTAGGTTCATTGAAATACCTTTTAAGGCTTTAGAAACTAAGAATATATTGTATCTTTGTAAAGGTTTTTCTGCTAGTTTAGTTTTGATAGTAATGTACTTTGGACACTGTTTCGCGCTTCTATCAATTTGTTTATTTCCTTATTTTGGGAAATCGAAGGTGTTGTTGACATTATAGGTCCCTTTCTTCCTTTTGCGTTCCGGAGAATTATCCGGATCTAAAATGGAAAAATAGTTTCCTCCTGAGGAGGAGGCCATGGTTAAAGTTCAATTGGAAATCACTTGTTAAAGAAATTTTGTGAGAAAAGGAGCTAAAGAAATAAAGAAAAAACTGTGTATGTGTTTGTTTTTAATCCAAAGAGCGCAGAGAGTAAAATAAAATAGCCGATATTAACGATGCGGGGTTGAGTAAACACGTCTGTATACTACGAGCACTTTGTATCAACTGTGGATTATACGTTATGTTGTTTAAAATAGGGATTTCATGTCAAGTGAACCAATTTTTAAATCGACGTCTTCTGATTTGGATGAAATTTGCACCAAGGTTAGTTTTATTGGATAGTTTAGAAACAAATTTTCAACAAGATCGGTCAAAAAGTTTCTGAGTTAGAGGGGGTCAAAGTTTGACATTTTGGCCATACAGGTGTTCTTTCTCATTCCTGTAACTTATTACCTATTGGTGTTAGCAAATCATCGATTTAAAAATTGGGTCACTTGACATGAAATCCCCCCTATATGTATTTGATGATACGTCTTGTTTAATTTTGTAAATTACATACTTGCTTAATTTTTAAGATAGAAGTTTACAATTTTATAAAAATATGTAACGTGAATCGTAAGCAACTTGACAAGTTTATTTCAAATTTTCCAATAATATCTACATACATTGTTTTGCATTTAAGCTAACGATATGTGTTTTGTTTGTAAAAAAAAAAATTATTTAATGTCTTTAAAAGGGTCCCTTTTTCTTTCGTTAAAAAGACGTACCTAAATGCAGATATTATTATGAAAAAAATAGTCATAAGAACTTGTTGGTATTTTGTGCTTGCAAAAATATTTTGGTTTCTGTACCAATCGCGTCGGTGTTTTTTTTCTTTGAAAACACTTTTCTTATGCTAAGTTCACACTTAGGTTTTTAAACGCGTTTAAGCAAAATGTTGATTTAGCTAATCAAATCCGTTCACATTACATTTGAGATGATTAAGAAAAAAAAAAAAACAAAACAAACAAATTCATATTTATTTAAAATATTAAAAGTTGATAAAAACACTTTTATAAAGTTATCAGAAGATTATTTTAATAATTTTAATGATGAAATTGTGAAAATTTATGAATTATTTAAGAAAAAAAAAAAAAAAACATTAAGCAGAAATCGTAGCCGGTTGTACACGGTCATATTGGCGATACTACATCATGTCAATTTGAAGGGATAAACAAATCACTTCAATTTATGGGTAATCATCTCGATTTTGAAGTGATTAGAGCTTAATCACGTTCGAACTGCTTAAACGCGTTTAAGAAGCCAAATGTGCATTAAGTGAGTAAAAATATTTGAAAAACAAGTTAAAAAAGTCTTGTTTTGCTACAATTTATGTGTAAATAACCTATATACATAAAAGCAAATGTGACAGTAGGTAAAATTTTTGGGTAAGAAGATGTGTTTTATTGATGTATTACGCTTTGTTCACATTTGGCTTCTTAAACGCGTTTAAGCAGTTCGAACGTAATTAAGCTCTAATCACTTCAAAATCGAGATGATTACCCATTAGAGTTTTTTTCCCGGACTTTTTCGATTCCCGGGAAAGCGGGAAATTTTTTTAAATTTCCCGGGATCCCGGGATCCCGCTCCATATAAATAATACAAAGTAAATTTTGTTATTAATTAATGAAAAAAAACTTTTAAAAAATAACGTAAGGGAACTTGTTCAAATGGTTCAATACTAAAAAATTAATTGACGATTGAAATAGGAACTTGAATTATTATCACCTCACGCCTTTATTCCCTATTCTTATGCTTTTAATCAGTATTATTTTGCTCTGGATACAAGATAAAAAGATATCATAAACATAACAATTTAATTCATAAAACAATAATAAAAACAAAAAAAATTAAGGTACTCATGATATGAGATCAAAAAGTTTAATAAAATAGATAAAATATTTAAAGAAACATATAACATTTTTTAACGGCTTAGGAAATAACTTTCTGACACACTCAAAGCGCTTAGTAAGTCGTCAAAAAGTATATGCCTGATTTTATTTACTAATTATTATGTTTCCGAAAAATTTCTTTCATTTTTTACCGAGGTTGGACAAATAGTTAAAAGTGCACCGTTGTAGCATGCTTCGGATTCACAATCAGAAGCAATTTTTTCTTTTTTATAAACAATGTCTATATCAGTCAAATGTATATTAAGATTGATGCAAAAACAGCATCAACCGGACTGCTTCTTACAAACCTTTTCATTTCAATAGATCCATTTGTAATCTTTAGTACAATGTGTTTTTCAAGTTGTATGTTGCAGTATCTTACACGATGTTATTTTATTTCGTTTTCCCGCACTTCACGGGTATATAAACCAACACAAATTTAAATTGAAAATTTGTGTTTATCACCTAATAAACATATCGCTCCTTCATTGCATCATAGTCATATCTCAAAATTTTAAGTAACTTTAGCAAAGTTTTCCTTCATATCTTCTCGTATTAAATCTCAAACTAAACCGAAGTTATAGCAAAATATATCTTTAAATCGGTACATTTTGAAAACTTTAATCGCGTTTTGCCAAGATCGTTTGTTTTTGTAGATATGACTTTGTTGTAATAAAGGAGCGATATGTTTAGGTATCTCCTATTTTTAAGACTTGTTCATGGACAATGAACCTTTACTGCCTGCATCTTATTTTGAATTATTGTACTTTATTAACTCTTCACTTCACTAAATGTAATAAGTATCAACTGTTGCACTGCCAATTCTGCTTTTAGTAGATTTATTGCATCAAGAGACATTGATTTAAATACATGTACTCACTTCTTGTTATTGATCTAATCCACAACCCATCCACAGATGCTAATTTTTAGAGAATAGAAACCTAAATTTCAAAGTATAAATAGCTATTTCCTGAAATTATGAGGAATTTTTTATTTTCCGGGATCCCGCAAGAAAAATCCCGGGAAAACGGGAAATAAAATAATTGAAACGGGACGGGAAATCCCGGGAAAAAACCCTATTACCCATACATTGAAGTGATTTGTTCATCACTGCAAATTGACATGATTACACCTAAATCACTTCATAAATCACATAGAATCCACTGAACATACCTCAAATGTAGTATCGCCAACAATGTCGTGTACAACCGGCTACGATTTCTGCTTAATGTTTTTATTTTTTTTCTTAAATAATTCATAAATTTTCACAATTTCATCATTAAAATGATTAAAATAATCTTCTGATAACTTTATAAAAGTGTTTTTATCCATTTTTAATATATCATCTTAATCATCTCAAATGTAATGTGAACGGATTTGATTAGCTAAATCAACATTTTGCTTAAACGCGTTTAAAAACCTAAGTGTGAACTTAGCATAAATCAACATTTTGCTTAAACGCGTTTAAAAACTTAAGTGTGAACTTAGCATTAATTAAACTTTATTGTTTCGCACTTATTTTATTGCTTACTTTTTTATGCTACAATTATATAACTGAGCCCAAAGAGTAAACCTTACCATTAAATGGTAACTATTTAACGTAAATTTGACCTGTTATAATGACTTTATACATTTTTGCAGGCAAACTCAGGTGCGCATTTGGTATTTTGTAAAAAGTTATGATATACCATGAGGTAGAATTTTTCTTAGTATTGTGGTTACCTAATTATCATTGTGACAGGCAATAACTGTAAAACATTTTGCGCTGGAAATGCAACAGTGTAATTTTAAACTAAAAAATACTAGCTGTTAAGTCCCGGCGTTGCTCTGTATGTATGTACATGTATGTACATATGTATAATCACGTTTCTTACGTTTAACACATTGTAAAAATATTATATATAATCAGATATATATATATATATATATATATATATATATCAAATATATCAAGAAAGCCTAAATATATTAGAGTTAACTTTTTTTGAGTGCTAAATACCACCCCAGTACCATGTGGGGAATGTTGTTCTGATAATAAAAAACAGTTTTTTTAGTTGATTCGGTGAAAAAGTTTCCGCACCAAAAGTGATTGCCAAAGTTCCTTAAATTTTTATTTTTTGAAAATTATGATTTTTTAATTATTTTACAAACATATATAGGTTTACATATCGTCGTCTAGCCTGATAGAAATGATAGAACTCAGGCTTTCCTGCTTCGAAAAACGCTTTAAAAATGCATGATTTTTGTTCTTGATGTCCCACGTGGGAGCTCGTTTTTGTTTCATTAAGATGCGCTTCTTTTAAAGCATCAGTAATGCGCTTCTTTTAGATCATAAAAAATGCGCTTTATTCATGTATATTTTTTACGCATTTTTCAAAGCTTTTTCGAAGCGTTTTTGAATGCGCTTAATATGCATACATATATGTATGTATACTTACATTTTTATAACTTTCACAATTATTATATATTTATACTCAAAATGTAAAAAATTCAATATGTACGTATTTATATTAATTCATGTTTATTTTAAAACGAAACAAAAAAAAAATCCATTAGAATAAACTTATGAAATATAGAAACTGGGAATTATTTCCTTTCGTAGGTTACTTTATATTATATTCAACATATTTAATTTTTCGAATTTATTCTATGAGCTAAATTTCAGTTATGTATTTCATAAAGCTTTATAAAATACATAACTGAAATTTAGCTCATAGAATAAATTCGAAAAATTAAATATGTCGAATCTTATGAAATATATTTAAAATATTTAAAAAAATTATTTTTTTGGTTAAGCATGTTCAAAAACAAAAAGTTTAACTAGTCCGCCCAACTTTCCTTTTCTGGATCGTCTTGTGCGGCATCGGATTTTTGGCCAAACTTATAGATTTTCTTAATTGTTCCAAAAATGCCTTTTCAAAACCATATTCAGCTTTGCAAGAATCTTCACAATAAAAAAACCCTCACTTGAAAAAATAAACACAAAAAAAAAAAAAAAACACCGGCAATTATTTTTAAAAATCACCGTTATACGCACAACAAAAAATGAAACACGCACCACCAGCGTTACCGTTGGATATTTTCAAAAAGTACCAAAAAAAGGGGATATTTACAAAAAAGTGGCACCAAACAGAGGATTTAAGAAAAAAAGGGCACTTCTTTTTAAATAAGAATAAGAACACCAAATAATGTTTACCACGTATTTTGTCCAATTTATTAAAAAATTCAAATAACATTTTATAAATGGTAAAAAAATTCATGGACTAGAGCAATATTTCACCCGAAATAAGGCGGTTATGCTAATACATTTTATCATATGTAACTTGAGATCGATTGACCGATTTTGTCAAAACTATTACAGATGATTAATAAAATTCACTTTGAGTTATCAAAATACACTTTTTTTAATATTTTCAACTGCTTCGAAATAATTCAAAAATTAGTAGCGATCAATTTTTTGCAAAATTAGTACAATTTTTGTTTTCAAAAATTCATACAAAAATGATAAGGATAGAATTGTGAAATTTTTCTGAATTTTCTGAAAATATATCATAAAAATCGTAGGACAAATGTTAATTTTATGTATTATTCATTATTGTGGGAATGACTTATATTTCGCCCGAAATAAGTTGATTATTAAATCATGACTTGAGGATATTTGTGCGATTGGAAACAATTATCAATTATTATGATTTGGAATTTAATTCTCTTTAAGAATATATACATACAGATGAAAAAAGGGTAAATACCCGGTAAATAGGAAAAATTGGGTAAGAATTGGTAAATACCCTGGTATTTATCCAAAGGGTGAGTACAAAAGTTCTGTACAAAATTTGATTAAAATGTATTGTTTAATTTAATCAATATTAGCTTCACTAATAAACACATACATACATACCTTCTTAACAATTTTAAATCAATAAGGGTATTCACGTCACAAGTTGCAAAAACATAACAACAACCACAAAGACAATTATTTACCACAACTAATTGTCTGTGCGGTTGTTTTTATATTTTTGCAATTTTGCTTTTTCGCAAGGGTGCAACTTGTGACGTGAATACCCCCAATATTCTCCGGTTTATTGTAGTTTTAGTACAATTTAACAAGTTTTTTTGATATTTAATGAAGTTTTGAAAAAACGAAAAGTAATAAAAAAATTTTTTTTTCATTATTTATTAAATATTAAATATGAACTAACAATAATTAATCAAATCTTATCCTAATTCTTTATTTTATGTCCTGCCAGTGCCATTCTAATGGGTAAGTGCTACAGTGTCTCTTCTCCTCATCTACTTCGAGCTAGTAGATTTGGGTGCAACTCTAGCCTTTTTAAATATTTTACCGCATACTTCGTAATAATAGTCCTTACCAGAGGCACATTGAGATCCTTGTGGATATTTGAGTTTTTAACATACCAGGGAGCCGCCGCGATTGTTCGAAGAAGTTTATTTGGGCGCCTTTAAATTTTTTCGATGTTTGACGCCGAGGCAGTGCCCCATAGTTGAATACCGTAGCACCATATTGGCTTTAAAATAGAGTTGTAAAATAGTAGTTTGCAATCGAGACTAAGAACAGAATTTCTTCCAATAAGCCAGTTAATTTGAATTGCTTTTTGTTTCATTTGGGTTAATTTTGCTTCTATATGGCATTTCCATGTTAAACGCCGATCTAGATGAATACCGAGATAATTGACATGCGATTGTTGAGGCACTAGTTGAATCTTGATTTTAATAGGGGGCATGTTTCCCGACGCAAGGTGAATGTAATCTGTACGCATTTTTGCTCATTGAACTTTATTCTCCATTGTTTTAACCACAGTTCTAGTTGAAATATATGATCTTGCAGGTATCGAGATGCTTCACGACTGTTTTCGTGTACGCTTAGAAAAGCTGTATCATCAGCAAAAGTTGAGGTTAGGGTGTAATTGTTTGTTGGCATGTCCGAGGTATATAAAAGGTACAAAAGTGGGTTTGTTAAATTGTGCTATGTTCTCTTCTGAAACCGAATTGATGGTTAGGTATACACCCATTGTCATTTAAAATTGGGGTTAATTTTGACGCTAAGAGCTTCTGAAACAGCTTTGATATACAGTAGTTTTGACTTAACTGCCTTTTATTTACGTGCACTTTTGACTTAGCTGCACAAAATTGATAATTTTTGGCATTATTCTTTATAATCCCATACAAATTCCTTTTTTAAGTGCACTTTCTTTACCTGCACATTTAAGATAAGTGCCCAAAATTTTTGGCATTTTAAAATTATTTTCATACAAAAAATCCAAGTTAGCTGCACTTTGACTTAACTGCCCAAAATACATATTTTCTGTAATTATTCTTCAAAATCCTCGTTTACGTGCATTTTGTATACCTGCACATTTTTCATATTTTTGGGCAGCTTTAAAATATTTTCATGTAAAACATCAAAGTTAGCTGCACACATGAAAAAATATGAAGCCACTTTTTCACATAAATATCCAATTTTAGCAGTTTTTAAAATCAAAAATGGCAAACAAGTCAAGTTGGTATCATTATAATTCATTTATTTTGTTTGCATGTACCTACATTTATGTACATGGGTTTTGGTTACATCAACTTTACCACGATTATATTAAAGGAATAGCAAATCTTAGGTCTGGAACAGAATAAAGTAGTTGTAGTAGTATTTGAAGCTGACGTATGCTCTGAAGCGCAACAAAGTTCAAAATTTCGAATTTTGCGCTTCAACGGCAACGACTACTGCAACTACGTATTCTGTTGACACTACTTTGAAATTGCCGTTTTTAACTTTTGACAGCTTGCAGCGCTATTCTTAACGTTGTACTACAGCGACTTTTCTGTTCCACACTTCATTGTTACCAACTTGGCTATCTCGTTTCTTATAAAAATTGTTATTATCAATTTATTAATAAAAACGTTGTTACTCCTCTTTCAAACACTTTACTTTAGCTGCACTTTTATGCAGGTAACCACAATTGCGTACCTGCACATTAAGGCAGCTAAATACATTTAAGATAGCTGCATTTTTGATTTACCTGCACAAAAAATCGTGCAAAGGAGATTGTGCAGCTAAGTCAAAATTACTGTATTAGATAATAAGCTGATAGGCCTATATGACTCAACTTTTGTGTGATCTTTTCCTGGCTTTGGTATCATCGTAACCATACTTGAGGGTAGTATTCAAGGCGTAAAATAGCATTAAAAATATAAAGAATAATTTTCTTTGCAATGCGAGGTAGCTCCAAAAACCAGAGAAAAAACATGTTTAAATATGGTCACCTCCAGCAATACTATGTTTAAAGAAAATTTTAACCATATTATGTTTAATTTAACCATATTATTGTCAACGACAACCATATTATGGTGAAAATAGTCCTCCATCAAGAAGCCACAACCATATTATGGTTGCCTCCAAACATATTATGGTTAATAATAACTAAAATATGTATAGCATGTTGCTCTTGAGAAAAAGGAAAATACTATTGTAAATTTAAAAACCAATTATTGTCATATTCAACCATAAAATGTTTAGAGGCAACCATAATATGGTTGTGGCTTCTTGATATGGAACTAATTTAACCATAATATGGTTGTCGGGTAAAAAAATATGGTTAAATTAAACATAATATGGTTAAAGTTTTCTTTAAACATAGTATTGTTGGAGGTGACCATATTTAAACATGTTTTTTCTCTGCGTGCAGGTGCCTTCTTGGTGTTTAATTTACAAATAGCCTTTTCTATTTCTCTTATCTCAAATCTTAGGGGGATAGCTGCTCTAACATTGACAGGCGGTAACTTGTCCGCTATTTCGCCAGATATATTTGTGGTAAATACGTTTTTCAAATAATTTACAAACAGGTTTCCTTTTTCATTATCATTTTTTGCCCAACTTCCATTCAGGTTTCTCAATGGTGGTTTCGAGATAACTGGCTTTTTGAGATTTCTAGCTGCACGCCATAATGAGTAGTCTGATTGTGGTGTTGCGTCCAGGTCTCTCTTTTAATAATTTCTTAAGTTGAGGGGATCTGTGCAATTGCCACTCTCTTCGCACTCTCCTTTTTTCATTCAAAAGTCACTCGACATCTGTATAATATATTTTGTTATTATTTGTTTTTTTTTTAGTGTTTTGCTGTAATGTTGAACAGCTAGTTTAAGATTACTGTCAAAATTGACAATAGAGAGATCCACATTCTGCGGAATATTTTCTGCTAAGCGGAATATTTTCTGTGCAATGGGTACTGAGATATTTTTTATATTTTAACCAATTTATTTGTGTAGCTGCCGTCGCTATGTAACCAGAGAGAGATACAATTCTATTGGTATTTGTAATAGTAACAATTGTAGGTGTGTTTTTAACCACGCCAAAATCGATGACATCTTGAATTTTTTGCGGATCGGCAGGCCAATATGTTGGTTGTCCGCTCGCGACAACATTTAAATTCATTTTAGAGATTGTTTTCAACAAAACACGACCCTTTGGTGTTATAAGACGTGACCCCCAGAAGATATGTTAACGTTATAATCACCAGCAGCCAGGAAACGGAGCCCCAATGACTTATACTATTCATAATATTGGCTTTCTGATATTGCAAATCTATGTGGTGAGTATAAGGATGAAATTACCAGGTTTCTATTTAATTCTTCAACGCAAATGTTTGTTGCTTGGCGATAATCTTTACGATGATCACACATTAGGTGGTGTTTAACTCTGGTTTTTATCAAAATGGCAGAACGTCCACAAGCTCTATCTCGAGGGTCCTTGGTATCATATAGTACATAACCATTGATTTTAAACGTATTCCTTGAGGTCAAATGAGTTTCAGAAGCCATCATGACATCAATTTGTTTATTTTTAAGAAAGTATTCTAGTTCATTTTTATGTTGGCGGATGCCGTTTGCGTTCCAAAAACATATTTTTAAACAGTTCATGGCTTGTTAAGTACAGCTTGCAATAGCATCGATTGCATTCGAAGAATTTCCTGCATCATATTTCCCATTGTGTTCGTAAAATTATTTACTGTTTGCACTAATGTTTCTATAGTTTTTTTCTAGACGACTTAAATTTGAAACTGTTGTTTCATCTTTACTTGGCGAAGTACCTTGCGTTGGCACATGGTTTGATTTTAGCACGTTAGCATAAGAGGTTCTGTTATTACTAGGCTGCGGAGCCTGAATGTCATTAGTGTTTACTTGAATAGGTACCTGCATTTGAGGGGGATTAGTTTTCGGTCCAGCCGACTGCTTGACGATAGTATATACAGGGCATCCTCTATAATTGACAGTGTGATTACCGCCACAGTTGCTACATTTTTTTACATTGGGGTCATTTTTAGACTTATCGCACTGGACTGTACAATATAATTCTCCACATACGACGCAAACAGGGGGTAAATAGCAGTATGCCTTAAGCCTATAGTACACGGAATGTAGAAAGCCACATTCGTATGTGGTTCTGACGTAATTTTGTCGTCATCGCACATCACGAACTTGCTATTGTGGCCTTGTAGTGACGTCAAAATTACGTCAGAGCCACATGCGCATGTTGCTTTTTACATTCCGTGTACTGTAGGCTTTAGAATGGCCAAATTCTTGGCAATTACGACATATCTTTTGTGCGGCTCCTCTATAGGTATTCTTCTGTAGATAATATATTTTAAATTATAAATATGTAGGATGCGCTTCGTTTTTTTAAGCTTAATGTCGCCAGGTTCTAGCTCCACCCGAAATAATGGTTGGGGATTTTTTCTCCTATTTTTGATATTTGTAACGTTTTTTATTTTAAAACCCTTCTCTTCCAAAAAAGTTTTCATTTTATCTGGGTCCACGCATGAGTCTATGCCCTTGATCACTACCTGAAGACCTTTGCTGCCCTTCAGTTGATATGTGTAAAAGCTTTTTTTACCCTACAGATAATATTGGACTACGTGGTCCATTGTGGCTTATATGGAGTACTTACAACATGGTCCAATCTACTGTAATATGGACCTTGTTATAAGAAATTAACATGCAGTGCTGCCAACAACTGCATGATGTATACTTTTCTATAGTTTACAGTATTACACATTGGTAGCCCTGATGGTGTCCATTATTAATTGCTTATTTAAAAGTGAAAGTTTGTGAAAAAAAAGGTAAACAAATTAAAAAAAACCAAGTATATATATTTAATAATAGGATTAATAGACTACAGGGCACGCCATAAAAGGCGATTAGTAAAAAATTTAAAATGCTTAAACTACCCTTTTAGTGTACTCCATACTGTAGTGGCATGGAGTACTTTTAAAACTAACCCACTTTAGTACTCCATGGAGTAGTTTAGGGACTACTTCGGTGGGTTATATTGTCCCCTCCTAGGATATCGTAATGCTAAATAGACCACCTTTTACCCATATATTTGGAGTAGTTTTGGAGTACTCCTACTCCTTTATGGACTACTCTTTACATGCATGTATGGACTAGTCTCGTTATCTGCAGGGAAAGAGCTTCGAATTTGTTTGCTATTTTACGAAAATCATTCTCATGATTAACCTGTTTTTTGTATCGTTTATATTACCACGCATAATTGCAGCTTCGTAAAACGAATTTTCACCTATTTTCGAGATCATTCTCTTTATTAACTCACTTGAGTTTTGCTCCCTTAGGTATATCGGGGGTGGCTTAGCAGAGGGCGAAAGGGAACGTGTACGAACAATTGGTTTAGCCGTTAGGTATTTACTATCGTTTTGTTTTGTTTTATTTATTACTGCATTGCCTTCGTTAGCATGCACTGTCACATAAACATTTCTTTCATTAAGTTTTATTGTTGTTTCATTTTTTTATTCATGCAATCAATTGTTTTTGTTTTTCACCGTTTTACTGTGCTTTTAATATTTTTGTTATTTATTGTATTTTACAACAACAACAAAAAATAAGAAATTTAAACTAAAATGTTTTTGCTCAGAATATGTATGTATACATACACATTATGAACATTAGTACGTTTATATTTTTACAATTTTTCTTTATTTAATTTTTTTCGTTTTGATTGTTCACTTTTAAATTAAATTTAAATAGCAAAATATATCATTTCTTTTTTAAGCGTCCATTCGCTGTTTATATTACAAAATTAAATGTGATGAATTAAAAATTCAAATCGTATGCGGGGTTAAGAATACACTTCTGTATCACATCAAAGCACAAACCGATTTAAAATTAAATAAATTTTATTGACAATTAATGATTGCCATATGAATTTGTGTTTTGTAAATACCCAAAAAAGGAATATACCTGGTATTTACCCAGACATCAGGTAAATACCCGGTAGAATCCCATCTATAAGAATTTAGTAGAGGTAAATTTTTTGAAGCAATATTAATGCTATTTTTGTTTTAAAAAATTTAGAAGAAATTTTTAATATTTTTTAATTAGGCTTAAGTTCATTAAATTTAATATTCATTAAATTATTTTTATGAAGAAAGGAATTTTACAACATGAAAATGAATTAAAATTGTTACTGATGATCTTTCATTCTTGACCGTGGCCGGGATTCGAACCGCGGCCGGCAGGTTACCATGACATGTTTCGATCGCAACCACTCGATCTCCTCAGATGGATTTGCCGTTTTGCACTCGCAGCCATCGACGACTGCTGACGTCAATAGTCAAACATCAATCCTTAAACCAAATTGTATTTTAACTTTTGGTAGATCGAAATTTGCTTTTTTGAATGATTATCCATTTTAATTTATTTAACATGTTTTTTCTTTTACTTCTGTTTTTTCGTACTTTTGTCAAAAATTCTTCTTGAAGTTCAAAGTACATTTTTTGTTTTTTCTTTTTGTCTGTCTTTTTCTTGTTGACCTTTTTCAGCACAATATTAAAAATTTGGATTAAAAACCATAAATATTTCAACAAAATAACCACAATACTAATTAATTGAGAAAAAAATTATAAGAACAAAAATTTTACATACATAAATGTATATAAATCATTGGAAAGCTAGTTATACCATGAATAAAATAAGTCATTAACCATGGAAATAATTATTCTATTTAGAATTCATTGAAATTTTTATTTACAACTAGCTTAACCCGGTGCGCTTCGCTACACTGCTTTAACCACGTTTGAAGACTCTCCCTTTAATAGTTCTTCAGTTGAGAGATATTTAATATATGCATTCTATGCTAGGTATTTCCCCCCTGCGCCTACCCGCTTTATTTTTATTTTCAAAAGTGTAGTATTCCATAAGTGTGACTTCTACAAAGTTTGAACATTCTAACTTTAATAGTTTTTAAGATATCCGATATTAAACATTGGCGTCCTATGGGGGGTAACACTTCCCCCGCTGCTATTGTGTTTAAATTTTGGGGCTCAGAACATCCTACTACCAAAAGTTCAACAAATTGCTTGCAGCGGCTCTTATTAATATTGCTATCTATGAGGGGTACTGCTCCTCCTCTGTCTACCCCGCCCATTTTTATATTGAAATTTATAGTTTACCATAGTAGTAGCTGTAACCATGTTTGAAGACTCTCCCTTTAATAGTTCTTCTGTTGAGCGATATTTAATTTATGCATCCTATGGAAGGTATTTCCCCCCTGCGCCTTCCCGCTTTATTTTTATTTTCAAAAGTGTTGTATACTATAAGAGAGACTTCTGCAAAGTTTGAACATTCTCACTATAAAAGTTCTTAAGATATGCGATATTAACCATTGGCGTCCTATGGTGGGTACCACTTCCCCCGCTGCTATTTTATTTCAATTTTGGGGCTCTGAAGATCCTACTACCAAAAGTTCAACAAAATGTGTGCAGCGGCTCTTAATTATATTTCTATCTATGAGGAGTACTGCTCCTCCCCTGTCAACCCCGCCCATTTTTATATTGAAATTTATATTTTACCATAATAGTAGCTTTAACCACGTTTGAAGACTGTCCCTTTAATAGTTCTTCAGTTGAGCGATATTTAATATATGCATCCTATGGGAGGTATTTCCCCCCTGCGCTTACCGCTTTATTTTTATTCTCAATAGAGTAGTATACCATAAGAGTGACTTCTACAAAGTTTGAACATTCTCACTATAACAGTTCTTAAGATATGCTATATTAAACATTGGCGTCCTATCGGGGGAACCACTTCCCCTGCTACTATTTTATTTAAATTTTGGGGCTTAGGAGATCCTACTACCAAAAGTTCAACAAAATGCGTGCAGCGGCTCTTAAGATATTCGATATTTAATATTGGCATCCAATGGGGGGTACCAATTCCCCTGCCCCTATCGAAAAAATAAGTAGCCTATTTTATTTTTAGGGCTCACGTGATGTATCTGTTAAAATTTCAGGTAAATCGGTTCAGTAGTTTAGGAGTCTATAAGCCAACAAACAAACCAACAAACACACAAACAAACATACAAACATTTTTCATTTTTATATGTATAGATAAAAGAAGAAGATATAGATACGTATACAGAAATTTCATGAAAGTAGTGTTAATGCAGTGTTACATAAAAAATAAAATTTTGCGATTTATTTTGCTAATTTTCGCTGTATTATTGGCAACGAAGATAAAAAATCTGACAAAACTGATTAATACAGAGATAGTATACGCAAAGGTATACTCATTAAAACAAGTGGCACTTTCCAAGTGCACTTGCCTGCAAATATGTACATGTTTACATAATTTATTCGCAATAAATACATAAGCTAACCACGCATTACAAAAAACTTTCAATAAGGCTTGAATTTTTATAAAACAGTCACAAAAAGTGTCACATTTAGGTGCATTTTGTAAAAGTGGCAAAATAATATCCAAGCATTCGAAAAAGTGGCAAATTGCTACTTTAGTAGCACCAACGGTAACGCTGCTCTCCATAAAAAATAAACACAACAAAAACTCAACTCAATAAAAATAAAAAAAAATTTTCTAAGGTCAACACGTTGTTCGCTCACAAAAATTCAAACAAAACTGAATGCTGCATTTATTTTAGTGTTGCCACTTTGTGGGTAGTTACCCGAATTTGGTATAATTTTTACTGTCGTGAGTAGGGCGTGGGTAATTTTTCGTAGGTGTAATTTAAAATTCTTACTTCAGATACCCAAATATGTAAAATCAAGATTCGATTTCAGTGATGACATTTATTTCTTTTTAAATATTGTTGATAAAAAAAATGCGCAGTCTTCTGAGCCGAAGTCTCGGTTTTTTTAAGAAAAGTCTTCAATCATTTAATATATATTTTCAAAAGTTCGGTTATGAATGTCGCAAGATGGACTCTTACATTTGGAAAAAGATGACTATAATAGTGATTTAGAACCTGAAGTCTATTGAAAAAAGTTATTGAAACTAAAAACTAGCCTGTGGGAAGATATGTTCAATATTCCAACATATAATTAATTTTATTTTTATCTGGCAACTTTCAAATGGTTTAGTTTGAAGAATATTTAACATATGAAAAACTGAATTACGAAAGGGTCAGTTGTATTAAACCCTTCAGGCATTTTGTTTGCTAAATAAGAATAAAGGGTATTTTGTAAGATCATGAAACTTAAAATGGTAGACAACACAAAATAAATTAATTTTAATCGGAGATTAATACACGGCATTACTATTTGAAACTAATTTAAAACCAATTGGCAATTGATTTTAAAAGAAAATTTGGATAATTTGGTGGAGATGTTCAAGTATGAATCTATTCATGATGATGTGCCTGAGCAAAAAGTGAAAGCAGTATGACAGTTCGTTTAACAGCTAACCTTTCGTAAGCTCTATGGGGTTAAAAAACACCCATTGTAAAGGAATGACAATGAGCATTTTAAACCAAATGTGGACTAAGTCAAAAACCAATTTTTTTATTTGGCTGATTTTTTTATATATAATACCTGAAACTTTTCTTTAAAAATCATGAAACTTTGAAGGAGGTGTTTTTTTTTTCTTTTTTAAGATATGATTTTTTTTCGCAACCTTTAAAAAAATAATCTTAAAAAAGAATTTTAATATTGTAATTTTGTGCTAGTTGCAAAAAACAGACAAGCCGGGCACTAAGCGTTTTGACCTAATTTGGGCACGCTTTTTTTCAATATATGGTTTGTAGCCCCAAGTATTCTCTTTAAAATAACATAAAAATCACCTTTGTATGTAAAGTAGTTTTCGAGATATTGAAAAAATAAGCTCAACACATTCGGCGAAATTATGACATTTTGAATATGACATAACTTTCGAAAAAAAATGTTAAAATTTTTTTTCGTTCATGTATGTTCCTTATAAGATAAAAGGAGCCTTCTCACTAAATTTCATTAAAATCGGAAGAGTTCGTGTCCCACTCTTGGTCGTTTTGACATGCAATTACTTATGTATTAATAATGGCTGACTTCCAAAACGTCAATTGCTTCGTATTAAAACAAAGTATAATGTTTTATAACGCCGCAGTTTAATATATATAATGCAAACCCTTCCAAAACGTCACTGCTAAGTATTAGTAACGCATCAAAAAAGCAATCAGAGCATCGGTTTTAAAGTTGATGCTTTTTGACATTTAACATTTAATTTGCAAGCAATACAGATTTATTTTAAAAGTATTATGCATTGCATCACTTACATTTTAAAACGTTTTAATAAACAAAACACACAGTTGCATTGTTTCGGTACTTTGTACATGTACATTGTTAAAATACAGTAGTAAAATTGTGTACGAACTTTGTATTAGTACGTTTTGGAAGTCAGCCAATCTCTTCACTGCAATTTTGTATAATAAACAGTGTTGCCACTTTGTGGGTATTTACCCGAATTTGGTATAATTTTTACTGTCGTGGGTAAAGCGTGGGTAATTTCTCTTAGGTGTAATTCAGGTGTTATTTCAAATTCTTACTTCATTTATTTCTTTTTAAATATTGTTGCTAAAAAATGCACAGTCTTTTGAACCAAAGTCTCGGTTTCTTTTTAAGAAAGTTTGGTAATGTCGCTGGACACTTATGGTGTTTTCTTTTCTACAAAAGAAATACCACATTTTAAAAGGTGCATTTATAAAATGTCTTGCCTTACATGTAATAATGCAATTTTTTATTTGACGAGAACAAAACACAAAATTGGATCGCCCTGTTTTTAACAGCTGACAAAAATTTTGTTCTTCAATATATAAAAAAATATGTACATAAATCAAAAAGGATAATCTTCAAAATATAAAAAAAATACACATAAACCCAAATTTGTTAATATATTAATATTAAATAAATAAATAAATGAACAAAATGAATGACCAAATTCCAACTTCTTTAGTTTGTTTTTCATAAAATATGTAAACAAGAAAATACCTTTGCCAGATTGCTAATTTATTAACACCAAGTTTTTACGATTTCTTGATTTGACGTTTTTTTTTCAAAAACAATTTTTTAACACCGAATCCATTTAAATTTTATGTCACTGACAACCTACCATTAATAATGTTATGATTTCTTTTGTTTTTACTTTAAAATAATAGACAAAATTACTATTAAAACTTAAAAATTTTACTGTCCTGATTAGAGGTGATTTTTTCCCAACTTCGTCTGGTAACCCTATATATAAACAGAAGCCATCTTTTTACAGGGCATTATCAACACTCTCGATTTATACGGGGCGTAAAGTGCAATGCCTTATGACATTTAAGGGTGCATTTTTTTAGAATAAAACACGCTGCCCTCTTAGAGAGCAAATCATTTTTAAGAAACGAACACCAAATTGCATTTTTTTAAATAAAGTGTGACATTTTTTGTAGAAAAGAAAACACCATTAGATTTGGTTAAAGATGACTTCCATAGTGATTTGGAACCTGAAGTTTATTAAAAAAAGTTGTTCAAACTAAAAACTAGCCTGGAGAAAGAAATGTTTCCAATATTCCAACATATAATCAATTTTATTTTTATCTTGCAACTTCTTAATGTTTTAGTTTGATGAATATTTGATCCAGTCCTTAACGAAACGCATTGCAGACGTCCAATTTTGTTTCTCTTTTTCAAGCAATGCTGGCTGCATGCCACGAATAAAATTAACAATGTTGACCTCCAAGACGTCAATTGTTGCTGGTTTTTAAGCATAAACCAGTGCCTTCACAGCCTACTGCATTAAAAGCCATTTTCGGGGGTTGTTTTTATATGGGAGCTATGGTTAAATATGGACCGATTCCAAGAAAATTTGGTAGGATAAATTGAGTTGCAATACAATAAATGTGGGTCAGATTCAATTAAAATAACGACGTTATTAGACGGTACAAATCTTTATTCTGGAGAGATTTTGTACACTCAAAAGAAAAATCAATCCATCCGTACCCAAATCAATCTGAAGCGGTATTAATAGAACGGTGAGTACGGATATTCTTGAATCAAGTACAGCAAGATTGATTCAAGTACGGATTTGAATATTCAATCCCGATTTCGTACTTGAAATAATCCGAAATAAGATTTATTTAAGTAAAACTAAGATTGAATCAATCTCAAAATGAGCTTGATTCAAGTGTTATAAAGTTGATTTTATCCTGAATTCGTGATTGATAAAAACCAAAAAAGAAATTCGAAGGAAAAAGTTATTACGATTTATTTACTTTACAGAATGATAAAACACCAACATCATGCCCGATATGGTTTTTACTTTAGAAATCTTATGTACATATTTAACCAAAAATATAAACTAAATGAGAAGCAAGAGTTCAAATTTACTTTTTAACCCTTCGTGACACACATGAGTCTGGCCAGACCTTTTTCAATGTGCATTGAAAATTAAAACATGCCTAAGCCGGAGGGAAAAGTTTAATCTTTTTTACTTGATTTAAGAATTTCATACTTATTTCAAGAAATTCCGGGATTGATTTTCGAAAGTAATCCCATTTAGGATTGTTTTGAGTACGTTTCAGCGTTACTCGTACTTGAATTTTTGAGTACGACTCGTACTTAAAGTAATCATACGAAACTTGATTTATCCCGAGTGTTTTTCTTTCTGTGTATGAGGGCTATGTGAAATTATGGTCCGATTCTCACTATTTGCAACAGGCACAATTTTTAATTCAGCACAAACTTATAACACCCTGTCCAACATTGGTGGTTTGGGTACTAAAACAGCAACTCTGCCAAAAAGAAAACTACAGTAATAATTCGATTCTTGAACATACTTGATACTTAGGTTAGGTTCCATTGGCAGCCGTGATCAAGCACAGCTCACTTGATACTTGCACACAAAGTATATTTATACAAAGTACATGCAAGTGAACGGCTGTTAGTTTGTTTATTATCCTGAGCTTGTCAAAATTTGTTTACATTTTTATTTTATTTTTTATTTCTAAATATCGTCACCTTAAATGCAAACGGACGAAACTGCACTAGAATTCGAAATCGAGTTTCTGATTGATCATGGTTTGTTTTATTAACCTTCGCGTTACCCATACCCACCCGAGTGACCATTTCTGTTTTATTTGTAAAATAATTTCTTTAAATTTGCTTCGGTTAAAAATAAATTTTTAGGAACAAATCTAGCTTAGCGACGCACACCCAAATAAAAAAAAGTACCTAGGGTGATAGAAAATTGAAAAACAAGAAGAAAAACTTAAATAAAAAAATTGGCGCAAACGCTTAGTTTTCGAGTTATAGACGGTTTTAGTTTTCATAGAAATATGTAATTTTTCCACTACATTTCTAAAAGTATATGGCCAATATTGGTATCATTTTGAAGGTTTGGCTAAATCTTTCTAGATATATAGTATATATTTAAAAATTTTGAACTCTTTAGCTCACATTACAGTTTTTGTGTACTAAGTGTATAAATTTAAATTTTTTATTTATTTATTATTTTTTTTTTTTTTAAAAGATGTTTTATTTTTTATGGAAATATTTAAATAAACATTAGTACATATGTATTATATACAAAACTAATAAAAAAAATTAATAAATTTTTTAATTTTTTGTAACTAATAGACTATTTCCGATGTGCTAAGGAGTTCTTTCCAGCGTAGCCGGCCTTCGGCCGGGCGCAAGGATTTTCTCCTCTATGGTATAACAAAAACAAGCTTCGCTAACTAATGCTTTTCTGCACCTAAAATATACTTAAATTAACCTAAAGAAGAAAATAATGTGCGAATAAAAAAAAATAATATACTTATTTGCAATCGTGAGCAAATTACCTTTAATTTGAGAACCCACACATATCACTAAGTGAGTGGGGCAGTTTTTTGGTTCCAGGGGGCTCCACGGACCTCAGTCTCCTTAAATTTTAGTTTTGGTTTTTTTTCTTTTTTTTATTCTGCACTTCGCCAAATTAAATATTTCTATGAAAACTAAAAACGTCCATAACTCGAAAACTAAGCGTTTGCGCCAATGTTTTTATTTAATTTTTTCTTCTTAGTTTTCAATTTTCTATTAAACTTGGTACTTTTTTTATTTGGGTGTGTGTCGCCAAACTAGATTTAAGCCAATTGTTATTCACTGAACAAATTGTAAAGTTCTTTAACAAAACATGAAAAAAATTCGTTTGACCACCAGTTTTTTTTATCACATGCGGAGTACCACCCGGTTGGTAATTGGATAACGATGTAAAAATATGTAAAAGTCTCCGGTAAAAATGGCAGCATTATAAAATAAATTTAAACGAACGTAACTACAAGTGCATATATTTTTTAATGCAAAAAGACTTTACTCTTTAAAAAAACATACTGTTGGAAACACTGACAAATCTACTTCAGCTTTTTTAACCTAAACCGCAAACAAACCCTCTCCATGTTATTATGCATTATTGCTTATTTGTGTAACATTTAAAAATATTTGAAATACCGATCATCAAACAATAAATTTTTGACTGGATCTAAAGATATCTGCCCAGCTCATGTAAACTTAAATTTTTTATTTATAAAATTTATTAATTTTATTTTCATTTAGAATTCCGTCTGTATTTAAAAACATTTGTTTTTTTTAGTTAAAAAATTAATAACATAAATTCTTTTCCTTTTTTTGTCAAAGTATAAATAACAAAATGAATTATTATTTGTGGCATTATTGATTGCACATTTAAAAATGACTTATGTAAGTGTTGGTGTGCCCTCTTGTTTCAGAAAAAATCAAGCCAAAGTACGAAACTAACATAAAAACTAAATATAAAGAAAGTGAAAAAACTTGTTAAGTTTTTTGTAAAAAAATTAAAAGTGTAGCTACAGCCGTTTGCATTGAAGGTGACGATATGTTTGTTTACATTTTTAAACACATATATATACATATTTATTTGTATCAGGAATGATATATTACTTTTTTAAAATTGTACTTAATTCAGTAAAAAATTTGTCTGAATATACTTTGCTTGCACACCTCGATTCTTGCAACATAGAAATATTTTTCATTACGCACTCAGTACTTGCGACATCTGAAAATATTGAACTCAATACTTGCAACATTACTCTTGTATTGCTCTTGGGTGTTGCTTTGTTTGCTTTGTTTACGTTTTCTTAGACCGAATACATTTCGGGAAATCCGCGTATTTTTATGCTGCTGATAAAATGTTGTACATGAACAAGCGACTTTGAACAAAACAAACACATAAAATATGTATCTACTGTTATACGAATGCGTTACACTTAAGTGTTTTGAATTGAAATATTAAACTAAGACTTTAAACAGATGTATGTGCCTTTTATTTTGTATGGGAAAAAAATACTCGGTACTTGCGATAACCTCGAAACTTGCACCGAGCCCCGTTTTCATTACGTGCAAGAATCGAGTTTTTATTGTATTGAAATACATATTTACAATTATTAGATTGTACTGATGTATGTAATAAATAAAACTATAAGCTGTTATAAAAGTTATCGGCTAAATTTTATATTATACCAACATTTCTAGGGAAGCTATAGCATTTGTGGTATTTGTACGGGAGCTGTGGTCAAATATGGATCGATTCCAATAAAATTTGCTTAAATGATTAAGGTTGCAATAAAATAATTTTGGGTTCAATTTAATGTAAATACCAATATGATATGATTTTAAATGGGCACAAACTTATATTCCGTAAAATTATTTTCTGAGGTTTATGTGTAATTTTGGACCAATTCATACAATTTATAATAAGCACCATTTTTGTTCAGCATAAACGCATAATATACTTTCTGCCTTTGGTGGTGTGGGTAGAAAAACAAGTTTTCCAAAAAGAAAATTAAATATTAGTGCAATCATTCTATTTTAATACTCACACTACCTTAGATAGGAAGATAATATGCGATTGTACTTAATTATGTAACAGATAAAAATATTGGTTCTGGACCGCCCTTCAGTGTACCAATCGATTAAGTCCGTTTGGCTAGCTGGTATGCACTAAACAAGGTTTGTATTTCTAGATTGCAGTCGATTGTGTCGACTGCTGGCCCATACTAGGTTATTTTAAATGAGTTCTAATTTGTTGGTGGTTAAACATGTCTATATGAATCAGTAGACTTCAACCATATTTTTGAAAAGTTGCAAACAAAACCTCTTAGCCAGGATTATATATTTCAAATTATTTTGTTTCAGCATTATAAAAACGAACAGTAGTATGAAATATCTGTCAATTCGTCGATCACAATTTGAGAGCCTCCATGACATTGTTTGATTCCTTCAATTTTGTTTTAAGTTCTTGGTGTTTTAATACATAAAACTGATGAATTTTCCCATTTCGTTGATTCCGCCGGTATGTTGTAGTTTTAAGCATGAAGATATGCTAGAGTTTTTAGTGCTTTAACGGATATTCCGTCCCCGGTAGCACGACAGGCTAATATTTCACCCAATCATTCTTGGCAGCATATTTTAGTAAAGTATTATTTGCAGTCTCTTAAGAACTTGTTGGAACAGAGTCAAGTTTTAATTGGCGTATATTTATGTCAAGCTTTTAGACTAATTAAAGGTGATTAACAAGTCGTGACGTTGAAGAACCTTTGCCACTTGCCATTTTATGGCCCTTTAAGCTCCTTTTTCTTTTAAATCCGTTCAAAATATCACCAGAGATGACATCTTTATACAAATATATATAATATGTATTTAGAATATTGTCAAATTGCTAGTTACTTTTTAAGCTAAACTTCTTTTTGTAGTATCTTCAATTGCTTTTAGTTTTTGTTACAAGAATACACGCTTATTTACATTGCTCATAATGTTTTTTGACTTTTGTTTTGACATTTTTCATAAAAAGTTTAAGTTTGCCCAATATTCAATTAGAAAAAATACTTAAATTACGGGTACATTTATAATAAAAGTAAGGAAAACGAATATAAATAACACTTTACTAAAATAACCGGCTTATTCGATATTTAAAAAATGGACATTTTAAAATATCCGACTGGGGCAAAACCAGTGTTGCCACCTCACGTGTAATTACACATATCATGTGTAATATTTATTTTCAGGTGTAGCCCATGTGTAATTGACTGCAAGTGTAATTCACGTGTAATTTAATATTTTAACGTTTTGTAGCACTGATTTTTGTTATTATTTTTTCGCAAGAAGTAAAAAGGTTTATTATTCTTGGCAGAACTTAAAAATTTAATTCAAAGAATGAAACCGTTAAGAGAGCTGAACTAAAAATGGTTGGATCATTTACTTCTAACCATTTGGCATTTAGATATCTTTTGCCACAATTTATTATAACGACGAAACATCCTGGGTACATTATTCTTTTTTTTTTCAAAGAGATTGGATCATCGACTGCAAAGGAAATGTTTGAGCTTCTCAAAAACACGATTATAGAAAAAGGGATTTCTTTTGAAAATCTAGTTGGATTTGCATCAGATACATCTCATGTTATGTTTGGACAGTATAATTCAGAAGTTAAGTTGCTAAAAGACGAAAAGCCAGTTTTTATTGTGATAAAATGCTCGTGCCACCTAATACATTTGGTAACGTCGAAGGCCTGTCTGAACCTTCCAACATATTTGGAAGATTTAATTTGTAATATTAAATCTTGTTTTATTAGCAGTAATGATCGGCAGATAAAACTTAAGGAGTTTCAAGAATATGTTCGCTACAACATGCAATTTGAATGCAGAATATTATTGGAAAAAGTTTTTGATATAAAAAATTCCTTTGTAGACAGATTATTTCCTACTTTGCAAATAGTTATTTTTGTTTTAATCTTTTAAAAGGTAAAATAAAAATATTATTTTTTTTGCATTAAATATAGCAACGATACGATTGTTGTTAACAAAAAGCAAATAAAGAGACATTTGAAAAATATTTTTGACTGAATTAACATTCTGTTGAAAAATTGCGTCGATGACATTTGAGAGATGCATCAGAACCCTTATCGTACCAAAATGAAATGTAAGTTACATATCTTCACCTTCAAATTCAAAGGGCTTAACAATAAAAAAAAGTCGAAATAAGGGTTTTTGATTGAGTTTTCTTCGTTTTATTAAACTTAATGTTCACAAACAATTTTAGATCAAAAATGGCGATTTTTTTAAAGACATTCAAAAGCCAATTACACCTTGTTGTTATTGATTTTCTAAAGTTTTTTGCTTCTCCTGTAAAAAAAGAGTTGTAACGCCCTTTAGCATTTTAGTTGACGATATTTGTTTATTTGTTTGCAAACCGAAATTTAAATTAGTTTACGTTTTCTAAAAAAGTCAAAAACTTTTTTAATTCCACTTTTGATCGAAATTTGTTTCTGTGACATGCGTAAAAAGATAGCATGTGTAATTCGTATTTTCATGTGTAATTTTGGCATGATCCATGTGTAATTTACCATTTCGTTGGTGGCAATACTGGGCAAAACTTAAATAACCGGTTATCCCATTAGAGGTCACTGTATTCAATTGAGTACAGCTACTATTTTACAACTTCCAATCAAAAACAAAGAATTTTTAATCGTTGTACCGTTATTTATGTTTACAACAATAATACCAACAGAAGCTAAAAAAGAATTTGTGTTTCCTTTTTTTTTTTTGGGTACAAACGTAAAAGTCTGATTTGTGTCAAGAAAACAGTGTGAAGGTATGCACCAGGGTATATTAAAATCAGGTAGCCGCGAGATTACAACAATTGTACAATTAAACAAACAACAGGGCTTTTTATTGTTGTTATGTGATACGAACTGTCAAACAGCAAAGGGGTTAATAAGAGACAAAAAAGGCAAAAGATAAACACAAAAAACTTGTTTACTTGTTTACTATACAACATAAACAGCTGTCTTTCCGATCCTACCTGCTATAAATATACCTTGGTATGAACACTATTTTGATAATATAGAATTTTTTTTTGATAATTTTTATAATTAAAATCGTATCTGAATAACTCACATACAAAAACAAATTACTTACTTAAAAAAATAATAAAAGTAGAACAGTGTAAAATTGACTGTACTGGTTTGAGTACACTGACAACATGCATAGGTAAAAATTAAGTTTTTTTTTTTAGATTTTAACTATGAGTGGGGAACATTTTACGGCCCAAAATTGATCAAAAGCCTTCAAAAAGCTGTTGATAGCATACCATGTGATGAAGAAGGAGGTGTTTAGGAACATATAACGATTTCAAGCCTACCAAAAGACAAACCTGGTACTACACAGAGAAAACAGATTCGTGATCACAACCGAATTTGGCGCCAATCGAATTTCGTCGGTTGCATGTACTATCACACAGTTCGGTTCCAATTACTGAAAATTTCGTTGCTTAGCATAATAGTTTTGATAGCAACATTTGAATTTTAGTACACTATCAGTCATAACAACAGATATTGTTAGTTGTTAGTATGGTTATTAGAAACTAAATTGTGCTTATACCCGAATATATGATAGCTGCAACTGAATTAACACATAATTGGTGTTCATAGAAAGAGATTTAATTGTCGTTATCAATATATTTTTTTCAACCGGTCAAATGTAGCCCATAAGGGGCAAGGACTTGTCCAAAGGTAATCCCAAAAAAATGGCACGACCATATAACCCAGCTTGCATTACAAAGGAGAAGTCTTAAAATTACTCCATGGTATACTCCAGAGGATAAGCTTTCAAATCGTTTCAAAACGAAAACATGTCGTTAAAAAACGAAGACATGTCGTTTCACTGCAAACTCTTTTTAATAATGACATGGTCCATACTTGCATTAAATTGGACCAGCCCAGGATCAAAATGGATCAAGTACTCCAATACAACTACAATTAATGTTGGAAGAATTCCAATCAATTGTAGTGGGGAATGTAAGAAGAGATAAACTCACTGTTTATTGTTGATGTTTTTGTTAAAACTTTGATATTGTTACAAGTAGAGCTGTTGCTTATGATTCTTATACGCTTAACAGCTTTATTTGGTTTAATATCTTAGATTACATTATCTTTGACCTTATAGCCTCCGATTCTTGAAGTCGAATCGACCTGGCTTTCTTAGAATGAAATGCTTAGCGGGATGGTGGCCAAAATATTCCTCAAGACGAGTCAATGGTAAAACATTTTGACTACCATCCCGCTCAGCAATTCATTTGAGGAAATCCAGTTCGATTCGGATTCAAAAACTGGGTAGCGGCTATTGCTTCCTGTTAGATTTGTACTCCAAAAAATCGCATGTGGAATCTTCTGATCCATTTATTTCACGTGTTGTTAAAAATTTGTTGGAGTAGTTGAACTGTACTGCACGAAATTATCGTGTGTTTAAAACTTTTTTTAGATACAATCTTTATGTTGATCGTAGAAATTTAGAGTAACTTCTGGGTCAGTGTTTGCAGATTAATCTCAAGATGGGGCTGGACACTATCCTACTAAACTACAAAACCATCTGCGATCCATATAAGAGCTCGTTGGTAGTATAAGAAGTGCTTAAAACACTTTTCATTGAAAAATACGTTTTGAAAATTTTCATACGTAAGAGGTCAGTATTCTCAGTTGAGTACACCCCAAAACTCAGTTAATAAATTTTTTTTTTCATTTTATTTTTTTTAATACTTATTTTAATCAATAAATAAAGTTGAACTTATAAAATTGTGGCTAGTTTTCGTTTGACCTCTAATGGGTTAAAACCGGTCGAATACTAACTGTTCGATCTCCCTAGTGACTATCGCTTATTAGTGCCAAACTTTGCATTCAATATTTAACACGCTAAGGCCCGTTTTCACGACTTAACGATAGCTAAATGTAGGAAGTTATCGAACAGATAATCAGCTTTTAATTATCACAAGTTCCCTTTAATCTAAAAGTGAAGGATAAGCTAAAGAGAGGAACGTTCTACCTTTAACTTTTGTCGTAAGGTCAAGATTTGAGATTGCCATATTATATTCACTTATTTTTTATATATGGCAACTCCAATTATTCGTATATTTTGTAAATGTAAAAAAAGTACGTAGTTGCCAGTTTGTATTTTTATTTTGGCAAAAATAATCGGTATTTTCTTTAGTATTGCCACATTTTTAAAAATGTTTAGTTTATTTTATACAGAAGTTGTGAAAACGAAAAATAGTTGAAGGTAACTTTATTCCTCACTAGTGCTAAAGGTACCGTTTACTATTTCGAACTTTATAGGTAAGTCGTGAAAACGGGCCTAAATAGTATTTAGTAAATACACATTAGTATTGAGTGTAAAACGAAGCTATTATTTGTTCCATTGTAATTTAGAAAAATGTATCACTTTGTAAGGGTGCGTGTAACCTGTTTAATATATATTCCACAAATATAATGCATTATTATTTTTTCATACCTCAAAATGCTACTCTGCTAGCTTTAATAATAGCTCTGTTTCTTTACTTTACTTTGGGATCCCAATTTGCACGAAAAGCGTTCCCGTACTTTTAATTTGTGTAAATGAGAGCGGATTTGAGAGAATAAAATTCTTCTTCTTCTTGCACGAAACAGCCCAGACTTTTTCTTTGCGCAAATTGTGTAAATTGTCAAACAGCTGTAAAACATAAACAAAACAATAAAATGAAAAGCACAAAATTCATGAACCAAAATTTGGAAAAAGTGTTGTGGAGTTTAATAATGTACTAAAATATAAAGTTTTATATTGAAATATTAGGAATACATAATGTTAGTTATTGTAAAAGTGTTTGTTTTGTTTCACTCACTCACTTGTTTACGTTTTCTAAAAACAGGCAGACAGAGCTAATATTAACAGACAAAAATTTATTTAAAAACTTTTAGCTTGTGAAAAATAAAAACATTTTGCAATAGCAAAAAAAAAAAACAAGTAGGAGTGCTATATTCGGCTATTCCGAATCTTATATACCCTTCACCATGGTTGGGAAAGAACAGAAGTTTATATATACATACGTATATCTAAATATATGTATTTTTATATATGTAGCATTTATCTCTTAATGGCATTTAATTATTTGCACATGTTTTCTTGGTATTAAATATATAAAGAAACAAACTTAATTATAAAAAAAGTGTAATTTTTGGTATTTCAGTATTTTGGTTGTAACCAGGGATGATAAATGAGAAAACCAATATCGCACCAACGAACTTTTAAAATCGTACTTTTGCAACCCCAATAGTACTAAATCATTTTTTATTTTATTATTAAAAACAAAAATTTAATATAACAAAAAATAAATGGTACTTTAAATTCTTTTGTTTTTGTAAAGTATAGATAGCAAAAAATACATGATCATTAATTATACATAATAATAGTGTGGGTAAAATTTTTTCGCTTCAAAAGCACATCGTGATTCTTGTTCTATAAGTCATTCCAAGAATCTTCGCAAAGAAACCATAGGTCAAAAATTAATTTCGAGCCCCAGATTTTTCAAAATAGTTAGTTTTCCAAAATATTCATGAATACAGGCAAACAAATTGTATTTGGTTAGCCACCCCTTTATCATGCGGTTTTTAGGATCGAGAAATCCATTTATTTTTATTTTTGGTTGCCGAACGAGAGCGTTTTCATACACTTTTAAGAATTTATCGCCTTTTTTGTGGAAAATTTACGAATATTTCTCAAAATGCCATCTCGAATTTTAAACGAAAATCAAATTTTTAAGAGTTTCAAAAATATGTGCATACGAGCATCTTCGGATTGCATTTCCAAATTTATTGTGTTTACAATTTTCAATATGTACTGTAGAAACAGGAAAGTAGTAGAAAGTCCGAATATAATAAAATTTAATTTAGCGCTTGCAAAATCTCCTTAAAAATAATTCGGAGTAGAATAATAATGGAGTGGCTTCCCACTGTTCCAAAATTCTGTTGATTACTTCTTGACGTAACAACCATCTTCATGACGAATTTCAAAATATTATGATTTCCGTTCCAAAAAAATTTTGAGATGAGAGGAAGTCGGATCTTCTACTAGAACTTTTGCAGAAGTGGTTTCCTATGTATTTTAAAAATTTGTCAATACAGTAGTTTAGACTTAACTGCTTTTTATTTACGTGGAGTTTTGAATTAACTGCACAAAATTGATAATTTTTGGCATTATTCTTTACAATCCCATACAAGTTCCTTTTTTAAGTGCACATTCTTTACCTGCACATTTAAGATAAGTGCCCAAAATTTTTGGCATTTTAAAATTATTTTCATACAAAAAATTCAATTTAGCTGCACCAAAGTGCCCAAAATACATATTTTCTGTAATTATTCTTCAAAATCCTTGTTTACGTGCATTTTGTATACCTGCACATTTTTCATATTTTTGGGCAGCTTAAAAATATTTTCATATAAAACATCAAAGTAAGCTGCACAAATGAAAAAATATTGTGGCCACTTTTTCACATCAAAATACAATTTTAGCTGTTTATAAAAACAAAAATCGCAAACAAGTCAAGTTGGTATCATTATAATACATTTATTTTGTTTGCATATACCTACATTTATGCATATCTAAGGTCTGGAATAGAATAAAGTAGTTGTAGTAGTATTAGAAGCTGACGAATGCTCTGTAGCGCAACAAAGTTCAAAATTTCAAATTTTGGGCTTCAACGGCAACGACTTCTACAACTACGTATTTTGTTGACCCTACTTTGAAACTGCCGTTTTTAACTTTTGACAGCTTGCAGCGCTATTCTTAAAGTTGAACTACAGCGACTTTTCTGTTCCACACTTTATTGTTACCAACTTGGCTATCTCGTTCTTTATAAAAATGCATAACAAATGACTACAGGTTGTTTGAACGTCATTGTCATTATCAATTTATTAATAAAAACTTTGTTACTCCTTTTTCAAACACTTTACTTTCAAGCACTGTTATGCAGGTAACCACAATTGCGTACCTGCACATTAAGGCAGCTAAATACATTTAAGATAGCTGCATTTTTGATTTACCTGCACAAAAAATCGTGCAAAGGAGGTTGTGCAGCTAAGTCAAAATTACTGTATCATCAGAAAATAAACGCTTATATACTGGCACAGATGTTAAATTTAGAATGTGGCATATGCAATCGTCAAAAGAACAAGTGCAAAAATCTATTCACAATTGCGAAGTTCAGTGTTTGCTGCAAATGGTCTTGCAAAAGAGCAAATGCAAAATATCATAGCTGTTTTGTTAATCCAACAACAAAAAATAGAGTTTCCCTTAGATTTCATAAAAAAGCTTCGACATTTTGCATTTTCGCAAGACTTTTTGCACCAAACACTAAACTCCGCTTATGTTCATTGCACAGTCAATACGAGTTGCCATTTTATATTAATTATAAATATATTGCTTTGGAAATAGTACCAAATCAGTCACGGGGGTACCAGCGTACTTTTAAATTTTGAATTGTACCAAAAAAAGTACAATTGTTATCAACCCTGGTTATAACTCAGCCATTTTTTAACCGATTAGACAGATTAATGTACCAACGTGTTTAAGAAATTTACCTGGGATATAAAACTTGGACTCGGGAAGATCTATGGTTCGTGAAAACGTGTATTTTTCAAAAAAAATTTATATTTTGATCATTTCGTTATATAAGGCCATATGGCAGTCCAAAAAATCAGGTTTTTTATACAATTATTGATATTTTTTGTACGGGATTTTGTGGGATGCTGTGTATTGATAGCCTAAATGTGTGTACCTAATTTGGAAACTTTGGCTCTTGCCGTTCTCCAGATATACAAAAATACAACAACAACAAGGGATTTTTGGAAAAATTAGAGGTAGTCGGGTTTTTTTGCTCATATCTCAGCCATTTTTGAACCGATCTGGCTGAATTTCAATAGCAAGAAATGGTGGACTATATGTGACATAAAGGTACGTATCAAACGTAGGACGGACAGACATATATCGTTAAATCCACTTCTCTCCTCATAAGGACCCAGAATATATATACTTTATGGGGTCTAAGATCAATATTGTAAAAATTACAAACGGAATGGCAAACTTATATGTATATACCCTTTTCCACCTGTGGTGAAGGGTATAAAAAAAATGTGTTAGAAAAAATTATTAAGTGTGTTTGTGTCATAAAATAAAACAAAAAGTATTATATTGTGAAAAATTTAAAATTGGAATTTTTGAATTTTGTTTTGTTTTTGTTGTTTTAATGTGTGTTGAATTCACACAGAACCTATACGTGTGATAGGTGAAATCAAAAATCGAGAACGCTCTCTTGAGTCGGCATACTAGTTGTATACTTGGCATTGAAGAATATTTAATCAACTAATTTGTATCTTTTATTATAACCCTTTATTTTTATTTAAATCATTAAACTACAGTCAAAATGAAAAAAAAATCTATAGAATTGACTAGAATTTTGGTTTTGACATCGAATAACTTTTGAACCAATTAAATTAGCAAAAAATCATAGGAGACCATGTTAATCCCACTTAAAATTAAATTTTAAGAAAAACAAAGCAATAAAATACTAAATACATACTAATAAAATACTAAAACTAAGTAATAAAACTAAAAACAATTTATATACTTTAAGTAAAATTCAATTAAAAAACAAGACAATAAATATGTATAGTTCTTTTGAACTAACCTCCGTAATCTTTAACGATTATTAAATTTAGGAAATTTTTATAGAAAATTTGGTCTTAAAACCTTTATTAAATTTTAAATATTTTTAATTTTAATTAAATTCAGGAACAAAAGCAACAGGCTATTTTATAAATAGGTACTTAATATTTGTATTTCTTTTGCACTGAATTTTTTTTCTAACGAGACTATTAGGGCATTCGAAATTAATGCATATCGAGGGCCTATATTCAAAACCCTCTATCTTTGATTTTCACGAAAATGACTTTTTAATGGGAAAATGTTTAGTAAAACAACTCTCATCTATGGTGTTATTTTAATAACAAACATATAATTTTTTGCTGTTTTATTTGCATTTTTGTATTTTCTCTATCTTGCACAGTTAATTTTTCTGAATGCAAACCCCTCTATCTTTTCTATTAAAATTTTTATCGCGCTTCTGATTGGGTGAGTGCTGCAGTGTCTCTTCTTTTTAAGCGAGTGTGGCCGCCATGATTTAAAATATTTCGAGCTAGTGGATTTGGGTGTTGTTCAAGCCTTTTTAAATATTTTACTGCATATTTTGTAATCATAGTTTTTACTAATGGCACATTGAGATCCTTATGAATGTTTGAGTTTTTAACATACCATGGAGCGGCTGTGATTATTCGAAGAAGTTTATTTTGGCGCCTTTGAATTTTGTCGATATTAGAGGCCGATGCAGTGCCCCATAGTTGAATACCGTAGCACCAGATAGGCTTTAAGATATAGTTGTAAAGTAGTAGTTTGCAATCGAGACTAAGGACAGAATTTCTACCAATAAGCCAATGAATGGCTTCTAGTTTCATTTGAGTTAATTTTGCCTCTATATGGCATTTCCACGTTAATCGCCGATACAGATGTATACCGAGATATTTTATATGCGAATGTTGAGGAATTATTTGATTACTGATTGTAATATGGGGGCAAGATTCCCGGCGCAAGGTGAATGTTATATGCACGCATTTTTGCTCATTGACCATTATCCTCCATTGTCTTAACCATACCATAGTTGAAATATATGATGCTGTAAGTAACGAGATGCTTCATAGCGGTTTTCGTGGACGCTTAGAAAAGCTGTATCGTCTGCAAATGTTGAAATTTGGGTGTGGTTGCTTGTTGGCATGTCCGAAGTATAAATTAAGTATAATAGAGGGCCCGGGATGCTGCCTTGTGGGACTCCAGCGCCAATGGGCTAAGGTGAACTTAAGAAATTTCCTTCTTTAATAAGCAGCTTTCTAGCAACTTGTGTGTGTTTGCTGGTAAATTTTGCTTAAATTTATGTACTAAGCCTTCATGCCAGTTTTCTAACAGCTTGTGTGTGTTTGCTGGTAAATTTTGTTTCAATTTATGTACTAAGCCTTCATGCCAGTTTTCTAACAGCTTGTGTGTGTTTGCTGGTAAATTTTGTTTCAATTAATGTACTAAGCCTTCATGCCAGACTTTATCAAAAGCTTGCGAAACATTGACGAAGAGTGCTGAGCAATATTTTTTTTCTTCAAATGCTTTTCTTATGACATTTACTATTCGATGAGTCTGTTCGATTGTGCTGTGTTTTCTTCTAAATCCGAACTGATGGTTTGGAATACATCTATTTTCACTTAAAATCGGTGTTAATTTTGAAACTAATAATTTCTCAAACAGCTTTGACATATTTGATAATAAGCTAGTAGGCCTATATGACTTAACTTTTGTATGATCTTTACCTGGCTTAGATATCTTAGTAACTACGGAAACCTTCCATTTTTGAGGATAGTATTCAAGGCGTAAAATAGCATTAAAAATAAAAAGAATAATTTTCTTTGCTATGCGAGGTAGCTCTAAAACCATTTTATTACTGATTTTATCAATACCAGGTGCCTTCTTAGTGTTTAAGTCACAAATAGCCTTTTCGATTTCTCTTATCTCAAATCTGAGGGGAATAGCTGCTCTAGCAGCAACAGGTGGTAACTCGACCGCAATATTGTCAGATATATTTGGTGTAAATACGTTTTTCAAGTGACTTACAAACAGATTTCCTTTTTCAATATCGTTTCTTGCCCAACTACCATTCAAGTTTCTTAATGGTGGCTTAGATATAACTGGTCTTTTTAGATTTCTAGCTGCACGCCATAATGAGTAGTCAGATTGTGGAGTTGCATCAAGTTCCTTAAGATATTTTTCTAGAGAAGCCGTTTTCTGAGTCTGCAGTAACTTTCTTAGCCTTTTTGTGTACTCTTTTAATAAATTCTTAAGTTGCGGGGATCTGTACAGTTGCCACTCTCTTCGAACTCTCCTTTTTTCAGTCAAGAGCCGCTCGACACCTGAAGAATATATTTTATTATTTTTAATTTTTTTGGGGGTAACGCTGGAATGTTGAACAGCTAGTTTAAGATAACTGTCAAAGTTAACAATAGAGAGATCCACATTCTCTGGTGTACTAAGCGGAATATTTTCTGTGCAATGGGCACTGAGAAATTTTTTATATTTTAACCAATTTATTTGTGTGGCTGACGTCGTTAAGTAACATGACGGAGATACAATTCTATTTGGGTTCGATATAGTATCAATTGTAGGTGTGTGGTCGGATGATAATTCTAAGGAAGCTTCAACATGAATCGTTTCTGTGGGGATGTTTTTAACCACGCCAAAGTCGATAACATCTGGAATTTTTTGCTGATCAGTAGGCCAATATGTTGGTTGTCCGCTCGCGACCACGTTTAAACCCATTTTAGAGATTGTGTTAAACAAAACACGACCTTTTGGTGTTATAAGTCGTGACCCCCAGAAGGTATGTTTAGCGTTATAATCGCCAGCGGCCAGGAAACAGGGTCCTAATGATTTATAATATTTATAATATTGGCTTTTTGATATGGAAAATCAAGGTGGAGAATATAAAGAAGAAATTACTAAGTTTCGATTTAGCTCTTCAACACAAATAGTCGTTGCTTGCAGATAATCTTCACAATGATCAAACATTAAGTAGTGTTTGATTCGGGCTTTTATCAAAATGGCAGAGCCTCCACAAGCTCTATCTCGGGGGTCCTTAGTATCATATAGTATATAACCATTTATTTTAAACGTATTTTTTGAGGTCAAATGAGTTTCAGAAACCAACATGACATCAATTTGTTTATTTTTTAGAAAGTATTCTAATTCATTTTTATGTTGGCGGATGCCGTTTGCGTTCCAAAAACAGATTTTTAAACAGTTCATGGCTTGTTAAGTACAGCTTGCAATAACATCGATTGCATTCTTAGAATTTCCTGCATCATATTCAAGTCGACTTAAATTAGAAACTGGAGTTTCTTCATTAATTGGCGAAGTACCTTGCATTGGCACATTGTTTGATTTTAGGATGTTAGCGTAGGAGGTTCTGTTATTACTAGGCTGTGGAGCCGGAATGTCATTAGTGTTTAGGTGATTTGTTACCTGCATATGAGGGGGATTAGTTTTCGGCTTGACGATAGTGTATACAGGGCATCCTCTATAATTGGCAGTGTGATTACCGCCACAATTGCTACATTTTTTAACGTTGGGGTCATTTTTAGATTTATCGCAAAGAACTGTACCTGTAATTCACCACATACTACGCAAACAGGGGGTAGGTGGCAGTATGACTTAGTATGACCAAATTCTTGGCAGTTTAAACATTGAACGGGTCCATTTCTTTTGTGCGGCTCTTCTATAGTGATTCTTCTGTACAGAATAAATTTCAAGTTGTAAATCGGATGCGTTTCATTTTTTTAAGCTTTATGACGCCGGGTTCTAACTCCACTCGAAAAAGTGGTTGTGGATTTTTTCCCCTATTTTTAATATTTGTCACGTTTTTTATCTTAAAGCCTTTCTCTTCCAAAAATGTTTTTATTTCTTCGGGGTCCACGCATGAGTCAATGCCCTTTATCACTACCTGAAGACCTTTACTGCTCTTCAGTTGGTATGTATAGAAGTTTTTATTAAGTGTTTCAAATCTTGTAATAACTTTGCGAAAATCATCGTCGTGATTGACCTGTATGTCTCGTAAATACTACCTCGCTTTATTGCAGCTACATTAAATGAGTTTTCGCCTATCAACAAAATCAAACTCTTTATTAACTCATTTGAGTTTTGCTCTCTAAGATACTATATTGGGGGTGGCTTAGACGATTTGATTGCGTTTGGTGCTTCCGAGGATTCCTCTTCCAGAATTGAGAAACGATTTTGGGAATATGTTCTGTCAATTGTACCATCTTTTAAAACTTTCGGTGCCGAAGCAACTGCTGAGGAGTTAGGGCTCCGACCCCGTTTAAGCACTGTTATATATCTGTCAATGCCAACTTGTACTGGAGGCTTTTGAGAAATTTTAACTTGAGTTAATGAGTTTTCCATAGCAGCTGTTTTGGGGTTAATTGTATCATCACTTATTAACGTTGTTTTTGGCTTTGCGGCAACACTTGCAGTTAATAGATTTGTTACTGTATTACGACCGACCGTATTTGTAAACAAAGAGGGTGAAAGGGAACGCGTTCGAGTAATTGGTTTAGCCGTTAAATATTTGCTATCATCGATTTTTGTTTCGTCAACACTCACTGTAACATAAGCATTTCTTTCATTATGTTTTATTGTTTTTGCATTATACGCATTCATAAGAGTTTTTTTTATTTTACTGTTTGTTTAATTGTGCTCTTCTTTTTATTTCTTGTTTAAAAACCCCGAGAATAAAAAAAGAATAAAGAAAGACAAGAAATGTTTTTGCTGAAAATGTATGTAGGTATGTATATGTATGTGTGTGCATACATATATTTTTGTTAATTGTAATTTTTAATATTTTTATTATTGACGTTAACGTTCACTTAATTAAAATTATTTTAAAGCGTTCATTCGCTAATCTTATATTATTCTTTTTTTTTTAATAATATTATGATATTTTATTTATGTTAAAAAAAACCGTATGCCGAGTTAAAAAAACACGTCTGCATTCAACGAGCACGCACTGATGAAAAAAAAAACAAAGTTGTGTGGCTTAATTTGTTTCGCTTTTTTGTGGTCCCTCTGCATCGGCATTTGCATTGGGTAAAGCAAACAAAACCCGTACGTTTGGAATTACAAATTTGGAAGTACAACCTGGACATTATAGTTTTTGTTTTCTTTTTACAATTTTTTTCCAAAACTGTTCCAAATCCCTGTTTCAAAACATATTAATTTAACAATTTCAGAAAAATTAGTTAATAGCATAAAACTAATATTCACTAATACAAGAGATCGTTGAGGCTTAAGTTAAATTGGTAAGACAATAGTTCAAATTTCTACTCATATTTTTTTTTTTTTTTTTTTTTTGTTCAAAAACATGTTCTGCGCTTAAAAATTCCATTTCTATAAATATTAACATTTAACATTTATTTTGTTTACAATGCAATATGAGAAAAAATACCTACATTTTAGAATATAAAAAATCAGTCCGATTTTCCATACGTTCCTATTTTAGTAACAAAAATCCCTACACGTAGGGATTTATCCCTTCTTTTGGCAACACTGCTGAAGCGTGGCTTTATTCTTTTCCTTTCTTAAGGTAGGATCACACGATTGCCGCAAGTGCACCAATATGACACAATTAATAATTTTATTAGAAATGTTTTAAGAAAAATATATTAAATTCCAAAAATTGGGCAAAGTTAAATTCTATTTTAAAATATACTTATAAAGAAATAAGGAATATTTCTTTTAAAATTTTAGGAATATAAATTAAAAATATTTATTGAAAAATATTGATTGAAAATCAAATTTAAAATATTATTTAAATATCAAAACCTGAATGCATAACAAATAAATATGTATGTATATCTTTTTTAATTACTAAAAGAAACACACAAAAGGAAATTCATTAAAAAGCCAAATATTGGCGCGTATTGTATTGTTGGATTGCCGCACAAGGACACAATAAATATTGGTGCATTTTTGTTTTTTTTTTATTGACGCGCGGTTGCATAGCAAGCAATCACACGATTTTATTGGTAAAAGTAAGCACAATATTCTCCTCGATTGGTACATGAGCCATTTCATTGTGAAGTCACACGATTGGGGTATTAAAAAGTGTGAAAATTGGTGCATTGCGGAAATCGTGTGATCCCAGCTTTATAGAATATTTTTACAATGTTCTTCGTATTAGTATGCGCACATCAACCCTTTGCTGAGAGCGAACAGATAGCCTGGTGAGAGCGGTCAGAGAGATTCGTCTTCAAAAACCGCATGTTGTTCTGCTTGTGATTCCCCACTGAAACCGCATAAAAAGAATTTAAAAAAACATGCCGAAACTAGTCGCTACAAACAAAATAAAGAATTTGTTTACTTAACAATTTTATTTCGGGATTTTTGGGGATTTCTTATTAAAATTTTTCTTATTATTTTTAAAAAAAGTTTTAAATTTGGTCAGAAAAAACCAAAAAAAAATGTTAACTTTTTAAGGTTTTGTTTTTTAATTTGGGGATTTTTGGGGATTTAATTTTTATTTTTTGTGGGACAAGGAAAAAAGTACTTGGCAGCCTTGTAATCACTCATCTTAATTTGTCTGTTTTATTTTTTTCTACATATGTAGTTCGAAACAATAATTAAAAAAAAAAAACCATTTTTCAAAAACGGCAATACTTTAGCACCCCATACACATCATACAAAGAAATATTTGGCACACACATTCATATCTACTAGAGTTATAGTTTTGCTAACTATAAAGCCATTTCGGCACAATATTTTTTTGGTATGTTCGCTTCAAAAATAATGACATATGGCTTATAATGATTTTGCATTTTAAATTGTAGAAGGTATGTATAATAAATCGGTAAAATATATAAAAGCAAGGATTTAACATTAATTTACTTCAAATTTTGATTATTTAATCAGGCTAAAGTTCATTAAATTTAATTTTCATTAATTTATTTTTATGGAGAAAGCAGCGCAGTCAAGAATAAAAAATTATCAATAAATTTTAATTAATTTCATGCTGTAAGTAAAATTCTTTCTTCATAGAAAAAATTTAACAAAAATTAAATTTAATGAACTTTAGCCTGATAAAAATATCAAAATTTGGATTAAAAACCATAAAAACAGTTCAACAAAATAACCATGTTTAACGGTTATGAAGATTTGCTTATGTTAAACAATGTATGTTTTAATTTTTGTCTTTTAAAAATAAGTTCTAGTTTTTAGTTTTACTATGCAGTACATAATTTCAACTAAAGAAGTTTTTAATTTTTATTAATTTTAGTTTACATGATCAAATGATCAAAGTAATCACGGTAACGCGTGATCCCCGCGCGACACGACAAAATCACGTTACGTGCACACCTCTAAAAATAATCACAAATCATTGCCTTGATTTACAAAATTTATTTATTTTTATTTATATTATTTTTTTTTTGTAAAGGATATATCTAAGATAATGGAAGAAGCTAAAAAAACAGTGAGTAAGGGCTATATTGTTCAGAAGAAAGAGGAAAAGCCTTCACCTGATGAAGGGAAAGCAATTGAACATTTTTATCAAAACATTGAATACCACCCATACAATTTTTCCCAATATGATGGGCAACCAGTAGTAGAATTTGAAACATTCATGCTGGCAGTTGACGAATTTTATTCTACACTCGAGGGTCAGAAAATTGATATGAAAACATTGCAACAAGAACGGGAAGCACTTAAAAAACTTTTAAATGTGAAAAAAGATCATGCAAAACGTATTGAGGACTTGAACAAAGTACAGGAAGGCGACAAGCAAAAAGCCGAACTAATAACAATGAATCAGAGTCTAGTAGATAATGCAATATTAGCCATTCGTTCAGCTGTTGCTAACCAAATGTCCTGGCCCGACATACATGAATTGGTTAAAGCTGCCCAAGCAAACGGCGATCCAGTAGCTGAAACAATTAAGCAATTACAACTAGAAATCAATCATATATCATTAAAATTATCTGATCCATATAATTCTACCACAGATGATGTAGATGCTAATAAGACCGAAAACAACGCCAGACCCACTATGATAGTAGATGTCGATCTGGCTCTATCTGCTTGGGCTAATGCTCGAAAATACTATGATCAAAAAAGGTCAGCAGCTCAAAAAGAACAAAAAACAATTGATGCCTCTCAAAAAGCGATGAAGTCAGCGGAACGTAAAACTCAGCAAACTCTTAAAGATGTTCGAACTATTTCAACAATTTCTAAAGCACGTAAAGTCTATTGGTTTGAGAAATTTTATTGGTTCATAAGCTCGGAAAATTATCTTGTAATTGGCGGAAGAGATGCACAACAAAATGAACTTATTGTAAAAAGGTAATTGTTTAATTACATTTTTTTCTCTTAAATTTATAAGTCAGGTTAGGTTATTTTAGGTTCGAAAAGGATTATGATAACACTTGGGTGTAATCACGTCCGCTCGGGGATCGGTAAGGTGCATTGTGAATCCCTTTACAGTAAAGAAAAAGTAGAGATGGAGATAAAAAAGAAATTTTATGGGTCTATTGCGGATAGCAACCCAAATTCAGTTGCGCAACTGACATTTTAATTGTCCAAGGTATATTTACACAAGGTAGACTCATTTGGGAGTGTAGACATGCTGCTCTATAAAAGGAACCATGTTGTCAAAATTGTCTTCATATAAAACAAAAACAATTTAACGCACACATGTACAAATTTTGGCTCATATACACGCAATTTGACGTTGTGGTTCCAACTATGGGTAAACAGCTGACAAACATATGGGCCAACGAGTTTACCTTGTGTAAATATTCCTTGTAATTGTCATTAGGTAATTATACTTTGACAGTTTGGCAACTAAAAACAAATATCCTATAGTTATATAAACACGGAAGCAATTTTTTGAAGTTGATGTTTAAGTATCTTATCGTCCACCGATTTTTATAAAACTTATATCGCTTTAAAGGTATTATTGTTTTTTTTTTTTCTAAATTTTCAGGATTAAAGGGTTTAAAAAGCGTTTTAAATTTGCTTGAAAACACACGCACATACAGGTATTAATAGTGGTCGAGTTTTTTTGTTATTCTCCCAACATCTGTTTTTTCTTGCATTATACATACTTGCAAACACACATGTATAAACAGCGGTTGTGCTCTGTTCTCCCATAATAGGTCTGTCTGCGTACTTTTCCAGTAGCAAATACTCAGTAATTTTTTTTGGGAGAGTAAGACCAATTTTACTCTGCCGGCTGAAAATATCTCAAAAAGTACGCAGACAGAATCCTGTGAAATCTTGCAAGAAAACAGCTGATCGGTGTGTAGGCAATTGAAATGACAAAGCAAAATTTAGCAAAATAGCGACTTTTGGGAATTTAAAAACCGGGAAACAAAAATACCCAAATAATGGGATTTACCGAATGAAATCAAAAAGTTAGCGTCGAATTTAGGAATTTAAAAGGGGAAGTATAAATATTTAATATTTTTAACAAAAATACAAAAAATAGTTAAAAAAAATTAACTTTTTCGAACAAAATGAGCGATGCGTGCAAAAAATCGTTCGTTCCGTTCCCGAGATTTCTGGGTTCGATTTTTTGCAGAATATATACAGTTTGGCTGAGTTCCAAAACATCAATATACTTTGCAGCACAAGTCAAAAATGTATATTCAAGTTCAATAATGTATTATTGTAGCATGCATTTAAAAAAGATAGTTGCTTTGCAACCGACGTCTTGGAACTCAGCCTTTATACCGTGCAAAAGCTTGTGTTCCAAGGGATAAATCAGTAAAGCTTTGTACTGACCATTTTGGATGCACCCAAATATCTCGGGAACTAACCGAACGATTTTTTGCACGCAATGCTTATTTTGTTCCTAAATGTGTATTTTTTTTATTTGTGCTAACTATTTTTTGTATTTTTATTAAAAATATTGGTTATTTTTACTTCCCCATTTTAAATTCCTAAATTCGACGCTAACTTTTTTTTACTTTTGGAAATCCCCCTAAATTCCTAAATTCGACGCTAACTTTTTGTTGTTATTCTGCAAAAGACCATAATTTGGGTATTTTATTTTCCCGGTTTTTATATTCCCAAATTCGACGCTATTTCGTCGACGCTATCTTGGCACACGTAATAAAAACAGCTGTTCAAACTAGTTGCAAAATCTTGCAAGAGGAAATTTCTCCAGTAACATTTTGTAAGTTCTCTAAGTAACATTTTGTAAGTTCTCTAAATCAAAAAATTCTCTTTTTGGCTCTCTCGCTGCAAGAGATTTGGAGTACACAGACAATATTTTGCAACATTTTTCACAAAATGATGCAAAATATGTGTACGCAGACAGACCTTATGTTTTTGTTTTCATTTTGCACTTGCAGACACACATGTATAAACGAATTAGGACAGGGTTACCGTTAGATATTTTGAAAAATAAAGTCGCGTAAAACCGTCGTTTAAGAAAATAAAAGTCGGAAACCTTTTTAATGACTATTAATGAAGATCTGTGTTTCTATTTGTTACTTTCATAACATTTCATGAAAATCTTAAAAATTAAATACGGGGTTATGCAAAATATATTTTTTTTAAACTTTTGAAATTAAAGTGTTTGAAAAGCGTTTTAATTTATCTTGCAGACACACGTACAAAGATGGGTTAATAGTGCATTTTGCCGTTCTCTTAAAATGTGTGCGTTTTTATTGTATAACGCACAAGTTCTCTCAAAAGTAAATGTCAAGTGGTCGAATTTCGGCCACGGTGCGATCCTAGTAACAAATTAAAAAAATAACAAAAAAGGTATTTAAGGAGAATACATAAAATAAAATAAAATTTAAAATATCATTAGTTCTGTGGTTTCTGAGGATGCGGTAAACGGGGGATCTATCAGACGCTATATCTGTGGTTTTCACGAATAATCGCGTAAGTTATAAAACCAAACTTTTCAGGAGAGCAAAAACAATTATTTTTTTCAATTGCGGCTTCTGTAGATGCTTTTTTAAACTTTTTTCTTTACTATCCTCTTAACAGTGACTTTCTACGTATTATACATAGTTTTCATGAGAAAATCCTCACAGGATCACAATCTGTAAAAGGATTAAAAATGCATATGTTTGATTGACTCATTAAGTGTGTGCAATATAACATCATATCTCCACATAAGTTCTTTTTTGTGAAAATAAATGTTATCATTTTAATCACACATGACGACTTACGTTGTTATTTTTAGCACACAAGTTGGCGACATATTCAGAGTTTTTGATATTTATAGCACAACGTATGGACTTAAAATTACAAACAACCGCTCATCTGCTGTTGTTGCAACTAAAGAAGTCAACAATAAACGCACATGTACATATAAGTTGTTATTAATAGAAAAATTTTCAAAATATACTTTCATATTTTTTGCACGAATAACAACATAACATCACATATGCTTTTTATTTGGAAACATATTCAGCAATTTTACAATTTTTGGCGATTTATGTCGACATAAATCGTTATAATAGCAAAATATTTTATTAAACAGTTAACTTAAGTTGTTTTTAGCAGAAAAAAATTAATAATACTACATTATATTCCAAAAAGCTTAATACTTATAAAAACCTAATGCAAAATGTAGCACTTTGACATCATTATCTCAATTTCGGTAAAAACCGACTTACGCGATTATTCGTGAAAACCACAGATATAAGAGATATATTTAAAGCCTCTACCGTTTGTTGTTGCCGCTCGTTTGTATTCTCTACCCAGCTAGCATTTTCAATCGTCTAGGAGTCTATTGGGAATCTCACAAAGAGTGTTTTTGATCGTCGACGAGCTCATTTTTTAATTGTAGACGATTCCTCGCACGGGAGAAATTGTTGCACGTACTGATTCGTATGAGAGATTCTTCCGTAACGCAGCGAAAGGCGCTTATATTAATCGAAGAGGGAATCGTTTATGATATATGTAGAGATTATCTAACGAGTCTTTCAAAAAGAATGCTAAGAGTCGTATGACACTCATGTAGGAATTATTTTACAACTCGTGAAATGCTCAGCCGTATAACTGAGCTACCTAAAAAGGGGCATCAAGCGTCTTTTTGATTTTAAAACTTCTAATTTTTATACAATTTACATGAAACAAACCTTAAGGTCGCAAAATTAACACTATCCTGTCGGAAATTCCTTTTTTACAGATCCTTAAGTCGGTTTGTTTTGTTGAAATTCTATTGACAATAGAATTTTCATATTTCCAAAACGCTTATATTTAGGTAGCTCAGTAATTGTTATACATATGACTCTTACAAAGAGTCGCAAAAGGTTCATTCCAAGATTAAAAGACGAGCGTGTCAAAAAATGTATAAAAAAGTAATAAATAAAAAAAAATTTTGATGTTTTTGTTTTTGTTACTCGTCAGATAATCAACAGAAGATTTGTTGGGGGTTGTATATTAAACATAATCGTCAAACAAACAGCCTATGCTAGCTTGTTCTAAAACTTCAGCTTAGTTTTTGTTCGTTGAACTTTATCTAGTATATATAAATCGGCAAAGGCAAAACAGTTAAGAATACTTTCCTCCTCTGTATGTCAACCGATTTGAACAAAATTTACACCATTTGAAAGCTATTTACTTACAGAAGTGCACAATATATATTTTATTAAAATCTGTTCAATATTTAAGGAGTAATAGCGCTCAAATTTGCTACCAACACATATGTAAACACAAAATTCAATAATCAAATAATAAAAAATAGGGTGCTCGATTATTCGACATTTTTTAGAAACCGGTTGTCGAATATTTTTGGACTATATAAACTCGGGAAATTAAATTTCTCTCTTTTACCTTTCCGTGCTGCATGTCATAATTTTTAAATTTTCTATAATATTTAACTTATAAAGATAAAATTATACATTAAACTGGGTGAATAAGAACCTTTAAGGGCAGCTTTTTTGGTACTTTTTCGTCCAACATCCGGTACTTTGATTAATTTTCGTTAATATTAGACAAAGAAAAATAAAATTAAACACGCAATGTCCTGAGTAGATAACAATCTATAAAAGAGGTTTTTTGATTCTTTGATTACAAAATTAAATTAACTCACGTGGAAAATAAAATATGAACCGGAGGTTGGTCCCTCGCCAAATCGGTCCACTAAGATGGAAAAATAAATGCTCGAAACATGTTAATTCATATATACTTAGATGTACTATGTTTTCTTCATATTGTTACGTTTTTCCTTTAATAAACGCGTTAGAGTTCTTTTAATTGCAAATCCAAATAAATACACACACTTATTCAACTTAACAAACTTTATTAAAATTAATTATTTTGTTCACAATTGTTAGTTACGAACAGAACCGTTTAATATCTCCAACAAAACTCAAAAAAGTATTCATGAGTCACCCTTTTTTATATTTCATAATTATTTCTAGATTTTTTCCGAACCTCCCTGTAATAACTATTTTTTATGTTCAAAAACCATTTCTAGAAATGACTAGGAAATTCATGTAGGAATTATTTTAAAATAACAGTTGTGTTGAAATTTATACATGACAATTTTAAGTAACTAATATGACATAAAACTATAACTTACAAGATAACTTATAACTATAAATAATTCTTAGATAATTTAACTTTCGTAACACTGCCCTCCACTTAAGCCTGTTCGTCCCGAATGGGCTCAGATTCTCCTTTCCCATATTAAGCTAGTCGTTCCAGATGTACCACCTTCATTTTTGCTCTTGGACTCTTATATTTATGTATTCTTCGTACACAGAAAAAAATAAAAATTGATTTAAATTAAAAAATGTGTGATATTAATTAAAAAATTAATTAAATTTGCACCAGTAAACAAATTAATAGTATCAATTAAACCAGTTAATAGTATTAATTAAACGTTTAATTCACTTGATTAAACGTTTAATTCACTTGATTAAATTTTTAATTAAAACTGATTTTATTTTTGATTAATGCTTTAATTGGTGGAAAATTTATGAGAATTTTTTCTGTGTACGAATTCATGAAGTTCATTAAGGTCATCTTGTTCCTGTGAGGTAAAGCCTTCATTGTTTTCATCTGTTTGTCCAGGCTTAACGCCAAATTCCAGTTCTCCAGGTAGTCTGAGCTCCGTTCCAAAGACAATTTTGGCAGGTGTACGAGCGGTGGAGTTATGAACAGCTGATCTATATGCCAACAGAAACTTCGGAATGTGTTCATCACAGTCTTTCTGATGTGTGCTTATTACTTTACGCAAGTGTTCCTCTAGTGTGCGGTTAAATCTTCCAACCATGCCATCGGATTGCGGATGCAAAGGAGTTATTCTAGTTTTCCTTATTCCGTACAATTCACACATTTCTTTGAACACACCAGATTCAAAATTTCTGCCTTGGTCGGAGTGTAACTCTATTGGAACTACGAAACGGCACACGCAGTTATTCAAAAATACGTCCACAACGGTTCTGGCTTCTTGATTTGGGATGGCATACACCTCTGGAAAAGGTCCAGCTATATCCATTGCGATTCGCTCAAATGGGGCACTCGAATTGTACTGTTGCAGCGGTCGCCGACTTCTCCTTGTTGGTCCTTTTGCGGCTATGCATTGGGTGCAATTCGATATCCAATCCGCCACAGCTTGTTGGCACCCAATCCAGTAGAACGTTGTTTTAATGTTTTTGTAACGCCAAGATGACCACCACTAGGTTCGAAAATATTTCATACCGAATATCTGAAGACAAAAGTCTTCAAGCTTTGTAGGACCCACTCTTACGGTAAACTACACCTTTCAAAATAAAAAGTAAGGGGGTACATATATATATATATATTAGGGTATTTATTCGGTTAACCGTTAATCGGTTAACCGATAAATTACTACCCGATTAACTGATCGGTTAATTTAAAATTGTATATTTTCGGTTAACGATTAAACCGGTTAATTTCAGTCGATTAACCGATGTTACATAATTTTTAATTTTTTGTAATATTATAACAATTGTTTTGTGTTTTAATTAATTGCTTCGTCTCATATACATGTTTAGAAAATATTGGTTTATACAATATATTTTCTTCTAGGAATACATTTTTAAAATACAGTACAAAAACTGAATAAACTCTCTATAGTAACACAAACACTCTTTAAACAGAATTAACCGAAACAATTAGAAGTGTTAAAAATTTTTAAAAATTAAATCAGGACTCTAATGGCATAATGGAAGATTTTATATGTTTAGAATATCCAGGAAAAGGATTGAGAAATTATATATTCTGTATTATGGGCTGCTTCTGATTCCTCCAACACCCACGATAAGTGAAAAAAAAATTCTTAGTCAAGTGTTGTCAAAACTAAAAAAAATTATCGCTTAAATCCTTAACTAAAATTGTTTTCCAAAACATTATTTTATCAGATCTCCTTAAACTATTGAAATAACTAATAAAATGATCCACAGTCTATTTTTAAATAAATACAAATTCAGGGGTGTTCTGGAAATCGAAAACGCAAAACGCAAGGATTTGGAAGTTGTTTCTAATACACGTTTAATCTAATTTTTATAATTTTTGTTATAAAATATTGAAATATTTATATATTTGTCAATAAAATTCTTTTACTACAGAAATGTTATTAAAAAACGACGTTTTAAAAGTTCTTGCGTTTCGCGTTTTCGATTTTCAGAACACCTCTGATTACACTGTGCACCAAAATTCGGGTCATCGCCGCCAGCCTCAACACTTGCAACGCAAAATGAAAGTAGAAAGTAGAGCAACTCTGCCAAAGGGTTCTGAAAAGTTAGCTCGGGCTCCCGAAATATGGGCCCCTAAAGTTTTTGAATTTTTTTAAAAGGCGTTTCGTATAAGTCAAAAAAAATATACTAAATGTACTTAGGAGCTAAAAAATAATTTCAGATGTCTTCAGTAGAATCGTATGGCGATTCTTTTATTAGAATATATTAAGGAGCCATTTTTGTTTTTTTTTTTTAACCTCCAAACTAAGACGGCACTTTAGAGGGTTAAAATGTTCTACGAATATTTTCTGCATCAAATTTCACTAGGGGTCTTCTAAGACCAAAAGTTCGTGCAATGTATGTAAAACGGATTTTCGAAAAATTTAAAAATTCCAAGGCCCGGAATTTCGAAAATCCGTTTTACACACAGTGCGCGTTGTTTTTGTCTTAGAAGACCCCTAGTAAAATTTGATGCAGAAAATATTCGTGAAACATTTTAACCCTCTAAAGTGCCGTTTTAGTATACTTTTGCGAGGAAGTTAAAAAAAGACAAAAATTACCCTTAAAATAAGTGTTAGAGGGTTAATATATTGTAAAAAAAGAATCGCCATACGATTCTACTGAAGATATCTGAAATTATTTTTTAGGTCAGACGTACATAAACTATATTTTTTTGACTTAAACAAAACGCCTTTTCAAAAATTCAAAAACTTTAGGGGCCCATATTTCGGGAGCCCAAGCTAATTTTTCAAAACCCTTTGGCAGGTTTGCTCTACTAGTAGTCTACTTTTATTTCGCATTGCAAGTATTGAGGCTGGTTTTTTTTGTTGCACAGTGTTATGTATTAATTTAAAAATACATATCACATATACATATATGAATTTGTTTTTTTTTTTTTTTGCTAGTTTTAGATAAAGAATTGTTATTCTTGTTTTTTTTACTAATAAACTCCAAATAATAAATAATTTATGCATTTTTAATTATTGAAATTACCTTATTTATAAAAAAGACTTTATTAATCGGTTAACCGATCAAAAAGCAAATTAACCGATTATTAACCGGTTAAACCAAAACCTCGGTTAATTAATCGAGCGATTAACCGATTAAAGCAAAAGCCCGATTAAATGAATACCCAAATATATATACAGTACTTTTCGCTTATAGTCACATCATTTAGTTGCAGACAAAACGAGGACTATATCGCTAATGTGACTATAAGGCTAATTCACATATATGCCACTATGAGGCATATAACCGAATTCGAATATAATCAAGTTATATGAATATAGAAAATAAAAAATTTGTATAAATTACACCGACATCAGGCTTATAGTTTTGCAACAGAATTGCATACTATATAAAAAATAGTTAAAATAACAACAAGATATTTCATAACTGATACCAAAGGCAAAACTAATTTTTTACAAGTAGAGAGTTGATGACAAAAATTAAACAATTTTATTCTTTCTTTCTTTGGATGGATTGTGATTTCGAAAACTAAAAAGAACTTGGTAAATATTGCTAATGTGACTATAACGCCATTAATTTGCTTCACTTTTCCCTTTGATGGTTGTTGATAGATGGCAAATGTGCTTATATCGCTAAATGGACTATTACGTTAATACTTTATATTAAGTTATCTTATAGCGGTAAAATAAACAGATAAAATGGACTATATCGCTAATATGACTATAAGCGGTAGTGACTAAAAACGAAAAGAACTGTATAGAGCAATTCCATATGAAAACGATCAAAATCAGCAAATTTTTGGACGACCCCTCTCCGATTTTAAAATAAATAGTCTCAATTGATTGCCCAGCAAAAAATAATGTACCTACATATTTTTTTTTTTTATAGTGACTGGTTTAGTGGTGGTGTACACCACTGTCATGTGACAAAATTGAAGAATTCTTCATAAGGGACCTCATTGAAAGTTGTTTTAAAAGAGAACTACTAAAGCCATCGCAACGAGTGATAGCTCGTTGGAAAGGTATTGAATCAGGCTTTAATAATTTTTCTTAGAAATTTACCTTTAAATTTTCCCATGAAAATTAAATTTTCCGATTTTCCACAGAAGCTCCTAAATTTTCCGGCTAATTTTTTTTTTTTGGATTCTTCATAATTTTTGCTTTAAGAATCAGCAATAAAAAAATGGGCCCCGACTCCTTGTTTGGACAGGAGAAGAGCATTTAAGAGACCACCTTGTTAAAAATACATTTTAAAAATTATTTTACAGTTAAAAATACATTTATGAAGAAAAAATCTTTCTTATTTTGCTGCTTATACTTAATTACAATATTTATTAAAAATTTCAATTGTCTTGGCATCATTATAAAATTAAAGTAACTTTAAATTTAGGACGTCGGCAGACGAAGAGTACCGCTTTACATTAATTGACATATCAGAAATATTTGGTATGAAGCAATGAAACTTTTGCGTTCCAGTTATAGTTTTGACATTATTATATCTGTTTTGAATTCGTCGCTCCATGACATCGTGTTCTTTTTGAGTGCATAAAACTGTGTTAATGGCAATTTCCTTGCTTTGAATCCACGAAAACAAATGTTGTACGTTTCAGATCTGGTCAGTATATGGCCTTTGCAAACTTGCCTTAGTCGCCATGCGTTTTAGGGTTCCCCCTAACGCATCGCATGGGCCCTTACCGTGGGACGTCGCGAAAAAGTGCCACTCGACCTTGCAGTTTTAAGCAAAGATTGTAAAAATTTTTTTTATTCTTGTACTGAGAAGCCGCGCCGTCTAAGAAAAACGTTACTTTGTCGATTGCATCGAATTTTGATCTTAAGAATTCAAACAGTTTCATTTGAAATAAATAAACGGACACATAATTATGAGCTAAACTCTCCGCGACAACAACAAGGCTTACGGTCTGTAGTTCGTTATCTTCGTTTTTGAAATAAATGCAAAAAGGATGCACCGTGCACTGGTCGTTTGCCCAGTGATAAGCCTGAATTTCATCCTGAACGAGAAAAGTGTAATTCTCGGCAAAGTCGCTTATCACAATGAATTCATTTTGGGCTAATTTCTCCTTACTTTCCTTTAGAAATTGCGATTGCATCTCGGATATGAAATGGTGCGCCTTCAGTTCATTCAACTTGAATCCGAATTCCTCGATGAATTCCGGAATCTGCTTTACCACGGTCTCAAGGGAACATCTGCCGCTGCTAATTATCCACTGTTTGAAATGCACCTCCTGAATTAACAGCTGTTCAAACTTTTCCGCCAAATATTGCTCTAGCTCGTCAATCTTCGGACAATTGTCGCATTTGGACAGATGACAATTTTCCGTGGGGTATGCGCACAACGACTTCGACAGGAGGTGCCTATATGTTTCAATTTCACCGTGAAATACTTTCAATTTCTTGCATGGAAAGAAAATTAATTTGATGTTTTGATGAAACATGCAAACGCAGACTGAATGCGTTCCGTGCCTGTCTAATGCCAGCACGCATTCTTTTGGTCGTAGGATGGCAAACTTAGAAAATCCCACTTTTTCTGCTGGGTATTTCTCATTGAACTGATGGTATGCTTCGGATAGATTACATAATAATAATCTGTGCTGCTTGTGTACTTTTTCTCCATCTTCACGTGTGATAACATAGTCACGTGTACCTGGGCAGGCGCGGCTGTTGTCATCATTACAGTAAAAATCTTGAATCAATTTCACCGTTGCTTCGCTGAGGGTCCTTGAGCCAAATTTCTTGGTGGGAGTCGCCAATATGCCCTTCTGTCGAACTAATTCTTTGCTTCTTCTCGCGATGTAAAAAGATGTTTGAAACTGTTCAGAAATCTTGCGTATAGACCATGATTGAGGCAGCACAGATAAAATGAGATATTTCTCCGGAAAAGTGGTCGCTAAATTGAATTTTCTTTTCAACTGCTCAATCATTTGTTTGCCGTCATCAACGTCATCTGCTTGACTGCATTCGTTATCAGAGCCTTCATCAAATATTGTCGCGATTGCACTCATAACCTTGCCTTTTTTCTCTTTCCTGTATGTTTCACTTCGCAACTTTCTTTTTCTAATAGGCGTTTCACCTAAAGTGGTAATAGCCTCATTCAAAGGACTCAAAGACATATTGACCATCGGAATGTCTGCCTCACTATCAGATGAAACATTTTGTTCACTTGTCATTTCACTCTCGGATTGTGGCTGCATTTGTTTCAATGCATTTGCTCGTTGAGACAAATCGATTTTACACTTGGGGCAAATGAATTCTGCTTCTTCACCGTATTGTATATTTAATTCATTCATGTATCGCTTCGAAACACCAGTTAATTTTAATACTTTTATCTTTTTCGAACGATGTCCACTCTTGTTAAACGGATTGCAGCAAAATTTATTCATTTTACTTTAAATTGTCTTTACAGCTTCACTCTTTACTTTACAAAAAAAAAAAACATTTTAACACTTTCACGTTTAGTATTCAACTTAAATTTGACTCAGAGTGTGTGAAGTATTTATATTTATTTTTTGGTAAAAATTAAGTAAAAAAAAATAAGCGATATTTGCTTTTCTTTAATAGGAAAATTTGCGTGAACTACTGGTCATAAAATGTTTTTTTAAGAGGGACTTAATTGGTTACTGCCAATAAGCCGACCACAGGTCATAAAATGTTTTGCAAATTTTTTAAATTACCAGGTAATAAATATTTCGCCATATTTATGGAAAATCCGTGTTTTATGACTTGTTTCTGCACGTGTCATTTTAGGCGAAATATTTATTACCTGGTAATTTAAAAAATTTACAAAACATTTTATGACCTGTAGCCTCAGTCGGGTTTGGTTTGCCATTACATGCCACTGCTGCTATTATCCATGGATTTATGGCCGATCTTGTGAAGACAGGCAGACCATATTCACTACACACTCAACTTGGGGCTCTTAAAAAAAAATTGATTTTTTCTTCAAGGTGGTCTCTTAAATGCTCTTCTCCTGTCCAAACAAGGAGTCGGGGCCCATTTTTTTATTGCTTCTTAAAGCAAAAATTATGAGGAATCCAAAAAAAAAAAAAAATTAGCCGGAAAATTTAGGAGCTTCTGTGGAAAATCGGAAAATTTAATTTTCATGGGAAAATTTAAAGGTAAATTTCTAAGAAAAATTAGGAAATTTTTTTTTTCAATTAAAGCCTGATTCAATACCTTTCCAACGAGCTATCACTCGATCGCTTTAGTAGTTTTCTTTTAAAACAACTTTCAATGAGGTCCCTTATGAAGAATTCTTCAATTTTGTCACATGACAGTGGTGTACATCACCACTAAACCAGTCACTATAAAAAAAAAAATATGTAGGTACATTATTTTTTGCTGGGCAATCGATTGAGACTATTTATTTTAAAATCGGAGAGGGGTCGTCCAAAAGGTGATCGCTTTCATATGGAATTGCTCTATATGTATATATATAAACGAAAAAGCGTATGGTTGTTTGTATGAAACGATTTTCCTGAAATTTTCACAGTAATTTTCTGAATACCCGTCACATAATCTATTAATATTTTTTAATTTTTAGGTGGGCGTGGCACCTCCCATACAATGGTACCCGAAAAAGTGGACCGATTTACGTCCCAGTCAACAAGGTTTTTTAATGCTAAAAAAAAATTACACTATACAAAATTTCATATAAATCCGTTGAAAATGTACTTTGTTTACAAGAATTCATTTTTGATGTACAAATTATATGCTGGCATAGAGTATAAACATCAGACTTGAATCAGAAAAATTGATCAAGCTCCAAACGACCAAAAAAAAGCAAAACGTAATGGGTATGTAAATAAAGGAGTGTGTGCGTACTTTAAAATGGCACTGTTTTTTTTTAGGATATGTTAGTAATTCTCTAAGGTTTTAGTCTATCAAACTTCAAATTTATGTAAAATTTAACACATTTTTAAAAATAATACAAAAGCGATTTTAAAAGTGGCTTAAACATAAGTCTAAATTGAAATGAAAGCTATGAAACCGATTTAACGGAAACCGTTTATTTCATAAAAATCCCTTTTGAAAATAAAAAGTTATGAGCGTTTTCAAAATTTATTACAAAATCATACTTTTCAGTCAGATAATAAAAAAGTGCATATTGAATCACCCTGTTTATAGGGAAAATGTTTGCGGAGAGATCTGAATTTTTGGCTTCTGAGGTTCGCAGGTGTTTACTTTAATATGAGTATTTAAAATTAAAAATTAAAATTAAAAAAAGACTTTTGGTGTACATTTAGCAAATTTTTTCGATTTGTGATATAAAAAATAAGGCAAATTTATAACACTGTGCTCGAAATTGACACTTTTTTTTAGACAAGCTAAGCACATGGCGTTTTAGCATATTTCGGGTACGCTGAATCCAATGGTGCCCACCGTTTTTTCAGGTTAGCTCTTGTTTTTGAGATATAGCGTTATTTCGAAAATGGAGGAGGTTGCACAACATATATTCGCGTAACGGTTTAGTTTATTGAAATTACTAAAAAAATTCCGCAATAAAATTTCCTTTAAGAAAAGCAAAACTTTTTTTTTTAATATGAGCAGTGGTTTTAGAAACATAATTTTTTATTTTGAAAAAAAAAAAAAAAAATTTTTGTATCAAAATTTCGAAATTTTTGTTTTTTAAAAATTCATAAAAAATTGGAAAATGCAGCTAGGCTTCTAATTTTTTGCAGACATATAAAAAACGAAGCTGCAAACAAAACAAGCCATAAATGATTTACAACTTTTTTTTTTTTTTTTTTTTCTCATTATTTTTTATTGAATCTTCATATTTTAAATATGAACTAACAATAATTAATCAAATCTTAACCTAATACGTTATTTTACGTCCTGCCAGTGCCAGACAAAAATTTTCTTCATCACGGGTTCTGTTCACTTATATAGGTGTTTATCGCTCATCTAATTGGGTAAGTGCTGCAGTGTCTCTTCTTCTTAAGCGAGTGTGGCCGCCATGGTTTAAAATATTTCGAGCTAGTGGATTTGGGTGTTGTTCAAGCCTTTTTAAATATTTTACTGCATATTTTGTAATCATAGTTTTTACTAAAGGAACATTGAGATCCTTGTGAATATTTGAGTTTTTAACATACCAAGGGGCAGCTGTGATTATTCGAAGAAGTTTATTTTGGCGCCTTTGAATTTTTTCGATATTAGAGGCCGAGGCAGTGCCCCATAGTTGAATACCGTAGCACCAGATTGGCTTTAAGGTGGAGTTGTAAAGTAAAAGTTTGCAGTCGAGACTTAGGACAGAGTTTCTTCCAATAAGCCAATGAATTTGGATGGCTTTTAGTTTTTCCACGTTAAACGGCGATCTAGATGAATACCGAGGTATTTTACATGCGAATTTTGAGGCACTAAATGATTATTGATTTTAATAGGGGGGCATGTTTCCCGACGCAAGGTAAATGTTACATGTACGCATTTTTGCTCATTGACCTTTATCCTCCATTGCTTCAGCCACAGTTCGAGTTGAAATATATGATCCTGTAGGTATCGAGATGCTTCTTGACTGTTTTCGTGCACGCTTAGAAAAGCTGTGTCATCAGCAAATGTTGAAGTTTGGGTGTAGTTGTTTATTGGCATATCCGAAGTATATATTAAGTATAAAAGTGGGCCTAGGATGCTTCCCTGAGGGACTCCAGCTTCAATTGGTTGAGGAGAGCTTAAATAATCACCTTCTTTAATAATAAACTTTCGACCGACTAAGTAGCTTTCTAACAGCTTGTGTGTGTTTACTGGTAAGTTTAGCTTCAATTTATGTAATAAGCCTTCATGCCAGACTTTGTCAAAAGCTTGAGAAACATCGATGAAGAGAGCGGAACAATATTTTCTTTCTTCAAAGGCTTTTCTTATTGCGTTTACTATACGATGGGTTTGCTCAATTGTGCTGTGTTCTCTTCTAAAGCCGAATTGGTGGTTAGGAATACATCTGTTTTCATTTAGAATTGGGGTTAATTTTGACGCTAACAGCTTCTCAAACAGCTTTGATATATTTGAAAGTAAACTTATAGGCCTATATGACTCAACTTTTGTGTGATCCTTTCCTGGTTTAGGTATCATGATGACTAAGGAAACCTTCCACTTTTGAGGATAGTATTCCAGGCGTAAAATAGCATTAAAAATTAAAAGAATAATTCTCCTTGCTATGCTGGGTAGCTCCAAAAGCATTTTGTTGCTGATCTTATCAAAACCAGGAGCCTTCTTGGGGTTTAAATCACAAATAGCCTTTTCGATTTCTCTTATCTCAAATCTTAGGGGAACAGCTGCTCTAGCAGCAACAGGTGGTAACTCGACCGCCATATCGTGAGATATGTTAGGGGTAAATACGTGTTTTAAATGATTAACAAACAGATTTCCTTTTTCAACATCATTTCTTGCCCAACTTCCATTCAAGTTTCTTAATGGCGGATTAGCGACAACTGGCCTTTTGAGGTTTCTAGCTGCACGCCATAATGAGTAGTCTGATTGTGGAGTTGCATCAAGTTCCTTAAGATATTTTTCCAGAGAAGCCGTTTTCTGAGTCTGCAGTAACTTTCTCAGCCTTTTTGTACAGTCTTTTAGTAAGTTCTTAAGTTGAGGGGATCTGTGCAATTGCCACTCTCTACGAGCTCTCCTTTTTTCAGACAAGAGACGCTCGACATCTGAGGAATATATTTTATTATTTTTGGTTTTTTTGGGGGCAATGCTGGAATGTTGAACAGCTAGTTTTAGAAAACTGTCAAAATTGACAATAGAGCGATCTATATACTCCGGTGTGCTAAGCGGAATATTTTCTGTGCAATGGGTACTGAGATATTTTTTATATTTTATCCAATTTATATGTGTAGCTGACGTCGCTATGTGACCAGAGGGAGATTCAATTCTATTGGTGTTTTTTATAGTAACAATTGTAGGTGTGTGATCAGAGGATAATTCTATGGAAGCTTCAACGTAAATCGTTTCTGTGGGGATGTTTTTAACCACGCCAAAATCGATGACATCTGGAATTTTTTGCGGATCAGCAGGCCAATATGTTGGTTGGCCGCTCGCGACAACATTTAAATTCATTTTAGAGATTGTATTAAACAAAACACGACCCTTTGGTGTTAAAAGTCGTGACCCCCAGAAGGCATGTTTTGCGTTGTAATCGCCAGCAGCCAGGAAACAGGGCCCCAGTGACTTATAATATTTGTAATATTGGCTTTCTGATATTGCAAATCTAGGTGGTGAATATAGAGATGAAATAACTATGCTTCGATTTAGCTCTTCGACACAAATGTTCGTAGCTTGGAGATAATCTTCACGATGATCACACATTGGGTAGTGTTTAATTCGGTTTTTTATTAATATAGCAGAACCTCCGCAAGCTCTATCTCGAGGGTCCTTGGTATCATATAGAGTATAACCATTAATTTTAAACGTATTTCTTGAGGTCAAATGAGTTTCAGAAACCATCATGACATCAATTTGTTTATTTTTAAGAAAGTATTCTAATTCATTTTTATGTTGGCGGATGCCGTTTGCGTTCCAAAAACAAATTTTTAAACAGTTCATGGCTTGTTAAGAATAGCTTGCAATAACATCGATTGAATTCTAAGAATTTCCTGCATCATATTACCCATTGTGTTTGTAAAATTATTTACTGTTTGCACTAATGTTTCCATGGTTTTTTCTAGACGACTTAGATTAGAAACTGGAGTTTCGTCATTACTTGACGAAGCGCCTTGCATTGGTACATTGTTTGATTTTAAAACGTTAGCATAAGAGGTTCTGTTACTACTAGGCTGCGGAGCCTGAAGATCATTACTGTTTACTTGATTCGTTACCTGCATTTGAGGGGGATTAGTTTTCGGTCCAACCGACTGCTTGACGATAGTATATACAGGGCATCCTCTATAATTGGCAGTGTGATTACCACCACAGTTGCTGCATTTTTGGCAGTGTGATTACCACCACAGTTGCTGCATTTTTTTACGTTGGGGTCGGTTTTAGACTTATCGCAAAGAACTGTACCGTGTAGCTCACCACATACTACGCAAACAGGGGGTAAGTAGCAGTATGCCTTAGTATGGCCAAATTCTTGGCAGTTCAAACATTGAACGGGACCACCTCTTTTGTGCGGCTCCTCTATAGTTACCTTTCTGTACAGAATGTATTTTAAATCATAGATGGGATGCGTTTCATTTTTTTAAGCTTAACGTCGCCGGGTTCAAACTCTACTCGAAAAAGTGGTTGGGGAATTTTTTCTCTATTTTTAATGTTTACTACATGTTTTACCTTGAAGCCTTTTTCTTCTAGGAATGTTTAGAATCTTCTGGGTCCACACATGAGTCAATACCCTTAATCACTACCTGAAGACCTTTACTGCTTTTCAGTTGGTATGTATAAAAGTTTTTTTTTAGTGCTTCAAAGTTGTTTATTACTTTGCGAAAGTCATTCTCATGATTGACTTGTATTTTAGTCTCGTTTATACTACCACGCTTGATAGCCGCTACGTAAAACGAATTTTCACCTATCACTGATATCAAACTCTTTATGAGCTCATTTGAATTTTGTTCTCTAAGATATATCGGGGGAGGCTTTGACGATTTTATGACGTTTGGTGCTTCAGAGGATTCATCCTCCAGAATTGCAAAACGATTTTGAGTATTTATTTTATCAAAAGTTGGTACTTTTGAGGCCGAAGCAACTGCTGCAGAGGTAGGGCTGCGTCCCCGTTTAAGCACTGTTATGTACCTGGCCATACCAACTTGTACTGTAGGCTTTTGAGAAGTTTTTACTTGAGTTACTGAGTTGTCCATAGCGGCTGTTTTGGGGTTAACCGTATCATCACTTATTAAAGTTTTTTTTGGCTCTGCGGCAGCGCCTGCAGTTAACAAACTTGTTATTGTAATACGATCGACCGTATTTGTAAACAAAGAAGGTGAGAGGGAACGCGTTCGAGTAATAGGTTTAGCCGTTAGGTAATTGCTATCATCGATTCTTTTTTTTGTTTCTACTTTTGTTTCGTCGACACTCACTGTAACATAAGCATTTCTTTCATTATGTTTAATTGTTTTTGCATTGTACGCATTCATAAGAGTTTTATTTTTTTTATTTTACAGTTTGTTTAATTGTGCTCTTCTTGTTATTTGTTGTTAAAAACCCCGATAATAAAAAAGAAGAATAAACAAAAACAAGAAATGTTTTTGCTAAAAATGTATGTTTGTATGTTTATGTATGTATCTTCATACATACATTTTTTTTATTAAATTATAACTTTTATTATTTTAATTATTGACGTTTATGTTCACAAATTAAAAATTATTTTTAAGCGTCCAATTCGCTGATATTATATTATTTATTTAATAAATAATATTATGATTTTATAACAACTTATTTAAGTATGTTAAAAGAAAACAAAAACCGTATGCCGAGTTAAAAAAAAACACGTCTGCATTCAACGAGCACTGTGATGCCATTACAACTTTAATGTTTACAACTTTTGATTTTATTCACAAAGTCGAAAATTTTAATTAATTTAAGAATTTCATAAAACCCAATATTTGTATGGGAGCCCCCCTAAGAAGTGTTGATAAGGGGAAAGTGTGTCTTGAGAAAATGTTAGACAAAAAACTAAATGAGGTCGGTCATACATTATATCCCACTAGGGGCAGCTCCTGGGCATTTATGGGACTTTTTCTTCAATGTATCTCTAGTCTGCATTGAACATTTTGTATGTATGGAGATAGCGCGTAGGTATGTTAGAAATAAATGATTGAGATGAAAAATAAAGTAGGGTTGGTCACACATTTGACCCAGCTTGGGGATCCAAGGCGCTGCAGGGGCCAAATTTAAGAATTTAATTAAACGGCCATATTTGTATGCGAGCCCCCCTAAGGGGTGGAGATATATGGCAAGTATGTTTTAAGAAAATATTAAGAACAAAAAACTAATTGAGGTCGGTCATACATCTCATCCTCCTAGGGGCGATTCCTTGGCAGTTATGGTACTTTTTCTTCAATGTATCTCTAGTCTGCATTGAACATTTTGTATGGGAGCCCCCTTAAGGAATGGAGATAGCGCGTAGGTATGTTAGAAATAAATGATTGAGATGAAAAAAAGGTGGGGTTGGTCATACATTTGACCAATCTACGGGCATCCTACGCGCGGTAGGGGCCAAATTTCGGAATTTCAACCATACATATATGGCGGATTAATAAAATTCTTAAATTTGGCTGCTGCAGTGCCTAGGATACTCCTAGATGGGTCAAATGTATGACCAACCCCACTTTTTTTTACATCTCAATCATTTATTTCTAACATACCTACCCGCTATATCCATTCCTTAAGGTGGCTAATTTAGGGGATTTTTACATAAATTATCCCCAAAATGCTAGTTGGGAACGAATTTTAATAAAATGTATTTACATCAAGGTTGGCAACCGCTTCCGAAACCGTTTAAATACCGTTTAAATTAAATACCGGTATTGATACCGATAGGGAATTTTTAGGACAGTTTGAAATACATTCAAGTATAAAAACATTCGATCAGCTTTCTGAAGGGTAAAATAACGGGTTATTAATTGTGCGGTTTCAAAAGTAAACGTAAATAAAACATATATAAAATATTTTTTTTCATTATATTTCTTTTTTATTATAAAGTTTGAACGTTGACATTATGTGTGAAACACTATATCATTTAAATGACCAACTCGCGAAGTGTTGCAAGCATTGATTCTTTTGAGGTAATTTTGGACCACTTTTTGACACATATTGGGCGGTATCTCAGCCATAACTTGACGAATGTTGGCTCTTAAGTGCTCAAGAGTTAAAGGTTTATCTGCGTAGCCCCACAAAAAAAGTCTAATGGTGTCAAATCGCATGATCTTGGTTGCCAGTGGATGTCGCCACGACGAGAAATTACACGGCCAGGAAATGTCTTTTGCAATAAAGCCATATTTGCTCGAGTTGTGTGGCATGTGGCACCGTCTTGTTGAAACCACTTATTCTCCAAGTCGTATTCTTTAATAGCAGGCAAAAAAAAAATCCGTTATCATACGACCATACAGTCCTAATTCCTGAGAACGACGAGGAATCGACACATTCGGGTCTTCGGCAACACTTTCACTTACAGCAGCAATATTTTCAGCGGAACGAGCGAAACGATGCTTGCAACACTTCGCGTGGTGGCCATTTAAATGATATAGTGTTTCACACATAATGTCAACGTTCAAACTTTATAATAAACAAGTAAGAGTGCTATATCCGGCTATGCCGAATCTTATATACCCTTCACCATGATGAGATAAGAACAAAAAGTTATATACTTAAATAACGTTTTTTAGATAGGTATAAATAAATATTAATTTATCCACGCCAACTTTTCATTTCGCCATGCCGAAGAATATAAAAAAAAAAACTAAAAATTTATATATGAACCTAAGCCCGTTTCGTCTTTTGCCAAAGTTGATGTTTGAAATTCGTTTTATAATCTTAAAATCGGTTTTTAGAACATAAAATAATTAAATAAAAAAAATGAAAAATAATTCTTTTTGGGATTCGAACTAGAGCTGGCAAACTATCAATAGTCGCAACATTCGATATTTTCGATAGTTTGTTGACAAACTATCGATAGCATCGAATTTTTTGTAGAATTCCTTAATTTAATTTGTAAGTTATTACCGTACTTGTCCATGTAGAAATATAAAGAAATACAATTTTCCAAATTTGGAATAAAGTTTAATCTTTCTTAGATTTTAGCTAAATTTTTTCAAATATGTATTAAAATATACATACAGTTTGCAATAATTCGGGTTTCACTAAAAAAGTTGTTATATTTCAATTTATTTATGATTGCATATGATGTTGAATTTTCAAAACTTCAAGAATAATAATGTGCACTGGTTAGTATGTAAAAAAAATTAATATGTATCAAAATTTTTCAAAATAAAATAAAAATGTAAATAAAACTGAACTGGCAAAATAAAATAAAGTAATTTATTTTTATTTTTGTTTTTTTTTTTACCCACAAAAAATTAACCAATTGTAGTCGGGACTGTAAGAAAAGATAAACTCACTTTTTATTGTTGTTGTTTTTGTTTAAGCTTTGATATTGTTACAAGTAAAACTGGGGTTTATAATTCTTATTCGCTTAACAGTTTTATTGTATAATATCTTTAGTTTTTCTTAATTTTTTGGATGAAGTTTCCTGACGATCTGGCCTAAGCAACCAGTGAAATGCGCATAGGAATAGCTTATCCCTTCAACAATAAATTTCAGTTTATCAATATTATGAAATGGGAATTTAGCAAATTTAAACGAAACCTTGTTAAAAATTTTCGTTTGGGAAAATATACTGAAACAACAATAAGACAACTCAACTTTGTTTTTGCTCTCAATATAAATTTCTAAACGAAAATTTTTATTTTAGTTAATATAGAAAACTTTAATAAAGGTAAAATTACTTTAGTATACTCTTTTTACTTAAACTCGTATTTGGTGATTTTAAAATCTAAAAATATTAAATGTTGGCGATTTTCGATATACTTTTTGGCGATTCAGGTGGAAAATAATTTGAGAAACCTGGTACATACATTTATAAAAATTTTTTCTTTGGCATGAGGATAAGCAAGGCTATTCAAAATGGTTGATCCTTAAGCCGATTTAATAACTGCCGCAACTAGCTAAGCTGTGCGGCAACGACGGCTAACTTGTTATTGTTTCGATTTGGAAACAAAAAATTATTGATAATTTTTCATAAAAAAATAAACTATCGATAGTCCAATGGAAAGACAACTATCGATACTATCGGTAGTACTATCGATTGTTTGCCAGCTCTAATTCGAACTGGCAATATCATCAGTCTCAGGAGAGAACTTAACAACTCGGCTACGAATGCTTTCAGTCTCAGGAGAGAACTTAACAACTCGGCTACGAATGCTTTTACTGAAGAAGCATTATGCATTAAACACATTCACCACAGCAGGCTACACGAACACAATACTACAAATGCTGCTGGCTGAAAGTTTAGTCGTGTAGTCAGCTACTGAATTATGTTGAAGACGGCAGCTACAATTGAAAAAATACAAACAGCTGTTTTTGTTTACTATGTCTTTATATTTCAGTGGTGCCACTATAATTTTTTTTCTTTTATAAAATGGAAAAACATGCATAATTGCAGACTCTTACTCAAACTTAATTTAAGATTATCAACAAATGAATTTATTTAAAAAAAATTAAAATATTTTAATTTTGTTGTTTTTGTAACTAATAAACAATATAATTTTAACGGCTGATTAAACAAAAAACACATATAAAATGCTTTTAAAATAAGAAAATTTGTTCCTTCAACACACGTGGTATAGTTCGTAAAAGTTTCAGAACACATTGGGTACGTACGTAAATGCATAAAAACTATGTATCACTGCTGCATTGATGCAAAATGTTGTTGCTGATGCGTGATTACCAGTTGCAGTTGTGTTGCTGATACTTTGCACAACAGCTGTGCAAAGTTTGAATTTTTGAAATTTCAAAAGTTTAATAAGCAAAATTAAATAATAATAAAAATGCTTTTTACAATAAAAGTCAAATATTTAATTGAAAATATTGAACCAAAAAGTAACAGTTTTCTTATAAATGACGATTACACGATTTCTTTTTTGTCAAAAGTTATTGCTTCAGAAAATTAACTGAAGCAATAGTTGCCAAAGTTTGCTGCAGAGCTGCGGCATTACTGCATAAAAACTTTTGACATATGAGAGTGATGCCAAGTTTCTTAAAAGTGATGCTTTTACGAACATTAAACTTTACTTCTACGCAAGTGATACCCAACAACTGCATTTACGAACGTACCCTTTATCAATAACTTTTTAGGTAAAAACTGGATCTAATACTACATTTACACCTACGCAAAATCTAGTACTTACGAGATTTCGAGCCAAATCTAGTTGTTTTTGACTAGATTTCCCATACAAAACAAAATCTACTTCGTGACAAGATTTCGACGAAATCTACTCAAAATCTAGTAATACTTAATGATGCAACTATGGTTTTTACAATATAGCACTAAAAAATATTTCCCTGCACAAGAAAAAATGACATTTTAAAAAAAAAACAAAACAAAAATTGTTAAAAAAAACATTAAAAATTTGTATAAAAATTGTAAAAAAATTAAAAACACGAATAATATTGATAAAATAAATATCGTTGATTATTAAAAAAAAGGTAATGCAAATTTGTTAATGTATATTTCTTTTTGTGTGTGTAACGAAAAAACTTTGTCAGCTGTTGTGTTATAAAAACAAAATCTCGCTAATGTCAAAAAAGTACAGTGTAAACGCACTAGATTTCGAAGAAGATTTTAAATCAAATCTACAAGATTTCGGCCTAATGTAAATGTAGTATAAGAAGTAGTGGTATTATTAGAAACTACTTCGAAATGGCTTTCACTTGATCTTTAAAAAATTCCGATTTATTAGCCCGTTAAGGGCCAATTTCAAAAATAAATATTTCTTGAAAGATTTTTCTACAAAACTTAAAATTTTGTCAATATACATATTTATTAAAACATAATATCTTTAGGGAAGAACACTTAATCTTTTATATACCATATTATTAGTAACTTCATCATATAAAATTTTAAATTTATTGAGCTTTAAAAAATTTTATTTTAGAAAATTAGTCAATTTATTTAAAAGTTTGATTAAAAATATATATCTTGTAATAATTTATGTACTTCTTACATATTCATCCCAATTATGAATGAAAATTCCCCGGGAGTTATCGCCCTTCTCTCATTTTTCCTATGTTAATTCCATTGTAAAAGTAGGAAAAGGGAAAAAACTCCCGGGTAATTTTTATTCATGATTGGGCTGATGGAATTATTGTAATATGTACATAAATAATAAGTGTTCTGCAACGCCGAAAAACCGCAATTCAGAAAAACTTTATTAAGCAAATATTTTAGGGTTAAATAATTATTGTTATATCGACATGATTTAAAGATAAAGCCAATTTTGTAAAAAAAAAGTCAGCCACGGAGTATAAATATATAAAATTGGCTCTTAATTGGTTAATCGGTGTGCCATAAACGCCATGTGGAACACACTTTAAAGAATTTTCCAATGATTCCCATATTTTATAGATTCATTTTATACCTAAAGAGATATGGATAAAGTATTTTGAAACTTTGACGACCTATAACTCCTGAACTAGAAGCGTTGGCGCGAAAAACATCTTCTATCTATCTATCTATAGAACTTCTTTCGAGCATATAAAAAAAATCATATTAATAACAATTTGGTGTTGAGCCGAGTAAATATTCTTGTTTCAAGCCGATTCTTTTCTGTTAAACAAAAAAAAAAAAAAAAAAAAATTTAAGCACTTATTTTTTAAATATTTTTTTATATTAGCAGCACTTTTTCTGTTTTGTAGTGGACAAAAATAGAAATTAGTTTAATTTGACTACAACGACAAAATAAGCACAGACAACAACCTGCAGCCATGTATCCGTGTCGTAGTGAAAATAATCATTTCCATATGCACACATGTATTCTAGTTTTGACATATTGAAGTCGGTAGCTTGCTGTCTCGAATGTGTTTAAAGCATTAAATTAAAATATATTGAGTCTATGAGTTTGTTTCTTTTTTTGAGCGGCATATCATGTACATGAATTAATGTGTATGTGTATGCGTAAAATTAAACACATTACAAATAAAATCCACCACTTGTAGTGAAGGGTATAAAAAAACAACAAAAAAAAACACATTACCAACACTGTATTACCATAGCCACTGTATGACCGTAGAAACCAAAATTGAATTGGTTTGTATGGTGTGTTTATGTCGTTTTGGTAATACAGTGTTGGTATGGTAATGTCACGTCTAATTGGACCTTTAAAGGAAAACATTTGAGGCAGTCGTGGTTTTTTACTCATATCTCAGCCATTTGTGGACCGATCTTGCTGAATTTCAATAGCAAACAATTCCGGACCATATGTGACGTAAATGTATAATAACCTGGCCCCCATCATATATGGGGTCTTTGGAAAATCCATTTCAACGGACAGACGGACATCGTTAAATCAACTTCGCTCGTTATAAGGACGCAGAATATATATACTTTATAGGGTCTAACATCAATATTATAGAAATTACAAACGCAATGACAAACTTATATATACCCTATTCACCACCTGTGGTGAAGGGTATAAAAAGAAATATCATGAAAAAAATATTTTATATGTGTTTTATTTACGTTTACTTTTGAAACCGTAAAATGGATAACCCGTTACATTTGTCAAAGTATTCATTAGTGAAAAGGTGTGACACAGAGGATGCTGGATGGAAAATAAAAAATTTAAATATTACATCCAGCACACGTACACCAGCAGTGTTGCCAATTTAGCCATTTTCACCCTGTTTAGCCATTAAAAAATAAGTTGATTTTTCAACTTGTTTAGTCATAAAAATTTTTTTGCCTTTTTTTCTTTAAAAAGAATAATTTTTATTTTATTAAAAAAAATTATAAAAGTAAAATAAACTTTTTAACAATTAAAACACCTTTAATTTAAATCACAACTTTTACAAATGTTGAAAATCGCTATAAACCATGGTTATGAAACATCTTTCAAAATAAAGGAACAGTATTGCAATATTAAATTTATAAAATGGATCAACACAAACATCGGTTTTTCTTTCTGGTTGCAAGTATTTCAATAAAGAGATACAGACGGCAACAAAATTTTTTTAGAAATTTCAGAATTGCCTATAAAGTTGCTCTCACTTCCATGGTCTAATGCTAAAGTAGAGAGTGTATTTAGCCAAGTAAACATCGTTAAAAGTAATTTGAGAAATAGGTTACTTTTAGCAACCGCTAATTCGATTTTATCAATTAGGTAAATATTTTTACCATAAAAATAAAATATTTATACCAACACCACAAAAGTGGAGAGTGCTGATGTTTGTGCTGATGTTTGTAACACCTTAAAATATTGGTCTTAAACCTATTTTACCGATTGACTCAGAATCACTTTCTGAGTCGAATTAACGATGTTTGTTCGGCTAGCTGGCTGGCTGTCCATGTAAACCTTGTGCGCAAAGTACAGGTCGAAATTTTGGAGATTATTTGATAAAATTATACATAGGCTCTAATGTGGTGTAGGGTATCATCAGTGTTGCCAAAACTTATTGAGGAAAAAATGCTAGATTTCGTTAGAAAATATGCTAAATAAATAAATATAAAAAAAATTATTATGAAAAATACAGAAAGATCTTCATTAAAGTAAGGGCCAATAAATTTTTTATAATATGCTGCATATGAAATCGAACTATACACAGCACATTTACTTAATGTCGCCTCTGCTGAACTTCAGGTGCTTGCCCCAATCTTTGCGAAACTTTTGTGAATAGGTTTTTACTAATGTTTTAAAATGTTCTCCTTTTTTGATTTTTATTTCAGTGAAACATTAATGAGCATTTACATTGTTGCATTTTTTATATCTTATTCAATGTGGGAATCTTCCGTTTTTATACCCTCCACCACAATTAGTTGTGAAGAGGGTATACTAAGTTTGTCATTCCGTGTGAAACTTTTTTATTATTCATCTCAGACCCCATAAAGTATATATATTTTGGATTCTTGAGTAATTCTAAGTCGATAAAGCCATGTCCGTCTGTTAAAAACACGCTCACTTTCGAAAAACTCAAAAAAAATTAACAAACTTGGTGTCAAATTGCTTTTAGTTATCCTAAGCAGTTTGGAATTGCATTCCAGAAAAATCGGTTTAGTAGGATCAGAGCTATGAATCAAAATTTGGAACTACCACCCTAAAAAATTTATAATTTTGTTACAAAAAATTACATAATTGGTGGAAGAATGCACGGAATGATATAAGATTTTGCAAAAGTTCGTTTTATTCGACTGGAAATCACGCTGTAAAATTTTGTGAAGATCGGTCCATAATTTACCCTAGGCCCCATATAAACCCTACTATTGGAAAACGGTTTAGTATGCCTAAAACCATAATTAATAACGCTATCATAACAAAATTTGGCACGTCACAGTTTTATAAGACTAGAAATGACACTGTGCAATTTCGTGAAGATCGGCCAATAATTTACCCTAGGCCCCATATAAACCCTACTCCCGGAAAAAAGTTCAGTACGCCTAAAACCGTAAAAAATAATGCTATCATAATAGAATTTGGTACGTCACAGTTTTATAGGACTATAAATGACACTGTTCGTTTTATTCGACTGGAAATCACGCTGTAAAATTTTGTGAAGATCGGTCCATAATTTACCCTAGGCCCCATATAAACCCTACTATTGGAAAACGGTTTAGTATGCCTAAAACCATAATTAATAACGCTATCATAACAAAATTTGGCACGTCACAGTTTTATAAGACTAGAAATGACACTGTGCAATTTCGTGAATATCTGTCTATAATTTACCCTAGGCCCCATATAAACCCTACTCCCGGAAAACAGTTTAGTACGCCTAAAACCATAACAAATAATGCTATCAGAATAAAATTAAATGCTTTACAGTTTTATAGACTAGAAATAACACTAATAAATTTTGTGATGATCGGTCCATATTTAACTATAGGCCCCATATAAAGCCCACTCTGGTAAATTAATTAAATACGCCTGAAACCGTAGCAGATATATTTATTGCGGTAAAATTTCTTCAACTTAGTTTCAAAATGTTATGCAATTTTGTGATATTCGGTTCATAATTTGCCTTAGATCCCATAATAAGCAGGCTTCTGAATTTCACTGTAAACGCTAAAACTAATTTCACCGCTGTATTAAAATTTATGTTTTTAATACCAGAAATAACTCTGCAGAATTTTGGGATGATTGGTTCATAACTTACCATGGCTCCAATATAAATTCCCCTCATGAAAATCATTTAAGTTTGGCTTAAACTCTTACGAATCATGATATTTTACTCAAGCTAGTAAAAGATAAATTAATAATAAATAGATATCATATAGATCCCACTCCTGAAATATTCAAACTGTCATTGGAGGGTATCAAAAATTCGGCACAGCCGAATATAGCACTCTAACTTGTTTTCTTTTTTATACCCTCCACCACAATTAGTTGTGAAGAGGGTATACTAAGTTTGTCATTCCGTGTGAAACTTTTTTATTATTCATCTCAGACCCCATAAAGTATATATATTCTGGCTGCTTGAGTAATTCTAAGTCGATTTAGCCATGTCCGTCTGTCTGTCCGTCTGTCCTTCTGTCCGTCTGTCCGTCTGTCCGTCTGTTGAAAACACGCTCACTTTCGAAAAACTCAAAAGAAATAAACAAACTAGGTGTCAAATTGCTTGTAGTTATCCTAAGCAGTTTGGGATTGAATTTCAGGGGGGTTATTATGTAATTCGATTCGAAACGAAAATACTTTCGAAAGAAATTTCCGTATCGAAAATGAAATGGTATTTTCTAATCCGTTCGAAAGCCCCACAGATTTGTATTTGTTAAAAAAAGGGAAAAACAAAGTGCTGCCAAATTTATAGCCGATAAATTTGACAGTACCTGTCAATATTGACAGAAATTTTTTGAAAAAGAAGCGTTAATAAACAAACGTTAAATTTTCCGCAAAATGTAAATATAAGTGAAAACTTCAAAACAAAATAAAATAACAAATAACACTACGTGACAATTTTTTGACCAAATGAATTTTACACCTAATCTTTATGTAAAATTTTCCGCTTAATCCGAATATGAAGTCAGAATTGTCAAAAGTAGAACAGTTTTTGAGATATTCCAAAATAACCGTTATTTGTGTTTTTAAAAAAGATGCTGTGACTGAAATGCAAATATCAAAAGTAGAACAGTTTTTGAGATATTCCAAAATAACCGTTATATGTGTTTTTAAAAAAGATGCTGTGACTGAAATGCAAATATCTTCAAAAAATTTAAACGGATTATGTAATTCTTTCTTTCTAGTAAAAGGTTATAAAATTTCTAAAATAACCATTGATTGCTGACTTCATATTCGCATTCAGCGGAAAATTTTACATAAAGATAAGCTGTCAGATTCATTTGGTCACGACTTTGTTGAAATTTTGTCACGTAGTGTAATTATTTATAAAAATATAACGGTCTAAGAACATAAATTCTGTTCCATTGTGGTTGGAAGATAGCGATTAAGAAAGTGATGCAATTGCAGAAAGAGTTCAACAAAAAATAATACGAGATACATCCGACATTATGTGCCTTGATAATAGTACGTAAGAAAGATTTTTAATTATCAAATTTAATTATAAAAATACTTTTTTTAGTTTCGTGAAAAACTTTCGGCTTAATAAAAATTCATTTATGTATGTAAACAATTGTATATACATATGTAGGGTGATTTAAAGCCACCTGAAAGATCGACAGTCATTGCACCTTTGATGAAATTAGCTTCAACATTAAAATGTTTGGTACAAGGTGGATACCAACATCAGATTGACCAAGATCGTCTTGTAGGACTTTCACACTCATCAATTTCCATATGCTTATCTGAGGTATGCAAAATAATAGAACAAAATATTTGTCCGAAGCATATTATCTTTAAAATGACTGAAGAAAAAAAGATGGAGGCGAAAAGATGGTTTTTTTTTAATAAATGTGGAATACCTGGAGTAATTGGCCAAGTAACGATGAGCATTTATACTTCAACCGAAAACAGACATTTAACTCTTCTCATACCTAGTAACATAGCACATTTGTAAAAATAGTTAATACAAAATCGATTAAATGAAAACTCACTTTTTTCCACTTTTTCAATTCACGATACGATGGACCAACCGCATCTTAATCCTTTGATAGTCTTTGCCACAAATCCTTCGACTTGCTTTTAGCATTTGCAACATTGAGGAGCCCCTTTGCTCAATATGCATGTGCAATTATAAAATCAACCATCACCATATTCTGTCTTGGTTTTGTAAAAATTGCTTTGTTTAAGCTTTCCCTAAACACAACCCAAATTTAAAAAAATTACTATGTATAAAAATTTTCAGACTAAAAACAAGGAGTTGTGACAACAAACACAGTATAAATTGTGATTTCAAGTCACTCATAGTTCTGAATATAGAGGAAATCGTATGTTTTAAATTATATTTTACACTTTTTGTAAAAAGTTTTATTTAATTACTTACATTTTTAAATTTTTTATTGTTTTCGCAAGCACAGCACCTTTCGAATAATTTACGAAAAATTTAAATGAACTGACATTTGCTTTCGTATTATATAGTTGCAATTGTAAAAGGGTAATTTATAATTTACGAAAAGGGGTAAAAAAAATCCCACAAAAAGAAAATATTTCCGAACGTTCGAAAATAAATTTTCGAAAAACGTACTACATAATACAATTTGTACGAATTCGTAAATCTTTTCTTTCGAATCGTATTACATAATAACCCCCCAGCAAAATCGGTTCAGTAGGACCAGAGCTATGAATCAAAATGTGGAACCACCACCTTCAAAAACTTGATAATTTTGTTACAAAAACTAACATAAATGATGCAAAAATGCACGGAATGACATAAGATTTTGCACAAGTCCGTTTTATTCGATTAGAAATTACACTGTAAAATTTCGCGAAGGTCGGTCCATAATTTACCCTAGGCCCCATATAAACACTACTCCCGGAAAACAGTTTAGTACGCCTAAAACCGTAAAAAATAATGCAATCATAACAAATTTTGGCTCGTCACAATTTTATAGGACTATAAATGATACTGTGAAATTTCGTGAAGATCGGTACATAATTTACCCTAGGCCCCATATATGCCCTACTCCCGGAAAACAGTTTAGTCTCCTAAAACCATAATTAATAACAAATCGTCACAGTTTAAGATAATAATAATAAAAAGACATCATACAGATATTACTCCTTAAACATTCGAACTGTCGGTGGAGGGTATCAAAGATTCGGCACAGCCGAATATAGCACTCTAACTTGTTATTTGTATTAAACATTATAAAAATGGAAAACATTAATATATTACAAGAACTAAAAAATGCTAGGAATTTTTAAATTATGCTAGAAAAAATGCTACATTTTTTCATGCCAACTGACTTTAAAAAATGATAGATCTAGCATGAAAAACGCTAAATTGGCAACACTGGGTATCATATAGTCGTGGTTGACCAACTATACTTTCTTACATGGTATCCTATGAGATGAACAATAACGACATCGAATTTATCGATGATTTAATTTTTTAAATACACTATTCCACGGATAATTACGTCGCCAAAAATGCCTATATTTTTGGCTAATTATGCGTTTAAACGAATACGCTTAACTACCTTGTTGAGGTTATTATAAGAATGAGGTAGTTCATTGAGGTAACTTAGCGAATACGTTTAAATACCTCAATGATGTATTTAAACGTATTTATTTACAAGATACCTCAACTTTGACGTATGAAAAAAAGTTAATGCATAGAAATTTTAACATGTATCAGCTTAATCTAAAGAGGTAGCAATAAAAAACAAGTTAGGGTTTGAGTACATTAGTGTGTCCCAAGCTCAAGCATAATTTAAAACTTATAGAGTAAAGTATTTTTGAGAGGTCGCTCAAGTCGAATTTTTGCCAAAAATCGTGTCTGCCGTATTATTGTATTATGTATTACTCTTACCTAGGCTTGCCATTTCTATTTTGAGAAAAAGAGGACGCCAGCATAAAAAATGTAGGACATTTGTTCGAAAAAAGAGGACACTTTTTAAACAACTTAATATTAATAAAATTAACGACGGCACACAAAAACTTAATTTGGGTAATTCCATGTCAAGTCAACCAAGAGTGGGACTCGACCCCTTTCGATTTGAATGCAATTTGGCGAGAGGGTTTATTTGATCCCATAAAGAACACATATCAACGAAAAACAATTTTTTAATTTTTTTTTCAAAAGTTATGTCATTCAAATTGTCATAATATCGCCGAATAAGCCGAATGTGTTGAGTTTATTCTTTTAATATCTCGAAAACTACTTTACATACGAAGATGATTTTTGTCAATTTAAAGAGAATACTTGAGGCTACAATAAATATATTGAAAAAAATGTATATGCAAAATATCAAATTTTAAAAATGGACTAAGTCAAAACCCTTTTTTTTGCTGATTTTTTTTTTTATATAATACTTCAAACTGTTTTTTAAAAATCCTAAAACTTTGAGGGATGTGCCTTTTTTAAGATATGATTTTTTTTTCTTTCCAAAAAGAATCTTTAAATAAAATTTTAATATAAGCATTTGAGCAATAAGTATTTATTTGAACATTGATAAGGTTGCTTTTGCTTATTTCTTCCATTTTTTTTTTGGGGAGCTCCATTTTGGGCACATTCAAAGAAAAGTACTCCTTTTGTCACGTTACGTCCCCAAAAATTAAATCATACCTATCTTAAAAAACCCGAGCACCTTAATCTTTTTTTTTTCATGAATTTTGTGAACTGTGATTTAAATCCAGGAACAAATTTACAATGAAGGTGTAAAAAGCCGGACAACCCCGGACACTTGATGAAAAAGAAGTAGGACTGCCCCGGATACCCAAAAAAAGAGGACGGTGTCCGGGGAAAAGAGGACGGATGGCAACCCTACTCTTACCCAACAAACAAATTAAACTCAAACGTTTTGCTTTTGCTTTGTTTGCAAATCATTAATTACAGTTCTTATGATGTAGTTTTATGCCCTGCAATAAAATCTTCAAATCAGTTTCAGAAGTAGTGACGTTGGTGAAAGTTGAAGTTGAAGATAGCAACCAAGAGAACATTAAAAATAATTGCTTCATTTGATTCTTATTTTTTGGGTAATAGATCTAAGCCGTATCCAACAGTAAAAGCTTCAGGAGCTGGATGAAGAAAGTTATATATTTTTTAAACTTAAGCACTTTTCGAAATCGCTGCAATCTTGCAAGGACAATTCAAAATTCGATGCCTTGCTAGAATTTAGTTAATTTATTTTTAGAATAAATATCAAAAACTGGTACCTCTGTCAATGACCTTGATACGATCCTCTCAATTATCTTAGTCTAATAAAGCAGTTGGATAACTACAAAATTAATAATGAAGCAGTTGAACACGTCACGTTAAAAACTTTTTACGTCATCAGTGGTACTTTTTCCCAAAATACCAGAAATTTGAAGTGAATGTCAAAAAATCTACATACGCCAATTAGCGAGAACGAAGTAGTAAATTTTAACAGAAGAAAACCTTAAAAATAAAGAAATTCAAGGATTAATTTCCAAAACCAGTCATATTTGTTTTTGAAGCTTACGATATTTCAAATGATCTTTTAAAAACAGATCCAGAAAATTAAGAAGCCAACAAGTCATTTCAAGATGCAACAAACAAAGTCTAACGCTTACAAGTAGTAAATGATGTTGCAGAACGAGGTGTGTTTTTCCCTAACACTTACTTCAATGTCACAACTTCTGAAACAGGTTTTCAGGACCCCAATAAATGATTTATAAACAAAGCAAAATAAAACGTTTGATTTTAATTTGTTTGTTGGGTATGAACAATAATATCATAAATTGGATACAAATCTGAAAACCGGTATAACTCAGGAACGGTAAAAGCGAATTCAAAAATATTTGTTTCGTAGTTATTTAAAATAAATTGATCTTTCAAAATGCATTGTTGGTTGGTTTCATTTTCATAACAATTTATAAGTTATAAAGCGTTATTTACAAAATTTATGGAAAAAATTTAATGTAGGGTGTATAAATGAGCAAATGTATTGCAAAAACTTATAGTCTTTGTACACCAAAATAAAGCTTGGACATTTTTCTTTTAAATTATTTCCTTAAAAGTGAAGAAAATCGTGGTTTTTGACAAAGTTATGAAGAAAACTTAAAAAAAAAACGCCGGCAGACACGATTTTTGGCAAAAATTCGACTTAAGCGACCTCTAGACCTCTTCCGAAAATTCTGAAAAAAATCTCAAAAATTCTTTACCCTATAAGCTCTTAAATTATGCTTGAGCACCCATGGAAATCCGACAAAATTTTTTTTGGGACACACTAATCTACATGATATCTATTTTTTATTAATTTATTTTTATAAAAACAAACATCAGTATTAAAATTGGTTTCGGTTTAGTCCTATAATAAATTATTAACCGACAATCTTGAGTAAAATATCATGATTCTTAACAGTTTGATCCTTACTTTAATGATTTTCAGGATGGGGATTAATATTAGAGCCATGGTAAGTTATGAACCAATTATCCCAAAATTCCGCAGAGTGATTTCTGTATTAAAAAACATACATTTCAATACAGTGGTGAAATTAGTTTTAGCGTTTAGAGTGAATTTCAGAAGGCTGCTGAATATGGGATCTAAGGCAAATTATGGACCGTATATCACAAAATTACATGACATTATTTCAGGCCATATGAAGCTAAGTTGGAAGTTGGAATATCTGGTACGGTTTTAGGCATATTTATTTAATTTACCAGAGTGGGCTTTATATGGGGCCTATAGTTAATTATGGACCGATCATCCCGAAATTTCATAGTGTGATTTCTAGTACTATAAAACTGTGACGTACAGAATTTTGTTATGTTAGTATTAGTTTTTACGGTTTTAGGCGTTTTAAACTGTTTTCCGGGAGCAGGGTTGTCAGGTTGATTTTGACCTTTTTCGCCAAATTCAATGTCAAAAATCGCCAAAGCTTTTGTTTTTTTGTTTGTTCAGTTCAGACAATAAAATACATATTTTTAGAATTTTTAAAAATATTTTTTATAAATTCTAAAAAATTAATAATATAGGTATGTTTTGTTTAATATTTATTAAGAACACTGTCAAAATAGTTAGTGATCACAAAATAGGTATGTACAATGTTTACTATAAAATAGTTTATAGTAGTCTACTAAAAGCAACAAAAAAAAAATTTTTGCAGTTAGTATTAAACAAATATTGGATTTACAATTGTATATAAATATCAGTTATCAAAAACGCTTCACTGGCAAGACTCCCTATTTGTCTTCTTTTTTGGAATACATTGTGAGAGAATTACATTTATTCAATGAAGGTACAAAAGAAGTGCAACATGTACTATTCACATTCATATAATTTAAACATCGTAATAACGCGTCTAGAAGTTCGTAATGCATTTTACTTCGAAGGCGAGTTTTTGTGGAGTTCATAATTTCAACACAGGCAATACTTGTTGTAAATACCAGCATATAATGTACAGCCAAAGCAAGTTTCTTTAAATGGTACGTAAAGAAAATCGCCAACTATTTTTTTAAATCGCCAAAAAGTCGCCAAATCAAAAATTAGGTCGGCAAACAAGTTCGAAAATCGCCACGTTTGGCGAGAAATCGCAACATCTGACAACCCTGTCCGGGAGTAGGGCTAGGGTAAATTATGGACGGATCTTTACGAAATTTTACAGCGTGATGAAAACGAATTTTTGCAAAATACTATATCATTACGCGCATTGTTCCACCATTTATGTTACTTTTTGTAACAATTTTTTTAAGGTGGTGGTTCCACATTTTGATTCATAGCTCTGATCCTAATGAACCGATTTTTGCTAGATTTCAATCCCAGGATAACTACAAGCAATTTGACACCAAGTTTGTGCATTTCTTTTGAGTTTTTCGAAAGGGAGCGTGTTTTCAACAGACGGACATGGCTAAATCGGCTTAGAATAACTCAAGAAGCCAGATTATATATACTTTTTGCAGTCTGAGGTGAATAATAAAAAAGTTTCACACGGAATGACAAACTTAGTATACCCTCTTCGCAAATAATTGTGGTGGAGGGTATAACAATGGGATTTTGTTGTCTTAAATTTTATCTGTAATGCTTTTGGAGATGTCCTGTTCTATCCTACACAGAAAAAATTATTTTTTCCAATTCAAACAAAAAATTTGTAGAATCAAAACATTTTTTGTCTGAAATCGGTCCTACAAACAAATTCGCATATTCAAACAATTTATTTGCATTTCGTTTATTGAAAAAAACACTGATTTTTTCAAACAAATAATTTAACTGAATCAAACAAATAGTTTACTGAAAATCATATAAATTTCAAACAAATAATTTTGCTGAACCAAACAAAAAAGTTTTTGCACAAGCAATGACGCGCACACAAGCAAGCACTGTAGAAGTAGATGAAGGCAGAGCAGAACGGCGCCGGCTGGCTTTGAGACACATTTTTTTGTTGGAATAATTTTTGCACCAAGTCTTGTTTGTTCACACAATGTTTTTCTTCTTCACTCACTGTTCTGTATCCTTTCCTTGGCAGCAGACCGACTCGACATGTTTTTCGTCATCATTTTATTTCTTTTATTTGATGTAGGTATTTAACTAAACATTTTTGAAAAATTGAATACGGGATTTTGTTTTTCATTCTTTTTTACCAACTTTGAAACTAACAAAAAATTTATTTTGTTTCTTCTAATGTTGTTGTTGTTTAAAAAGAGTGAAACGTTTATTACCTATTATTGTTTTTGTTGTTTTTTACTACAAACCTCGCCACAATATTTTATCATCTTTCTTATAGTTGTACCTTTTCAAAGCGTCCAAAAATAGACTATGTGTTTTTTTTTGTTGTTCTTATATGTCACATAAAGAAGTGTTGCTTACGGTCAAATAAAAAAATGCAAAAAAACGACAACAATAAAGAGCGTTAAATATTTCATACAAAATTATGAAAACTAGAAGCCAATAACGCGTTTATTATATTTTTGAATAGTTGTCAACATTTCTGTTGGCTAAAATAAAAATCAAACAAAAATATTAATTGAATCAGTAAAAAAATTTGTAGAAATTAAAAAAAATTTCAAACAAGCGTTTGTTTGAAAATAATTCAGCAATAATTTTTTCTGTGTACTAACAAAAGCGTACTCATACATACAAACTTATGATCAGGGAAACCGTAAATATGCAATTGCATGATTTTTCTTGTGCGACCAATGAAGGCAGAAACAATAAATTTATCCGTTTTAGAGCATTTCGATTTGTTTGTGAATAATTTGCATATTTTAGCTATTGCTGCATTTTTATTGCACACATATTTCATGTTTTTGAACCATATTTTTATACATGTTCAGCAAGTTAAAGAAACAGCAATTATTTAAATTTGTGCTGACGCATCGTTTAGTAAAATCTGGACGCATCGTTTAGTAAACCGATCGAATCAAAAAGTCTTTTTAAAGTGATCTTTTCGTATCCGTCCGGCTGTTTGTCTGTCAATGTAAACCTTGTGCGGAAAGTAAAAGTAGCAGCTTTTGGATAATTTGATAAAACTTATTAAATACGTTTTAATTGTCATAAGAATGAAACCTCTGTAAATTGGGAGAATCGGCCTGTAATATCACATAGTCCCCATGGGGATGCATGCATGCAAACTTCTTTCTTTATGTTCATAAACCATTTAACCATGTCATCTTAAGGATACTATTTGGACCAAAATATCTCTCTGCAAATAAAATATGGTTGACTCGGTTCACATTTAAACATACAGCTTCCATTCAAATATCAATCCCTAAAATATTCAAGCTATTTTACCCTTTTAAATGTTAATATGTATAATTTAACCCTTACACACCCAAGACCGCCTACAGACGGTCATAAAAAAAAACATGTATTGAACAAAACCTATTTACTTCGTTACGATGCAAAAAATTTAAATGAGTATAAAATTCTCAGTATGACGGTACCAATTGAATTGAATGATTGAGATTGTGTGGAAGAAGAAATCATTCTACTTAGAATTTTGATGCAAAAAGACAAATAAATTGCAAACTACATATTTAAATTTCAGGTATTTTAGGGTTAAAGCTTAGCGACCTTTACTTTAATCCCTTTAAGACAAAATATTACATTTATTTGGTGTATCTAGATAATATTCAGCACAAATAACTCTTATATGAATCCTAACCTAATAACATTACTTTATTCTGCTGAGCCCAGAAAAAAGGTTTTTTTTAATGTAAATATCAAATGGTGGAATCCTATTTTGCTTTTGGACATCTTTTTTTTACAATTTTTAGTGCATATTTTATTATACCCTTCACCGAAGGTAAAAGGGTATATATAAGTTTGTCATTCCGTTTGTAATTTCTACAATATTGATACTACACCCTATAAAGTATATATATTCTGGGTCCTTATGAAAAGCGAAGTTGATTTAACGATATCCGTCTTTTCCCCTCCCCCCCCCCCCCCCCCCCTCTGCATTTGTTTACATATACTAGCATAATGCCCAATATGATTTTCGTTACCACCCTTCTTTATTATTTCATCTATTTAACGAAATAATTTTAACAAATAGAAACGGGGAATTTTTGATTATTTTTGCCACTTAAAAACTCGCCAAAAAAAGATAAATCTACGGTATGACAACAATGCCTTTACTAAAAGAAACAAACAAACACACATATATGGTACAGACCATTTTGGTGAATATAGGCCACTATTACGGTTCACAACTCAAATAAGTTGATTCGGTTTACAACTTTGCTGAGTTGAGTTGACACAACTGAGTTGAGTTGTGAACGGTAAAAGGAGCCATATTTAATTTTAATGATGTTCAAACAACGTTCGTTCATGGTTCAGGCGTCTAGGGGGTTGAGTTTAGAAACTGTGAGTCCTCTGGTTCGAATCTTGGTTTTTCAAAGAGAAATTTTTTTTTTACTTTTATGTTCTAAAAACGATTTTAAAAAAATATTTACCAGTTTTCGATTTTAAAATTTAATTTATAATGAAGCTTTTAGTATTGTAAATACATATGTATGTATATGTAAAATTATTTTGTTTTTCTCTAGTTGCTTTGGTATCTGCTCGCACAATGGTGAAGGGTATATAAGATTCGGCACAGCCGAATATAGCACTCTTACTTGTTTTTTTATTAACATGTAAACTTGGTTGCATAACTTGCTGTGTGCTTGTCAAATAGTACTGAGGCAATTAAACGAATGAAATTTAGGTGTAATTTTGTTTTGGGAGTTTAATTTTTAAGGCAATAACCCGAATCGGGTAATTAAGCGTAACGTCGGCTTAATTTGCAAACCTGCTAAATCCACTTTTTAAGTTTATTGAGATTTTGATGCCGTATGGTAGAGAAAGATATGCCTCGTCGACCAGCATGTAGTTTTTCTACAATTTGAGTCTTGAAGTGTATCAAATCAACTATATTTTTGGTTTTCCTCCCAAGCAGCAAATACGAATAATAAAATGTTTTTTGTCTTTCCTGTAAAATTTGTTGAAAGGGAACTCCCTTTTTAAGCCGACGGTATGACAACTAAACGTGCATTTTTGTTTGAAAAATGGATGAAAAAACGGGGAGTTAAAACTCAAGGTAAATAAGCGTGAAAGGCATTTAAGCGCGGGGTAATAAACCGGCTTATACTGATCTAACAAAATATTAATTAACGTTTGTTCCTATTTAACAAATTGATCTTAACTTACAATTTCATCATAAACAACTTTAAATATATTATTTCTGTTTTGTTATGGAATTTTAATGTGTTTTTATTAAACAAAGCTTTTAGCCATTTTTTCCGTAAATTAAGCCATTTTTGGTCATTAAGTTTTGGCAACACGAGTGAATTTGCCAGCATGACAAGCATTTGACAAGTGCATTTGGAGCTGTATTGATTTAAATTTGTATTGTTATTGTGATGATTATATTTTAAGTTAAAATCAATAAATAAAATATAATACATAAACACATGTATGTATGAATAATAAAATACATACACATGTATATGTAGTGGCCGTTATTTTTTTTTTATTTCTTATAGTTCAGTTCAGTTTTATGTAAAAAAAAAATATAAAAAAAATTCATAGCTCAAAGTTTGCTTTCAAGCCCATTTACTCAAATATATGACTATCTTTTAAAACAAACATTTTACAAGAATATGATATTTGGCAATATTTTAGCCCTTTAAGTCAACAACATTAGCTTCAAAGAAAGTTTTTTGCTTTAAAAAAAAATGAAGAAAATAACAAACAAAATACCAAACATTTTAAATACGTTTTATATACATATATAAAAGGGGGATTCAAGTCAAGTGAAAATCAACAAAAGTTTAAGAAAATCAACAAAATCGGTCAAAAAGTTTCTGAGTTAGAGGGGTCAAAGTTTGACACTTCCGATTAAGATGATTTTGAATTTGCACCCAGGTAAGTACTATTCGATAATAGTTTAGACACAAATTTTCAACAAGATCGGTGAAAAAGTGTTCTTTCTCATCCATGTAACTTATTACCTATTGGTGTTAGCAAAATTTGTCCCAAGTAGCTTAGATAGCTATTTGATCAATCTTTTTAAAAACAATTTATTTGTTTTTTTTTTTAATTTTTTATATATTTTTCTTTTTAAAATTTTTTTTTTTTGGTTCGGTTCATTTTATGGTAATACCGATATTTCTGGTTTTTACGGAAATTGAGATAATGATGTCAAAGTGCTACATTTTGCATTAGGTTTTTATAAGTATTAAGCTTTTTAGAATATAATGTAGTATTATTAATTTTTTTCTGCTAAAAACAACTTAAGTTAACTGTTTAATAAAATATTTTGCTATTATAACGATTTATGTCGACATAAATCGCCAAAAATTGTAAAATTGCTGAATATGTTTCCAAATAAAAAGCATATGTGATGTTATGTTGTTATTCGTGCAAAAAATATGAAAGTATTTTTTGAAAATTTTTCTATTAATAACAACTTATATGTACATGTGCGTTTATTGTTGACTTCTTTAGTTGCAACAACAGCAGATGAGCGGTTGTTTTTAATTTTAAGTCCATACGTTGTGCTATAAATATCAAAAACTCTGAATATGTCGCCAACTTGTGTGCTAAAAATAACAACGTAAGTCGTCATGTGTGATTAAAATGATAACATTTATTTTCACAAAAAAGAACTTATGTGGAGATATGATGTTATATTGCACACACTTAATGAGTCAATCAAACATATGCATTTTTAATCCTTTTACAGATTGTGATCCTGTGAGGATTTTCTCATGAAAACTATGTATAATACGTAGAAAGTCACTGTTAAGAGGATAGTAAAGAAAAAAGTTTAAAAAAGCATCTACAGAAGCCGCAATTGAAAAAAATAATTGTTTTTGCTCTCCTGAAAAGTTTGGTTTTATAACTTACGCGATTATTCGTGAAAACCACAGATTTACCGTTATAAAAATTGTTATAGCAGTATTCCGCTTTTCTATATGAACGTTAACGTGTGACATCGTGGGATTGGCTGTAATTTTTTATAAGACCATACTTCTTATTATGAAAACTATTTAAATTTAAATACATACATACATACATAAATACATAATTGCGATATTTATACAAAATTAGATTGTATTATCATATTGAATACCATATTCTTCAGTACAATTAATTTTTTAATTAAAAAAGCACCAACAACCGAATTTGTAAATATAAAAAATAATTTTGTGAATTAAAATTGTTAAAACTCAACAAATATTTTTAACAATGAGATTGTTATATTGAGTTAAATAATTGTTAACAATTAAACATCAATTTTTATTTCGAGTTTGTCATATTAACAAAATATTTTATTGCTAATTATTTTAATAATAAATTGCAATTAAGGGTTTTTTTTTATTAATTTTTTAGAAAGATATATTTAAAGTCACATTACAAATAACAATATAACCTATTTCCACAACTCCCTGGATGCACTAGGAAGTTCCGAATTCATACAAGGTGGTTTTATTTTAAAAACGGATACAAAAAAAATTCAACGTTGTGTTAAAATAATACAACACTGTAGTAAACAATTCAAGCAAACATTTCATTTATTTTAAATTTGAAATTCTGTGTTTTGAAATGTAATAATTTAAAACAGTTTTAAATTTCAGTGAAAATTATTTAAGTGAAAAAGTGAAAGAACTACCAGAACGGTATACCATATTGACACATGGTTAGTTATCAGCTGTTGCTAACGTAGCAAGCTTAGGTCACTTGATGTGAATTCGCGTTGGATATACAAATCCATTTTCTACAAAAAAAAAAAAAAAAAAAAAAAAAAAAAAAAAAAAAAAAATACAAATTGTTAATATGACAGTTTACAAACATATTAATTAAAAAAATTGTTTAAAATATAAAAAAATTTGCTTCAATTATTTAATAAGCTTTGTTATTTTCTCTGTGTAGGTGTATGTATATTGTGTTTTTAGTAATTTTTTCATAAATTTTTTTCTAAAAATACAATTTAAATCAATAGAATTTCTAAAAATAAGAACGTCCATCTTAAAAAAAGAAGTTTCATTATAAGTATGTAATTCAATTCTAAATTTAGAGATATATAAATTTTGGGCAGAAGATTTTAGTTTGGGAGCTATGAAGCTCACACATCATATGAAATCTTAAGTGTTCTCAATTTAATACATATTATATTTTTTGATACCGTTGTTATGCGCCCCATACACGATTCAATTCAGTTGTCAACTGAGTCTTTCAACTGAATTGATGCTTGGCCACACACTTCATCAACTGAATTGAAAGATTTTAAATTACTAATTTTAAAATTTAATGAAATAAAATACAATTTTTAAAATACTTAACTTTTTTTACAATGAAAACTACAAAATTAATTTTGACAGCTAATCAAGAGACTCAAGCACACACAGTACAATCGAATTGAAACACTTAGTAGTCAACTTGAAAAAATCAAAATTAAAAAAAACTCGACAACCGTCAAACTAATCAACTGACAAAGCCGTACACGCTTTAATTTGGACAACAACCAACTTAGTTGACAATTGAATTGAATCGTGTATGGTCTGCTTTATATCGAAGGCATTTTGAGTAAATTGCATTTAAAAAAAAGCTCATTGAAAATATATGGATATTCCTAAATAAATATATTTCGAATGCAATATTAATTACAATAGTGTTGGTACACCTTTTGAAAGATATTCTTAAGCATTTGTTTATGTATATAAACATTGTTTAAAAATTATGATAAAGCCCTTATGACACTACATTTTTAATTCATTGAATTGATAGAAAGAAATACACCCCGATTCTGCGTTTCGATTCGGATCGAAATTTTCTCCGTTTTTGGCAACTTTGGTGTTTTGTGCCAATGTTCTGTAACTCCCGCGTTAAGAAACTTTTCGATTGAAATGTGAGAAATGAAACAAAAATACCATAATTTGAAACAAACATGTTTTTCTCAATTAACTGATACTGAAACATTTTTGGCGAGTAATTTCCTTACGTTACAGCTATTACACACCAAAAATGATACAGTAACAGTTTAGTGAGAAAAACATGTCTGTTTCAATTTATGGTATTTTTGTTAAAGTTCTCACATTTCAATCGAAAAGTTTCTCAACGCGGGAGTTACAGAACATTGGCACAAAACACCAAAGTTGCCAAAAACGGAGAAAATTTCGATCCGAATCGAAACGCAGAATAGGGGTCATAGTAAATGTTGAAAAGAGCAAACTATAAAAAATGTTAACAAAAATGTATTTTTCAGTTTTTCTTTGTTATGATTTTGTTTATTTTATTAAATGTTGTCAACTTTTTGTTTATGAGAAACATAAAAACAAAACAAACAAAAAGCGGAAAATCGCGGAATTTGCCCCTTAACCGCTGATTCAGCAACACTTTTAATATTTCAAGCTTGAAATGTCAATTTTAAGTTGAACAATTTTACTTTTTATACCCTCCACCACAAAAAGTTGTGAAGAGGGCATACTAAGTTTATCATTCCGTGTGAAACTTTTTTATGATTCATCTCAGACCCCATAAAGTATGTATATATATTCTGGCTCCTTGAGTAATTCTAAGTCAATTTAGCCATGTCCGTCTGTTGAAATAAAAAGAAATAAAAAAACTGGGTGTCAAATTGCTTGTAGTTATCCTAAGCAGTTTAGGATTGAAATCCAGCCAAATCGGTTCAGTAGGATCAGAGCTATGAATCAAAATGTGGAACCACCACTTTAAAAAATTGATCATTTTGTTACGAAAACTAACATAAATGATTGAAAAATGCTCGAAATGATATGAAATATAAGTTTTATTCGACTGGAAATCACACTGTAAAATTTCGTGAAGATCTGTCTATAATTTACCCTAGGCCCCATATAAACCCTACTCCCGAAAAACAGTTTAGTATACCTAAAACCGTAATTATTAATGCTATCATAATAGTATTTGTCGGTCAATAACTTAATATAGGGTAAGCCGCAACCAATTTTAACGCTGATGTCTGTTTTTATAAAGATATATAAATAGACATAGAATAATAAATAGACATCATATAGATATCACTCCTGAAATATTCAAATTGTCGGTGTGATTTAATGCGCTTATTCAAAAAACTCAATTTGTATTATTTGTTTGCTGTTAGACCTATTATGAAAAAATAATGGTTATATTAACCGTGTTTTCTTTTTATCTAATAACTATATAGATATATGCGCTCAAACGATATTTACGTGCATGCTGAGATTCAAGGTGCCTCGAGTGTGGTTGTTCGAAATCCAATTGGTGGTGATATTCCTCCGAAAACGCTTTTGGAAGCAGGTACGATGGCAATTTCATACAGTGTGGCGTGGGATGCAAAGGTCGTTACAAATGCTTACTGGGTACGAAGTGAGCAAGTCAGCAAAACTGCACCCACAGGAGAATATTTGGGTACAGGTAGTTTTATGATTCGTGGAAAAAAAAACTTTTTGCCATCGTGTCATTTGATTATGGGTCTGAGTTTGTTGTTTAAATTGGAAGATAGCTTTGTGGAAAAGCATCGCGGAGAGCGAAAAGTACGAAGCTTTGAGGAAGAACAAGACCACGAAGCCGAAAATCAGTTAAAAATAATGTCTTTGGAAAACGAAATTCTTGATGATATCGCGGATGTGGAAATAGAACTAGAAGAGGACAACGATGATAAGGAACATGAAGAAAATAAATACAATGAAAAAAAGAAAGAAGTTCCAAACTTGTCACTTGCTACTGAATTTCCAGATACACAGGTTAAAGTTGAACATGACACTGGGAGAATATCGGTTAAAAACAAACTGTTGTTATCCAATGGGGGCTTAGCCCATGCAGTACTTAGTGAGAATGATAATAAACCGTCATTGAATGTTGACCAAGAAGAGGCAACTATTATTCCAGCAGCACCTTCTCGCAAAAAGCAACAACAAAATGCTAAGAAACGAAAAGAAGAGAAAGATCGTAAATCGCAAAAAGAACAGAATCAGTCACATCAAAAGCAACTATCAATGGGTGATGAGCAAAACAAAAAAAATTCTCATTTAGTTAAACGTGGTCAAAAGGGAAAACTTAAAAAAATTAAAGCTAAATACGGGGATCAGGACGAAGAAGAGCGACAATTGCGTATGCAGATTTTGAAATCTGCTGGCAAAATCAGTGAAATAACAGCTGATGTAAAGGTTAATGAGGACAACTCTGGACTTAATAACAAACAGAAACATCACAATGAACAGAAACAAATACATCAAGGAGATCTGGATGATGTTGATGAAACTCCTACTAGTGCTGATGTTGAAATGATTGATTCACTAACTGGTCAACCAATCGATCAAGACGAGCTATTATTTGTTATACCAGTAGTTGCGCCTTACCAGGCACTTCAAAATTACAAGTAAGTAATTATATAAAAAGATCTAAATATGTACTAAGTGTCCTTAGCAAAAAAATGGTTAGATCTTGTTGAAAACAAACACAAATACCCTGAAGGTCATAAATAAAAAGGTTATAAACAAACAATATGCCAGATTAACAAACTACTTTAAATATTAATTAAGCCTCTGCAAAATTTTTATGTAGGCCAAGAAGGTTAAGGTAAATCCTTTAAGACTAGGGATATGAGAAATTATAAGTACAGCCGAAAATATTGGGAAAAAGAAATAAATAAAATTACTTTTAGCATTAAAATATTTATATTCTAATGTTAAACCTAAATAAATAAAATAAGGGAATTAGTGCGGAAAAAAAGAGTGAATGATGATCCAAATGAGTTTTTTATTATACCCACACCACAATAGTGGAGAGGGTATTATGCATTTCTGCTAATATTTGTAACACCTTAAATCGGCTCAGAATCCCTTTCTGAGTCGAATTAAGGATATCCGTCCGGCTGGCTGTCCATGTAAACTTTATGCGCAAAGTACAGGCCGCAATTTCGGAGATAATTTGATGAAATTTGAAAAATAGGCTCTAATTAGCACAAGGACCAAGCCTTTAATTTCACATAGCCCCCTACCAGCTTCTTTCCGGAATTGGGTCTTTGTGTCCATAAACCATCGGCTCCAGAAAAGCCCCCCAATGAAATAACGCCCAAACGAGAAATGAAATATTCTCCAAATTTTTTTCATACATTTTTGGGTGTTATTTCATATGAAATAACTCCCAATTTTTTAGGGCCGTTTTTCATTTTTTTTTTGGAATTATTTCATTCCTCATTTGGGGTTTTCAAATTATGAAATAATCTCCAATGAAATAACACCCAACAAATTTTTAAAATTCGGGGCTTGTTTCATAGCGTGCAAAATTTGGGTGTTATTTCATTTTTTATTCGGGGGTTATTTCATTTTTTGCGACTTTGCTATTGGTCCATATTGACTTCATGAAATCCTTGGTGAAACTGACTCTTTTATGAATTTTGGGCATAATTTCATTTTTGTTGCTGATGGGGCTTATTTCATTGGGGGTTATTTCATTTTCATCATTGGGTGTTATTTCATATGAAATAACTCCCAAATAATGGGGGCTGTTTCGTTTTCGCTTTGGGGTTTATTTCATTAATTTTTCGATGTTATTTCATCCACTATTTTTGGGTGTTATTTCCTATTTTTTTGGGTTTATTTCATTGGAAGTTATTTCCTGGGCTTTATTTCGTTGGGGGGCTTTTCGTGGAGCCAAACCATCTTATTATGCAATTTGCTGCAATCAAAATCATCTTACTAAATTTTATTGGAATCAATCCATATTTGACCATGATGAAGTATGGCCACAAAATTTTACATGAGACACAACAACACGAAATTTTGGGGAAAATTTTTTTTTTTTTTTTGTTGTTTTTCATTTTTTCGTTGGGCTGTTTTTGCATTTTAAATGGAAAGAAAAATGACCCCAAATAAAATCACTATTTTTACTTTGGAGGTATATTTCATTCACTAATATAAAATGCAAATTTTAAAAAATGAAAAATTATCCCAAAAAATTTTACAGAAATATTTTAAAATTTTACGTAAAAATTTCTAGCGATAGTATCAAAAACCCGAATTCTTATACAAAAGTGAAGAAAATCCTTGCCGGCTATGGCGAGAAAATCCTCGCGTCCGACCGAAGGCCCAACCATGCTATCTATCGTGCGGTTTTTAAAACCAAAACTGTAAAGTTATTAAGATTTTGAAATCTTGACTTAAAATTTGGGATTTTAAGTTTCGGGAATATGAACCCAACCCAAAGTTTTTAATGTAACTTTCTTTGTGGTTTATGATTACAATTCAATACAAATTTTCAGGTGATTTTTCATAAGGAATAATTACCCCAAATTAAGGGTCATATTTCATTTTATTTTTAGGGCTATTTTTATGTTGCATTATGAAAAACAGCTGCTAAGGTGTAATGCCAGATTTTCTATTTACAAACAAATACCCATATTGTAGAAGTGTATTTAAAATATTTAGTCCGCCTTGTTGAGTGTGCCCGCCATATTGGACTTAAAGTTGCCACTTTATTTTTCGAGTTGTTCTTATCAAGCCCTTCTATTTGATACCCATATTGTAAAAGTGCATTAAAAATAACTAGTCCATAATGTTGTGTGTGCCCGCCATATTGGATTTAGACCCGTTTTTACAACTTATCGATAGGTAGGATTTTATCGGCCGTATAAAAATTGTTCCATTATTACAACTATACTTTAACCTACCAGATAGGATGAACGTTAATTTACTTAAAGCTCCCTTTAGGTTAAAGTAAAGTTTTAATAATGGAACACTTTTTATAAGGTTGGTTGAAGTCTACTTTTAGCTTTCGGTAAGTTGTGAAAACGGGCTTTAGAGTGACCACTTTATTTTTCGAGTTATTCTTAGCAAGCCCTTTAATTTAATACACATATTGTAGAAGTGCATTAAAAACAACTAGTCCGCCATGTTGTGCGTGGCCGCCATATTGGATTTAGAATGACGTCACACAGTTTACCATGCATTTACATCAAAACTGAACGTGTATACAAAATTTCAGCTCAATCGGTTGAAGATAACTGCTTCACAATAAAGTTGCAAGATTTTACCCGAACAAACATACATACATACATTGTTAAGCTTCGTACAGACGATGGTCAGATCTTACAATATTGTAAGCAGGCGTTGCCAACAGCAATATTTTTCTGACAATGGTGCGATTGTCAGATGCATTAATTTTGCACTGCTGCAAATACAAATGAGCTTACAATGTTCACACAGTTGTAAGACATTTTAGCCAATTTTAATGCAATTTAAGCAACGCTGCTTACCAATATTGTAAGATCTGACCATCGTCTGTACGAAGCTTAAGTGAAATAAAGGCCAATTCACATAATTGTGAATAAATTCAAAGAAATCCATCGATTTTTATGATCGATATCTCATATTGTTGCTATTACATGTGGCTTGGCGATTAAATAAATCAATCTGAACAATTTTCTCGTTTTCGATTTTTCATTATTTTTTTTAAACAAAAATAAGAACATTTAAAAAAAATTTTTTTAAGAAACGCTTTTCTTAAAAAAGAACATTTTTAAAAAATTTTGCCCGCCCCCCTAGATTTTATCCTGGCTACGCCCATGTATTCGTGTACTGTCATCGGGAATATGTATGCCTGCAAAGTTTCATCCATTTGCATCGAGTAAAAGGCGGTCAAAAAATTGTTGCCTCCTCCCCCCCCCTAGATTTTATCCTGGCTACGCCCATGTATTCGTGTATTGTCATCGGGAATATGTATGCCTGCAAAGTTTCATCCATTTGCATTGAGTATAAGGCGGTTAAATTAACGTTACAAGATTTGATTTTCCGAAGTGAAGCTAAAGAAAAGGTTTTAAAAATTTTGCCCGCCCCCCCTAGATTTTATCCTGGCTACGCCCATGTATTCGTGTATTGTCTTCGGGAATATGTATGCCTGCAAAGTTTCATCCATTTGCATTGAGTATAAGGCGGTTAAATTAACGTTACAAGATTTGATTTTCCGAAGTGAAGCTAAAGAAAAGGTTTTAAAAAACTTGCTATTTTTACTTAAAAAATATATATTTTGCTTGAATTTTTTATTATAACTCTAAGAGCCACTTTTAGGGTTAGAGATTAGCGATTAAAGTAACTTTAATCTCCGTATTTACTTTTTGAGTTGTATTTGTTAAACTTTTTTTGCTATTTAAAGCGGCCAATGTTGGTGGTTTAAGCCTAAACTTAAACTGTCAACAAACAAATGTTTAACATAAACAGCTGTTGAAGAAATATAAACATAAAACAATTTTTAAATAAATTATATACTGCTGAGCACTTTTATATAATTTTTCCTTTCTAGATTTTTTCTTTAATATATTTTTTTTCTTTAAGCACAAAAATTTCTACATTAGCTGCGTTCGTTTACCCCAAAATTTGTACAAATTTGTACTGGATTTTACTGAAATGCGTTCGTGTACACATAAATTTGTAAAATTTTCATATTACTCAACTACTGGATTTTACTGGAAAAGTAAACAAACGCACATATTGTAAACAATAGTAAACTCGCTCAATTTCTTCTTCTTTGAAAACATCGATATTGTTTCGATAAAAAGTTGACATTTGCAAAAAAATTTTGCCATTCATTTGTGCTCAGTGTGGTAACACTACATGGTTTAAGCCATCTCCCAAAAATATCAAATTCAATTGATACTAGATTAACTTAATTCTCAGATTAGCTAATTATAGAATTAAATTAACTTTAATCTCAAACCCAAAAAGTGGCTCTAAAACTACTGAGCCGATTGAAACGCAATGTATAAACGGATTAAAGTTTACGTAAATTGAAATTTTTGTTTATTTATTTTAATAATATCGGACTAACTTTTAGTTATCATTATGTGGAGAAACGTCTAAAAAATGTATAATTTTACTTAAACATTTTAAGAACAATTGTGATTTTTAGTTGAACTGTTAGTTTTTAATTTTTGAAATTTTTTGTTAGGCTTGAGTCCATCAAATTTAATTTTTATTAAATTGAGGAGCCGCAGAACAAAACGTACTTTTTCGCAAAATATTTGGGTTGAAATCTTTAAGAAAAAATCTAGTTAGCATTTTTTTTATTTACCAAGAAAATGAGTTCTAAAAAAATTTGTGCATAACAAAATGTACTTTTTTCATTTTCTTTTTTTCCAAAACCTGCTTTTTTCAATGTTTTTGCTATTTCTTCGTGTGGTTGTTTTAATAACATAACATTTCTTAATATTCTTAATTTGTTTGACGTTTATTTATGTCATTTCATTTTCGTTAAAATTAACTGTTAAATAATGGTGGCTATTCTTGAAAACGCGTCGAAAAGGTGAAAATTTTCATTAAAACAAAAACAAAGTTTAAGAAATTGTTTTTGTGTTTATCATACAATTTACCTTTTTTAAAGAGAGAGAAACGCGTCAAAGTTCTCATGTTTATTTAATTTTAGAAATGTGTGATAAACAAAAACTATTTTTTATTAAACTTTGCTTTTGTTTTAATGTAAATTTGTATTTCGTCGACGATTTTTCAAGAATAGCCACCAATAATTGCAATACTTTAACTATTGTTTAGTGAATGAGTGTTATGAAAAAAATAATTAATACAATAGTACAATTAAAACATGGAAGAATTACAAGAATCTGTAGAAAATGTAAATATTTTTTAAGCAAAACGTACTTTTTCATTTTTTTTTAACAAAACGTACTTTTTTCGATATAAAATTGGTTTGATATTAAACATCCTTGACATTAAATGTGTTCATTTACGCCAGTTTGATTCATCTTTTGGTAAGCAAAAGGGACTTCCAATGGGATCACCTGCTTCTCCAATTGTAGCAGATATTGTAATGGAAAGGTTACTTGAAACATCCATTGAAAAATTAAATATTAAACCTAAAATAATGATTAAATTAATTAAATTAAGGTTCATCCTACCTGGCAGGTTAAAGTAAAGTTGTAATAATGGAACACTTTTTATACGGCCGATAAAATCCTACCTTTAGCTATCGGTAAGTTGTGAAAACGGGCCTTAATGAGTTTAATAGTAATATAAAATTCACTTTGGAAATGGAAAGTAACTCAAAATTACCTTTTTTTGGATACTTTAATAATAAGAAAGGGAAATAACTTGTTAATGGATTGGTATCAAAAACCAACAGCATCAGGCAGAATTATAAATTACACTATGCTAGTTGAAAAACTGACAAGCCGGGCACATGGCGTTTTAACATAATTCGGGGACGCTGAATCCAGTGGTGCCCGTGGTTTTTTCAGATTGGCTCTGGTTTTCGAGATATACCGTTATTTCGAAAATGGAGGAGGTTGCTCAACATATATTCGTGTAACTCAAAAACGGTTTAGTTTATTGAAATTTCTAAAAAAACCGAAACTCCGCAATAAAATTTCATTTCAGAAAAGTAAAACTCTTTTGCTAATATGAGTAGTCGTTATTGAAACATAATTTTTTTTTTGAAAAAAAAATTAATTTTTTTATCAAAATTTCGAAATTTTTGTTTTTTAAAAATTCATAAAAAATTAAAAAATGCAGCTAGGCTTCTAATTTTTTGCAGACTTCTAAAAAACGAAGCTACAAACAAAATAAGCTATAAATGATTAAAATATGTTGGCAACTTTTGATTTTATTCACAAAAGTCGACAAATTTTTCATTAATTTAAGAATTTCCCTAGGGGGCTCCCATACAAATATTGCGTTTTATGAAATTCTTAAATTAATTAAAATTTGCCGACTTTTGTGAATAAAATCAAAAGTTGCAAACAGATTTTAATCATTTATAGCTTATTTTTTTTGTAGCTTCGTTTTTTATAAGTCTGCAAAAAATTAGAAGCCTAGCTGCATTTTTTAATTTTTTATGAATTTTTAAAAAACAAAAATTTCGAAATTTTGATAAAAAAATTAATTTTTTTTTCAAAAAAAAAATTATGTTTCAATAACGACTTCTCATATTAGCAAAAGAGTTTTACTTTTCTGAAATGAAATTTTATTGCGGAATTTCGGTTTTTTTAGTAATTTCAATAAACTAAACCGTTTTTGAGTTACACGAATATATGTTGAGCAACCTCCTCCATTTTCGAAATAACGGTATATCTCGAAAACCAGAGCCAATCTGAAAAAACCGCGGGCACCACTGGATTCAGCGTCCCCGAATTATGTTAAAACGCCATGTGCCCGGCTTGTCACGAAAAAAAAGTGTAAATTTCATGCACAGTGTTATTATTCAGGACATAGTAAAAGGATTATTATAAATACTGCTAGAAATTTAATTAATAGGGTACTAACAATTAGTGACAAGGTTTATCACAGGAAAAACATAATTAAAATTAGAAATATATTAAGGGAAAACAATTTTCCAAATAGTTTAAGTTATGGATTAATTAATCAATATAAAGATAGGAGTAATGGGAATGCAAGAATTACCAGTATAATACAACCAATAATATATAAATCATTATCATACATAGCCAATGTTTCGGAAAGAATAAAGGAATCGGGAATTTTTGACACTGAAAAATATAAGCTAGCATACAAAGCTTGTAACACATTGAACAGTTTATTTAGCAAGACAAAAGATAGAACTAGTAAATGGGATATGTCAAACATTATTTACAAAATTCCTTGCAAGAGAAATGATAATCAAAGATGCAACCAGGTTTACATAGGTACAACATAGGGACATAAATCCGATCAAAAATATAGGGACATTAATTCTAAAAAGACAGCATTAAGTCATCATTGTCATCAATCTAATCACTATCCAAACTTTGAAGAAGCATCGGTTTTAAACACTGAAATTAACTACAAAGGCAGATATATATTGGAAATGTTACACATAATTAATACACCAACGGCACAGAGAATAAATTTTAAAGCAGACACAGAACATATAGCGAATAATTATAGGAATTTAATTATTAAGAGATAGAAGATTAGATATAATAATAAAAATATACCTATCGCAGTCTTGGAACAAGAGGGTTTAATTTATACCTAAATTACATGAAAATTAGGACCCTCTTGTCCTTAGCTCACGATATACATATTAGTTTGTAAGAATAAAAATAAGTTTAATTATGTATGTAAGATAATATAAAAATAAGTTTAGTTTTAAAATTTTTTATGTTATAGGAATTTTCATTAGCCAATTAGTAAATATGGTTTATGTATTAGGTTTATAGATAGGAAATTTTTTCAGTTTATATCAGAATGTACTAATAAAGTGACCTCACAAGCGCAGCTGTTTGCAGTGATTTTCTTCGTGTGTGACGTTTGTCGTCATTTTTTTTTGTTTATTTACTTTTTTTAATAAGGCATTTTGACATTTGCCGTCTCAATTCTAGCAACAAAATGCCTGTTGTTTTTTCTATTGTTGCATTGTTATAGTACTGAGGTCACTTTGTTAATACATTTTGGTTTATATGAATTTTTATACTTTAGTTATATTTTATTTTTTGTTATTATAGTTTCTGAAAAAATTTTTATGACAAATAGGATTTTGAATTTAATTTTTGACAAAAATTTTTCATAATTTTGTTATCGTTTTTTGTTATTTGTATAAAAATTTGTAAATTTAATTTCCTGACGATGCTAACCAAAGGTTAGCGAAATATTGAATTAAATAAATAGATTATTTTATAAATAAAAAGACCTCAAGCTTAAATAATCAAAAATAATTATAAAAATAAAGGTCAAATAACAATAAATAACATTTAAATAATCTTACCTTTTTTATTATTAGTCCAAATAGAATAATTTTTTTTTTTTTATTTTTTCTTCTTTTGTGTACTATACAATAAAAAATAGAACAGTGGGCTTCGATGCGATTTTCGGAATTTAATATTTTAAATAAATTTGTTTCACTGTTTGTACTCTTTGATTTTCTTGAATTTTTTTGTATTAAGATATTATTTTTTTCCACAAATTTTAAGACCCATTTGGTTGTGGGATTCATAAAACTACTATTTTCAGATTTTTTGAAATTTGTTAAAAAAAATAAAACATATATATTTCCAATACTAATTCATTAATTTTGTTATATGCATTGGCCATGTAAAAATAGTCATAAAATAACAAAGAACTATTTCAATACCGATTTTTTATTTTATCTTAGCAAAATACAGTATAATCCGGTTAATTACCCCATGCTTAAATGCCTTTCACGCTCATTTACTTTGAGTCTTAAATCCCCGTTTTTTCTTCAATTTTTTAAACAAAAATCCACGTTTAATTGTCATACGCTTAATTACCCAATTCGGTAATTGCCTTAAAAATTAAACTCCCAAAACAAAATTACACCTAAGTTTCATTCGTTTAATTGCCTCAGTACTATTTGACAGCAAGTAATGCAACCAAGTTTACATAAAAAAATATGCCAAAAAAAACATAATATGGCTTATTTGAAAGCAAAATATTTCACAATTTTATATTTGCTTTAAAATAAACTTTATTCTTTGCTGACCAGAATAAAGTCATGTTATGAGGTTAAGAATAATAGAAGAGTTATTTGTGCTCAATATTATCTAGATACACTAAATATATGAGAGATTTTGTCTTAAAGGAAAGGTCGCTAAATTTTCATTTATATTAAAATTTAAAAGGATAAAATAGCTTGAATATTTTATGGATTGATATTTGAATGAAAGCTGTGTTTAAATCTGAACCGATTCATTCATTTTAAATTTGCAGTAAGATATTCTGCGCCAACTTTAATCTTAATAGAAACATGATTAAATGGTTTATGGATTATGGGTTTATGCGATATTATAGAACGATCCTCACAATTTACATAGGTTTCGTTCTTATGAGAATTAAAACGTATTTACCAAATTTTATCAAATTATCTAAAAAATGCTACTTTTGCTTTCCGCACAAGGTTTATATGGACCATGGACAACCAGCCAGATGGACAGACCGACACGAAAGGATAACTTTAAAAAGTTTTTCTGATTCGATCGGCTGACTAAACGATGCGTCCAGATTTCTATGTATCAGCACAAATTTATATAACGGCTTTTTTCTTAACCCTCTGTAACATGTAGTATACTACAGGCAACTACTGGTTATCTCTCAATAATTTCCATAGTAATAGTTATTGTGACCTATCAAGTAATGTAACCTTAAGTATACACTCTGTTCTTTACCTCAAGTGCAAAAAAAGCATAAGCTGGCTGTTTCTTATTGTTATAAATATTGCGGTCCCATTATAATTTTTAAAATTTAAAAAAGTGAAAATGCTTTATAATAAATAATTAATAAAAAATATTTTTATAACCGCTGCTTCGTTTTTTTGTGAGAGTCTGTAAGGTTAGTGTCCAAATATGAGTCATTACTCTAGTACTTTTAATATTTTTCACTTATATGCGTAAAACACGAAATTTAGTGTTTGTGTCTTGTGGGCTACATTGAGCGAAAAGGGAATCTATTTTTAACAGCCTCCAGCAAATTTATTATAGTGCTATTTTTTATTTCTTGGTTAAATTAAGACATTCAACATTTTTTATTTTTCGAATTTATTCTATGAGTTACATTTCAGTTATGTATTTTATAAAGCTTTTTTGTAATACATAGTTCTATTCCTTAAATTTTTAGGAATGACTTTTATACAGTACCAGAATATTATATTGTATTTTCTTGTTACATTTTACCTTAGCTATCCATTGGATAGCAATGAAGTATGTACAGAAAAATTTACAAATATTAGACACCAACAGAATGTAATGCATTTTCTGGCCCGCTACGGCCTTCGTCAGCATTCTTTGTGTCACACTGGATAGTGACAGTGAAAAGCTTTATAAAATACATAACTGAAATGTAACTAATAGAATAAATTCGAAAAATAAAAAATGTTGAATATTATATAAAGTAACCTACGAAGGGAGATAATTCCCAGTTTCTATTTGTTAATCTTTTTCATAACTTTAAAAAAAAAAATTTAAATTTTAAAAAATATGTATTTTTTTATGTTAACCTCTATGTGAATCAATTGAAAATTTGTAATTTTAAGATGTTGAGTTATAGAGGGTTAATTTTTGCATATGGGTAATTTCAAAGTGTTGAACGTGACAGTCATACGCATCAAAAATGCAATACAATTTTCAACAACAAATATTTTTACGTTCTTTTAACCCTTAAATTATAGCACTAAGAAAGTACTGTTAGCTATGCTAAAGTTTATGGAGGGTGCGATTTTAGGTCAAAGATAATGGCAAAAGAAGTAGCGGTTCGAACGTAAAAAAAATAGAAGTAGTTTTTGTGGCCATGTATAAAAAGGCATAATTCAGCGAAACCTGGAAGAATTTTTTAGTCAAACTACTTTCAGAATTTTACGTAGCAATGTAACATTTAAATGTCTTTGGTTTGATTCCAAAATCTTCTGTATTTTTTTAAGCCAAAATCTGTGTCGATAAAGGCTAGATTACACTTTTATACTTTGTTTTAATACATGTCAAAAACTCAAGTAATATGACAAAGTGTAATAGTGTGAATGCAATGTGTCACGAAAATGACAAGTATTATGAAAAAAGTTTGACATCCCATACGACTTCATACTTTTCATTGGATCAGGGTAGCATTTTATTTCATATGGAGTGTTTATACTTTGTGTGATGGTGTGAACACAAACTGTCGTGTTAAATTAGATTTTTTGACAGTCGCAACAAAACTCATAAGATTTCTATCTCACAATGTATTATGGAATACGTAAGGCTTGTTAGATAGTGAAAACTAGCATTAAGTGACATTTTAAACGTGAAAATTTTTCCATTATAATTCAACTGAATAATGATTAAAACAAAATAAAAATTTACCGTTAATCCGAATAACATATTTCTCTTCGAACTCTTCCTTAGATTACAAACCATGTAAAAATATTTTTTTGGAATAATTTTTATCCAATATCACCTCTTTTAAGGAAGATAATATTAAAGAAAACATACAATAAAACATTCTCACAAATAAGAAATTACGTTTGCACAACTTTGCAGTCTGATTGTTCATCTTAGTAAACGAATTTATGGGGGAATTTATAAAATTAGTAAAATCTAAATATTTCTCTATAACAAAATCATAAAAGAATATGCCTTTAATAACTTATAAATTTTCGGTCAAGGTCAAAACTTTACAGTTTCAACGAAAACTTGCTTTGGATTACAATTGTAAAGTGAAAATTAAATAAAGATGGCGAAATCAAAGCAAAAGAAAATCATCTCTTAACCAGAATTTTAAGCAATTTTTTTTATTTGCTGAACATGTATTAAAATGTGTTTTCAAATCGTGAAATATGTGTGCAATAAAAATGCAGCAATAGCTAAAATATGCAAATTATTCACAAACAAATCGGTACCAAAATTTACAAAAAGCTCTAAAACAGATAAATATATTGTTTCTGCCGTCATAAGTCGCACAAGAAAAAGCAGGCAATTGCATATTAACGGTTTCCCTGACCATAAGTTTGTAAATATGTATGAGTACGCTTTTGCTAGTAGGATACGACTGGACATCTCAAAAAGCATTTCAAATAAAATTTAGGAAAGCAGATCCCATTGTTTAGATTTAGATTTAGCTGATACATTAAAAATTTAACTTTTCTTTTCTTAACTTTTTTTCATACATCAAAGTTAAGGTATCATGTAAATAAATACGTTTAATTACCTCAATGAGGTAGTTAAATTTATTCTTATAATTACCTCAACGAGGTAGTTAAGTGTATTCGTTTAAATGCTTACCCCGCATAATAACCCAAAAATATTGGCATTTTTGGCGAGGTAATTATCCGTGGAATACTGTATATTACTGATCATAGCACCCTTCACCCTTTTCGTGCACACATAATTTTATTTCATGATAGGTGCTTACTTAGCACCTAATAACTAATAACGAAACAGTACCTCTAGTGCAATATAGTGACTGCTTTAAACGGACTTTGTGTCCTTTTCCATCATCAAATGGTTATTTTGGGAAATGTTTAGATTGTCCAGGAATCGATGTCCTTAAAAATATATTAGGATATCTAACCTTCGTTGCAGTAACCTTGAGACACTTGTGAAAAACTCTTCATAACTCGCTTATATTTATCCTTTAACGCCGGTTTTCGTTAAAATAATAATCAGGCAAGCATATTCCCGATAGTTATTTATTTCAAGCATAATAATGAAGAGCTCACACATCGAAGTCTGGTCATAATTTCTGCTGGCAATAATCATAATGCAATTGCTGTAAACGTATGCCTAAGGATTATTACTGATTTTGTAAAAAAATTATTATCAAATGCGTCTAAAATATTTTACTTTCCTGATGGCGCTCCGCAGCAATTCAAAAATTTTGAAAACCTATATTTTCACAAGTAAGAATCTAAGATTGCTGCGGAATGGCATTATTTTGCAACAGCACATTGTAAGGGACCATGTGACGGTATTGGAGCCACATTGAAAAGAATTACCGGAAGAGTAAGTCTTTAGAGACAAATTGATAAACAAATAATTACAGCTCTGGAATTGTATGAATGGGCATCCGAACCGAGTAATTTACTAAACACATAAGTAAACTTTTCTCCAAAACAGCGTTATTTTGACTCAAAATGAACTTTGGATTTGCGATATGAAAAGACTAAATCAATTCCGGGAACGCAAACACTTCATTCAATAGTCATTGTTTTTTTTAATAAACAAAGTAGACAAAAAAGAAAACACAAAAAAAAATATTTTATTTGGACTTATATTCAAAAAGTTATGAGTTTTTATTTAGACATAGTTTTGTTATGACGCGATTTTTTATATTCGATATTTCTGTAACCATAAGCCAAAAAAAATCTGAAAATTTGCTGAAATATGCTGTTGAGAAGGAACATCAACACAGCAAAAAATAAAGGAAATCAAAAAATATTTTTCTCCAAACTGTTCTATTTGACTTGGATTGCCCCATATATAAACATATCGCTCCTTTATTGCAACATAGTCATATCTCAAAAAATCAAAAATTTCAAGTTACTTAAGCAAAATTATTCCTTCATACCTTCTTTATATGTCTCAAACTGAACCGAAGTTAAAGCAAAATATATTTCATTAAACCTGTACATAAAGGTTAATTTTTAAAACTTTAATCGCATTTTGCCAAGTTGGATTTTTTTTTGAGATATGACTATGTTGCAATAAAGGAGCGATATATATTTTTTATAAAATAACTTTTTAATTACATTCACCCCTTTTTTGTAAGTCGTCGTCGTCGACATTAATTTTAAATTGTTGTCGCATCAAGTCGACGACTACATCACTTCGACGTTTTCGATAAGAGATCTTTTACTATATGTTTTCAGATTCTTTATTTCGAGAATTTTCGCTATTTTAGCAAACTTTTCCAATTTACGCGTTAAATTTACTAATGAAATTCGTGCCCATAACTTCTTTTAAATTTGCACTTTTATTTCAAACGTTTTTAATTAATACGTTTTCATTTCATTTAAAATTTCTTTAACTTTCATTTGAGTCGTCGCAAAATTTCCTGTCGACTAAAAAGGGACAATTCTACTCGACGTCGACTTAAAAGCGCTTTAGAAAATATCAATTGACTGTCAATAGTAATCGATTATTGTCGACAACGACTCAGAAAATACAATGACGGTTCAGGTGCCGTCGACTTTCATAACAAGGGTGATTATTTATTAAAAAAAGCACCTATAGAAATTAAAAAAAAAAGTTAAAGTGGCTTATACATATATATCCTTGACTCCCAGTGAAGCATAGGTTCTCACCACAGTATACATTTTATGGGCCCTTTCTTACTAAACCATTAATTCAGGAGGACACTTGTATTGGGGCCAGGTGAAAAGGACCGACTTGGCTCGTTTTTTATTTTTATAACTTCATTTACATAAAGAAAAAATATCCAAGCCAAATTTGGCCGTCCTTGCTTATATGGGATAAGCGCTATTGTGCTAAAATTATTATTTGAAAAGAAAAAGGTAGTTATTTTTTATAACTTCCACTACCAGTATTCTTATTTTTTTTCAGGAGAAAATCAAAAAATTAACTACTTACATTTTTCGAAGACTTAAAAAAGGAGTTATTTTGGGTTATATTTACACCATTTGTAGATCGATCTGTCCAAATTTCAATTGAAAACTTTACCGGTTTTTATCTATCATAGTTGGGGGTAGTGCACTAAATACTGATTTAAATCAGCAGTGACTCTCACTAAAAAAACTGAAAAAAAATTAGTTTGCACTCTTTCTTACCAGCTTTAGTCATGATTGTTTTTTTTAACTACCACTAAAAAAATTTAGTGATATTGCAAATATTTTCACTACCACTAAACGCAGGTTGAATGCAAAAAATCTGCACTCAATTCAAATAGTGCAAAATATGAACTTGCAATCAAAACAGCTGCATATAAATATAATCTCACTAATCTTTCAAAAATTATTGGTCATGAAATTTTTGAAGACAAATACGAATAAACATTTTACATACATACTAAACAAAATTATTTTTATTATGTTGAGTGAAAACTACAAAAAAATCCGATATGATATTAATTAAAAAATTGAAGTAGATATTGAAACCAAAAATGAAAAAAAATAATATGATTAAACATTTTCTTCTGAAACTTTCTTTAAATCTCTTTAAAACTGCATTTGTTTCCATACAATAAAACTTTGTTTTGCAGCATTTACATTAATATATCTGCATTTCTGCACAGACGTGGTCTTCTTAAACAGAAAACATCTTGCATAGGCGTAGCTAGGGAGGGGCTGCGGTGGGCAAAACCACCACTGACCGAATTTTGCCCACCCCAGAATTATTCCTTTTTTTCTTTTAATTACTGTTTTCGTGCGACATTGTTGTAAGTGTATTGATATTTAAAATAGCCGATTAAATATTCCTTAATACATTTCTTTTACATAAGTGTTTACATTTGAGGAGCCGCAAAACAAAACGTACTTTTTCACACATTTAAAATGCTTGGAAAACTGAGGTTTATTTATTTCGACCCCTTAAAAAACAGCATGAACCTGGAAATGGAAACAAGATTTTGCTTACCAAAAGATGAATCAAACTGGCGTAAGTCAACACATTAAATGTCAAGGATGGTTAATATCAAACCAATTTTATATCGAAAAAAGTACGTTTTGTTAAAAAAAAAAATAAAAAAGTACGTTTTGCTTAAAAAATATTTACATTTTCTACAGATTCTTGTAATTCTTCCATGTTTTAATTGTACTATTGTATTAATTATTTTTTTCATAACACTCATTCACCAAACAATAGTTAAAGTATTGCAATTATTGGTGGCTATTCTTGAAAAATCGTCGACGAAATACAAATTTACATTAAAACAAAAGCAAAGTTTAAAAAATAGTTTTTGTTTATCACACATTTCTAAAATTAAATAAACATGAGAACTTTGACGCGTTTCTCTCTCTTTAAAAAAGGTAAATTGTATGATAAACACAAAAACAATTTCATAAACTTTGTTTTTGTTTTAATGAAAATTTTCACCTTTTCGACGCGTTTTCAAGAATAGCCGCCATTATTTAACAGTTAATTTTAACGAAAATGAAATGACATAAATAAACGTCAAACAAATTAAGAATATTAAGAAATGTTATGTTATTAAAACAACCACATGAAGAAATGGCAAAAACATTGAAAAAAGCACGTTTTGAAAAAAAAAGAAAATGAAAAAAGTACGTTTTGTTATGCACAAATTTTTTTAGAACTCATTTTCTTGGTAAATAAAAAAAATGCTAACTAGATTTTTTCTTAAAGATTTCAACCCAAATATTATAAAAATATCAAAAAACCAATTTGTCAAAAATTGCGAAAAAGTATGTTTTGTTCTGCGGCTCCTCATTTAATGAAATTTTTTTCTCAGTGTATTAAACTAAATAATTATACTATGGTGATTGCCATTTATATAAAAAGAAATGTAAAATAAAGTTAACAAAAAACCAATAAATTTAACCAACTTTACGGTCTTAGAATATTGACATTAAGTAAGAAACTTGATTTCATTGTAAATTTTTTATTTTTAATTTTGCTCTTCAAACGATAAACCTTTTGAGCAAATTTTTTCAAACGGAAAATTCGACACTTGGACAAGCTCGTTATCCAACTACCGCTACCTTTAAAATATTTAAAGAGAATCGTAATAAGTTTGGTGAAATTTGGAGCGATATTGAAAACTTTTCAAAGGAAAATAATATATCATTGGAAGCAATGCAAGTTACGAAAAGATAAAAAGGAAACTCTTTTAATAAAGATTTTTATATAGAATCAACTTAAAGCAAATTTCTGGATCTGCCTAATGATATTCTTTGAGTTGATTATTGGAAGTTAAATATACATTATCCAGTAATCAATACCATAATTTCTAATATCCAAAAGCGATTCGAAAACCTCCCATTAACTAATGCGGCAAACAATTTATTTTAATTTGATTTGGGAGGCGTTGACGAATTCATTATTGTTTACAAAAACGTTTTGCAAATTGATTGTGATTCTATGAAAGCCGAAGCACTAGTATGTACTTAAGAAAATGTGGTAAAACATATTCAGCGAAAAACAATTAAACTTTGATATGCTAAAATTCGAAATTGAAAAGAATATATATGCAAACTGTTACAAGTGGCAATTAGCCTTTCTATTAGTTCTATTATTTGCAAAAGAACTTTCTCAGCTATGTGTAGAATAAACACATGGTTACGCAGTGTAATTTTTTTAAAAACAATTTTCAAATTAAGCATTTTTAGGTATTGAAAATGAAATAGTCAAATACAAAATTACTTTAGAAGAAGTATTAAACATATTTTGTAAAAATAGAATAGAACAAACCGTTGATTTTAACAGAATTATTATTTATATATTTTAAACTTGAAAACACAAATTACCTTTAATTTTCAAATTTTGCAAGGCTTATAAAGAAATTGGCATATCAAGTTAAACATATACCTATTTTTTTATTGTTTTTTCATATGAAGTTTAGTCTTGAAATTTAAATAAGGGCACAAAAATAAACACGAATCAATTTAAACTTAAAATTGAATGCAAAATTTTAAGTTGCACTCAAATGAGGGAAGAACAAGAAAGTTGCAATAAACTGATGATTGCTTTTTTTTAAATCAAATTAATTTTTTTGAGTGCAAAATTTTTTAACATCACTATCACTCAAGTTTACTAAGTGTGAGTTGAAACTGCAAAATGAGTGCACTACCCCCATCTATGATATCTTTATATAACGGGTCCGCCATCTAACGTTTTTTTTTCAACTAGTGCTTATTTCGTGAATGGTAACACTTAGCTCATGTCTGATTTGACAGATAATAAGTTTTATCCTTCCGCTGAACGAATATGGTTGTGTATACGCTTGAACAACGCTGGGAAATATTGCGACATTACTTTGAAAATCATGGTAATGTTGCAGAGTGTGTGCGAAAATTGCGTACGGATTTTGGAAGAAAAGAAGCACTGTCAGCTCCGTATGTTCGTTATCTTGTGAAAAAAGTGAAAGAAACTGGCATCCTCATCGATAAACCAAAGCGTGAAAAGCCAAAAACAGTGCGTACACCCGAGAATATTGCTGCTGTAGCAGAAAGTGTGCGTGAAGCGTCATCAACATCAATTCACCGTCGTTCTCAACAATTGAACATTTCGGAGACATCATTGAGACGAATTTTGCATAAAGACCTTGGTATGACGCCATACAAAGTCCAATTGGTTCAGGAGTTGAAGCCAACTGACCATGCAATGCGTTTTCGCTTCGCTAAGTGGGCCTGCGATCGACTTACAGAAGATGCCGATTTTGCAAAAAAAAAATCATCTTTTCAGATGAAGTTCATTTTGATTTTGGCGGGTATGTAAACAAGAAAAATTTTCGCATTTGGGGCACAGAAAACCAGCACGCATACATTGAAAAGCCGATGCACCCAAAACGAGTCACTGTTTGGTGCGGATTTTGGTCCAGAGGCATAATTGGGCCATTTTTCTTCGAAATTGAGCAAGGAGTGGCCGTTACAGTCAATGGCGGTCGTTATCGGGACATGTTGAACGAATTTTTGTTCACAAAAATTGAAGAAGAGGATATTGGTAACATTTGTTTTCAACAGGACGGCGCTACGTGCCACACAGCCGAAGCTACACTCGATGTTTTGCGCCCTGTTGTTGAAGATCGCATTATCAGCCGCAGAGCTGATGTCGTTTGGCCACCTCGGAGCTGCGATTTGACACGCTTGGACTATTATTTGTGGGGTGCCGTCAAAGATAAGTGTTACTCCGACAAGCCAGAGACAATTGACGCTTTAAAGGACAATATTCGTGAAGCCATTGGTGAAATACAGCTGCACACAATCGATAATGTGCTTAAAAATTGGACCGGTCGTGTAGGCTACTGCATGGCCAGCCGAGGTAGCCATTTGAATGAAATTATTTTCCATTATTAACCGGAAGGATTGTACTTTCAAATTAAAAAAGAAATTTGAGAAAATATTCAGTAGTTTTTTTATAGCATATTCAAAAAAAAAAAAAAGTTATTTGGCGGACCCTTGATATAGCAATGTATGTTTATTTGTTTGTACCATATAGCCGCCTTAACCGCTGAACCGATATTTATGAAACTTTTACAGTATATTACTAATGGTCTGGAAGGATCTAAAGGCTATATATATTATATATATACAGTAAAAATTCGATAATCCGGATAATTGATAGCAGACCCCAATCCGGAGTAGCGAATTATCCGGATTACCGCATGTATGTATTTATTAAAAATTATAATAATTCATAGCAAAAAAACGCATGTGCAAACATACTCATATCACACTAATCTAACTGCATTTTACAAAGCATGCTGTGATTTGAATAAAAAAATTAATAAAAAAAAGGTGTTATTCAATCCGGATTATAGAGTTGCAATCAATCCGGATTATAGAATACGCAATGACTGTATTTTTCAAACCATGCTTTGATTTGAATAAAAAAATAAATTAAAACGGGTGTTATTCAATCCGGACTATATAGTTGCAATTAATCCGGATAATAGAAGACGCAATGAGCTGCAAAATTCTGTCCGGATTACCGAATATTCCGGATTATCGAATTTACACTGTATATAAATTTTAAGTGAGCGTGGCACCTCCGTTACAAAAACAATATTAATTTGTGTTTATCAGGAGAAAGTAAAGTGCTAAAGTTTTTGGTAGAAGCATCTTGGTTATCAATACATTCTATCTGACAAAATTTGGGTGGGATTGGATAAGTAAGCGTGACTCAAAATAGATTTATATATATCTAAGAAACGGTAATAGAAAAATGGTTTGAATTTGGTAGACATAACTGAGTTAACAATACACAACCTCTTTAAAACAATGGGCGGGATTGGAATTATAGGCATGGCATCTCCCAAACAGACATTATAGATTTGTATACATATGTATATCTGTAGAACGAACCGAACCAAAAGTTTCCAATTTAGGTAGAAGCATCTTGGTTATCAATAACCAACATAACCGACAAAATATGGGTGCAATTGGAGAAGTGGGCGTGGCACCAAATAGATTTATTTATATCTGGAGAATGGCATGAGACAAATTCCAAAAATAGCTGGGTTATAAATGCACAGCCTCTCTAGAAAAAAGACGGGATTGGATAAGTGGGCGTGGCACCTCCCATAAAAATACATTATAGATTTCTTTATACATATCTGCAAAATGGCAAGAGCCAAACTTCCCAAAAATAATACACAACATTCGACAAAATAATGGGTAGGATTGGAGAAGTGGGCGTGGCACCTACCATACAAACCAATTGATATCTGTGTATTTGGAGTACGCCAAAAACCAAGGTTTCCAAATTAAGTACAAGCATCTTGGTTAGCAATAGAAAACCTCTTCAGAACGATAACTGCTAAAGTTTACAAAGTTGGTATTCAAAACGCAACATCAGTCAAAATGTGGGTGCGATAACATAAGTGGTACGTGGCACAAAATAAAATCCCGTATATCTGAAGAACGGTAAGTGAAAAATTGACCAAATTTAGTACAATTAGAATGGTTATCAATATAAAAACAGCATCTGTAGAATATGCGGGATTGGAGAAGTCGACAGGTAGATTTCTTTATATCTAAAAAACGGACACCGCTACAATTTACAAATTTAGAACAAATAGCTTGGTTATAAATGAACAAAATCTTTAAAAAAAAGTGGGTCTTTTTGTAGTCAAAGGCGGGGTAATTTCAACACAAATAGTATATAGTTTTGTAACTAGTGAATCGAACAATCCACGAAATCTGTTTTTAAAACAAATTACATATTATTTGAGTTTATTTTTATTCGCCCTTTTTTTCTAACATAAAAGTTGTAATTAATTAAGCTCAACGTCCACCTCGAGCTCGATTAATTACTACTTTTAAATTACAAACTTATATAGGCCCTTTCCACATGTTCTTAAGAGTATAAAAATTTTAAATAGAAAAATATATGAAATGTTTTAATAAGAAACCATTTTACTCGTTTAAGAAAGTTTCATCAGTGATTACACTATGGAACATTTTTGGGATTATTGTCTGGGGGGTAAGAAATTCCAAGTCAGGGTGATGGTACTAGGTCAGTATAGTAAAACCCTCAAAGGGTTTGGCGTTCGTATGTGTCAGTTTTTTGTTATGACCTTTTAAATTTTTTCCTTATCTTGATGTTTTTTCGCTTAGTTGTAACATTTTGGCAAAAACGTAGTTTAACATAACTCGAGAACCACTTGTCCGATTTTGATGAAACAAATTTAGAAAAATTAAGAATTACAATTTATACCGTTTTCCTATATGTGCAACACTTTCGAAGTTAAAAATGAATGTATGAAGGGAAAAAAGTATTTTTTGCCTAAAAATTTAAATATTTTTTTTTTTAAATTCATAAAAAATCCAAAATGGAAAAAAGTGCCAAAACTAATTACTTTCGCGTAAAGTCACATAACTCATGAGCAAAAGAAGGCATAGATCATGAAAATCGATGCACGCGTTTCTCATTTATTCACAATTAGATAATGTATGAATTTCAAAAATTTGCTCCAGATATGCACAACATTATTTGGAGAAAACATTGACACTCACAAGCCGAACTCTCTCATATTTTTCTACTTTACTAAAAGAGAAATATTGATGTGGCAACACTGGTTCTGTAATGTTCACATAAAACATGCATTGTCATTATACTTCTTCTCTTTCTCACACTGGTTCTGTGATTTTTGTCATTCAACAAGTGCCGACGAACGCGAACAGTAAAAGTGATTTTTCTCCAGTTTTTTAAAAATGAACAAAAGAGAACAGAATATGGAACTGTGCAAGGCAGATATAAATAGCTTTTGCTACTGCTGTGGTCAATATGTCTCAACACATAAAAAAAGGGGAAATTTCAGTACTGATTTTGTTCAAACATACGAGATGTACTTCAACCAAAATGTTATAGTGAACGAAAATTGGGTACCAAATATAGTGTGTAAAAGCTGCTACAACCGTCTAATGGATTGGAAAAATAGAAGACGTGAAAGTAAGCCATTCGGTATCCCAATGACTTGGACTAATCCTGGCGAAGGTCACAATCCATTGAATTGCTATGCATGTGCGAATAAAGGAGCCGCAAAAAGGATAAGAAAATTGTATAATTACGTTGGTGTTGCAAGTGCCGCAACACCATTGCCTCATTCGGACCACATTCCTGTGCCAAAAGCTTCTAGCCCAGATATTTTCTCTTCTACGACTGCTCCGACATATCATGCACGTGATGATCCCCCATATGAGCCATCAGTATCCAATGAGCCAATTTTAATAAATCAAAATAAGCTTGATTCAATTGTTGCCAAGTTGGAATTAACACAGCATAAATCGGAAGAGCTGGCTTCCATTTTGAAATCAAACAATTTGTTGGCACCCGGTGTGAAAGTCACAGCTTATCGAAGTCGTCAGGCAACACTCCAAAGTTTATTCCTTGTGAATGATGAAAAAACTTCTGCATATTGCCCGGATGTAGGAAAATTGATGGACGCAATGGAAATAAAATATGAAGCAGATGACTGGAGATTATTTATTGACAGTTCAAAACTCAGCTTGAAGGCGGTTTTACTGCATAAGACCAATAAAAAGCCTTCAGTTCCAATCGCCTATAGTACAGAAACGAAAGAAACATATGATGCACTGGAAAATATTTTAAAAATGGTTAACTACGCCAAACATATGTGGCGCATATGCTGCGATCAGAGTTACCGTCGGATATTTCCAAAAAGTACCAAAAAAAGGGGATATCTACAAAAAAAAGTGGCACCAAAAAGTGGATTTTTTTAAAAAAAGGGGCACATCTTTTAAAATTAAGATATGTACACCACATTATGTATTTTTTACGATTTTTTTCTATTTATTATAATTTTAAAGGGTATAAAAACTAAAATAAATATTTTGTAAACATTTCTCTCGAGAAGTAATTTTTAATGTTAACGTGAAACTTGTTTTCTGCCAAACATGTTTTTGGATTATGACATTGTTGCAGCAAATAGAAGATATTTATGTTATGTGTTTTATATATACATACATTTAGTAATACATATATTTCTTGTACTATTCCTTTTAAATACATTTTCTTTGATTTATTTAAGACACTATATTGCACAGGTAGACATTTAAAAACTTTTTAGAAATTTATTTGACCATTCCACCAGATTCATATGTTTTTTGGAATGATATGGCCGAATATGAGCACAGTTTTCTCCCATCACGTCACATTTATCAGACACACCAATAATTGTAATTTCGGATGATGTTTTGTACCACAATTAATAACAAAATCCATAGTTTTATAATTTTATTCTACAGTCAACCTAATTACAAAAGTTGTAAGGCCCAGGCCCACGATGACGACAATAAAATTTCTTTCGTATATCTGTTTTGAAAACAAAAAAAATTTAAATTTTTATTATTGTTTTCAATATAAATATGCGAAAGAAATTTTCTTGTTGACACCGTGGGCATGGCAGCTAAGCTATAATCGGATGAAAACAAGAAATCCTACACCAAAAAAAACGAAAATATTACTTTTTCAAATACTTAATATATAATGCACAAATAAATGCACTGGATGCATGCATGCTACTAAATTTAAGTGCTTGTGTTTTAATTTCTTTACTATAGCATATTTAGTTTTTATCCAATTTCGTCCATTATTGTTTTAAATTTTTGTAATCAGGTTTATATAACAAAACTAGATTTTGTTATTAATTGTGGTACAAAACATCTTCCGACATTACAATAATTGGTGTATCTGATAAATGTGACGTGATGGGAGAAAACTGTGTTCATATTCGTCTTTAGCATTCCAAAAACATAAGAATCAGTTGGAATGTTTAAACAAACTTTTTCAATGTCGTCCTGTGCTACATAATTTTTAATGGTCAGTTTCATACAAATTTTACAATTAATTGTTCTTAAAACGACTTCCATACTTTCGTAAAATATCTTTTGCCTATTTGTTACTTTACTTTTGATTAAAGCTAACTTAGTAAAAACACGCACAGAAAAAATTCTCCAAAATTGTTCACCAATTAAAGAATTAATCAAAAATATAATCAGTTTTAACTAAAAATTTAATCAAGAGAACTAAACGTTTAATTAATACTATTAACTGGTTTAATTGATACTATTAATTTGTTTACTGGTGCAAATTTAATTAATTTTTTAATTAATATCACAAATTTTTTAATTGAAATCAATTTTTAGTTTTTTTCTGTGCGCTCAGCAGAAGCACTTCGATGTGACAATGTAAAAATATGAGAGATCAATTTGTACAAGTTTGAATATATATATAGGTATATCCATCGAATCTATTTTTCAATGTTCCTATTTCACGCCAAAAATTTTCAGCATTCGAAATTTTAAATATGTGTTCATAATTCGTGTCATTTATTTTACTCTCTAGAAGTTTAAATTTATGTATAAATGCATCTGGGTCATTTATAATATCTTTAAACTCTAAAACTAATTCGAAATAGTTTATATCTTCATTACACAATATAAATATTGGGTCTAAATACTTCAATATATTGAGCTTTTTGTTTTTTAAATCAATTCTTATTATCAATTCATTACAGAATTTTTGGTAAAAACTTAGATATTACTTTTATTGTCAATTACACAAATTTTAAACAAGTTTTCGGTATACAACAGTTCGGTTTCTGCTTCATGACTTCTAAGGAGAGACAAAATACTTTTTTTTACCAAATATTTAAAACTTTTTGCTATATATTCTTTTAAATATTTATAGGAATTTTTCCTAATTCTTGATTTATAAAAGAATATATAGAAAAAGTTTCAAATATTTGGAAAAAAAAGTATTTTGTCTCTCCTGAAAAGTAGTTGTTTTTGAGTTACGAGGTTGCAGAAGAAAACCATCGATATGTTAGATATCTTTATCCCCTTATTCATAAAAAATAAAACAGGTTAATAGAAAGTTTATTAAACCGATTTCCAGCTAACCACGCATGACAAGAAAAAAATTTCATATGAACTTGCTTACATATACATTTACCCCCGCTGTGCCAATTTGGGAACACTTCATTATTTCCGGCTTATGACAAAGGTTTTGACATTATTCAATATATGTTTACCTTATTGATAAACTAAAATTTCAGAAATTTCTATAACATCAAAAAAATTTTTTTTTAAATTATTTTTTAAAGTGACCGTAGTGCCAATTTGGGTACACCTCTTGTTTATATGTAATTAAATAATAAAATAAACCATATTTTATTTTTTGTCCGGTAGTTTTTGTGTGGGCTTAAATGGGTTAAAACAGTTTACATATGTATATTAAAGCTGGGGGTTGTAATAAAACAGAAAGAAGAAAAGTATATTTTCCTAGCGTAAAAAGTATCAAAAAAGTGGCAAGAATTGCAAAAAGTACCACATTTGGGTGCATTTTGTAAAAGTGGCCAAATAGTATCCAAGCAGTCGAAAAAGTGGCAAATTGCCACTTTAGTGGCACCAACGGTAACGCTGGCTGCGATTTAAAAGTTGTAGCAATGCTTTGCGGCCTTCAAAGCGGCTATATAAAATATATGTGCTTTTTGTGCGATTGGGACACACGATTTTCCGGTGACCAATATGCATGCCACGGATGGAAACTCAGAGAGCACAGCAGGGGCAGGCAATCAAAGAAGTAATAGAAGGCTTGTTGGGAAAGCATCGTTCTAACAACTACAATGTTTCTGTCGCAAGGATGTTAAGAGCATTCTCGGAAATTGGTGTCCACATGTCCTTGAAAATCCATTATTTACATCATCATCTGGACTACTTCAGCAAGCAATTGGCTACCGAATCTGATGAACAAGGTGAACGCTATCATCAAGTTGCTATGCCATTTGAAATGAGGTAATACTGATTTTTTATTTTTTCAAACTCATTTTAATAAAACAAAAACTTACAGATATAGAGGCAAAAAGTCGCCGAGTGCAATAATTGCGAAAATTTGCTGGTGGAGTAAGCTTGTGTGGCAAGACAAGGATGATCTTGATGATAAAGAATTTTCAGGAGATGCAGAAGGACCAACAGTGGAGTCACACATTGACATTATGTGTGGTTCAGAAACTGATGATAGCGATGAATGCGATGCCACTAGTCCCGAACAACCACCATCGAAAAAGTCTAGGCAATATTTATTAAAATAAATAAAAATAAATAAATTAAATAAAAATAAAAAATTATAAAATTTTTTTGAGTTTGTTTTAGCAAAATCGGACAAGTGGTTCTCGAGTTATGTTAAACTACGTTTTTGCCAAAATGTTACAACTAAGCGAAAAAACATCAAGATAAGGAAAAAATTTAAAAGGTCATAAAAAAAAACTGACACATACGAACGCCAAACCCTTTGAGGGTTTTACTATACTGACCTAGTACCATCACCCTGACTTGGAATTTCTCACCCCCCAGATTGGCTGTTGTACTGTGTTATTAGAGTTTTTTCCCGAACTTTTTGAATTCGCAGGAAAGCGGGAAATAAATATCCTATGCCCGGGATCCCGGAATTCGCGCCCAAAATTTTTTATTTATTTATTTACATATGTCTTAAATGAAACTAATATTTCGGAGTTCAATCGTGATTGTCATGATAAACGGACGTTTAACGGAAAAAATATTATTGCTTGTTTTCAATATGTTTTTTATTTCTTATTTTATACGTGTTGTTGTAACGGCTACAACTTCTTAAAATTATATTATTTCTACATCAACCTAAAACAAGAGACAGAGACTCTTAAAAAACAAAAACAAAAAGTAATGAGTGAACATAATGTTTCAAACTCAAATATAATCAATGATAAAAATAATATTGATAACTCTATAAGTGAGACAAAAAGTAATGATAATTCTGTAAACGAAAGAAAAAGAAAAAGTGTAACACAATATGACACAATGAGTAAACAACTTAAAAATAATTACTATGCTATTCTGGACAATGATAAGCATTGCAATAAAGAATACTTGAGTATATTTGAAAAACATGTAAATGATCATGAACCTTCAACATCTCAAAATTCTGCACAAGCAGAAAAAAAAAGCAAACAGTGAAAAAATATCAATTCAAGATCAAAACAAAAACAAAAAAATTCCTCCACTTAATATATTTAATGTAGAACCTAATGAATTAATTCAATTTATTGAAAAAGGTCTAGAAATCAAAAACTTTAAAATTAAAGAACTTAATAAAAAAACTTCATTATTCATGTCTTCTATTGATGACTACCTACGTGTCAAAGCTTATCTTCAAAAAACGAAAACTGAATTTTTTACGTTTACCCCCAAAAGTTTAAAAACTAAAACTTTTCTTTTAAAAGGCCTCAGCGCTAACTTGAACTGTGATGAGATATATCAGGAACTTTGTAAATATAACAATGATAATTTGAAAATTTTAAAAGTTAGTCAATTTAAAACCAAAAAGTCTATTATGAACGGACAAAATCTCCCTATATATTTGATTCAAGTTAGTGGTGAAACCAGCCTTAATCAACTTAAATCGATAAATGGCCTCTTCCATCGTTGCATTCGGTGGGAACCTCCGTCGGAAAGTCGGAAATTCCGCAATGTAGGAAGTGCCAGAGTTTCTTTCATAGCGCTTCAAATTGCTTCTTGAAGCCTAGATGTGTAAAATGTGATAAAATGCACGACATCGGTAAATGCGAACAAGAAAAAGTGTCGGAAAATGAACGTGAAAAATTGTTTTGCGTACTGTGTCTCAAATATGGTCATCCCGCATCATACCGTGGATGCGAAAAATACAAGGAGATGCAACAAAGGCTCCGTGCCAAAAAACAAAGTTTGTCTGGAAAAAGATCACTAAATAAACCCCTGAATATTACCCCTTCCATGAGTTTTGCAAACGTTTTGAAGAAAAACCAACAAATCACTAGCAGTCCCAACTCCACTCAACAGATGTTGGAACAACTCAACAATACCATGCAGAATTTATCAAATCAACTAATAAATCTACATAAACAACTACAACTACAAACAAGTAGAATAGACACAATATTTTCAATGTTGGATTAAAATGGATGAGTCAACTATAAAAAACCTTAAAATAATTGAAATTAATGTAAACTCTATTATAAAAATTAGTAGAAGATATGATTTATTAAACTTTATAAATTTGCATAATCCAGATATAGTTTTGCTAAACGAAACAAAACTAAATACGAAACACAAACTATATTTCGAAAACTATGATCTAATTCGTAAAGATAGGCCGAATGCCTCTAGAGGTGGTGGTACTGCAATTTTAATAAAAAAAGATATAAAATTCAAAAATTGCACACATATAATTGGCAACTCACTTAAATACTTGGAAGTGTGTATTATAAAAATACCTCTATTGTCTAATAAAACCTTATACATTATATCCTCTTATTACCCCTCAGGTAATAACAGCAATTTTCTAATACCCGATTTAAATTCTGTTTTTAAATCACTGAATTTACAAAACCCAAATATATATTATATAATGTCGGGTGACTTGAATTGTAAACACTCCGACTGGGGCAATAACATAAACAATACTAAAGGTAATTTTTTGAAAGAATGGCTAGAAAACAATGAAATAATTTTTAAATGTAGTCTTTATGCCTCCACCACCCCCTCATATCCAAGATGTGGTTCGTATTTAGATTTGTGTTTAGCAGACTCGCGTCTACCTTTTCTCAGAGTTAATAATACCGTTAACTCTCTAAGATCTCTCGATTATGATAGTGACCACAATGCCTTGATAATTGAACTTTTAAATGATGCAAATGATCACCCTTTTTCCTTTATTGTTAATTCTCCCAATTCTCAATTTAATTATAAAAAAACCAATTGGAACAAATTCCAAAAAAATATTATAAATGTACATAAAAACACTGATCCCACTCCTGCTACAAGAAATCTCTCAAACTCTGAAATTGATTATTATTTAAAAAAATTAAACGATGTCATTATAGATTCTACCAACAAAATAGTCCCAAAATTCAAAATTAGAGACACAATAAATAAAATTGTAAATCCAATTATAAAGAAACTACATACGGAAAAAAGTAAAATTTTAACTATAATAAAGAAGCATAATAGATTTGAAGTTATGTGTACTCCTTATGAACTTAATTACTACAAAACTAAACTAAAATTAACTAAGAAACTAATTGTTGAAAATTTCAGTGTATCGGTTAATAATTATTATAAAGATAAACTAACTATTTTAGATAAAAAAGATTCTTCACATATGTTTAGTGAAGTAAAGAAATTATTTAAACCTAAGCTGTCAGTAGATATAGATGTGGTACAAATTAGTCACGAAGATGAAAACCTATTAAGTTATGTCGGCGTAAATCCCCTCACTACAGAGAGCGATAATGGTAATTTCATTATTAGAGATCAACAGCAAATTTTAGATGTAATAGGAGCATCTCTCGAAAAGACCCATGCATTTAAAGAGATTGACCAGAATAATAGTTTACAGGTTGATGTTGACAATCGTTTCAACAGATTTTTAACAGAAAAATCTAGTTATGAATATAACCAGTCATGTTTTACGACCTTTAATTCAGATAAAAGGGCAAATCAAATAAGTGCTTCACAATCAGAGAACTTTTTAATTACACAGGAAAAAATTTTTTATATTTTTAGAAATCTAAGAAATAAATTTTCGTCTGGTGTTGATACCATTCCAAATATAGTATTAAAGAATATCCCTGATGTATTAATACTTGATTACTGCACGTTATTTAACAATATGCTTAACAACTCATATTTCCCCCGAGCATGGAAATTGGCTAAAGTTGTGGTATTGCCCAAAAAAGATAAGGACACCAGCAATCCGAAAAATCTGAGAGCCATAAGTTTGCTCCCAAACATAAGCAAAGTTTTTGAAATATGCATAAATATTAATATTTTAAATTTTTGTCAGAATAACAATCTGATTAATGATAGACAATTCGGTTTTAAGTATAAACATTCTACGATTCACGGAATACACCTTTTGACTTCTAACATTAATTGGAATTTAAATAAATCTCTCTGTAAAGGCGCATGTCTTGTCGATTTTGAAAAAGCGTTCGATAGCATTTGGATTCCTGGCGTTATATAAAAACTTTTAAAATACAAATTCCCAATTCATTTGGTAATTTTAATTCATAACATGTTATCCAATAAATCGTTTGTCGTTTCCAACAGAAATGAAGTTAGTAGTAGGGAATTTATTATAGTTAATGGGTTACAACAGGGGACAGTTAATGCTCCTATACTTTTTAATATATTTATTCATGACCTTTTAAATAGCATTGATAATATTATTGGTTTCGCAGATGATATTATAGTATATCATGCTGACAACAAAATAGAAGAAATAAATAAAAAGTTACAAAATCATTTTAATATTGTAGAGAAATATGCTAATGATTGGAAAATGAAATTAAATGTGGACAATTATCAATACCCACGAAATTGGCGGGTGAGACCTAAAGAAATCAAACTTTTGATTTTAACGGTCACCCTAGTGTACCTAGATAAGAACAGTTTTATACAGAACTACACAGGCGTCCCTATATTTTTTCATATATATAGAAGAGCAAATATTAAGGCTATCACTAGCAAGCAACTGACAGCTGAGAACAGAAGATTCGATACAAACTTTTTTCGTGAGGATAAGAACATATTTCCAAATTTAAATATTAGTAAATACTGGTGGCTTAGTCAAATACAGTAAATTCTTCTTTTAATTCCTGACTTTTCCCTTTATTATAATAATTGTTATTGTAATGTTTTTTGAATAATTTTTCATTACGAAACATATGTTATTAAAAAACAAATATAACTTGTTTATATTTTGTATAAAAATCATAATTAGTTTTAGAGCTCGTTTATGGGACAGTGTATAGTTATATGCTATTTATACTATTACTTTGTTTATTTGTAGTAATTATTATAAAAATTTTCTTTAAATAAACGTTGGTAAAAAAAAAAAAAAAAAAAAATTAAACTAATATTTCTTACTGGCTAGTTTGGTTTAAATAATTAAATCTAGTTTCTATTATATAACAAAAACGAAAAAATTTAAGATAAAAGTTATTTTAAGACACTTTAGAGGTTATTTTTGGTGCCAATAGAACGATAGATATCAAATTATGTAAAAACATTGTCAAATTCAGAGCTCATTTGCAGAATTAGAATGAAAGTCGAAAGAAACGGCGAATATGAACTCAATGCTCAATTCTGAAACAATTTCACCGTTTAACAAATTGAGCCTGAAGGAGAAATTAAATTTACTATACATATTTACTATATTACAGCTTAATAAGCCTTAAACCGCATAAAATTTAATTATTGTGGCGAAATTTAGTTGGATAAAACAACTAAAGACACGAGTTTGACATAGATTTACTAAAGTTTTGAAACAAATTTTTTTTTTAATCTCCCGGGAATCCCGCAATTAACTCCCGGGAAAAAACTCTAGTAATTTTAAAATTCAAATACATTATGTAATTGTATACAAATTTTTTTTAATGTTTATTATAGATTTAAAGTAAAACTTACTCCTGGCACTGGAAAAAGAGGTCGTGCAGCAAAAACAGCTCTAACTATGTTCTCCAAAGACAAAGCTTGTACTCCAAGAGAAAGAGACCTTTTGAAAAGCATTCGAGATGAGGCCTTAGCTCGTAACATACCTGGAAAAGTGAAGCTGTCAGCTCCCCAATTACAAAAGTTTAAAAAGTAGTGTACTTTTTAATTATCATATGCATACAAACATTTTAAGCGGCCATTTTGGTTTGGCTTGTAAATTTATTTATCAACGCTTAAATTTTTTAAATTAATTGTTGAAATAATTTTAATTAAACAAAACTGATACGATTATAAATTTTATTAAAAGTAGTTTGTAGTGATTTTTAAAGAGTTTGGGTATGTTGGTTATAAAAAATATTGAGCAAATAAAGAAAAATAAATGGTAAGTATTATCTGAGCACTTCTTTTTTGATTTTAATTCGTTACGAATTCGCTAAATTTTGAATTAATTCTTTTTTAAAAACGAAAATGAATTGAATGAAATTTGAATCAATTCAAACGAATTAGGCAGACATGAGTTTCAATTCGTTTCCAATTCAAAGGAATTTGAAGAATGAGTTGCAATTAATTTTCAATTCAAATGAATTTGTTAAAGTGAATTGCAATTAATTTCTGATTCTTTTGAACTGAATTGATTTTGAATTCATTCAAAATTGCACAGTTTACTAAAATAAATAATGAATTTAAGGCCCCTATTATGAGTTAAGCTGGGATCACACGATTGCCGCAAATGCACCAATATGACACAATTTTAATTGTGCTTTATTGGCGTACAATAATGAAATTGCACCAATCAAATATTTTGAAATCACACTGTTTAAAGCAAATTTAATTGCTGCTAGTTGGTACAAAGCGAAATGGTTACAACAATTGCCGCAGCACAGTCACACGGTTGTTCTTACTTGTGTTAACTGCGAAAACAGCTGTTGCGGTAGCTTTTTTATTTGTTTAAAAGTTCTTGTTGGTTTGTTCATTAAAAAAAATTTTATTTGTATCATAGACTTAAACAAATTTTGTTTGAATAGTTTTATTTAAACTTTTTAAGAAATTTCAAAAATAAGATTTGCATAGAAATATCTTTAATAAAAATATTCACACTGAACAGCTAAATATGCTTGTGAACATACATACATACATATTTTGTTGATAGCAATAATTAAAAAAAAATTTTAATGCATAATAAATAAATACATATTTATTTTCATTACCTACTTAAAGAACAAAATAAAGGAAATTTATTAAAAAATGCAAATATTGGCGCGTATTGTGTTGTTTGATTGCCACACAAGAACACAATAAATATTGGTGCATTTTTTGTAATTTTTATTGACGCGCGGTTGCATAGCAAACAGTCACACGATTGCCGCACCAGGGTTGCATTTGATTGGTAAAAGTAAGCACAATATTGGCCTCGATTGGTACATGAGCCATTTGGTCACACGATTGGGGTATTAAAAAGTGTAAAAATTGGTGCATTGCGGCAATCATGTGATCCCAGCTTTACATTCGATAAACGATTTTCGCTTGCTATCGAACAACGACTATCGAATGTTATTTTGGTATTTTGAGTTGGCAGCACTGTCAAAAATTTCGTTGTGCATCGAATTTGTCAACGAAAACAAATTTGCTTTCGACGGTGCAAATAATTGTAAAAAACTTGTTGAAAATGTAACTATTTGTATATTTTTTTGTGTTCGTATATCAAATACCATATTCTTTATCTGTTTTGTTCATTTTATGCAAGTCCAACGTCGTAAACAGCAATTGGAAACGCTCATATTCCTTATGGAACAAAGTGGGATGAAACCCCACTGAAGCTAAATTATTTGAAAACAACCACAATTCCGCCGTGATCACGTTTAACTTTAATTTTATTTTTTAAATTTGTAAACCAAAATTTTTTAAGTGACAGCGGATCAAAAATGTGCTACTGTGAATTAACAAAATCACAATAGTAAATTTGAATCGAATGCGCGCCATAATACCAAATGAAAATTCATTCGATCAGCTAATTCGACTGCTGTCGAAAATTAGTTCATAATAGGCACCTAAATTAAAAAATTAAATATTTTTATTTATGTCCCACATTGTTTTATAATCCCCATTTGAAAAACATTTGAGAATTACGTTTGAAAGCAAGTTGAAAATAGAGGCATTTGAAATTAATTTCCCCTTTTTATTGAGAATGCTATGATTTTCAAATGATTTTTAGTTCATTATCAAACGTTTGTCGTTTGAGAAAACGTTTGATTTTAAATCATTTTCAATTTGAAATCAAACCTCCGTGTTTGTTGGGAGTAAATGACCGAAAACAACATCACACAAACACAAGTATTTGTTATACGGTAAATTTTTTCACATTCTGATTTCAATGTAACCCTACGTTTCCACATGCAAGTAATTACTTGCAAGTAGAGGAAACAGCCGATTGTCCAGCTAGCATTTTGTATCATAATCTTATCATTTATGAAGCAGCTTTAAGAGCAAAATACCCGTATTTGAGCTCATTTTTCAGTCATAAATGATACTCTCGTTGTGAGAAAATGGTACCCTACCAATGAATCACCTGAAAGAATCATTTGTGATAAAATTTTCTGATTCCTTTTTGATCATTTTACTGTTAGTTTTTATAATCATTATTGAATTGTTTTCGTCTCATTTTATATATAGTTTTTGATTACCCAGCAAAAACTTGGTAATGACTTGCCATTACTGAACAACTTACTTTTCAATGACTACTTCATACCATCTGCATTACATAGAAGTAGTTTAGTAATGGCTGACATATAATCTGATACCTAAGTACTTGTGTATGAGTTGATTAGCGCTCTTAATTGAGTAAAAAACATAGTTTTTTATACTACACTGCCCCAGTAGACAAGCTGGTAGTGAGCTAGTCTATCAGCACCGAGGTTGCGCGATCGAATCCTGCCAGAGACAGAAAAAAAAAATAAAAAAAGTAAAATAAAATAAGAAAATATAGAAAAAAAAAAAAATAAAAAAAGAAAAAATAGAAAAAAAAAAAAATAATTAAAAAAAATTTTTTTTTACTTTATTGAAAGTATTCATCCAATGAATAACACTACATGTTAGTTGTAATTTTGGTGACATCGGAGTAATAAGTTATTTAAGTCCCTATTTGTAAGCGAATGTGGTAATGACTTATTTAACTCCCTATTTGTAAGCGAGGGTGGTAAGTACTTGCCTCCAATGACATCACCGTGTTAAAATAATGAGTTAAAATGCCAATGTATAAGTAGTGAAGAGTCGTTATATTAGCTTTTTAACTCATTACTTTGCAATGTAAGTTTTTGCTGGGTATACATACATATTTCATATAATTTTTTTAATTGTCATGTTATTTAATTTTTCTCCAGCTTTATTTTAAACCAAATTGTCAATAATTTTTGAAATTCTTTTTTAGCCAAGCTTCTTATTTGATTGGCTGACATGAAAGTTTCTATTTTAATTTTTTTTTTCATTTGGCAAAAACAAAAATTCAAAATATTTAAAAATCATTATTTTAACATATCAATAAGTCATATATGAATCCTTTTTCTATCACTCAAGTGATAAATCAGTTTTAAATCATCAAAACTGATCTGAAAAGATTCATTTAGGTGATTTTTACAAAAAATAATCACCAAAATGCTAGCTGGGCTGTCGATGAATCACCTGAAAGAATCATTTGTGATACAATTTTCTGATTCCTTTTTGATCAATTTAATGGTAGTTTTTATAATCGTTATTGAGTCGCTTTCGTCTCATTTTTCACTGGTAAATTATATAGTTTTTGATTATACATATGTATTTCATATCATTTTTTAATTCTCATGTTTTTTTCCCCGATTAAATCAGCACCTTTTGATTATTCGAACCAGCTTTATTTTAAACCAAACAAAAAATATCGGTTTTTCGCAAAGAAGAGAAGAAACAATTTGCACTTACATCTATGTTTGTAAATTGTCAATAATTTTTGGGCTTCTTTTTTAGCCAAGCTTCTTATTTGTTTGGCTGACATGAAAGTTTTTATTTTTTTCATTTGGCATAAACAAAAATTCATAATCACCCTTATTCTATTTGGCGGCGGCAATAACAACGGCAATTTTAAGGCAACAGCAATTCTTATCAAAGACAACTTCAATTCTATGTTAAATTGGTATTTCATAATACTCTTATATGACGCCGTTGACTATTTATCGATAGTGTTAATAAAATACAGCACACATATCTAACAACTAAAATAACCAGCTGATTCATTTTGTTTACTGTTTTTTGATAAGAAAACAAATTCTGTGCTGTTTGTGCAAAATTTTAAGTTAAATAAAAATATTTTTGTAAAAAAAATAATGTTTAAATAAAAATTTTTTTTATTTCTGAAATCTTCCATTTTTAATTTGCCCAATGAAAAGTTAGTGACATACATATTACATTTTCCCAAGTGCCTAATGGATTTTTTTTAACCTTTTTAAGATTTAAAAGTTACTTTCGGCTGAATAAACCTTTTAAACATGTGTTGGAAAAAATAGAGCCTTATTTAAAAAAGGGAACGTTTGTTCCAAACAAAATATAATTTGCAGAAACGTTGCGTTTTTGGCCCAGGGATCGTACCAGCTCAGCTTTGGAAATTATTTCAACTTCGGACTGTCTCAGCCACTAGTTTCAAAAATTTTGTCGGAGACTCTCATCTAGAGAGATAACTTTGTCCACAATGGATAAACTTCGACATGACGGATGCTGAAAAGAATGAGACTAAGTTACATTTCTTTGAAAGGCAGCATTTCCAGGTGTAATTGGCTGTTTTCTGAAACCACATCAAAATTTTAGCTCAAAAAAAAAAATATTTAATTTATTAGGAAAAGAGACCCTGCAAAATCCTCTGGCTAGTGATGGATTTTTTTAGAAGCTCTTCCACTAGCTTCTTGAACTGACACATAGTTGTTATTTTATTCATTAAAACTGATCTGAAAAGATTCATTTAGGTGATTTTTACAAAAGATAATCACCCAAATGCTAGCTGAGTGGCGGCCCAGCTTTTATTTAGAAGATAGTTTGTTAAAACATCACCTTGCTGAGTCTTCTTCGAGTACTTTTGGTGATCAAAAACGGATTATATTAATTACACAATTAAAAAAAGACTCGAAAATTACTCTCGCTAATGATTAAAAAGAGTTTGATTTAAAATATCATAACAAATTTGCAATCGCAAATTAATCATCCTGGTGTTTAAAATGTAAGTATTTTAACCGTTATTTATGATTATATTTTAAGCATATGGATGATTGAAAACGGCTTGATTGAATGCAGATCATGGAGAGGTTTAAAAAGTGTTTACAATTTTGTATTTTATGATCATATTTTGCGCGGATAGATGATTAAAAACTGCTTGTTATGCTGTTTTTTTCTTAAGTATAACGGGGCAGGTTTTGCTTATTTTAGAGTAAATGTCAATTTTTGTTTATTTATAAAAGTTACGTCGAAGTATTGAAATCGTTTAATTGTGAAAGTGATATATGGGCATTTCCGACAAAAGGTCCACCGTGACCGAAAATTTAAAAGTTAAAAAAGTCACGTATCGAACCAGATTTTGACTTAAACAAAAAAAAAAAAAAAATATAGAAGATTTAAATGTTACATTGCTACGTAAAATTCTGAAAGTAGTTTGACTAAAAAATTGTACCAGGTTTCGCTGAATTACGCCCTTTTATACATGACCACAAAAACTACTTCTATTTTTTTCACGTTCGAACCGCTACTTCTAATGCCATTATCTTTGACCTAGAATCGCGCCACCCATAAACTTTAGCATAGATAATAGTGCTTTCTTAGTGCTATAATTTAAGGGTGAAAAGAACGTAAAAATATTTGCTGTTTAAAATGTTATTGCATTTTTGATGCGTACGACTGTCACGTTCAACACTTTGGAATTACCCATATATAAATAATAATTAAAAAGTACGATTATGTAAATAAATTTTAAATAAAAAAGACAATGTCAGCGAAACAAATAAAAAGATTGGCGAAAATTCAAATAAAAAGATTGACCAAAAAGAGGACGAAAATTTAATTTCACCAAAAAAAAAAAAAAAAATCTGAAAAAAGCACAGCGATAAATATATTGTTTCTGCCTTCATTGGTCGCACAAGAAAAACCATGCAATTGCATATTAACGGTTTCCCTGATCATTAGTTTGTATATATGAGTATGCTTTTGTTAGTAGGATATGACAGAACATCTCAAAAAGCATTACAGATAACATTTAAGACAGCAAATTCCATTGTTTTTTATTGCTATCTCTTTAGATTTAGTTGATACATGTGAAAATTCCTTTCAACTTTTTTTCATACATCAAAGTTAAAATAAATACGTTTAATTACTTCACTGATGTATTTAAACGTATTCGCTTAATTACCTCAATGAGGTAGTTAAACTTATTCTTATAATTACCTGAACTTAAGCGTATTCGTTTAAATGCATACCCCGCATAATTACCCAAAAATATTGGCATTTTTGGCGAGGTAATTATCCGTGGATACTGTGAATGTCAAAACCCGAAAAACTTCGCAATCCAGGCAAACCAGCGCCCACCGCTGGCTTCAAATGTATAAAACTGAAAGAACGGCTGCATTTACGACTGTGACCAGCGTTGCCGTTTTGGTTACTTTTAGCCAAAACTGGTTACTTTTTTCGCAGCGTGTACTTGTGTCCTTTTTTTATATTAGTTAATTTTTTTCTAATACTTAAGCCTAACTCGAGCTTATATTCATTTTTCTTAAATCTAACAAGGTTAGGTTAGGTTAGGTTCCATTGGCAGCCGTGATCAAGCACAGCTCACGTGGGTCCATTAATTAGTTCCCGTTGTGTTACCATGTCACACCGTCTCCCATGGGTCCTATGTTGTCTGGCTGCTAGTGTTCCCACGCAGCCATCCGGTCGATTCAGTAAAGGAGTGGATCCTGTTTACATCAACATCAGAGAGACAAGTTTTGTCCGCAAGGGCTCTTCGACCAAACATTTCGAGTCTTAGATCTCCGAAAGCCGGGCAATTACAGAGAAGATGTTCCGTTGACTCTTCCTCCTCCTCGTCGCCGCAACTTCTACAAAAGTCATTGTAAGGGAGCCCCAGCCTCTGGGCGTGCCCCCCAATGGGCCAGTGGCCAGTTATAACCGCAATCAGGTTTCTTAGATGATGTCTGGACAGCTGTAGTGCCCGCCGTGTCCTTTTTTCATCTATGACGGGCCAGATTTTCCTGGTTTCCCCACAGGTAGTTTCATCGTGCCACCTCCGACTGGCGATAATATGAAACTTGTGCGATATAAGTTGCTTGCTCCTTGAGAGCGAAGCACCTACATTATATGTTGAACCGTCTCGATTCAAGGTGGTGCCTGCGTGCGCCAACGAATCCGCCATGCAGTTCCCCAGTATGTCCCCGTGTCCGGGGACCCAATTAAGGGTGACCAGTGAATGTCTCGCTATCTCATCCAGAGACATCCGGCATTCTCGGACAATTCTCGATGTGATGAACACATTCTCCAGGGATCTTATTGCCGCCTTGCTATCGGTAATAATGTGAATATCCCTTCCAGATATTTCACCGTATCGGATGCGTCTCGCGGCTGTGTGGATGGCCATTATCTCGGCCTGGATGACACTGCAGTGGTCCGGCAGCCTCATAGGAATGCTCCAGTTAAGCTGCTCGGAGTATATGCCAGAACCGACACCATGCAGTGTTTTAGACCCGTCCGTGAAGATTTGAATCGCATTCGCGGGAATTTGTAGGTCATCATAGTGGACCACGTTATCCAAAATGCCCACCGTGAAGCCAGGATCAAAGATCGGCTCGGGTGTGACATAATCAACATCCATGTGCCAATTAATTTCGTTCAGAATATTAGCATGTCCGATATTAAAATCCCTCCATGCTCCGGTGGCCCTTAGTCTTACCGCCGCGTTCGCAGCCAGCCCTTTAGCCAAAATGTCTGGTGGTAACCAGTTTAAAATCGTAAACAGTGCCTTAGAGGGGGTTGTTCTAATGGCACCTGTTACCGCTATCGCCACCATTCTCATTGTACGTTCAAACCCAGTTTGATGACTCTTCACCTTGAGCGCCGGCCACCAAACAGCTGCCCCGTAGAATAGAATGGGTTTAATGACACATTCGTATAGCCAGTATACATTCCTCGGGTTAATTCCCCAGTTAAGACCAATGGACCTCTTGCAGCAATACAATGCAGTTGCCGCCTTATTAGTCCTGGAAATGGTGTTCATCCTCCAGTTCAGTTTGCTGTCCAATATAAGCCCAAGATACTTGGCGCTGTCAGACATTTTCAGTGAGACCCCCTTTATCCTCGGGGTATCAAATTTGGGAATTTTGTATCTCCTTGTGAAAAGTACCAGTTCCGTTTTGGCAGGATTTACATCCAGTCCACATCCCTGGCACCATTTTGTTAGGACGTCCAATGCGGACTCCATTAGTTCAGACAATAGTCTGGGATCTTTACCCAGAGCCACAACTGCAATGTCATCCGCATATACGACCGTTCTGCAGCACGTCCTTTCCATGGCCCTGAGTAGGGTATTCATATTCAGATTCCAAAGTAATGGTGAGAGTACACCACCTTGCGGGGTGCCCGTAGTCGCAACCTTGGAGATGTTCGAGGCGCCTAAGTTGGATTCGATACGCCTGAAGTGCAAGATGCTGCCGACAAATTGAATAATCGCCGGGTCGATTTCCAAATGTCCCATTGCGTTAATAACCGATTCAGGTCTAACGTTGTTGAAAGCGCCCTCAATATCCAGGCATGCAACTAAAGCAAATTCCTTGTAGTGCAGGGATCTCTCTATGTGGCCCACCAATGAGTGAAGCGCAGTTTCAGTGGACCTTCCCTTCGTGTAGGCGTGCTGAGCCAGTGACAAGGAATTGGGTCCCAATGATGATCTAATATGAATATCCAAAATCCTCTCCAGTGTTTTCAGTAGAAAGGAGGATAGACTAATTGGTCTAAAGTCTTTAGCCATAGTGTGAGATGTCTTCCCACTCTTGGGGATGAAGACGATCTTATATGTTGTCCAAGTTGATGGGACATGTGAGAGGCTCAGGCAGGCTCTAAATATTGCCAGGAGCCATGACATCAATATTCCCAGGTTCTTTTGCAGGTCCGCTGGGATAATGCCATCCGGGCCTGGAGATTTAAAGGGATGGAAGCTTTTGACCGCCCATTCCACACGATGGCGAGTTATCGGAATATTAGAGATATCCCGAGTGCCACTAAATGTTCCTTCCCTAGGCACCTCATCAGTGCAACCTGGGAAGTGTGTATTCATCAGGACCTCAAGGGTGTCCCGACTGTTTGTGGTCCAGGATCCGTCCATCTTCCGTATATACGATGGAATAGCTGGTTTAGAGGATAAAATCTTACGTAGCCGACTAGTCTCCGAGGAGTTTTCCACATCGCTGCAGAATTTCCTCCATGACTGTCTCTTGGCCTTCCTGATAAGATTTTTGAATCCATTTACTGAGGACTTGTAATTGTCCCAAACACCATTACGTTTTGCCTCATTAAAGAGTTTCCTGCTTTCTTCGCGTTTTTCAGCAATCTCCGCATTCCACCATATGGGCTTAGCTTTGCCCTTCCTGTCGATTCTTTTACAGGATTTGTTTGTTGCCTCAGTTAAGACACCAGTCAGTGACTCCACTGCGGAGTCGAGCATGGACACACTGTCTATGAAAACCGGGCACATAGGCAGCTTGTCCCCGAGTACACTCGCATAGATAGACCAATTGGTCCTTCTTCTATTCGTGTAGGGTTTAGCTGAATCAGCTCTAAAAGAAAAATTGAAATCAATATACATGTGATCAGAGAAGGAACAGTCCTTTGACACGTTCCAATCGCTAATCAAATCCGAGAACTTATCACTAATAAGCGTAATATCAAGAACCTCCCTTCTGTTAGTCACAATAAAGGTGGGCTCACTACCCCTATTAACTACTGTTAGTTCATTTTCTACTATAAAGTCCAAAAGCGACTCACCTCGTGGATTGACATCCGAGCTTCCCCAGATGGTATGATGTGCATTAGCATCAGCACATATTATTAGAGGGATGTTGCGCCTGTTGGCATGCGACATCGCCCTCCTGGCTGTGGAGTTTGGGGGATTAGCACCCTGGTCATGTGCCATGTAGCAGCTCATAAACCAAACTGTTCTGGTTTCGCCTTCTACTGCGACAGTGCAGGTGTCCTTATCGCTAAAATCAGAAAGAATGAAAGCTTTAAGGATGTTTTTGACCATTACACAAGCCCTGGTCTTACCTTGATCGGCTGCGTACAGAGTACTATAGCCGTCTAAACTGAGTCCGCAAACCCTGTCTTTATACAACAATGGTTCTTGGATGCATACAAGCTCCTCCGTGCCTGAAGCCAATCGGAGGAGAAGGGCAGCTGACGCCGCTTTAGAGTGATGAAGGTTGATTTGTGTAACCTTCATCATAGCTCATCGCTATGGACGACTGTGACGTTGGCATCCTCTGGGTCGTCGTCCGATTCCAGTAGGATGTCCTCATCGTCCGCCACTTCCATCTTGCCAAAGAAGTCACCCACAAGCCCACTGACCGATTGGGTGTCTTCATTCGCCGATGACATAGCGGAATCGTCTTCCATATGCTCCGTTGATGCTGTTGATGTGGTGGTAGTCACCGGAGCTTGAGGCTTCCCTTTGTCATCACCTTTGTAGACTCGGAGGAAGATAGTTCCAAATCCATAGAATATCTTCCCCTGTGTCTTCCGAAGTGACGGCAGAGTCACTGTTTATTATAACAGTGGCCCTCCTGGACTCTTCGACAGATTCAGTAACCCTCACTACTTTCCAGTCCTGTGTGGGTAGCTGGGGGTTACTGATCTGTATAATTTCCAGGATCTCCTTGGGGTCGGATGGCTCAGCGGGGATCTTGGCAATAGATCTGGGCCTTTGCGGTACATCGGCCAGAGGTATTGCCTCAATCTTAGCGCCCTGCCAAACTTCCCCCAGGGACTCCACGGCATCCTTGTACAGCAGCGCTGAACGCTCATCTGCACACGCTATCAGTTTAATGTGACCTTGATACCAGCCGGCATCTTCACATTGTGGTGGTGGTCCAGGGTTACCCCTTAAGACATTCAGGAACGCCCTACTAAGTGCGACGACAACCAGCTTCCAGTTCTTGGATGAAATGGTGCCGTCACTAGCGTTGCGGTCAATGATCGCCCAAATGAGGTGGTCTTTAGCCACATCTTTGTACGACCTGTTTTGCGGCCGTTGAGGCGTATATTTGGACCGTTTAGTCCCAGGAAGTGTGTCCTCCCCTGACCGTTGCCGTTTAGGCGCTGCTTCGGTTGGCTTCCGTTCAGGATTGCCTTCCTTGGCAGAGGGAGATCCACGTTTTAAACCCTCAATATGGGTTTTTGCCCACTGGAGAGAGGTTTTCTCCTGCTCAGTGAGTTCACCAACCGGTTTTCCACCAAGTCGGCTAATGATTTTGTAGGCGGAGCGCCTGGTTGTAAAGGCCCGTTTGGATGCATCTATGTGCCTTTGGGGTTTATTGATAACTGCCGTTGAGGCTGAGGGAGGTGCATCAGAGGGCATCGAATCTTTCTTCGTGTGCTCTCTTTGCACAGGTTTCGGCACTTGGGAAACTGGATTTCTGGCAGACTGAGTCTGTACCGTCAAGCCAGCACCCGAGGAAGGGGTTTCGACGGGTTTTTCTCCCGTCCGGACCTGGGAAGCCTTAGAGGTACCTGGTTTCGAAGAACCCTGTACCAAGCTTGGTTTACGACCGCCTGAAGGCTTAGTCGTAACGAGTTTTTGCGCACTAGTAGCTAACCGTCTAGCAGAGCCTGGCGCAACCACCTTGCTAGACGAGGTCTCAGTAGCATTCAACTTACTACAGCCTAATACCGACGCTGTAGTAGTAGGGTCTCCGGGGATTATGAAGCCCTTTGCCGGATACTTAGGGCATGAATTTTCGGACATTTCGGGGGGGGGTGAGAATTGGGGTTGCATTTTATGCCTATCTGCCAGGCGAAAGAATACCTGACGCTCCTCTGGAGACAGACGCAGACCATCAGCCGCTCAATATGAGAACAGACGCTGATGGATTTTATTGCGGACCGACGGCCTTCAAAAGGTCCAACATTTGACCGTAAAAGGCCAGCGGACGCATAGTCATTAGCCGCTCCAACTAGGAGAAACAGACGCTAATAGACAGGGGGGTAGTTCTTGGTTTGTACTCGGTTTAGACCCTTCTGGCATGGGAGGCCCTACCGGTCTTGACTGACGTCACTACCGCCAGCATGACTCTAAACGTCCTTGTACTTAAGCCCTCGCATCGCGGCAAGATGACTACCCATTCGCGAGGGTAAATCTAACAAAATCTTTACTTAATTTTTCTTTGCTTAACTATCATTTTAACTTAACTTAATTTTTCTATTCTTAAATCTAATTTTTTTTTTATTAAACTTAATTTATCATTTTTCTAAACTTAACTTTAACAAATAGAAACTGGGAATTATCTCCTTTCGTAGGTTACTTTATATTATATTCAACATTTTTTTATTTTTCGAATTTATTCTATGAGTTACATTTAACTCATTTAACTTTAACGTTAATTTTTTTTTTATCATTATTAAAATCATTTTTTTTTCCCTACCTTAATTTAACTTATATCAATTAATTTTCTAAAGATCTGATTTAAAATCCATTTATTACCACACTTACACATACACTATATTATTACACATTAACAGTCATTAACATACATTTAACATATACAATTAACAAAATTTTGAATATATAATCTAAATTGATAGTAAGATAATTCAAAATCTACCATAACAAATAAATTCAGCAACACATCAGGCCTGCTGTCGTCGTTGTATAAAATTTGGTGAGTTCTAAAATATTGTTATTATTTTTTATTATATTTTTATTTAAATTATCTTAAAATTGAAATTTTATTAATGTAGAATTTGCATGTTATTAACATAAAATGTTAATAACATTTGTAAAACATCCCTTAATTTAATTTCAATAGGGAATATTCAAAATTCTTCACTACGCTAACATAACATAATCATAATACATTTTTTTTCCATTATTAGTTTATATTATTAAAATATTTCAAAATATGTTTAAATACTGTTTAAATAAATATTTTTATTTTACGCGTTGATAAAAATGGCGTTAAACTAATTTTTCTTTTTTTTTTAAAAACTCCATGAAAGGTTAATCAACAATTAGTTAGAGTAGTATTAGGGCTATCTAAAGATTGAGCGGTACGATAGCATGGCTGGGAGGGTTTAGACCATAAGGAAGTTTTACCATCTTCTTCCTTGTACTGATTTCAGACCGGGTTACTCTTCTTTTCTATTTTTATTTTATTTTCCCACAGTTAACATTGGTTACTTATAGCTACCTTTTAAATTTAGTTTAAGCGGTTTTTAACCAGTCTTTAGGGAGACAAGAACACCACCCCATTGCCCTGAGCACGGTCGGAAGAATAGGTAGCGATGGTCTCCCAAGAGATAGGGCCGAGTGCAGTTTGGACCGTTACATAAATTTAATGGCTCCCAACGTGGGGCTCAATAGCATAAAACCTGTCAGCTTGACATATTTACAAGTTAAACATTTAGTTTCTGACAAAAATAGAAAATATTTATATGTATTATTGCTGTTGGCCTCACAACATAAATAATATCATCGTGGTGTTAACTAATTATTTTTTTTGTTTAGTTTTGTAATTTATTTAAACATTATGGATTTTCAGATTTCAAGTTAATATTTGATCTGTACCGTATGTTTTTTTTTTTATTTTTTTTTTATAATGTGTATGTTATTTTGTTTGAGATTTCAGATCTTGGACATTTCGAGATCGTACTCACAAAATCATACGCAAACTCTTATTTTGTTGGCTTTTCTCTCTCTAAATTTTGTTAACATGTTGATGATTACGAATAGGATTTTTGTATTTGAAAAGTTCGAATATTACCTACTTTATAATTCAACTATTTATTTTTTTTTGCATTGTTTTAAAATTTCATTTGGAGATTTTTGTATTGGCATTTTAAATGACAATATTATACTCATTTGAAATTTTATAACACCATTATCTTTATTTTTGTTTTTGTTTACTTATGTCTGAAATTTAGTACTTTTATTATTTTTTTTTTTATTACTACCTAACTTTTGTTTGATTAACTTAGTAGTGGAAGATTGTATTAATTATAAAACTTTAACTCAAACGAGTACTTTAAACATGCCTTTGACTAGAAGTCGCGAGAACTTGTTAGAGCTGGAACAACCAGCTAATGTTAGTTTTACTGTAGATGTAGGACCTACGAGTGGGAGCCAGGGTGTGCGAGGATCTTCAACGAGACAGAAGGGTAGGAAACCTACTCAGAATGATATTAGTACAGGATCGGACAATGACTCTCGGACAAAACAAATAATAAATGACAGTATGGAATCATTTCGTAATGAAATTATGGGTTTCATTTCAAATGAAATGAGATCTGCATTTCAAGGTTTGAGTATTCGGCAACCTGCAAGTCAACCTCGAACAATAGAAGATTTTCCAAATGTAACGTCTAGATCGACTGGAAACAATAACAGTTCGGATCATGAACCATTTTTTGCAGACAAGGTTTTAAATATTATAAGAAATTGGAAAATTAAATTTACCGGACGTGATAATAATATAACCGTTGATGAGTTTATTTACTGCGTGAATATTCTTACAACTAATAATCTTAGAGGTGACTTTTAATTATTATGTAAGTATGCTCATTGTTTTTTTGAAGGTAAAGCACTTGAATGGTACTGGCGTTACCACAGACAGACCAATGACATTGACTGGAATTCACTGACTGACGCTTTGAAAAAACAATATAAAAAGGACTATAAGGACTTTGACATTCTTGAGGATATACGTCGACGAAGACAAAGACATAATGAAAATTTTGACGACTTTTTTGATGCTATTTCAGAGTTAACAGACAAACTTAAGACACCGATTACGGACAGCGATTTATGTGAGATAATTTTAAGGAACTTAAAGACCGAAATTCGACATGAACTTCTTCATTTGGAAATTTCTTCTGTATCCCAACTTTGTCGTGAAGTGGGAAAGCATGAGAAATTTATAAAGGATGTTCGTGCACACGAGGCTCGGAGGTCAAGCAAAGGTCAGATTTCGGAATTAGGCAATGCGAACGTGGACTTGGAGTATTTTGAAGACAAGACAGAGGAAATTTGTACATTGCGACAGGATTTGAAATGTTGGAACTGTGACAAGACGTATTTGGACTGTTTAGCGACTAAACGTATATTTTGTTACGGGTGTGGTGCTAAAGACATTTATAGACCTAACTGCACCAATTGTTTAAGAAAGTCGGGAAACGGACTGAAGGATGTTCGACGGACTTAAGGACATCCGGTACTGGTGGACAGGAAAACACGGACGCGACAAAGACCATTAATGATTTTAAAGTGGACAATGGTACACCGAAAGAGAACTTTCACCCTTCCCACAACTTATTAAAACCATATCATGTTAGATTAGCTGAATATAAAAAGGTTCGAGCTAGAATTTTTGGCGAAAATAAGAAAATTAGTAGATCTTCTAACCGTATACGTGAATATTATCGGAAATTAAAGTTATTTAACAATATTTTAACTTTACCTATCATATCTCAGGAACAAGATACTAGGCCTTATATTAACCTTAAGATTAATAATAGTTTTCATATGGCACTATTAGATAGTGGCGCGAATAAGAGTGTTATTGAAGGTAATTTGGCGAACGAAGTTCGGAATGAGTCTTGTTTTAGGAGATGTGTAGGTAATGTACGTACAGCAGACGGAAATAGACAGGATGTTTTGGGAATGGCGAGATTAAGTGTTACATTTCAGGGAGAGACAAGGAATTTTGAATTTTTGGTGGTACCGACGATAAGACAGGACATTATTTGTGGATACGATTTTTGGGTTGATTTTGGACTTAAAATTTCTTTTGGTGGCGTAAATGAAATTGACATTACAGAAGCAGACCTAGACAAACTTACACTTACAATCGAACAGAAAAGACGTTTAGACAACGTAAAGGGTGTTTTTTTAAGCTAGATAGAACTTTAAATTGTAAAAAGTAACACAAAAAATTAAATTTTGATGAAATATTTATTTTTATCGTTTCAGTATACTCTGACAAATCATCATGAATAGACTCATGCTTGAACAACGCTACGAAATTATCCAAATTTACTTTGAAAATCAGTCGTCGATTCGCGCAACTTATAGACGACAAAATTGTGTTCAGCGATGAGGCGCATTTTTGGCTTAACGGGTTTGTTAATAAGCAAAATTGCCGCATATGGAGCGAGACCAATCCACAAGAAACCCTACAGACTCCATTACATCCAGAAAAATGCACCGTTTGGTGCGGTTTTCACGCTGGTGGCATCATCGGACCTTATTTCTTTAAAAATGAGGCCGGAGCTCGCGTTACGGTCAATGGAGATCGTTACCGCACCATGATCAATGATTTTTTGTTTGAAAATATGGATGACATTGATCCGGAGGAGATGTGGTTTCAACAAGATGGCTCTACGTGCCATACGGCGAACGCAACCATCGACTTATTGAAATCAAAATTTGGCGATAAGTTAATTTCGAGAAATGGACCTGTCAATTGGCCTCCAAGGTCGTGCGATTTGACACCTCTCGATTATTTCCTGTGGGGCTACGTGAAGTCACTGGTTTATGCTGATAAACCAGCAACAATTGACGCCTTGGAGGCCAGCATTGTTCGTGTTATTCGTGACATACGGCCAGCAGTGCTCGAAAAAGTGGCCCAAAATTGGACGTCCAGAATGCGCTTCGTCAAGAACAGCCGCGGTGCCCATATGCCCGAAATCATTTTCAAATGTTAATGTCACGTATTGATCTTTCGAATTTTGATTACAATTTAATTTTTTGTGTTATTTTTTAAAATTTCAAGTTCTATCGGGCTTAAAAAAACACCCTATAGTTGCGACGTTTCCAAATTCCGAGACAGAAGGGTTGGGATGTACTACTTTGATAGAACATGCCATTGACACAGGGAATGCAAAGCCCATAAAACAACGATATTATCCAATTTCTCCTGCCGTCGAGAAACAACTTTGCGGAGAATTGGATAGAATGATTTCCCTAGGGGTTATAGAGGAAGCTCCGAATTCTTCTTGGTCATCCCCAACCGTTGTCGTGATTAAACCGGGTAAAGTTAGAATGTGTGTTGACAGTAGGAAATTGAACTCTGTGACAGTTAAGGACGCATACCCTATACCGAACATTGACGGACTTTTATCGAGACTTCCTCCAGTTCATTTTATTTCAAAAATTGATTTGAAAGATGCTTTTTGGCAAATCAAACTGGACGAAAACTCGAAACCAAAGACAGCATTTACAGTTCCTAATCGGCCGTTGTATCAATTTACAAGGATGCCGTTTGGACTGTGTAATGCACCGCAAACGTTGTGCAGACTAATGGACAAGGTTATTCCGTACAATTTAAAAACTCATGTTTTTGTTTACCTTGATGACCTATTAGTAGTTTCTCAGACTTTTGACGAACATATAACACATTTAATGGAAGTAGCAACAAATTTAAGAAAAGCTGGTTTGACAATAAATATCAATAAAAGAAGTTTTGCTCTTAGTAGAGTTAAATATCTTGGTTACGTTGTGGGAAATGGAACTTTACAAGTTGACGAGGACAAGGTTACGGCTATTAGGGACTATCCGATACCAAGATCTATTAAGCACTTACGGAGATTTTTAGGCATGACAGGATGGTACAGACGATTTATACAGAATTACTCGACAGTGACTTGTCCATTGACAGAACTTCTGACGAAGAAAAGGGCATTTATATGGAACGAGCGGGCTCAAGAAGCTTTTGACCAATTAAAGACAAAACTGACAACTGCGCCTCTGCTCATTCACCCCGATTACAATAAACCCTTTATTTTACAATGCGATGCAAGTACTTGTGGGGTGGGAGCAGTACTGGCACAAAAGGACAAAGACGGGACGGAACGACCAATTGCCTACATGTCACATAAACTAAATAAGGCTCAGAGAAATTATACCATTACAGAACTCGAATGTTTAGCTGTAGTAATGGCTGTAAAAAATTTCGTTCTTTAATTGAAGGTCAAGAGTTCAAAATAGTAACTGACCGCGCTAGTTTAAAATGGTTAATGAACCAACGTGATTTATCAGGGCGTTTAGCGAGATGGTCTTTGAAACTGCAAGCTTTTAATTTCGCTATAGAGCATCGTAGTGGTAAAGAGAATGTAGTGCCTGATACCTTGTCTAGGGCACATGAGGGTGAGATATTGATAGATTCAATTGACCTCCCTGCAATAGATCTTGACTCGGACGCTTTTAAAAGTGACGAATACATGAAATTACAGGACGATTTTCAGAATTCAAATTTACCGGACTTCAAAATTTTGGACGGATATATTTACAAACGGACGGAAATTTCATCTGGTGAGTCTGATGAATCTAATTTGTGGAAATTATACGTACCGACCGAACTAAGGCACGGAGTAATTTATTCGGCTCATGACATTGCTAACTCATCCCACGGGGGTATAGCAAAGACTCTGGAAAGAATACGACGATACTTTTATTGGCCAAGACTAGTTACTGACGTAAAAGACTATATTCAAAATTGCGAGTTATGTAAAACATCCAAGACACCGACAAATATTTTGAGACCTCAATTGGGACAAATGGTACAGACCGAACGACCATTTCAGAGACTTTATGTGGACATTATTGGACCGTTTCCAAGGACGAGGAAAGGACATATCGGAATTTTAATTGTACTTGCCCATTTTTCGAAATTCACGTTTCTTAAACCACTAAGAAAATTTGTATCAAAGGACATTATAAATTATTTGCGTAACGAAATTTATATGCGTTATGGAGTACCCGAAATTTTGGTGTCGGACAACGGTTCGCAATTCAAATCTAAAGATTTTGAGAACTTCTTAGTTTAATTTGGTGTAAAACATTTGCTAACCGCTGTATACAGCCCACAGGCAAATGCCAGTGAGAGGGTAAACCGTTGTATAAATGAGGCTTTGCGATCATACATTAGGGAGGATCAACGTGAGTGGGATACATACTCAGATAGTATTAATTGTGGTCTCAGAAATAGTGTACATCAATCAATCGGCAAAACTCCATATCAAGTAGTGTTTGGACAGACAATGATGACTCACGGAAAGGACTATACATTATTGAGAAGGCTCAATCTTTTGGCAGAGACGAATTTGGAAATCGAACGGCAGGACGATTTTACACTAATACGGGACAAAGTCAAGGAATTTATGAGGAGGGCGTACGATAAAAACGCTCGGATCTATAACCTGCGTTCTCGGACAAGGGACTTCGCCATAGGACAAACAGTAACAAGGCGAAATTTTGTGCAAAGCTCTAAGATTGCCTACTTTAACTCTAAACTTGCTCCGGTAGGTGTACGAGCTAAAGTTTTGCGCAAAATAGGACAACTTAATTACGAATTACAGGACTTAGACGGCGGTGGCACTGGTATATACCACGCTAAGGACATTTGGACTTAATTTAATATTCACTTGCCCTTTTACAGATCCAGTTATTGCTATGCTAATGCATATCGAGAAGCTGTACCTGTTTAGAAAATTAATTGATATAAGTTAAATTAAGGTAGGGGGAAAAAAAATGATTTTAATATTGATAAAAAAAAAAAATTAACGTTAAAGTTAAGTTTAGAAAAAGGATAAATTAAGTTTAATAAAAAAAAAATTAGATTTAAGAATAGAAAAATTAAGTTAAGTTAAAATGATAGTTAAGCAAAGAAAAATTAAGTTAAGATTTTGTTAGATTTAAGAAAAATGAATATAAGCTCGAGTTAGGCTTAAGTATTAGATAGGTTAAGATTCAGCAGGGTTATTATGTATATCAGGTAAAGATTTCAACATGTTTCTTTTTTTCCATTGATGTCATCGATATATGTTTGCATACATCACATGGCACATGAATTTCAATGTGTTTTTTTAAACTTTTTTTATTTTAATAAAGATTTTGGCAAATTTCACAAATAAATACACTAGCCATAATTAATTTTAAAATTTGTATTTCTTTTTTTTTATTTTTTTAAAACCACAAACTTTCTTAAGCAAGTATACTTTAGAAACTAAATGAAAAGAATATATTTAAAAACCTTATATACACTTTATCAGTAACATTTTCCATATTCTATCCAAAATTTAAACATCAATTGCTTCTATAACATTTTTAATAGCTCAATAAGTTCATAAATTAGATAGAAAAAGAAAAATGTTGACCTACATTTTCTAGCGTTTAAAAATGTTGACCTACATTTACTAGCGCTTTTAACACATGTCAACCGCTCAATTAATTTTTACAACACCTAATTCAGAACAAAAACTAAAAGAAAGGCTTATCAGCAAATATTTTCAGTTTCCAATTTCTTCCTCAAGCTCTGTCCGTCTATCAGCGAAAGAATAGTTCATTGCTCTTTCTACCAAACTCTCAGCTTTATTGCTATCCTATAAAATTTAACGACTTTTTATTACTATGTTTTGAAATTTTTTTTAAATTTGACCTACTTTAACACGTGCTCATGAATTTCCCCTGTCCATGATTCTGTCCATTTTCAAGACACACTTTGAAAAAATTGTCCACAACAAATATTTCCAAAATCAAGTGCATCTACAAGTACACAGTATGTCTGTCTGTCTGTCTATCTGTCTGTCTGTCTGTCGATCTACATACATACACCTTATTCTGAACAAAACTAAAGAAAGGCTTCAACAATGCATCTAACACTTGTGCATTGTTCCCACAAAATACAATACCCTCATCACCTCACACCCCATAAATTATTATTTTTAAATATCAACGCTTTGAAAAAATTTTCCACAACAAATATTTCCAACATCAAGTACACAATATGTCTGTCTGTCTGTCCATCTAATAATTTTTCCCTATACAGTCGATCACCCAAACAAACAAAACAACAACAACATCCCTCTATCTAGCCATCCATAAATTTTAGTATTGTGAATTAATGTTCACGGTTGAGTTTTATTTTTAAGACTAAATTTATTTTTCCATAATCATATTCTTATATTTAATATTACAATAAATCTTAAATGTAAACAATTAGTAATTTCTTAAAAGCTAGAAGAAAATACAATCAACTATTCCTGATTGTATTAGTAATTTTACATTAACTTCAAATAAAGCATAAATCTAATTTTATGATCGTAACCAAAACACAAGACAAATGGGAAGCAAATGTTTACATTTGATTTCCATAAATTCTTTTGAAATTTAAATCTTTCTTTAAATGTAAACACAAGCGATTTTTAAGTGCGAATCAAACGCTTACAATTGCATTGACAATTTTACAACGGCTTCAACAAAGCATGAGTTGGATTTCATTGTTGTAAACAATAAAAATCTTTATCCATGAATTGTTCAATTTAGAATCAAATGTTTACATTTGATTCCTATAACTTAATTGAAACTTAATTATTTCTTTAAATGTAAACAGTTAAATTCCAAGCACTTAGATTACAATTCGGTTCTTGTTGCTTTTTGCTAAAGCAGCAATTGGTTTTTTGTCTTTGGGTAAAACTTCCCCGGACGAAGATTCGTTCCCCAATTCTGAAGGAACTTTGGGAAACGAAATAACTGTTTTATTTACAGTTCTCTTAGATTTCATTTTTATAATAAAATGTGAAAGAATCAAAATTATTATCAGGGTGATTATAATGTAAAAAGTTATGTTGACACTATTTTGGTTTTCTTTTAATTCTTTTATGAACTCGGAATTTTTAATATGTTTATAAGTTAGATCATCTAAAGATAGATTTTCTTTGAAATTAATTTCTATTTGCTTGGAAAAACTTGGAATTATAACATTATTTTCATAAACCTTTCGGTCATACCATTTATCAAATATATTTATTTTACATGAATCAATTTTTATTAAGAAATGACCGGTAAGTATAATAGGTATATTGTTACAAGATTGATTGACGGTCACATTTTCCATATTAATAGCAAATAGCAGGTCAGAGCCTACTTCAATAATGGATATCATTGGATTCTTTTGGTAATCACAAAACATTTTCTTGTCATTTAATACATTTTCAATACAATTGTCTTTTAAAATAGTAAGGTTGTTCTTAAAATTAGTTTCAAAATATATTTTATTATCTTTTGAAATGAATCTTTTTTCATTTTGTCTTAATTCTAAATTATTATTATTTGGGATTGGTTGGATATATAAGGAGTCATATAGTTCTTGGGTAAGTTCAGGAATTTGAATTATTAAAAGTATATTTCTGGTTTTAGTAGCTATTGTCATTTTTATGTTTTGTAATTTTTCGAAGGTAATATTATATTTAATCACTTCTTCATCGGTCAGTATATTTTGGCTCAAAAGTCCTAGCTTCGATATTAGTATAATTCCTTCTACCTTGTCAATTATTCTTTCGAGCTCCGTTATTTGAAAATTTAAATGTGTCCTTTGACTTTCATGTTTTTCATCAACTGTTTTATTATTAACATCTATGTATTCTAAATAATTTTTCTTCATTTCTAATTTATATAAAGTTGAAAGTTTTGCTAGTTGTTCATCGAAATGTTGATTTATTTCAATTTGACTGTTCGATTGTTCGATAACATTATGGGTATTTGTTTCTATTCTCTGTAATGTTTTTTCTATTTCTTTTCTGTCTTCATCGTCCATTGTTCCGTATAAGTATTTCATTCCTGTACCGAAAAGATTAATAAGACCTCTCTTTTGTCTATGAGGTGTAAGACTTTTTAATGATGTTCCTAAATGCTGTATTTTATGTCTAAGAAATTCATCGTTTAATTCCGTTACGTTTCTAGCTAGATCTTCAACATATTTTTCATATTTTGAAATATTAAATAAATGTACAATGCTGCAATATTTTTCAACCAAATGTTTCTCTCCCAGCTTTATCACGCTGAATCCACTTCCTATAGTTAGGTCCCTAAAATCAATTTCCTGACAATGCGTCACACGGATCACAAGCATTGTTAACACCATTGGTAAGATCTTCTGAAATTTCATCTTCGATATAATTGTCCGTGGGATCAACCAGAACGTCCAAGGATCTGAAAGTATTTCTGGCACGTATTAGTTGGTCTTTATAAACCCTTTGGTTTTTATTTTGATAATTTTTATCATCTATTTTCTTTAATGTCACCTTTTCATGTCTGGTATCAATTTTGTGTGCCCTAAAGTCTTTTTTAAAGTTTTCATTAACTTCTTGATCTTTGCGATTTTTGTTAAGGTATGCAAGATTTTTTTCCTTTCTTTCTTCAATTGTTTGTCTAATTTTTTGGTTTTCTAAGGGATTACTATTAAAATGAATATCAACAGGCTTTCTACGTATTGTTAAATGGAAAGTGTTGTTATAGATAAAATTTGCTTGAATAGGCAAATCTACATTATAGACAATATCTGAGGTTTCCTCTCGCTTTCTTAATATTCTTATGTTTTCATTTAAGTTACTATGGAACCTTTCTATGTCGGAATTTCCTGTATGTCTATAAGGAGTTGTAAAGTGAAACTGTATATTATTTCTTTCTAAAAAGTCCTTGAACAAAGATGAAGTAAATCCTGGTTCATTGTCCAAAATAAGTTTTTTGGGGGTCTTCATTAAATTAAATAGTATTGTAAAATGTTTAATTAAATTAAGCGGTGTTCGTTCTTCAATTTTCTGAATTAGAGCATATTTGGAAAATTTATCAATTAGTGTAACATATGAATTTTTTGAGTCCATGTACCAAATGTCTGTATGATAAATTTCATGTGGAGATGATGGGGTCTCTGTTTTTTCGAAAGGTAATTTTAAGGGTCTTCTTTCAATTTTATAATTGCATATATCACAGTTATTTATAACTTTAGTTATTTCTTTTTTCAAATTGGGGTAGTAGTACTTTTGCTTAAGCTCTAAAAACGTTTTATCAATACCCGGATGGTTATTTTCATATTTGTGATGTCTCATAATTATTTCTAATAAATCTTCCTTTTCTACATTTTCTAACAGAGTATATGTTCTATATACTTTAAATTTTTTTATATTTTTCAATTTTCTAACTTCTTCTTGAATCATAAGGTATAAATCCTCAATATTACAGAAGATCACCAAATTTTCCTCTTTCTCAATTAGAGCTATTATTTTTCCTAAAACTTCCTTAAAATCATTAGAGCTTACCGCAAATTTATATAATTTTTTATTGAATTGAGTTCTTTACTCATATGAGTCTTTATCTTGTTTCTCGATTAATATTTGTCTGTTCGCAAATTGAAGAGGACTTTCTGTTACTGGGATATGATCCATTCCATCATCCTGGGCACTATGCACAGTTGGAATCGGTGATCCAATTCTATTTCGATTTATATTTTTTTCTACTTGGTTTTCACAAACCTCTCTTTCTATTACCTTAATATTTAATTTTTCGCCTTTATGAATGCGCAAAAAATGTCTTTTTACACCTACCTTACTTTCAAATTTTCTTTTACACAAGTTACATTGAAGAATTTGTTTCCCATGTTTTTGCTGAATATGTTGGTCTAAAATAACTTTTCTTTTATAAACTTTCTGGCACACGTTACATTCGAAATAATTTATTTCTGCGGATTTTATATTTATTCTTGAAAGAGCATCAGCTACCTTATTTTCTTTTGGATGTTTAATTGGATGTTCGCTTTCATCCTGACCTTCAAAATATAGCGGTAATTCTTGACCGTTTATTATTATAGATTGCATTTTATAATTAATGATCGCATTATTATTTTTTAATAATCTTGATCCAAATATTCCGTTGAATATTGGATGAAAACTAAGGATTTTAAAAATTTCGTCTTTTTCAAGGCGAACTTGTAAAGAGTTCTTAGAAATATTGGCTTCTTCGTTTATTACCAGAAAACCTGAAGCGGTTTTGATTTTCTGGGGTTCTCTTAATGTTTTTATAAAATTTTTTTGACAATGACTTCTTTCTAAAATATTTTCTGTTGACCCAGAATCGATTAGGATTCTTGTGGTTCGTGTCCTTCCCCTGAATAAAATATAGGGGAGTCTAAATTCGGTGGATCCTCCACTTGAGAGGCCGTATATTGAAAATTTTGCAAACGTAAATTCTGTTCGTCATTCATATAATGGTTTTGTCTGTGAGTCTGTCCGCTAACCTCCATTGGTTCTACCTCATCTGATTGCATCCTACGTGAAAAATTTGTTTTATTATTAGGATATTGATATCTGGGGTTTTGGAATGTATTATTATGATGTGGATATCTATTTGTATTTGTAGCCATATGGTTAAAGGGTTTTGGATTTGGGTTCACGTTAGGATTTTGGTATCTGGGATTTTGGGATGTATTATGATAGTTTGAATACCTATTTGTCGCTGGAGCCCTATGGTTAGAGGTGTTTGTATTTGGGTTTACGTTAGGATTTTGGTATCGGGATTTTTGGGATGTACTATAGTTATTTTTGTTTTGAACCCTATGATTAGAGGGGTTTGAATCTGGGTTTCTGTTAGGATTTTGGGATTTTGGTTTTTCATTTATAATTAAGTTACATTGACCTAACTCATGAAGTGCCTTTTCCAGAGAATCTGGTTTAAGTGCACAAAGAATGGTTTTCAAATTAATGGGAAGTTTATTAATAAAAGTTTTTAAAGCCACGTTATTATTATGACCGATTTCAGCTAAGTTGCCATCTAACCTCTGCCTTTGATTTAAAAATGACAGTTTAGTTTGGACAAAATTATAAAATTGGAGGACATCTCCTCTATATTGGGCGCCTCTCAATTCTTCATAAAGTTGTTCGGCAGAGGCCAAACCACCAAAATTTAGCTCCAAAAGAGATTTAACCTCATTCCATGTATTTAGATGAGGATGAATCTCTAGAACCAGTCTGGCCCTTCCAACAACCTTATTTTTTATTATCGATAAAAACATTCTTTGTGCTGTTGGATTATAATCCGACATGCACGAAACTACATTATCTATTCCTTCTAAAAAAGGATATAATTCTTCTCTTTTTCCATCAAAATTAGACATTAAACTTAAAAATTGAAGGGGATCTATATCTCTAGCATAATTCATTTCTACTTGCTGTTGTTGTTGATATTGTTGTTGTAATATTTCTTCTTGTTGCATTCTCCTGTTTCCGTCAAACAGGTTCCTTCTATGCTTTTTTCCAAGGTCCAGAGTTAAGGCGGCCCAGGCAAAAATTCGTTGCCCGGTGACTTAGTGATGAGAACAATTGTTTTCTTCTGTACCGCTGCCCAAACAAAATTCATTGCCTGGTGACACAATTTATTATTATTTCTATTTTTTCTCCTTTTTGGTAACTTTTGTTCAATAATGGTAAGTATTTCTTATAAATTTAAGTTGTATTTAAACAGTTGTTAATTTTCACTGCAGAACAATTAATATTTTTTGTTATATAGCCGTCCAGGGACCCGCTTGTTAGGCTGGTGTATGTCAGGCTTTTTTGATTCACAATTTAATAATTAAAAACTGATTTTTAAGCAGAATTGTTAATATTTAATTTTTTCTTCCTTTAGGTCACTTTTGTTCAATGTTGTTAAGTATTTAATATTTAACTTGTATTTTAATATTTATTCTTTTTCATTGAAGAACAATTAACTAATTTTTTTTTTTTTTGTTATATAGCCGTCCAGGGACCCGCTTGTTAGGCTGGTGTATGTCAGGCTTTGTTGATTAAAAATTAAATTAAATAAAACTGATTTTTATAAAGCAGAATTTTTAATTTTTTCTTATTTAAAAAAAATTTTTCCTTTTACACAGGATTAAAAAACAAAATTTCCTTTTTCACAGGATTTTTTTTTTTTTTTTTTTTTTTTTTAGAGAAAAAATTTCCTTTTACGCAGGATTAAAAACTGAAATCCTTTTTCGCAGGATTATTTCACCGACTGCGCCAATTTTAGTATTGTGAATTAATGTTCACGGTTGAGTTTTATTTTTAAGACTAAATTTATTTTTCCATAATCATATTCTTATATTTAATATTACAATAAATCTTAAATGTAAACAATTAGTAATTTCTTAAAAGCTAGAAGAAAATACAATCAACTATTCCTGATTGTATTTGTAATTTTACATTAACTTCAAATAAAGCATAAATCTAATTTTTAGATCGTAACCAAAACACAAGACAAATGGGAAGCAAATGTTTACATTTGATTTCCATAAATTCTTTTGAAATTTAAATCTTTCTTTAAATGTAAACACAAGCGATTTTTAAGTGCGAATCAAACGCTTACAATTGCATTGACAATTTTACAACGGCTTCAACAAAGCATGAGTTGGATTTCATTGTTGTAAACAATAAAAATCTTTATCCATGAATTGTTCAATTTAGAATCAAATGTTTACATTTGATTCCTATAACTTAATTGAAACTTAATTATTTCTTTAAATGTAAACAGTTAAATTCCAAGCACTTAGATTACAATTCGGTTCTTGTTGCTTTTTGCTAAAGCAGCAATTGGTTTTTTGTCTTTGGGTAAAACTCATAAACACACACAAAAAAAAAATATTTTCCAATTTCTTCCACAAGGTCTGTCCGTCTATCTATCTGTCCGTCCAATAATTTTTCCCTATACAGTCGATCACCCAAACAAACAAAACAACAACAACATCCCTCCATCTAGCCATCCATAAACACACACACAAAAAAAAAATAAAAAATAAAAACAAAAAAAGGCCTTATCAGAAATGTGTATTTTTTCCCAACAAACATTTTTTTTCGATTTCAATTTTAATGACCTTTGCTCCCCATTTTTAATGGGGGTTTTCCCCTTTTTAATGGCCTTTGGTCCACTTTAATGGGTTTTTCTCCCCATCAATCAATTTTAATGACTTTTGGTCCATTTTAATGGCTTTTGGTCCCATTTTAATGGCTTTTGCTCCCATTTTAATGGCTTTTTCTCCATTTTAATGGCTTTTTTACCAAAGTGAAGTAGAACTCTCATTACCCATATACTAATGCACCACTAAAATTATCACGTTTAAAATCTGAATTTTTTGCCAAAAATCAGATGCAGTGATGCCAGGAGAAATTTCACAAAATCCCTACGTGTCTAAGAAAAAAATACATTTTTTCCCTACAACCAAAAAATTTTTCCCTACACTTTTCCCTACGTTTAAAATTTATTGTTTTTAGCAACAAGCAAACAAATAAGACCTATTTTATTAACAGTTTGTAAATATTGTAATAAAAGCGTTTATTAACAGCAAGAAAAACCCAAAATAAATATGTATAAAATTCAATTTCAATTTTTTTTTCTTTTTGGCAGAAACGCCACTATATATCCTTTAATATAAAGACGAAACATAGTCAAACTTCGTATTTGATTTTTTATTTCCTCTTCTTTTGTCCTTTTTGAAGAGCTTAATCTTTTTCAAGAATACTTATTTTTAATAACTTTTAATGTTGAATTTATTCGACCTTTAAATTTGCAATGTAAATGAAATACTTTTAGTAAACTTGGTACCATATAAAAGGGAAGGCTCTGCAAAATTCTAAAAAAATATTTTCTTCAGTTCCCCTGTACTAAAATATAAAAAAAAATTTTCTTTTAAAAATATATCCTTCCTTATCCTTAAAAGATTTCATTAGACATTATTTGAAAATTCAAAATTATATTGTTTTATTTCTCTTAGTTAAGAAGGTGTGTTTTTTTACAAATTAATTTATATGTAAAAATTTCATTAATTAGATATTCGCTTTTAATATTCGCATTAATTTTAGCGAATGTGAGTGCGAATGCAAATAGCGAAAATAGAAGAATAGCTCACAAATGCGAACGAACATATTCGTCGCCTCCAAAAAATATTTGAGTTTATTATTTTGGCAATTGTTGCATATTGCCAGGCTGTAAAGACTCTAGTATAGGGTTTCTGTTAAAGAATACTACATTTGTACTTTGGTGCTATTGTCTATGAAAAATTTCAATTTTTTAATGGAAATAAGACGAATATTTACGAATTTTTAGACAATATATTGAAAATGAAATAATATTTTGAAAATTCCCTACATTTGCCTTAAAATAAAACATTTATCCTTTTTTCCCTACGCTTGAAATTTTCCGAAAAATCCCTACAGAAAGGGAAAATTCCCTACTGTTGGCATCAATAATCGGATGAACCTGCACCACCCTCAATTGCGAATAATATTAAAAGAATAATTTTTTAATTTAAATTTTTATTGATATTTTATAAATGAATCATTTTCAAACTCAAATATTAGGTATTATATATTTTTCTTATAGAAAAAAATATTAACTGAATTGTTTCAGGCTTAAAAATGGTTTCTTTGGTAAAAAAAACCATTGGCTTTTTTTATTTGGATTTCTTTCTTTCATTCTTTATAGTTGAATAGTTTACAAATAAAATTTTAAAAATGTAAGAAGTACTTATTCTAGTGTAATAGAAAATTAAAAAGTTATGGTGTTTTAGGTGTTATTCGAAAAACTAAATTTTTTGAGCAAAAATCGGCAAATCGGCACTTTGATAATTTAGAGGCAAAAAATTGTCAAAATGCCGATACATTGGCAAATATGGCAGGCCTGGTGGTCAGGGTTGTTAGGCTTTTTTCTTAAAAAATCGTCAAAACTTTTAACAAAATTCGTCAAAATCGTCACAAACATTTAACAAAATCGTCAAAGATTTAAATTTTACAAATCAGAGACAATTTATTGCATTAATTGGTTCAAAAATATAAATTTTTAGCAAGAAATTCTATTTATGATAAAGAAAGTGATATGGTTAAGTTTTATTCTATTTATTACAGCAAGTAGGCTGAAATATATTTATCATTTGAAAAGAATAACATAAGAAAAAATATGTTTTCATAAAAACATGACAAAAATTTATTTATTTTATTTATCCATATTCACAAAAACATTTAATAAAAATAAAATCTTATTTCCTATTAACTCGAGCTATCTTTAAACGATTAATTTTTAGCGCTATCACTATTGCAAATAGTACAATTTTAGTTCCAAACTAATACATTTTCTACTCTTTGCACTCATTTTTATACACGACTATTTATTAAGAACTAACTTCTTACTTCCTAACACGCAACTATACTTAGAATAACTTACCGAACAGAATTAAATGGGAATTCGCCTTTTTACACGTAAATAGAAAAATTCTTCACATGGGACTATGACTTCAGTTAAAAAATCCAATCATATTGAGCGACGCAAATCGAAATTATAAAAACGCAAAGCGGATTTAACCAATTTTTAAAAAGCGACGCAAATAGGACCGACACAAATCGGGGCTCTAGTGTATATTTTTTGCAGTATCGATGGCATTCATATAATTGGAGAATTCGAATTACTAATGCTTCTAATGAAACCCACCTGGTTTGTGATGGGGGAAGAATTTTTTTTTTGTTTAATTTCCAATAATTTTTTTATTTCGAAAAATTGATTTTTACGTTTTGGACTGTTCCCAATATACATAATTGTAAATATTTCTTCTAAGTGTTTTATTCATGCCAGAAAATCGTCATAACACTATTACTTTTAGTAAAAAAATCGTCAATCGTCATTTTACGGTTTTTTTTTAAATATCACAAAATGACGAAAAATCGTCACATCTAACAACCTTGCTGATGGTATTGTATTGGTTTGTTTACGTTTGCATTTGTTGGTTTTATGCATGGTAGAATAAGTACAAATAACGTCAAACAAAAGAAAATATGGAACAAATTTAAACAAGCGTCAAAAATCAACTAAATTATTTTGACATTACATGGGTGAATAATAAAAACTCTCCCTAATGAACATACCTGGTGTAGTATCCCTACAGATAATATGGGACTACGTGGTCCATTGTGGCTTAAATGGACTACTTACAACATGGTCCAATCTACTGTAATATGGACCATGTTATAAGAAGTTAACATGCAGTGCTGCCAACAACTGCATGATGCATACTTTTCTATAGTTTACAGTATTACACATTGGTAGCCCTAATGGTGTCCATTATTAATTGCTTATTTAAAAGTGAAAGTTTGTGAAAAAAGGTAAACAAATTAAAAATACCAAGTAAATATATTTAATAATAGCAATAATAGACTACAGGACACGCCATAAAAGGCGATTAGTAAAAAATGAAAAATGCTTAAACTTTCCCTTTAGTGTACTCCATACTGTAGTGACATGGAGTACTTTTAAAACTAACCCACTTTGGTACTCCATGGAGTAGTTTAGGGACTACTTCGGTGGGTTATATGGTCCCCTCCTAGGACATCGTAATGTTAAATGGACCACCTTTTACCCATATGTTTGGAGTAGTTTTGGAGTACTCCTACTCCTTTATGGACTACTCTTTACATTCATGTATGGACTAGTCTCGTTATCTGCAGGGATACCTACCATAATCAAGTAGAGTGCATAAAGTTGTTTACACACATACTATTAAATTGTTTATATTAACGCAGTGTATTGAACTGCAATAAAGAAAATTGATTCTACATGTGGCAACATACTTTGTTTATAACTGCATTTTACTTGATTGAACCATTCATGTATGTTCGTGTGCAAACCATTCTGTTGCTTATTAAAAATAGTCAGCACAAATTCGGCTATTGCACTTGGACTTCACACAAACATACATGAATGAAACATACACACAAACATAAATGTATTAAGAAGTAAGTTATTCCAATATTTTAAAAATGAGTGAGTGATTTTGTTCACTCAAAATAACCCCAAGAAATTAGAATATAAGAAATGTAAATTTAGAATAAGAGGCGATTAATAAATGGTTATAGTTTTGTGAACAAGACAAAAATCGTTTTCAATTAATTTCCAAGTTATGATCTTGCCACCAAGACAAACTTGGAAGGGAATTAAGTCTCAAATAAAGAAGAGGAAAGCACACCACATGGCGATTTTGCAAAAATAAAAAAAAGGATAAAACAAAAAAATACTGCCAATATAGATCCTACAAAAAAAAAAAAAAATAAAAACCTGCAAAAACAATATCCTGCGAAGGAAGAGGCCCCTAATCCAAGCCTGGGATTAGAAGGACAGTTCAACGCAATTGGATGACAACAACCTAACAACACCAAGATGCCAACAGCCTAACAACACCCAGAAGACAACTTGAAGAAATTGTTATACAAAAAAATATACACACAAAACACTATACAGAAAGTGCATTGGCATAGCTGTAAAGTGCAAACATTTTTTTTACAAATATAACTATTGAGCTATAGATGAAACAGACACTAGAAAAAATTTTGTTAGATTTAGAAGAAGCCGAAATAAGATGGGCAAAACTTCTGATTGAACAAAAAAATTCAGAGGCACTTAAAATAGAGAAACCAATAATATTAAATATAGGCCCTAAGCCAAGAAAAATAAAAACAAAGAAGGAAATTGAAATACAAATCCCAAAAATTAATACACAAATAAAAAATAATAGAAGGGATTTTGTTAGCAGAAAAAAATAGAACTCAATACACTAAGGTCAGAATTAAAGTATACCACTTGCAAAAAGATGATAACTATCTTAATTTCAAAGATATTAGAAACAAAAACCTTAATAAAAAATTTAAAAAAAGAAGAAAAAAAGAAAAAAAGACAAAATATGTTAAAATAAATGAAACATTACAATCAAAACTAAGAATAGAATAGAGGACAAAGAAATAAGTTTACAACAGAAAATAAAAATTTAGCAGATAATTGGGAAATGATTGGAATAGAAGGTACACCAACTAAGGAAGATGTAGAAACTAAGAAAAATATAAAACTAGACTAATGTTAAGAAAATTTAGGTAATAATAATAATAATAACACTTACAAATAAATACTTTCAAGAAAATATATAGTAATATTTTTTTTATCATGTGTAAATCACAGACAGACTTTGATCGTCCTAATGCCAACGTTATAAATGAAATTGCCGTTAAGGAAAATAAAATAAACTTACTACCGATAGAAATCTCTTTACTTATAATTACAATAGTCATATTAATAAATTTTATAATCCGCATTTACCAAATGCACAGAAGGAACCTTAAGAAAAGATATCAAAGTAGGGCAAACGACCTTAACACAATCTGAATGCAATGACATGGCAGAAAATTTTAGATCGCTGTAGAGCAATAAAAGAAGATTTCGACAGATCGTATAAATGCTTGAATAAAGATAGGCAGATAGGCCAAAATACAATAGATAAACATATAAAGATCATTTTACAGTGTTTAGAAGAAATAAGGACTATTCTCAACGTGAATTACGAAAGACTCACCTGATCTCATAAGATATCAGCAGAAGCTTTCTTTCATGACACTAGGGATAAAGTAATACAGATATCGACAAAGAAAAATGAACAAAGTATAGGTTTGTGTGTGTATAGTTTACCTTGTATAATATGATGATGAATGTTTGGTTGGATGTAGCTTTATGATGAGAGTAGGTGTTCTGTTGGAGTAGTTATGTAGGTATAGTTGCTTGTAGGTATGTTTATCATGTGAAGATATTTCACGATGAGCAAAGTTGAAGAGGAATGAGGAGTTGGTGGCCAATACAGACTGGGGAGAGAAAGTACATCTGTTTGTAGGTAAGTATGTATGCAAATCGCTTTTAGGGTGGTTTGCAGTTGATAGAGCTGAAGAAGAAATTATCTTTTGGTAGGTTCCAAAGGACAATAATGAGATTCTGGTTGGTAAGTTCCAACGGCCACTAATTATACGGTTACTGTAGACGTTTCCTAAGATTTAATAGATTCTCATGAAGGAGAATTATTAAATCATATAATCGTGGGTAGAAATAAAAGATATTTGATGTAAGTAATTTGTACAATCAAGGTAGTCTTTATTTAGCCAAATGTTAATTGCAAGAGATGCTCACCTTATGAAAGTTAGAATAATAAGAAGGATTTTAATACTTATTTCTTGCCATGAAGGCTAGGGTTTTTACAATGTAGCTAACTTTACATGACAGTAATACGATACAAAAATGGCAAATTAAAATGTTATTTTTATCCGACAGATAACATTACTACAATGGTTTTCAAACTGTAGTATTAAGGGATATGAATTGACTGTTACAAATGTTAAGGGCTTTAAGGTAATAAATTCAATATAAGAAATTCAAGTAGAATAAATATAATAAAATTACTATATGCTAATTTATACATGCCGCCACTCCTTGCAGCTATGCAACTGAAGATGGTGTTGAAGTTACGCACAAGACGGTGGCGAGGGAACGGATTGCGTCGGAAAGTATCTTTATGTCTGGTTGATTACGACTGGTGGGCTGACCTCGAGCCTTACGTTGATTTTTACTGGGGTTTGCCCTTTTATGGCGCTGATTTTTGCTGGGTTTGCTTCTTTTGTTACGCTGATTTGTGCTGGGGTTTGGCCTGTTGTTACGCTGATTCGGTACGTCATGGTGTTGGCCAATACGATCATGTACAGATGTACGTCTAGCGTGAAGAAGTGTGTGATGAGGCTGAGCGCATTTTAGGCAAGTATCTGGGCTGTCGCACGCTCGGGTAAGATGGGTGCGTGCCAGACAGTTAAAACAGTAGTTTTTGCGTCTAACCACTTGGATTCGCTGTTTGACTTCCATGTCAAGAAACTTCCTGCAAAACCGGAGTGAGTGGTACCGATAACACACCTGGCACTGGTGTACGTCGGGATTCCTTGGAGTACGATGACGAGAACTAGAGGTTGAGAAATAGAAATGTAATGAATAATGATAAAGATGCGGGAAAGGGATGAAAATGCTAGAGTAATGATCGGAAATTGTGTTGGGAACTGATTAGTGTATACTGTTTGTGACGGTTTGATCGTGGTTGTATGGTAAATAACATAACTTAGTGATTGGACGTTTGGAAATTCCTGTCGCGGTTTTCGATCCTGCCTAATCGCCATTCGTTAGGTGGAAGCAGGTCATCAATAATGACTACAAAATCGCCTATTTTCAAATTAGGGACGGAAAATCTCCATTTATACCTTTTATGAAGAGCTTTGAGATAATCCTCTTTCCATAGAATGACAAATTGGTGGTGAATGGCCTTTAATTTCTCCCATCGATTTTTTAGGGAAAGATTTTCTGCTGATGGCTCAGGAAGCCCCATAAGCGGACCCCCTCGTAGGAAATGTCCGGGAGTCAATGCCGTTAAATCTGAGGGATTTTCAGTCAAAGCTGAGATAGGCCGAGAATTTAAAACACCTTCAATGCGCGATAAAACTGTGGCGAATTCTTCGAAACTAAAGCGATAGGAGCCTGCAACTCGTTTTAAGTGGAATTTAAGACTTTTAACGGCCGCTTCCCATAAACCGCCCATATGCGGTGCGTGTGGGAGAATAAAGGACCATTCGAATCCATGGGTTATATATTTCTGGGCTATATCATGAGAAACGGTTTTGACAAATATGGAAAATTCCCTACGAAAGGCACGGCTGGCCCCTAGGAAATCGCGTCCATTGTCGGATACGATTTTGCGCGGGAGTCCACGACGTCCGACAAACCTAGCAAAGGTAGCTTGAAAAGCGGCGGTAGAGAGACTGGAACAGGCTTCCAGGTGGACTGCCTTTGTCGCAAAACACACAAAGACGCATACATAAGCTTTTAATGTGGATGCATTTCGGATGGTGGAACTTTTTAGTTCGAAAGGCCCAGCAAAATCCACGCCAGTTGTATGAAAGGGCGCTGACAGTGTACATCGATCATTTGGCAACGCTGCCATAATTTGTGAGCATGATTTTTGTTTGTAGATTATACAGGTTTTGCATAATCTAATAATTTTTCGGACACGTAGTTTGAGACGGGGTATATAAAATTCGTTTTGTGCAATACGACACATTAAATTACATTCCGCGTGAACCAGGAAGTTGTGTAGATGTACTAGGAATAAATTGCAAAAGTGAGACTTGCATGGTAAAATAATAGGAAAACGCTCTTTATAAGGCAATGGTGAATTTGCTAATCTTCCATTAGCTCGTAAAATACCCTTAGTGTCTATGAAGGGGTTTAAAGTGAGTAGAGAACTGTCTTTGGGTATAGATTCTGAATTCAATAAACTGGTATATTCGATTTTATACCAACGCTTTTGGGTAAGCAATATTAGTCTGGTTTTCACGGAATTAATTTCATCTTGCTGAAGATCTGTGCTATTATAAATTATGGGACGTGATGAACTAGCGAAGGATGGTTTAAAATGTCGTATGTACCGGAAAACGTACGCTAAAACCCGTAATGCTCGAGTGTAGGAAGAGAAATTGGAAAGTATGTCGATGGAATTGTCGGTAGCTTGTACACTGTGGGCGTGTATGCAGAAATCATGGGCGCCTATATTGTCAGCAGGGGTAAGTTTAGGTTTGAAAGATGAACTTCGGGTAGAGTTGGTAGGGTTTAATAGATTGGTCTTTGGCCATTAAGAAGGTGGATTTGTAAGCCACGGAGGCCCATTCCACCAGAGACGATTAAAAGTTAAATCTTGATGTTTACAACCTCTTGATCCCAAGTCAGCGGGATTAACCTGTGTGGGGATGTGACGCCACTTAGCATTTGGTATTAGTTGGTGTATTTGCGATACACGATTGGATACGTAGATTTCTTTCCATGTTGCTGGGGGTGTTGCTAACCATCCCAGAACAATCGAAGAATCGCACCATAGAAAAGTTTCAGCATTTGTTAAGTGTAGCGATGTAGTGATATGAGCTGTAAGTTTTGCTAAGAGTAAGGCACCGGATAACTCTAACCGTGGTAATGTTATGGCTGCTAAAGGAGCAACTTTACTTTTAGAAACAAGTAAATTAGAAAATACAGTGGACGAAGTTTGAACACGAATATATATAGCTGCACAGTATGCCATTTTGGAGGCATCACAGAATCCATGAATTTGGATTTTATCATCGGGAGTGAATTGCATCCAACGAGGAATTTGGATTTTTTCTACGAATGGCATATCTCGTATGAGTTCATTCCAGATTCGGAGAGAATCTTCACTTACAGACTCATCCCAATCAATCTTTTCCAGCCAGAGTTGATGTATAAGAATTTTCCCTTTTATAATTACGGGAGATATCCAACCGGCTGGATCAAATAGTTTGGCTACGGAGGATAGGATTTGGCGTTTAGTGACGTTAATAACCTCAGAAATCGGTTCAAAAGAATAGGTAAAATAATCTGTAAGTGCGTTCCAACGAATGCCGAGAGTTTTCGTGGAACTGGAATCATGAAATTTGAGAAAATTTGAATCATATAAGTCTTCTTTTGGGAATGATTCTAACAAGCGAGAGTCGTTAGATGTGAGTTTCTTTAGAAGAAACCCTGCCGAGTCAAGAGATTGAATCAGCTGCTGTTGAGATTCCTTCGCACTATCAATTGAGTGACCTCCAGCAAGGATATCATCCACGTAAGTTTCTTTAAGCAGAATTTGAGACGCTTTTGGATAAATATCTTGCATATCGGAAGCTAATTGTATGAGCGTTCGGATTGCCAGGAAAGGCGCGCAGTTAACACCAAATGTAACTGTTTTAAGCTGATAGTCTTGGACAGCCTCCCGGGGGGATTTTTGGAACAAAATTCGTTGAAATGGCCTGTCACGTGGATCTATCAGGATTTGTCTGTACATTTTTTGAATGTCACCGCTAAAGACAAATCTGTAAAATATTATCGTAATTAAATCTGCCTGTAACGTGGGACCTGTATAGAGAACATCGTTGAGCGAGAGGCCAGATTTTGTTTTGCGAGAAGCATTAAAAACTAAGCGAACTTTGGTAGTTTTGCTATCATGTGATCCAACGTTATGTACTCGTTTAAAACTTCTTTATATTGCAGGCTAAGAGTGGGATTTTTTGCTAGATTTTGTTCCATTCGAGTGTATTGGCTCAGGGCTATGAACCTGGAAGAACCAAGAAATATTGTTTCTGGAAATTCTTTCCTAAATGGTAATCGTACCATATAACGACCGTCAGGAAGACGCTTTGTCGTGTTTGCATAAAATTCTTCACAATATTCATCATCAGCTGATATTGTTTGAGAAATTGGAACCTCTTCCTGTTCCCAGAATTTGCGCAGTAATTCATTTGTGTTCGACGCTTCTGCGGAGGTTGCGAGAGAGGAACATGAGAATGTTGGCTGCGTTTGAATTGGACCACTAAGAACCCAGCCAAAGACGGTTTTGTAGGCGGAAGCGGAACCACAAACATCCCTCTTTATGCCTTCGAGATTTATGAATCGTTCGCTGTCATTACCTAATATAAGGTCAATTGAAGATGAAATATTAAAGTAGGGGTCAGCTAGCTTAATGTCCGAGAGACCAGACATACAGCTGATCTTGAAAGAAGCTGAGGGTATTTTATTTGTGACTTTTGGGAGTATTATTGCTGATATTTGGAGTCGAAACTTGTTTTGTTGTGACACGAGAGTTAAGTCACATTCCTTATCTGCGGTTTGTCTTTGACCGCCGACTCCTGCAATTTGATTTTCTATACGGAAGATTTAACCGGGTTCGAATTTTGTCTGATAGAAAAGTTCTTTCTGAGCCAGGGTCTATAAGTGCTCGAATTGTGAAAAGTTCGCCTCTACTTTCTATTTGAACGAGGGCTGTTCTTAGAAGGATATTCGTATGATTTGCAGCATAATTAGAATGAATTTGGGAGTTTCTCGCTGCGTGTGAAGTTGAGGGTTGCATCGACAACTCACGTGGCTGTTGATTTTGAGCATTTAAATTTGGAGATTGAGAAATTGAATTTTGAGTGTGGGACTTACGATTGTTGTTATTAAGCGATTGATTTGCGATTTAGAATTATTGTTTTGACGCATGTGAAGTAAAGTATGATGCATTTTTCCACAATTTAGGCACGTATTTTTGCTCTTACAATTATTTTTTGTATGAGCAGTTGAGAGGCAATTATTGCAAAATTGATTCTTGAAGACGAAATCGACTCGTTCTTGTATTGAAAATTCGCGGAATTTACGACATGATCTTAAACTGTGATTTTTATTGCAAATTTTACAGTTAATATTTAGTTTTTCTTGAGACGCATAAGTTTGTATTTGGGATTGAGGTTCTGAGTGATTTATGGATGAAGTTTTTTTACTTTTAATACTGGAAATTCTCTCGACAACCTCGCATCTCTTGAGTAGGAAATTACTTAGTTGGGACCATATTGGCAAATCCCTACTGGCGTTAAGAGACTGTTCCCATTGGGTTAGTGTTTCGTACGGCAATTTTGAATAAATGAGATTTACTTGTATGGGATCCCATCCCTCGGATGATACTCCTAGGGTTTGCAACATTGCCAAACAGTCTGTGACAGCACTATGTATTCTTTGAAGAGATTCACTGTCTTCGGCACTTGCAACTGGAATGTTAAACAGATTTTGAATTTGATTGTCTACTAAAACTCTTACATTTTCGTATCGGGACTTTAGAGCTTGCCAGGCAAGATTGAAATTGTCATCTGTAAGGGGAAATCTGTTTACAATTGATCCTGCTGTTTCTGTTGTTTTGTTACGAAGATGGTATAATTTTTCCGCGAATGTCAATCTTGGGTGATTGATATAAACTGCTGTGAACATGTCACGAAACGCAGGCCATTCTTCGTAGCTTCCTGAGAAGGTTTGAGTATCACAAGGGGGTAGTTTGAGGCATGTGTTAAAGATTTCTTGTGAGAGATTGGGACTCATGGGCTCTGTGCTAAAGCGAGGGTTAATGCTCTCTCTATGCGGTTTAATCAGATCTAGAATTTTCGAAACCGTTAGGTAATACATTTCTACACAGGCGTCATATTGTTCCTGTGCCGTCGTTTTTATTTCCTCGCTTTGATCTGAGAGCATTAGATCCTCATACGAGCTTTCCACCTTACCCCACCGGTTATCAAGATCTTTCATTTTAATGTCTAAGAGGGCTTCAGACTGTCCAGCCGATTCTTGAACATCATTTCTTTTGCAAAATGAGATTAAATTTTTTGCATCGAATGCAAATCTATGATTAGGCGAAGTCATTGTGCGAAAACTGTTAATGGGATTTGTATATGGAAATAAAAGTACTTGAAGGGTAATAAACTTTTAATCTTCCCTTGTATTGTTGAATAAATACAACCACAATTTTCGGATTGCGTTAAGTAAACGTTTTGAGACTAATAATCGATTGTTTCCCCTTATGGATTTTTTCCCTTTTCTATAAATTGTTGCAATTGGAAAATTTGAGTTTAAAAATTTCCGATATTTTCCTAAGAAAAACTGCGGTTAAAGTACGGCTAAGGTTATTTTATAATGACTGTTTTCTTTGTATGAAAGAAAATAATTTGCGATTCAAAGAACTTAGTAGCGGTTGAAGTTATACGATAATCTACGTAATTATCTTTAATGAGAAGAAAATGCCCTTGCGGTTAGGTAAAATTAGATCGTAAGTGTATACGATTTAATTCTAGGGGGAAGAAAATATTTGGAGATTAAAAGAAATAAAAATTATATAGCCAATCTAGGTTTTCTTTTAGGATGGTAGATCGCGTTTAGGATGGTAGATCGCGAATCTATAATATTTTCTTTTAGGTGAAAGAAAATATTTTGCGTTTCAATAAATTAGATCACGAATATAAGTATATTTTCTTTTAGGTTAAAGAAAATATTTTGCGGTTCGATAAAATAGATGGTTACTCTATATTTTCTTTTAGGTGAAAGAAAATATTTAGCGGTTTGAAGAAAGAAAAAGATTGCGGATCTATAATATCTTCTTTTAGGTGAAAGAAAATATTTAGCGGTTATAAAAATAGATCGGAAATCTATAATATTTTCCTTTAGGTGAAAGAAAATATTAAGGGGTTGTAAAAAAAAAAAATAGATTGGAAATCTATAGTACTTTCTTCGCAAAAGCCTTGTTGCTGAGATTGAGTAGTATGCGTAAACTGGCTGGAATTTTAATTCCCAAAGCCTGGCTCGGAATTTTTTATATAAACCACTATAAATTTTGTTAATTTAGGAATTTAAAAATTTTGTTAATTTAGGAATTTAGAAATTGGGTTATTGGAGAAAATTTGTTGATGTAAAAATTTTGTTGCTGTAGAAATTTTGTTGCCAAAGTTTTATTAATTATTTGTTACGTTGTTAGTAAATTTTGCTAGTAATTTGAAAAAATACACTCCCTTTTCTTTAATTTACTTTTAGTTAATTTATTTATTTAAATTTGAAAATATTTTGCACCAAATTTTCTTGTGTTTGTACCCACTGTTCCATACGATTTGGTTATTTATGGTAAAATTTTGACGTTGTTTATATATATAAACCACTATATTTTGTAATAGTGAAATATAGTTTTACGCACCAATACTTAACACTTCATATTAAGCTGCTTAACTCTTTGTTAGAATTATTCAATTTGTTTGTTTTTTGGTATAGAATTTTATTTTAAAAGACCAAAATCTTTTATCTTCGTTTTTTTTTCCAGACTTTTTAACATTTACCACACTGTGTTTATTTAGCTACAGAGATACATATGTATCCCTGCAAACAATTTCCATCGCCGAATCATCGCCCGCGAATCGCCGGCAAGTTGTCTAACATCGCCGCGATGCATCGCGTGGAAGCTTAATGCGAATCGCGAAAACGTTCGCATGTGTCAACCGCGCGAATCGCGTATCGCGATTCGCTTGAACATCGCGTACCGCGATTCGCGTAAACATCGCGTACCGCGATTCGCGTGAACATCGTGTACCGCGATTCACGTGGTTGACACATGCGAACGTTTTGCCGATTCGCCAGAGGATCGCACTTAGCTTCCACGCGATGCATCGCTGCGATGTTAGACAATTTGCCGGCGATTCGCGGGCGATGATTCGGCGATGAAAATTGCTTTCAGAGATATATTAAATAACACACCCTTCACAAATCACTTGCTCAACTGAATTGACAATTTTGCTAATTGCCCTTGAAACAAAATATTTATTTTCCCGTTACCTTAAAAAAACAACAAGAGAAAAAAAATTCTTTCGAAAGTTATAAAAAAACACTGATGATTGCCGCTAATTGTGTGCGCTCGCATATTCATCGCCATAGGCGATGGTTAGCGATTCGTATTCCCTGAGAAGGATCGCGGAATCATCGCCAAACAAGCAATCGCCAAAAAATTTCAAAAATGTTTGAAGGGATGTGTTGTATGTTAAAAAGGTGGTGGGTAAGAGAATATTATTGGAAGTTATCGAATGTATAAGAAATGTATGTGCAAAGATTATGCGGTTTATTTAAATAAAGAGAATTTTAAATGAATACTAAAGAGATGTATGTTAAGAGATTATGTGGTTTAAGTTATGCATTAAACACATTCACCACAGCAGGCTACACGAACACAATGCTCCAGAAGTAAGATTTTACCTTATTTTTTAAGATTTTTTAACCGAAAAAAGATTTTAAGATTTTTTCCCCAAAAACAAGACTTTTTGTTGTGTCAAGACGAAGGTTCAATTAAAAAAACCTTCTTTGTTCACATTTGAAAATTTAAAACTTAATAATGCATATTTGCGGTTTACTGAAACAAAAATATTTTAAAAAGCAACCTTTTTCTTTTGCAAAACAGAAAATATTGCAAGTTAGACTAATAGTACGTTTCCACTTACATGTTTTGGGCCACAAAACTAGTTTTGCAGCAAAACAAGTGTTTTGCTACTTGTTTTCCCATACATTTTTCATGTTCGAAAAACTCAAACAAAAACTAGTTTTGCTCCAAAACATCTCGATAATCATGAATACAACTCTGGGTTATCCATTATTGGTGATTGACAATAAAATAAAATAAAAGAATAAAAAGGTAGTAAACTATGTGCTTTTATATAAGTACACTAGCTTAACCCGGTGCGCTTCGCTACACTGCTTAAACCACTTCTTCAGTTGAGAGATATTTAATATATGCATCCTATGGAAGGTTTTCTCCCCTGCGCCTTCCCGCTTTATTTTTATTTTCAAAAGTGTAGTATACCATAGGAGTGACTTCTACTAAGTTTGAACATTCTTACTATAACAGTTCTTAAGATATGTGATATTAAACATTGGCGTCCTATGGGGGGTAACATTTCCCCGCTGCTATTTTATTTCAATTTTGGGGTTCAGAAGATCATACTACAAAAAGTTTAATAAAAAGAGTGCAGCGGCTCTAAATTATATTTCTATCTATGAGGGGTACTGCTCCTCCTCTGTCCATTTCTATATTGAAATTTAAAGTTTGCCATAATAGTAGCTTTAACCACGTTTGAAGACTCTCCCTTTAATAGTTCTTGAGTTGAGAGATATTTAATATATGCATCCTATGGAAGGTATTTCCCCCCTGCGCCTTCCCGCTTTATTTTTATTTTCAAAAGTGTAGTATACCATAAGTGTGACTTCTACAAAGTTTGAACATTCTAACTTTAATAGTTTTTAAGATATCCGATATTAAACATTAGCGTCCTATGGGGGGTAACACTTCCCCCGCTGCTATTGTGTTTAAATTTTGGGGCTCAGAACATCCTACTACCAAAAGTTCAACAAATTGCTTGCAGCGGCTCTTATTAATATTGCTATCTATGAGGGGTACTGCTCCTCCTCTGTCTACCCCGCCCATTTTTATATTGAAATTTATAGTTTACCATAGTAGTAGCTGTAACCATGTTTGAAGACTCTCCCTTTAATAGTTCTTCTGTTGAGCGATATTTAATTTATGCATCCTATGGAAGGTATTTCCCCCCTGCGCCTTCCCGCTTTATTTTTATTTTCAAAAGTGTTGTATACCATAAGAGAGACTTCTGCAAAGTTTGAACATTCTCACTATAAAAGTTCTTAAGATATGCGATATTAACCATTGGCGTCCTATGGTGGGTACCACTTCCCCCGCTGCTATTTTATTTCAATTTTGGGGCTCTGAAGATCCTACTACCAAAAGTTCAACAAAATGCGTGCAGCGGCTCTTAATTATATTTCTATCTATGAGGGGTACTGCTCCTCCCCCGTCTACCCCGCCCATTTGTATATTGAAATTTATAGTTTACTATAATTATAGCTTTAACCACTTTTGAAGACTCTCCCTTTAATAATTCTTCAGTTGAGCGATATTTAATATATGCATCCTATGGGAGGTATTTCCCCCCCTGCGCCTACCCGCTTTATTGTTATTTTCAAAAGTGTTGTATACCATAAGAGTGACTTCTAGAAAGTTTGAACATTCTCACTATTACAGTTCTTTAGATATGCGATGTTAAACATTGGCGTCCTATGGGGGATTCCACTTCCCCCGCTGCTATTTTATTTTAATTTTGGGGCTCAGAAGATCTTACTACCAAAAGTTCTGCATAATGCGTGCAGCGGATCTTAATATATGCGATAATTAATATTGGCATCCTATGGGGGATACCAATTCCCCTGCCCCTATCGAAAAAATAAGTAGCCTATTTTATTTTTAGGGCTCACGTGATGTATCTGTAAAAATTTCAGGAAAATCGGTTCAGTAGTTTAGGAGTCTATAAGCCAACAAACAAACAAACAAACAAACAAACAAACAAACATACAAACATTTTTCATTTTTATATATATAGATATAGATATATGTACATTAGTGGGACCGCAAGTTATATGGACAATTTTTTTTTTCGTTTTTTCACTTGGGAAACCCCTTAGATTGATTCCAAATTAGAAAAAAACAATATATATAAAATTTTAGATCGTTTGCATAGTTATTAGGCGTGCCTTGAGCCCACAAAGTTTGCTAAAAATGCTAATTTTTCTCACTATGGGTGGCTTTAAGTGTTCATAACTTCAGTAATATTTATTTCAGAGAAAAACCTTATTCACAAATATTCTAGGGCTATATCTTATGAACAATGTTGCTCTGTATTAGTTTTCTTTAACATTAATATTTAATCCAGAAAAAACCAAATTAAAAAATAACACCGAAATTTTCACATATCTTCGCATTCTTTGCCTGGTGATTACACTACGTGACAAATTTTCAACAAAGTCGTGACCAAATGAATCTGGCAACTATTTTATGTAAAACATTCCCCTGAATCCGAATATGAAGACAGAATTGTCAAAAGTGGAACAGTTTTTGAGATATTCCAAAATAACCGTTATTTGTGTTTTTAAAAATGATGATGTGACTGAAATGCAATATCTTCAAAAATTTTAAACGGACTATGTATTTCTTTCTTTTTATTGAGAGGTTATAAAATTTCTTAAATAACCATGAGTCGTTTCTGAAGATGAGTCATTAAATGGCAGAGTTATAGTGGACAAAAGTACATAGAGCCGCAATCCTATTTGGAAATCACAAATATGACAGAATTAGGTTATATATTCAAAGCTAGATGTGATTAATTGAGTTGAATAGTACAAGGTTTCAGCAAAACAGACCCCGTATATGCTCTATGTGTAATCTAAACGAAACCGAAAACATTCTGCATTTTATAGCCAAATGCCCTATATTAGGACAAATAAGATTCCAAAACTTAAAAAAAACTATCGTAACAGAAAATGAGTTGATTCTTAATGGTAAGGACAATTTTAAATATTTATCCCGCTATATTATAAATGCGATAGGCTACAGGAAGATATTAATAACTGAATTTAATTATTAATTTTTATGTAATATAAAACAATATTTGTAATATATATAACAACCTTTTCCGACAGACGACGTCATGTCATAGTCGTATGTTCAATTTTGATTACTTAAAATGAATTCAAAATAAAGAACAATTAACTAACTAACTACTAACTAGTGGACAAAACTTCAAACTTCATTAAAATTTTATGATTTTGTTCAATTTTGCTCTTTTCAAGTTATTGTTTTTTAAACCAAAAAATAAAATTTTTTTAAGTCTTATCAATTACGACTTTAGCCTATTCAATTCGAACATTTGTGTCCAATAGGATCCAGATCGGTAAAAAAATTACAAGGTTACAGAAGATTAATTGAATTAACCCACTTTACGATTTGTATCAAACCAAAGAAAAACACAACAAATGCATATACAAAACTAAATTTTTAGTAAAATAAATATTAAAAATAGCTTAAAGCTATTGAATTTCTATGTGGGTAAATTTACTAAATCTTCTGTAGCTTTGTAATTTTTGTACCAATCTACATATGTATGTCTAAAATAATCTAATGTCGCATGCAATAAAACATTAGGATTTTTAAATCATTAGATTAAAAAGAAAAACTTGAAAAGAGCAAAATTGAACAGAATCATAAAATTTTCAATGAAGCTTGAATTTTGTCCACTATAACTCTGTCATTTCTTGACCAAACTTCTCTAGCAACCCATTCTTATTTTAGTAATTTTATAACCTCTTAATAAAAAGAAAGAAATACATAGTCCGTTCAAAATTTTTAAAGATATTTGCATTTCAGTCACATCATCTTTTTTAAAAACACAAATAACGGTTATTTTGGAATATCTCAAAAACCGTTCCACTTTTGACAATTCTGACTTCATATTTAGATTCAGGGGAAAATTTTAGATAAAAATTAGCTGTTAGATTCATTTGGTAACGACTTTTTTGAAAATTTGTCACGTAGTGTAATCACCAGGCAAATAATGCGAAGATATGTGAAAATTTCGGTGATATTTTTTAATTTGGTTTTTTCTGGATTAAATATTAATGTTAAAGAAAACTAATACAGAGCAACATTGTTCATAAGATATAGCCCTAGAATATTTGTGAATAAGGTTTTTCTCTAAAATAAATATTACTGAAGTTAAGAACATTTAAAGCCACCCATAGTGAGAAAAAAAGCATTTTTAGCAAACTTTGTGGGCTCAAGGCACGCCTAATAACTATGCAAACGATCTAAAATTTTATATATATTGTTTTTTTCTAATTTGGAATCAATCTAAGGGGTTTCCCAAGTGAAAATACGAAAAAAAAAAATAACGGTCACCCTAATGTACATCTGTGTATTAAAAAACAAAAAAGGAAATTTCATGTTAAAGATAAATATTTTTTTTTTTAACACATATTTTTTTTGCTTCCATGATTGTTTACAACATAAATGTCAAATTGATTTCGAAAATTCGAAAACCAAAACCAGTTTTACATAATGGAAACACTTTGACAAGTTTTGCCCAAAACAAGTTGTTTTGCTCATAGTGGAAACATAGTATAAGGTTCGCAAAAATTAAATAATAGCAAAGACATTTAATGGAAACATTTTTAATCCGAAAAGGTAATTTTAAGTGCATCGAAATACATATTGATATGTTTTATTTAAAGTTAATTTTCTATTTTTTAAATAAGATGGTTGAAGATATTGTGGTAAGGTACTAATTTGTGGCGACTCCAAATAAAAAAAGTGTATGGGATTATAGAACATGGGAAAAAAGACAAAAAAATAATATGCAAAATCTTGGCACACCCGTTTGAATCCTTTAATTATTTTTTCGTCTTATTTTTCGATTTTCTGTCAACCTATATATTTTGTTTCTTATTTAGATCTGCGTCCGTACACTACATTTGTTACGAGTTTTTTTATTAAACTTTTATTTTTCAAATATCCTTTGTTCATGGTTAAAAAGTCAACAAAAATTAATTTATTGTTGTTACAATTTAGCAGTTTATTGACAAAAATTAAAAGCTCGTCTGGTTAGGATGAACTATTTTGTAAAATATGCAACGTTGTTTTTATTATTTATATTTATTATTTTCCAAAAATAAGATTTTTTCTTCAAAAATAAGATTTTTTTTTGTTGAAATTAAGATTTTTTGCTGAAAATTTCTGGCAGCCCTGCTACAAATGCTGCTGGCTGAAATTTTAGTCGTGTAGTCAGATACTGAATTATGTTGAAGACGGCAGCTACAATTGAAAAAATACAAACAGCTGTTTTTGTTTACTATTGCTTTAAACACATTCGAGACAGCAAGCTACCGACTTCAATATGTCAAAACTAGAATACATGTGTGCATATGGAAATGATTATTTTCACGACGACACGGATACATGGCTGCAGGTTGTTGTCTGTGCTTATTTTGTCGTTGTAGTCAAATTAAACTAATTTCTATTTTTGTCCACTACAAAACAGAAAAAGTGCTGCTAATATAAAAAAAAAATATTTAAAAAATAAGTGCATTTTTTTTTTTTTTTTTTTTTGTTTAACAGAAAAGAATCGGCTTGAAACAAGAATATTAACTCGGCTCAACACCAAATTGTTATTTATATAATTTTTTTTATATCCTTGAAAGAAGTTCTATAGGAAGATGTTTTTCGCGCCAACGCTTCTAGTTCAGGAGTTATAGGTCGTAAGAGTTTCAAAATACTTTATCCATATCTCTTTAGGTATAAAATGAATCTATAAAATATGGGAATCATTGGAAAATTCTTTAAAGTGTGTTCCACATGGCGTTTATGGCACACCGATTAACCAATTAAGAGCCAATTTTATATATTTATACTCCGTGGCTGGCCTTTTTTTACAAAATTGGCTTTATCTTTAAATCATGTCGATATAACAATAATTATTTAATCCTAAGATATTTGCTTAATAAAGTTTTTCTATATTGCGGCTTTTATTATTTATATACATATTACAATAATTCAATCAGCCCAATCATGAATAAAAATTCCCCGGGAGTTTTTTTCCCCTTTTCCTACTTTTACAATTGAATTAACATAGGAAAAATGAGAGAAGGGAGAAAACTCCCGGGGAATTTTCATTCATAATTGGGGTGAATATGGAAGAAGTACATAAATTATTACCAGATATATATTTTTAATCAAACTTTTAAATAAAATTTTTTAAAGCTTAATAAATTTAAAATTTTATATGATGAAGTTACTAATAATATGGTATATAAAAAATTAAGTGTTCTTCCCTAAAGATATTATGTTTTAATAAATATGTATATTGACAAAATTTTAAGTTTTGTAGAAAAATCTTTCAAGAAATATTTATTTTTAAAATTGGCCCTTAACGGGCTAATAAATCGGAATTTTTAAAGATCAAGTGAAAGTCATTTCGAAGTAGTTTTTAATAATACCACTACTTCTTAGATCCAGTTTTTACCTAAAAAGTTATTGATAAAGGGTACGTTCGTAAATGCAGTTGTTGGGTATCACTTGCGCAGAAGTAAATTTTAATGTTCGTAAGAGCATCACTTGTAAGAAACTTGGCATCACTCTCATATGTCAAAAGTTTTTATGCAGTAATGCCGCAGCTCTGCAGCAAACTTTGGCAATAATTGCTTCAGTTAATTTTCTGAAGCAATAACTTTTGACAAAAAAGAAATCGTGTAATCGTCATTTATAAGAAAACTGTTACTTTTTGGTTCAATATTTTCAATTACATTTGTCATCTTTATTGTAAAAAGCATTTTTATTATTATTTAATGTTTGCTTATTAAACTTTTGAAATTTCAAAAATTCAAACTTTGTACAGCTGTTGTGCAAAGTATCAGCAACACAATTGCAACTGGTTATCACGCATCAGCAACAACATTTTGCATCACTGCAGCAGTGATACATAGTTTTTATGCATTTACGTACGCATCCAAAGTGTTCTGAAACTTTTACGAACTATACCACGTGTGTTGAAAGAACAAATTTTCTTATTTTAAAAGCATTTTATATGTATTTTTTGTTTAATCTGCCGTTAAAATTATATTGTTTATTAGTTACAAAAACAACAAAATTAAAATATATTAATTTTTTTTAAATAAATTCATTTGTTGATAATCTTAAATTAAGTTTGAATAAGAGTCTGCAATTATGCATGTTTTTCCATTTTATAGAAGAAAAAAAAAATGATAGTGGCACCACTGAAATATAAAGACATAGTAAACAAAAACAGCTGTTTGTATCTTTTCAATTGTAGCTGCCGTCTTCAAAATAATTCAGTAGCTGACTACACGACTAAAATTTCAGCCAGCAGCATTTGTAGTATTGTGTTCGTGTAGCCTGCTGTGGTGAATGTGTTTAATGCATATGTCTTTATATTTCAGTGGTGCCACTATCATTTTTTTTTTCTTTTATAAAATGGAAAAACATGCATAATTGCAGACTCTTATTCAAACTTAATTTAAGATTATTAACAAATGAATTTATTTAAAAAAAAATTTTAATATTTTAATTTTGTTGTTTTTGTAACTAATAAGCAATATAATTTAAACGGCAGATTAAACAAAAAATACATATAAGATGCTTTTAAAATAAGAACACACACGTGGTATAGTTCGTAAAAGTTTCAGAACACTTTGGGTACGTACGTGAATGCATAAAAACTATGTATCACTGCTGCAGTGATGCGTGATTACCAGTTGCAGTTGTGTTGCTGATACTTTGCAAAGTTTGAATTTTTGAAATTTTAAAAGTTTAATAAGCAAAAATTAAATAATAATAAAAATGCTTTTTACAATAAAGATGACAAATTTAATTGAAAATATTGAACCAAAAAATAACAGTTTTCTTATTAATGTCGATTTAACGATTTCTTTTTTGTCAAAAGTTATTGCTTCAGAAAATTAACTGAAGCAATAACTGCCAAAGTTAACTGCAGAGCTGCGGCATTACTGCATAAAAACTTTTGACATATGAGAGTGATGCCAAGTTTCTTACAAGTGATGCTTTTACGAACATTAAAATTTACTTCTGCGCAAGTGATACCCAACAACTGCATTTGCGAACGTACCCTTTATCAATAACTTTTTAGGTAAAAACTGGATCTTAGAAGTAGTGGTATTATTAGAAACTACTTCGAAATTGCTTTCACTTGATCTTAAAAAAATTCCAAATTTATTAGCAAGTTAAAGACCAATTTCAAAAATAAATATTTCTTGAAAGATTTTTCTACAAAACTTAAAATTTTGTCAATATACATATTTATTAAAACATAATATCTTTAGGAAAGAACACTTAATCTTTTATATACCATATTATTAGTAACTTCATCATATAAAATTTTAAATTTATTAAGCTTTAAAAAATTTTATTTTGGAAAATTAGTCAATTTATTTAAAAGGATTAAAAATATATATCTGGTAATAATTTATGAACTTCTTACATTTTCATCCCAATTATGAATGAAAATTCCCTGGGAGTTTTCTCCCTTCTCTCATTTTTCCTATGTTAATTCAATTGTAAAAGCAGGAAAAGGGAAAAAACTCCCGGGGAATTTTTATTCATGATTGGGCTGATTGAATTATTGTAATAAATATGTACATAAATAATAAGTGTTCTGCAACGCCGAAAAACCGCAATTCAGAAAAACTTTATTAAGCAAATATCTTAGGTTTAAATAATTATTGTTATATCGACATGATTTAAAGATAAAGAAAATTTTGTAAAAAAAAAGTCAGCCACGGAGTATAAATATATAAAATTGGCTCTTAATTGGTTAATCGGTGTGCCATAAACGCCATGTGGAACACACTTTAAAGAATTTTCCAATGATTCCCATATTTTATAGATTCATTTTATACCTAAAGAGATATGGATAAAGTATTTTGAAACTTTTACGATCTATAACTCCTGAACTAGAAGCGTTGGCGCGAAAAACAACTTCCGATAGAACTTCTTTCAAGGATATAAAAAAAATTATATAAATAACAATTTGGTGTTGAGCCGAGTGAATATTCTTGTTTCAAGCCGATTCTTTTCTGTTAAACAAAAAAAAAAAAAAAAATTTAAGCACTTATTTTTTAAATATTTTTTATATTAGCAGCACTTTTTCTGTTTTGTAGTGGACAAAAATAGAAATTAGTTTAATTTGACTACAACGACAAAATAAGCACAGACAACAACCTGCAGCCATGTCGTCGTGAAAATAATCATTTCCATAAATAAAAAAAATATTCGCCATTTTTAAGCTTTTCGTTAATGGCAGATTCTACATATGATTCTAGCTGAATACAACGCCAGGCAATAATATTGCGGTACAAGGGAAGAGTTTCTTTAAAACCAAAACTATGGTCTTTTGATTTCTGTTAAAAATGTTTTTCGGTTTTCAAAAAGGTGTTCTTTTTATTTCAATTTAAATTCATTTATATTACTATGAATGTTATCAAAATGCCTTTTTAAAACATCTTCCCTCTTATTTTTAAATGATTTATAATTTAATGATTAAATTAAAATTAAATTAAATTTAAAAATGATTTTCTGTTGTTGATAACAAAAACAAAATTAAGGTCAAATATAAGAATTATTTTACCATTAAAAAATAATAATTCTTATTTTGCAAGCAAAAAAAAAAAAAGATGGAAAATAACAAACTTTAATTTTTATGGCACTGCTCGTAATTATTACGGTACTGATTTAAACTATTTAAATAATTGCTTTTTTTAGTTTGACTTGAATTTGTGTTTGCTGGATAAACTCTCTCTATTTACTAATACTAATATGAAACAATACAACCACAATTTATTTTTTGGACGTCACTGATTTAAATACACAGAATTTTAGTGGTAGTACATACCAGTAAAACGGAAAGAATGCTGATGAAAGTCGGGGTGGAAAATGAGTAACATGCAGTTTACTACTTACTTCACTGTCATTGAAAGGTAAGCTTATGAAAAATGGAATATAATATAACAAGATGTAACAAGAATATGAAAACGAAATTAAATTATAGATTTATAAGTAACAGGAATAAGAAATAACGAAATGATATTACAGTTACTCAAAACGCGCATTAAAAAAATGGCTAAATTAATAACCATATCCATAACATTGCATAAATGTAAAATTTATGAAATTTGTTCATTGAATTAACGTAAAACAATGAAAAATATAATTGTGTTAATGAAACAATGTTTTTAAATAATTTAATAGATTTCTTTTCATTAATGACAAGTTACATCATATGAACTAAATGAGTTCATTGCTTTAATGATACATTCCATTTCAATAATGAAAATGTTCGTTTATTTGTAAAATTTATGGCATAGAATTAATGACAAAATTTCATTGTATTTATGACAATTTTGAACTTAATGAAACGATTGACGCGCTTCGTTAGCTCAATAATAATAATGACAAAATTCATTGAAAGAATGTAAAAAATCGTAATGTTTACGAAGGGTTTTCTCTTAGTGTAAGTTCTAAATAAAAGTTTGTAAATTGTAAACAGTGTTTAGTGTTATGTTTATTTTTTAAAGTTGCAGTAAAAGAATTCAAGAGGTTTTTTACAAAGGAAATAAACTAAAAACATTATTGAAAAGGTAGTAACGTAACAATATCTTTTACAAATTTTGTAACAGAAATAAATGTTTGAAAATAGTGCACAAAAATAAATAAAAGTTGAGTTTAAAACTATGCGTTATTTTATAAAAAAAGAAAAATTCTAACGGAGTCATTTTGTTTGTACTTTACAAAATTCTCTTGTGTTTTACAATTACATACTTTACAAAATATTTTCTTTAGTTTCGTTATAAATAACAGCACATATTCATAACAACATAAACAAATTTTTAATATTTATGAAAAACAAGACTACGAAACAATTCGTTACTTTCGTAAAATTAGAAAATGCCGTTCATGTTCTGACAATCGCAAAACGCTTAACATTGGCGATTCTGACTTAAAATCGCAAGTAAGGTGTTCTGTAAATAGCAAAAGCAAGAAGTTTGGCGACTTCAAATTGCAAAAGAGAACTAGAATATTTGTAAAAAACTATGGCAGATCGCAAGCTAAAGGCACGAGTTTAAGAACACCATAAAATAAATCTGGCGTTTTGCGATTTCAAATCGTGCGATTGTCAGAACATGGCCGATAAGCTTTTGTAGATATGTGATACAGTACTTCACGGATAAGTGCACCACGGTTAAATAGTTCTAAAATTTTACTTTTTCCTTGATCCATTTAATTTGTGTACAAATTTTTCTCTTAATTGCAACCCGCTTAACAGCGTTACACGCATTAATGGGTCAAATATTTCGTAAAAAAATTAAATTCGAAACAAAATGTCACGGTTAATTGCACAAACGAATTTCTTGATTTATTTTGTTTTGTTTGTTACTTTTAAGGAATTTAATTTTTCTTTGTGTTTTACAATAATTCGGCAATAAACAAAGTGTTCAATTGTGTCATAATGGTTGTATTTGCTAATTTCTATATACATATATTATTATTATTATTATATTATACACTTCACCGCTTTTATCGCACCATGGTTAAGGGTATACAAGATTCGGCAAAGCCACCAACAATAAAAAATTTTGTATTCCAAAAAATTACTTTGGTAATAAGCTGGCAAGTGCACGGCTTAAAAAAACTAAACTGGAAACATGCTTTATTTTTTGCGAAAACAATAAAGCAAGTTGTTTTTGTTTTTATTTAGTTTTTTCTTAATCTACTTTCAACTACAATTAATGTTGGAAGAATTCCAACCAACTGTAGTAGGGAATGGAAGAATAGATACAGAAAAATTCTTTTCGACTAAAATAAATACAATTTTGTTACACATCTTCTGGTGTTTTACTTTTGAAAATCGAATGACTGGTTCTCGAGTTAGGATGAAATATGTCTCCGTACCTGACTAATTAAGGGCAAAAAATTTGCCACGCCCATTAAACAAAATCTCGATCTGATGGAAAAAACCGAGAACGGATTTGGGTTCAGCGCATCAAAATCCATATAGTCCATATAGTTTTATTTAACGGAGGATTTTGCTGCTGAGCAGTGTAATTAATAAAGTTTGTGTTAGTTACATCGACTTAATGTTGAACGTATACCTATTGCCAATATTGGAGTAATATAACTTTGAGTTGGCATCACTGCTTTATTTGACCACCCACTTAAGAGCTGATAGTTGCTTTTTGTTAAGTTCGCTTTGACATCTCATTATGGTTCGACTTACACCGGAGCAAAGTGTGCAAATTGTTGAAATTATTTTCAAAATAATTCCGCGAATGGGCTGAAGCACAAATTGTTATTAGTTTTGAATTTCCATTCAAAATTGTATTTTCCGATGAAGCCCATATCTGGTTGAATGGGTAAATAGGCAGAGTTGTCGCATTTGGAGTGAGGAGAATCCACAAGCTTTTGTCGAAACACCATTACATCAGCAGGAAATTACCGTTTCGCGCACTTTATGGTCTGGCGGAGTCATTGGCCCATAGTCTTCAAAAAAGATGATGGTCAGAATGCGAAAAGTTGTTGAATGAATTTTAATGTTAACACTGATTTATCATTTCATAATACAATAGGCTATTCACCACAGTGCTGTTATTTTTAGTTGAACCATTTTAACACTAAATTGGATCGAATAAAACGATTATTTTTAATATATTGACGCAATTACGTTGTTTATTGCGGTTTTTTTTCTTAGCAAATAAATAGCACATGTCGCTCATTTGCTGCAACATCGTCAAACCTCAAAAATATTAGACTAAAGGTACGGTCACATACAATGTCAAATATTTTCCCAATTTTTGATTGACTGCGTTTTCCTAAAATTGGCTTAAAACAATAAAAATTTTATTTTCTGGTCACACTACACACATTTATCTGCCCATTTTTGTTTTATCAAACAGTTATTTAATAGCTTCAAAAAAAATACGCGAAAACATGTTTGCCCTATGCACACATATAAAAATATTTGCCTCAAAATAAATATTTGAACAAATTGTCAATAAATAAATAAATAAAATTACTTTTTATTGAAACTAAAAATTTAAAAGTAAAAAAGATAAATATAGGGATGAGGAAGGAAAGATTTGTAAAGAATTGAGAAATTTTCGGCCCTATACAGAAGTTTTTTGGTATTAACCAAGGCAAATTTACACCAGGTGAACTTATCAGCTGATAACTAACCTTGTGTCAATATGGTATACGTTCTATTGGTTCCGGGGAATCTTTACTAAATTCTATAGTTTTCGCCTAAAATTATGAAATTTAAAACTTTTTTAAGTTATTAACCAAGGCGAATTCATACAAGGTGGTCTCATTTTGAAAACGTTTAACAACACTGTATACTATTTTAACGTTGTGTCAAAAATTCAAGCAAATATTTTATTTTGTTTTCAATTTTAAATTGTGTGTTTTGAAATGTAATAACTTAAAAAAGTTTTAAATTTCATAATTTTAAGCGAAATTTATAGAATTTAGTAAAGATTCCCCAGAACCACTAGAACGGTATACCATTTTTACACAAGGTTAGTTATCAGCTGTTGCTTACGTAGCAAGATAAGTTCACCTGGTGTAAATTCGCCTTGGTATTAACCTAACAACTGTGTACCTTGGGTTTTAAAAATATGAACATTTTTCAGATACATATAAACATGTAAGGGTGCTAGCAGTGTTGCCACTTTGTGGGTAATTACCCGAATTTGGTATAATTTTTACTGTCGTGGGTTAAGCGTGGGTAATTTCTCTAAAGTGTAATTCAGGTGTTATTTGAAATTCTTACTTTGGATACCCAAATAAAATCAAGATTCGAATTCAGTGATCACATTTATTTCTTTTTAAATATTGTTGATAAAAATGCACAGACTTCTAAACAAAAGTCTGGGTTTCTTTTTAGGAAAAGACTTTAATCATTATATATATATTTTCAAAAGTTTGGTAATAAATGGCGCAAGATGGTCTCTTAGAATTGGATAAAAATGACTATCATAGTGATTTAGAACCTGAAGTTTATTTAAAAAATATTCCAACACTTAATTAATTTTATTTCACCGCACCTGTCCTTGACGAAACGCATTGCAGACGTCCAGTTTTGTTCATCTTTTTCGAGCATTGCTGGCTGCATGTCACGAATAAAATGAACAATGTTGACCTCCAAGACGTCAATTGTTGCTGGTTTATCAGCATTAACCAGTGAAAACAAAACAATCAAAAGGTGTTACATCGCATGGCCTTGAAGTCTTATTGGCAGTTTATTTTCTCTAAATCAACACATCGCTGAAAAAATAAGTTGCGTCATTTAAATAATGAAGTCGCCTATAATTTGCGAAAATCGATGGCTGATTTTTAAAGTAAATTTCGATAATTTGATGGTGTTGTTCAAGCATGAATCTATCTATCTATCTAAAATGATGTGCCTGAGCAAAAAGTGAGAGCAGTATGGCAGTTCGTTTGACAGCTTACCTTTCGAGCTTAAGAAACACCCATTATAAAGGAATGGCAATGAGCACTTTGAACCTTCCTTAGGTAAATGCAAACAAATGTGGAAGTTGAACTCATTATTTTAGTAGTTTTATTTTATGTTTTATTAATTGTTTTCAAGTCTAAAATGCTATTTATTTTAACGTTAATTTATTAAATTAAAAACCATAAACAGCTCAACAAAATAACCACAATACTAATTAATGTTAATTTAATTCAAATTATAATAAGAATGTTAACAATTTGACTGATATTGCTTTTCTTTCAATGAGTTTTTTGTGTTTTTGCTTCTTTGTTAATGTCTTTTATTAAAAACTTCAATTTTATAATTTTATATTATTTAATTCGGGTAAATTTGCTTCATCTCAAGTGTAATTTTGAATTTTTTTGGTGGTAACACTGGGTGCTAGTTATATTCGGCTGTACCAAGAATTAAAAAGTTCCAGGACGCTTTATATGGAAACCATAATAAATTATGAACCCAAGTATTAAAATTTTTTGCGGTTTTAGTGGTACATATTGAGTTAAATTCGTTTTAAAGTTAACGTCACTTTATATGCGACATACAAACATACATACATACATGTTAAGTTATGAGTCGATTATCACAAAGTTTAATTTTCTTATTTTTAATAACACACAAAACTTAATTGTACCTAATTTCAACAGTAATTTTAAGGAGTTGATTTTATATTCGACCTTTGGTAAATTATGGACCGATCATTATGAAATTTGGCGAAGTGATTTCCGGTTTAATGAAACTAAATTAGACCATATTTCATCACTAAAGCATTGTTTTGAACTTTAAAAAGTGTTTCCGACAGTGGACCTTCTGTGAATTATGAACCGATCTTAACGAAATTTTGTTGCATGATTTCTAGTCACAAAAACCTAGTTTTTCTACTATACTATTGTGATGGATTTCAATCTCAAACTGCATGAAAGAACAAGAAAAAATTTTCGGCTGTCTGTCCATAATAACCTAACCTTAACTAAACCTAAAACTTATAATAGATTTTAACTTTGGCGGTTCCATGATTGTTAATGGGTCCCAAAGTATGTACTCTCTTTAAAATTGGCCTGTAAATTTAGATGCTCCATGCTTGGAATGCATAATTTAAAACAGATTTGTATATTTTACCCATATTAAATATGTATATTTACTTCCGAAAGATTTTGTAACATATTGAATTCTAGAGATAACACAGGAAACATTTTTACAACAATATGCTTTTTTATTTTTTAAAAATGGTTTAATTTTGTTAATTTTTAAAATTTTTTTTATTTTAAAACTTTTTGCTTGACGCTGTTTGATCTTACAAAATTTTTGTAAGAACAAATATTTATTTGACCAAAAATGAGAAAAACATTTGGCGTTTAGTGGTCACACTAGGAATATTTTTGTTTGCTGACAAATAATTTGGTTCCCCAAAATCAGCTGTTTTTCAATTTGCCACTCAAAAATATTTTTGGGTCAGATTAGGGCAAACAAATATTTGATATTTTTCAAAGTATATTTATAAAAGTACATGCAAGTGAACGGCTGTTAGTTTGTTTATAATCGAGAGCTTGTCATAATTTGTTCACATTTCTATTTTATTTTTTATTTCTAAATATCGTTACCTTAAATGCAAACGGACGTAACTACACAAGAATTCGAAATCGAGTTATTGATTGATCATGGTTTGTTTTATTAACCTTCGCCTTACCAATACCCACCCGAGTGACCATTTCTGTTTTATTTGTAAAATAATTTCTTTAAATTTGCTTCGGTTAAAAATATTTTTTTTTTATTCATTGAACAAATTGTTAAGTTCTTTAAAAAAACATGATAAAAAAATTCGTTTGACCAATAGTTTTTCAACATATGTATATGGAGTACCACCCGGGTGGTTATTGGAAAACGATGTAAAACTATATAAAAGTCTTCGGTAAAAATGGCAGCTTTATAAAATAAATTTAAACGAACGTAACTACAAGTGCATCTATTTTTTAATGCAAAAATACGCAACTCTTTAAAAAAAAACATACTGTTGGAAACACTTTGACAAATCTACTTCAGCTTATTAAATCTAAACCATAAACATGGAGAGGGTATTATGCATTATTGCTTATTTGTGTAACACTAAAAAAATTTGTATATACCGATCATCAAACAATCACTTTTTGACTGGATCTAAAGATGTCTGCCCAGCTTATGTACACTAAAATTTTTTATTTATAAAGTTTATTAATTTCATTTCCATTTAAAATTCCGTCTGTATTTAAAAACATTTGTTTTTTTTAGTTAAAAAATTAATAACATAACTTCTTTTCCTTTTTTTTTATTAAAATATAAATAACAAAATAAATTATTATTTGTGGCATTATTGATTGCACATTTAAAAATGACTTATGTAAGTGTTGTTACGTCCTCTTGTTTTAAAAAAAATCAAGCCAAAAGTACGAAACTAACATAAAAACTAAATATAAAGAAAGGGAAAAAACTTGTTAAAACAATAAATAAGTCTCGTTACTATAAGTAAATTTTGAGAAAAATGCAAAAAATATTTTATTATTATTGATTTTGTAAAGTTTTTTGCTTTTCCTGTAAAAAAATTAAAAGTGTAGCTACGGCCGTTTGCATTGAAGGTGACGATATGTTTGTTTACATTTTTAAGCACATATACATACATATTTATGTGTATCAGGAATGATGTATTACTTTTTTAAAATTGCACTTAATTCAGTAAAAAATTGTACCTTTTCGACCCTAAATTGTACTAAAATCCAAAAAATATTTTTTACTATATTTGAATAACAAAAAATCGTCGTACATACATTAAAAACACTGTGCTAGTTGCAAAATTAGACAAGCCGGGCACATGGCGTTTTAGCATAATTCGGGTACGCTGAATCCAATGGTGCCCACCGTTTTTAGGTTAGCTATTTCGAAAATGGAGGAGGTTGTACAACATATATTCGCGTAACTCAAAAACGGTTTAGTTTATTAAAATTACTAAAAAAACCGGAATTTCGAAATTTTTTAAAAATTCATAAAAAATTGGAAAATGCAAATAGGCTTCTAATTTTTTGCAGACATACAAAAAACGAAGCTGCAAACAAAACAAGCCATAAATGATTATCCAATTTTTTATGAATTTTTAACAAAACAAAAATTTCGAAAGTTTGATAAAAAAAATCATTTTTTTTTCAAAAAAAAAAAAAAATTATATTTTGAAAACGACTGCTCATTTATAAAAAAAATTTTACTTTTCTTAAAGGAAATTTTATTGCGGAATTTTTATATTATGGGTTCGCCTGGCTTCACGGGCTGTTATGTGAACTACAGGCAAGTGGATGATTGGAGGAGGGCTCTAAGAGAAATCACCAGCAACGAGATAGCTGATGAGTTGGCGATACTGGGCTTTGAAATCCTGACGGTTTGTAGGAGGTCAGGCCTCCAGTGGGTTTCTACTTTGGAAATATTAGGGAATGGTATCTGAGCGGGACTAATTGGATTTGGTGGAGCCGAACGCACTGCCAGGTATCGCGAACGCTGCGGCCGGCGCTTTGTAGGTCAAATTCAGATGCGCTGCTGGGCAAGAGTGGGGCCTGGGCAGGACCATGAAAGGTATTATCACGGGCCACTGTATGATAGGCAGGATGGTGGTGAGAATGGGATCTGCCTTGTCGGATATATGCAGGCTGTGTGAGGATCCAGAGGAGTTGGAGACAATTGAGCATTTTCTGTGCCACTGTCTCAGGCTACAGAACAGCAGGCTGAGGTGATTGGGTAGCAGATTCCTGCGAAAATTGGGAGATGTCTTGGGCTGCTGGCTCCAGAATCTGATGGGATTGTTAATGGACATTGATCTCGCTGCGCGGCAGGATACTAAGTACATGTAGGGCAGTTTTCTATTTGAAGAGTTGTTTTTAATTGTGCTGTCCGATTTTTCATCATCCACTACTTTCTCTTTTCCAGTGCGTTTACTCTTTACATCTCCTATTCTTTCATACTAGCATTCTTTTACTAACTAAAGCGTCACAATAGACCATATTGATCTCTGAGTGATGGTGTACAGTTTACTTCGCACCAGCCTTTGTAACGGTCGAACTAGTCCTACCACTTCGGAATATATGCTACCTATGAATCCGGCCGTGCTCAGGGAAAATGAGGAGTGTTCTTTCTTCCTTATAGAAAATTTATTTATAATAAGTCGAGCACACAAACAAAAATAATTTAAATAAAAAAAATTAAAAAAACAAGTTAGGAAAAAAAGGAAATAAGCGAAGGAGATTATGTTGACGACCAAGATAGAATTAGCCATCTGTCTCTACCCACGCTACCATGCTATTTTTACTCTTATATTCTCTAAATAGCCCAACAATAACCCGACATTATTGTCCCTTAACTTTTCGTGGAATTATTTACAATTTAGTTAATCATTGTGAATTAAGAGAACATTTATTCATTCCAAAGATAACTTATTTATAATTTTATTATGTCTGAAAAAAATTAGAAGCCTAGCTGCATTTTCCAATTTTTTATGAGTTTTTAAAAAACAAAAATTTCAAAATTTTGATAAAAAAATTATTTTCTTCAAAAAAAAAAAAAGAAAAATTATGTCTTTAAAACGACTGCTCATATTAAAATTTTGTTGCGGAATTTCGGTTTTTTTTTTGTAATATCAATAAACTAAGCCGTTTTTGAGGTACGCGAATATATGTTGTGCAACCTCCTCCTTTTTCGAAATAACGGTATATCTCGAAAACAAGAGCTAACCTAAAAAAAAAATTGGATTCAGCGTACCCGAATTATTCTAAAACGCCATGTGCACGGCTTGTCTAAAAAAAATTGTCATTTTCGAGCACAGTGTAATTAATTTTAGTATACTTTTTTACATAACTTAGATATATTTTTGGCAATTAACAAAAAAAAAAAAAAAAAAAATAAGTAAATACAAACATATGTAAAAAGGAATTTAGACGAACACTTTTAAACTTGTTATTTTAGAGTTGATAGTGGAAAAAATGCATTCAACGGAGAAGCAAGTCCAAATCTTTTGGATTTGGTATATCGCTAAACGCCCTTTTACCATATTTTAAAAATTCAACCTAGAACGTATTTACATTTATTCGCTTTGTTTTTATAAACCGTTTTATTATAAAATCCTAAATTGGTATCTTTGAATTAAAAGAAAAAAATGTTAAGATGGCTAAACTATTTTGCGGCGCAAATAAAACTTTTTATGGCGGCAGCAAGCTATTTTGAAACCGAGCACTACTACTTCTTTGGTTTCTGCAATAACAATGCGAAAAAAACAGAGACAATGTCAGAAGCAAATTACATGTACGTTTGAGACCGAATATTATAAACCTTATGATAAACAGCGATTTTGACAGACATGCACAATTACATGTGACTTGAAAATTTGACATGTCAGATGACAAAAACATGTCGTGTATATGCTCCTTAAGTAACGAAAAATGATAAATAATAACAAAAAACTAATAAGTGGCCAATAGTGCTCCAATTTTGTATATTTACTCTATGGGAAACATTTTTTCCTATGGACCTAAAGGAAAAATTTACTCTTAGTAATTATAAATTTAACAATCACAAGCAGAAGGTGTTGGGCGTTCCATTTACGAGAAATTGCGATATTACAGCTGCTTATGGCGGATAATAGTGATGGGGAAGACGAACTTCACCTAGATGAAGAGGACATTGAAGAGGCTGCAGATGTGGTTGATATCGAAAATGCAGTACAATAAACTGGTCAAAACATAATTGTGGATGCCAGTACAGCTCTTCATAAGGAAGAAGAACCTGTTTTCAGATTGACAAGTGGCTCTACACCTCATACATATTATCAAAGTGATTATGGGTTTGATCGCGTAAACATCTTTTCTGATAGGCAAGATGTGGTTGACGGACCACTATTGACCAGTTTAGAGTATTGACAAGTAGTAGCACGAAATCTGATAAGTGCTTTTACATCAAGGCAGAGAGTAACCCCTTCATAAAGGGAAGACAGGCTGGCTGGCTGGCTGGCTGTCTATGTAACCTTGTGCGCAAAGCACAGGTCGCAACTTGATAAAATTTGGGTCATAGGTTCTTATTGGTACAATGACCAAGCCTATTGAAAATGGGCCAAATCGTAGGACCACGAGGGAAGATAGGGGAAAATTTCTTCCTCTCAGAAACTATCAAGCCGATTTTAATGAAATTTAAAACATAGATAGATCCATATCTATATGGACACATAAGCTATACAAATTTAAAAAAATAGGACCACAAGGGGAGATAGGGGCAATTTTTGCCTCTTAAACCGATTTTAATGAAATTTAAAACATAGATAGATTCAAATCTATATGTACACATAAGCTATACAGTTTTTCAAAAATAGGACCACAAGGGGAGGTAGGGGGAAGTTTCTGCCTCTCACAAACTTTCAAACCGATTTTAATGAAGTTTTTAAACATAGAGAAATCCATATTTATATGGACACATAAGCATGATGTGTTTTTAAATACTGTTGTGTAGGGTATCATATGGTCGGGCTTGACCGACTATACTTTCTTACTTGTGTTTTATTACTTTAAGTGCACATACATATTTTATTTTTTATTACCTTCTTGTGTAGTGGGAAAGGATTTCACAATAAACTCTGCTGAGGACTAGGAATTTTCACAATAATTAACCTTTTATTATCTACCAGTGTAGTATAGGTAGAAATGGATTTAAAAGGTAATAAAATGTATTAAAAAAATTAAATTTAAATTGGTCATTTCATGTTTTGATGTGTTAGGCATATTCATAAATTTGCATAGCTTTTAAATATTAAATATTAAAATAACCTTAAATCAAGTTTATTTATTATTATTCACTATTAAAATAACATTGTTCAATATTGAATCCATTAAAACCTGTTTTTATGTATCGACTCTATTTAAAATTATCTTGGTTTCATTATTTTAAATAAAAAATGTTAAAATAAAAATGTTTGTACAGAAAAAAACAACACCATAAAATAGAAAAACATACATTTTTTTTATTTTCAAGTTTAAAATATGTTATAAAAAGAATACAATTCCCGTATTCTTTTAGTTAAAATTATTTAGTTAAATAGTACATCCCAGTGTTGCAAAATTGAAATTTTGAAATGGTACTGAACTTCAACTAAAACAGAAGTTTTTCCACCAAATGGTACTTTTTGTTAAAAAAAAACAATAATTTATAAAAATAAAAGGAACAAAAAATTTTTTATTGGAATTGATTTATCTAAGTATTTAATAGCAAACTTAGTATTTATATTTGAGATACACATGTAAATAATATTTAAGGTACACATGTAAATAATTTTTCTGTTATACATAAGCGTCAAGCGCCCCATCCATTTAAATATTATTGTATATGTTATTCGCCATATTATTTCTATATGGCCCTATATTATATAATTGACATAATGGTTTCAATTAAAATATGGCGCAACTCTTATTAAAAAAAACATAACCTTTAAAGCAAAACAACATAGTACGTTGATGCGAACACATTTCACAGTATGGTGCACTTCTTTTTTGATTTCGATTCTTGCCAATATATTGTGTCACCTTCGACTATCACAAATCCATTGGCTTTAAAATTGAACATTTATACTGCAAGTGTATGAGCCGCTTAAGGTACGTTTTTTAGTATTTTCTAAAAAAAAAATATTTGAAATAATTCATATATTTATGAATGAGTTAATAAATTAAAAATTTTATTTGTGTTTTATTCAGACTTTTACATATTTTACATACTTAGAAATTAATTCTGAAAAAAGTTTAAAACATAAGTGTTTAAAAATGAAGATTTTAATTCAGTGTTTAAAGATAAAGCAAATTTACTTTAAGAGATCATAAGAAATATTATAACTACAACAGCAACTACCAGTTGATTTTAATAGATTTTTAGTTTTTATCAAACTTAAAACAGTTTCTACGTGTAAACGATTTCTTCCTTTGATTTTTACATCATTTTGCATTTGAAAATGTTCGTTCAATTGATGCTCAGAAATGAGGTATCGATAAAATACCAAAAGCAATATGTGAAATGTCAGCCAACATTAGTTTCGTTCTTAATTTTGGCTATATTTTTCCAAGAAATTTAAATATATTCAGTTCTAAAATGCTAGAAAACGGAATTAAGAATTGATATTATTATGTATTGTATGCATAGTTTTCTTTATCGTTTGTAAATAACATTAATAACAACAGACAAAAGAATTATGCTAATGGTTTTTTCGGAAAAAATATTTTCTGGAGTGAAGCTGATTATCACTTTTAAGGTTTTATGTTCAAAACAAAATTTAGTTCTTCATGTTTCGAAAATTGTCGAATAAAACGATTTCGCCGTTTCTTTTACTTTATAAACCATTTCCTTAGGATAGCATGTTTCTATAAATATGGTTTTCATTTCAATTTTCCACTAACATATTATCCTATGCATTCATTTTTATAAATTTTCTTACCAGTTATAAGAACAAATATTCCATTCTGGAAAGCAAAATATGAATCCTGGCTTCCACGCTTTGCATTTCAATATAACCGTCGTTAATAATTTTTTAAAAACAACATAAATTTTGCAACAAACACATGATAGATAACCTAAGCCTGCTATCGAAATGATCACATCACAGTTAAAACGCTCAAAGTATAATAAAGTACTGAAAACAACGCGGGGGTACTGCGGTATTTTCAATATGAAAAAGTACTGACAAAAGTACCAAAGTACTGAATTTTACAACATTGGTACATCTCAAAGTACAATAATGACGAAAACCATATCGGGCCATTCTGCTGATGCTTCTGTTAACAAAGAGGAATAAAAATAAGTGAAACATGTGTTACAGAGGTAAGTGTTTTGAATTATTTTTAAATAAATGCATATGTTGTCTTTAAAGCTTCTTCTGACTGTTATATCACACTCAAACCAATTTGATTCTACACAGAAAAAATTATTTTTCCAATTCAAACAAAAAATTTGTAGAATCAAAACATTTTTTGTCTGAAATCGGTCCTACAAACAAATTTGCATATTCAAACAATTTATTTGCATTTCGTTTATTAAAAAAAACCCTGATTTTTTCAAACAAATAATTTAACTGAATCAAACAAATAGTTTACTGAAAATCATACAAATTTCAAACAAATAATTTTGCTGAATCAAACAAAAAAGTTTTTGCACAAGCAATGACGCGCACACAAGCAAGCACTGTTGAAGTAGATGAAGGCAGAGCAGAGAGGCGCGGCTGGCTTTGAGACACATTTTTTTTTTCTTGTTTATGCACACAATGTTTTTCTTCTTCACTCACTGTTTCTGTATCCTTTCCTTGGCAGCAGACCGACTCGACATGTTTTTCGTCATCATTTTATTTTTGTATTTGATGTAGGTATTTAACTTAACATTTTTAAAAAATTGAAAACGGGATTTTGTTTTTCATTCTTTTTTACCAACTTTGAAATCAACCAAAAATTTATTTTGTTTTTTCTAATGTTGTTGTTGTTTAAAAAGTGTAAAAGGTTTTTTTACCTAATATTGTTTTTGTCTTTTTTTTACTAAAAACCTCGCCACGCTATTTTATCATCTTTCTTATTGTTGTACTTCTTTAAAGCGTCCAAAAATAGACTGTATGTGTTTTTTGCTGTTGTTTTTATATTTTACATAAAGAAGTGTTGCTTACGATTAAATAAAATAAATGCAAAAAACGACAACATTAAAGAGCGTTAAATATTTCATACAAAATTATGAAAACTTGAAACCAATAACGCGCTTATTAAATTTTTGAATAGTTGTCAACATTTCTGTTGGTTAAACTAAAAATCAAACAAAAATATTAATTGAATCAGTAAAAAAATTTGAAGAAATTTAAAAAAAATTTCAAACAAGCGTTTGTTTCAATAATAGTTTCAAAAAGTTTCAGCAATAATTTTTTCTGTGTACATGAAATTCACGTTGTTTCAACTTGAAATAACTTTCATTCAACGTGATTCGGATTGTTATTTCAATATTTTTTTTTTTTTTCATTATTTATTTATTGAATCTTCATATAAGAAATATGAACTAACAATAATTAATCAAATCTTATCCTAATTCTTTATTTTATGTCCTGCCAGTGCAAGACAAAAATTTTCTTCATCACGGGTTCTGTTCACATTTATATATGTATGAATTTATCGCTCATCTTAATGGGTAAGTGCTGCAGTGTCTCTTCTCCTCGAGCTAGTGGATTTGGGTGCAACTCTAGCCTTTTTAAATATTTTACCGCATACTTCGTAACAATTGTCCTTACCAGTGGCACATTGAGATCCTTGTGGGTATTTGAGTTTTTAACATACCAAGGAGCAGCTGTGATTATTCGAAGAAGTTTATTTTGGCGCCTTTAAATTTTTTCGATATTTGAGGCCGAGGCAGTGCGCCATAGTTGAATACCGTAGCACCATATTGGCTTTAAAATAGAGTTGTAAAGTAGTAGTTTGCAATCGAGACTAAGAACAGAATTTCTTCCAATAAGCCAATGAATTTGAATGGCTTTTAGTTTCATTTGAGTTAATTTTGCCTCTTTATGGCATTTCCATGTTAAACGCCGCACTGTGGCGCCTTTTTCCAAAAACAACAAAATTTTGTAAAATGAATGAACACATCGTATAAAGACCATTTTACTGATCAGAATTCAAAAACGTTTTTCTTATTTGGATAAGAATTATAGCTGGTGGAGCTGCTTAAAGTCGACAGTTTTTTAGAAAGTCCAAAAAAAGTTGATTTTGAGAAAAAAAAAGACATTTTAGAATTGAAGTGTCAGAAATATTGCCATGTGATCACTACTTTTTTGGTATTGCTTTTAAAGGTATATTTGTTGTTTATTAAAAAAAGTAAGAAAATGTCCACCAGATACCCTACTTTCTTGGCAGTTGCCGTTTTTCAGACACCCTATATTTAGGTACTTTTTACAAATAAAATAGAGAATATCTAAAAATGGGCAAAAATGGTCACGCCCATATTTTTTTAGCATTTTTACTACACAGTACTTTAAATAATTTCTCTAAATTAGGCCACAAAAAATTACAGGTTTTCTTGAAATTTTAAGAAAGATGTTACAATCTTATAGCCAGTGTTGCCACAGCCAAGATATTTTTGCAACCAAAATTAAAAAAAAAAAAATGGCCAAATAAGAAAAAAAGCTACCAACATTTTAATATTTTTTTATATTTTATGTTCTCTTACAGCACAAAAATGTAAATATAAGTGTCACTGACTGACGCATTTCCGTTAATGTATGCATATGTGCCTACTTATAAATATGTATGTAGCCTTATTTATAAACAATATTTTGCTGTGTCAATCAGGTAGGCATAATTATTAGAATTTGTTTATTTATTTAAATTTAAGAACACATTATGAAAATAGGCAAGTAGTTTTAAAACTTTTAAAACTAAGTAAAATAAAAAGTGCAGTTGTATATAATCCAGTTAAGTTTAGTTTAGTTTAGTTTATTTATTTATTCCAATTCTATACACAAGACTTAAAGCCTCTTATTGCAGTATAGAACATTGTTTTAGCAGAAACATTAAAAATAAAAATAAAAATTGTTATTTGTAAATGATAAAATTTTAAAACAAAAGAAAAAATTTAAAAGAGAACAAAAATTATTAAATAATAAATTAAATTAAAAATTAACAAAATGATAATATTAAAAATCATAACACAAAAAAAAAAAAAAAAAATTTAACACGCAAAAAAATTTAGAATGCTTTTTTTAAAGCTCAGTGCGTTACTAATTATTTGTATATTATGCGGGAGTAGATTCCAAAGACGGATTGCATTAAGGAAAAATTGCCAATCAGATGTTAAACTTTGGTGTCTAAACAATAAAATTCTTTTACCTCTATTAGAGCTAGATATGGTAAGGCGGCTATACAGATGTTGTGGTTGTTGAGTAAACACGATTTTGTGCATTAATATCAGTACTCTTGTTTTGAGAAGGTCATCAAACTGAATACCATAAAGTTTTACCGTAAAAGGAGAAACAGAATTAAACCTTTTTACGCCATATACGTATCGTACAATACATTTAAAGACTGAGTTTAATTTTCTTTCACTTGCGGCATCACATTTGGCAAATAATTCGCATCCATACATCAGAATTGGCAATAAATAGGTTTTTGCAAGAAGTATTCTTATTTTGATAGGTGTACAATACTGCGTTTGCCAGAGAGTTCTAAGCATGGAATACGTACGGCCACATGCATAATTAATATGGTTGCACCATGTCAGGTTCTTATTAAAAATAATACCAAGATTTTTTGCCGTATTTGCCCTTTCAATACGTTCATTACTAAGAAAAATATCAGGTATATGATCGGTTATAGTAGTTCGTTTTTGGATAACAAGATATTTAGATTTTTTTGGGTTTATACTAAGACCATTAGCAGTAGCCCATTCATAAATTTGTTTTAACTCAGTATTCAGAGTTAAGACACATTGTTCAATTTCAGATGTATCACAGCTGATGTAAATCTGAACATCGTCAGCATACATTCTGACTTTGCAGTGTGTAAGTTGACTCGGAAGGTCATCAGCATAAAGCGAAAATAGAAGGGGCCCAATAATTGACCCCTGCGGTACACCCCTCGCTACAGGTAGAAGTTTTGATTTGTTGTTACCACTTTGAACATACTGATGCCTGTTGGTAAGATATGTTGATATCAGACGTGTAGCAGCTGTAGAAAACATAAACATGTGTTGTAGTTTGTAACATAGGACGTTATGATCGACTGTATCGAAGGCTTTTGAATGGTCCAAAAGTACTAAGATATTTGTTTTTCGTTCATCTATACCACTTCTTATATCTTCCGCAACATCTACAAGTGCAGTTATACAACTGTGGTTTTTCCGAAACCCAGATTGTTTATCATTAAGCAGATTATGATCATTAACGTAAAGCGATATCTGATTGTGAATTATCCTCTCAAATATTTTCGACATAAAGGGTAAAATGGCAATTGGCCTATATTCTGTTTTAGTTTTGGGTATTGGTATTATTTTAGATTTTTTCCAATTTGAGGGAAAATGACTGGTGGTAATTATGGTGTTAAATACATGTGTAACAAAGGGCAATATTCTTGGGAGAATTAATTTAAAAAATCTTGGGTGGATTTCGTCCACGCCAACTGCATCTGATTTAATTGACATACAGCTTCTTATAACGTCAAACTGGTCTACGCAATCAAAAGAGAAGTTATAATGGGGTTGACGATTGTCATGGTTGTGATTGTAAAAATCAATATCTGCTTCTACAATAGGAATATTCACAAATTTTTCATTAATAACGTCTGGATCAATAATAACAGGGTCATTATTTCCAGATTTACCGATACCGATTTCCCTTACAGCCTTCCATGTTTTTTTTGATCCCAGAGCCAAGGAGAACTTTTTAGTGTAAAATTTTGATTTTTCCTGTTTAATGATTCTGTGTACTGTTTTTCTCGCCAAACAATATTCAACATGTAGATCGTTGGTTCTAAACCGCTTCCAACGTGAAAATGCAAGGTCTCTTTGATTAATAGCTTGTTTAATATTTGATGAAAACCATGGTCTTTTTGTTTGACCCACTACTTTAGTTTTTAATGGAACAGCTTGATCAAACAACAAAGTTAATTGTGGCCTAGATTTATGTTTCGCAAATCAGGTAGCTTGAACCTTTTTATTTTTAGGTATAAATTAATCTGCAATTGTGTAATGAACTCAGTTAAAGTTTTACTTTGCAAAAGTAGTGATCAGTACCAGAACTCATAATGTCATTTCAAAATTCGGAATTGTTCGAGTTATTTAGAAAATCACATAATGAAAATGTATTTAATTTGGCTATTGTGGAAAAATTGCACGGTTTACCAGGGAAAGGATGTTAAAAACAAAATTCACTTCGTTTTCTTGGATATTCGTAGAAAATGGCTTGCCTCAAACCGTACGACAAAAACCTTTATGGTAAAGTACTCAGACTGGCTAAATGGAATAACAACTTTTGAAAACATCGAAGAACCGCATACATCTTTGGACAGCAGAAAAGGAAGACCTGCTAAAACTATAAACGAGTGTTCGGAGTACACAAAAAAACGTAAACTTCAAAATGCTACAAAAGATATATCTACATCGAATCTGTCAGAAGCATTTTGTCTTAAGTACGTAAAAGATAAAGATAAATCAAGGTCGGATATTACAAAAGCTGTGGAGCTTGCTAGCCCAGATCGACTGCGAAGGATTAAAGAAAGTATTCCAACTCCTTCGAATGCATTACCCACAAAGTATAGCATAGAAGAAGCCTTAGCGTTATTTATGGACTTGGGATTGTCAAAGGAGAAATATAATATTTTACGCAGCTCTTTAAAGAATCATAATGTGAATGTTCTTCCTGGATATAAAAAGGTTACCTCTGCCAAAAAAGAAGCAGTACCATTTAATGTAAAAGTTACTGAAGTATCAGCAGAAGTTGAACTGCAAGACTTAATGGATCATACATCTAAATTTGGAAGAATATAATTATAGCTCCGATATGTTAAGTCTATTACAAATCGCTCAAAATGTTAATGACTATTTTGAAGAAAACTAACTATTAAAAAAAAATTAATAAAAATAACTCGATATCATATTATAATCATACTATAAAATAATATTATAAATTAACATTAGTATTACAAATATTTTAATAATTTTTATCTGTAATATAAATAAAAAGAGTTATATTAATATAACATGTTATATTAGAGTAGCATTTTTTCTAGACTTCCCTATGAGAATGTCATTTAAAGCACAAAAAGTTGTGTTTTAAATGTTTGAGAAATTTTAAAAATATCATTACTTCAAAATATATGATTTTTGCGACAAGAAAGGTCAAAGGTGTCATCGTGTCCAATGCCTATCACAATAAGGGAGCACTTATTTTGATGCTAAAAGATTTAAAAATCAAGTGTTTTTTCCCCATTACAAATTTCTTGGTAACTTCAAAAAATATGATGTTTTCAACAAAAAAAACCACTGTGCACAGTGCCTCCGCAAAGCTATGGCCAATAATGATACTCATTTTTATTAAAATATCTTTCTTACCTCAAAAGTTGTGATGTTTGTAATAAAAACAGTCGAAAGCAGACACTGTGCACAGTGCCGCGCCTAACCTATGACCTTGCAAATCATGTATATTAAAGCTAAAGGAGTTTCCTTTTAAATGCTTTTTAAAATTTTTAAATATCTTTATCAGTTCAAAAGTTATGATTTTTGCAACGAAAAAAGTCAAAAGGCCCCACTGTGCGCCGATCTAGATGAATACCGAGATATTTGACATGCGATTGTTGAGGCACTAGTTGATTATTGATTTTAATAGGGTGGCATGTTTCCCGACGCAAGGTGAATGTAATATGTACGCATTTTTGCTCATTGACCTTTATTCTTCATTGTTTTCACCACAGTTCCAGTTGAAATATATGATCCTGCAGGTATCGAGATGCTTCACGACTGTTCTCGTGTACGCTTAGGAAAGCTGTATCATCAGCAAAAGTTGAGGTTAGGGTGTAATTGTTTGTTGGCATGTCCGAGGTATATATAAGATAAAAAAGTGGGCCCAGGATACTTCCCTGAGGGACTCCAGCTTCAATTGTCTGAGGAGAACTTAAAAAATCACCTCCTTTAATAATAAATTTTCGACCGACGAAGTAGCTTTCTAACAGCTTGTGTGTTAACTGGTAGGTTTAGCTTCAATTTATGTAACAAGCCTACATGCCAGACTTTATCAAAAGCTTGAGAGACATCGATGAAGAGAGCGGAGCAATATTTCCTTTCTTCAAAGGCTTTTCTTATGGCGTTCACAATCCGATGGGTTTGTTCAATTGTGCTATGTTCTCTTCTGAAACCGACCATTGTCATTTAAAATTGGGGTTAATTTTGACGCTAAGAGCTTCTCAAACAGCTTTGATGTATTAGATAAAAAGCTGATAGGCCTATATGACTCAACTTTGGTGTGATCTTTTCCTGGCTTTGGTATCATCGTAACTAAGGAGACCTTCCATTCTTGAGGGTAGTACTCGAGGCGTAAAATAGCATTAAAAATTAGAAGAATAATTTCCTTTGCTATGCTGGGTAGCTCCAGAAGCATTTTGTTGCTGATCTTATCAAAACCAGGAGCCTTTTTGGGGCTTAAATTACAAATAGCCTTTTCTATTTCTCTTATCTCAAATCTTAGGGGGATAGCTGTTCTAACATTAACAGGTGGTAACTCGTCCGCTATTGAATTATTTAATATTTTAAATTATTGCCATTTTTAATGAAATATATCCCTTGATTTCCCTTCCACCGCAGCCAGTAGTAGCAAAGTTGGGGCCTGTCTAGATGCTTCAGAACTCTATTTAAAAAACATTGAGTAATTTAAGAATGTTTGAAGAGATTTTTGATACGGATGATTGTGCAATTAAAAACTACAAGAAATATTAAATTTAAATAACATCCGAAGTCAATTAGTATTTATATTTTCCAACTACGGATATATTGGTGAAACAATAACTAATTAGGAGCAGCGTTACCGTTGTGATACTAAAGTATCAATTTGACCCTTTTTCGACGGTCTTGATACCTTTTATGACCTTTTTTAAATTATACTTTTGTATAATTTCACCTATTTTGTGACACTTTTTGACCCTTTTTTGAAAATAGTACTCACATTTTGTTTTTTGTCAACACTGCGGAACAGTAGTGCTAAACAAATGTTTTCGAAATAAGCATTGCTAAAAAGTTTGTGTTAAAAGATTTTTTACGACTTATAAATTAGATTTTCGATAGTAAAGTACAGTTTCCCCAAAAGCAAACATAACTCATATACACATTTGCTATTTTCTGGAAATCCCCTTTTTGTGACCCTTTTCGAAAATTTCCAACGGTAACCCTGATTAGGAAGGATTTAGTTAACTTAATACTCAAGTCAAATAAATTTATATTGCAGAAAGTAAAATTAACAATGTGGACAATGCCCGACAAATTAAAAAAAAATTTTCCAAAACGTTTTGCAAAAAAAATTAAATAATTTTCAAATATTTTTGATCTGATCTGTAGTGCGATTCTCTAATCAATTTTAACACAATTTAAATTGTTAAAAATATTTAACAGTAAAGTTAGCGTAAATTTTATTCAGTAACTTTTTTAACAATAACAATTTTATCTTAACGTCAGGTATTTAAGTTATCTTAACGGCAAAATATTTTTCATTGTTTATTTTTAAATTCGTAGTTATTAAAAAAAAACAAAAATTTTGGCAAATAAAAGCCAAATAAACATTTTTAAAATTCACGTTATTTACATACATTTTGCAAAAATAATAATAACAAATTTGTTTTTTGAGAATTTATTTGGGAATTTATAAAAATCATTAAAAATTATCAAAGAGTTATTTCAATTTTTGGGAATACAAAATTTTAATTTCAAAAGATTTTGTTATTCGTGCTTAATTCCCAGTTTTTATTATTGATAAAAACACTTGAAATTCATTGTTGATGGGATAAGCTATTCCTATGCGCATTTCACTGGTTGCTTAGGCCAGATCATCAGGAAACTTCATCCATAAAGATTTTAGAAAAACTAGTGGGGAATGTAAGATGAGATAAACCCACTGTTTATTGTTGATGTGTTTTGTATAAACTTTGATATTATTACAGGTAGAACTGTTGCTATAATAGTGCATTTACACCTACGCCATAAACAGGTTATAAGTTGTTTATGATGATAAACTAGTTTGAGAAACTTGTTTATCCATACAAATTATAAACACGTTTGTAACTTGCTTTTGAGATAAACTAGTTACAAACAACCTGTTTTTGTTAATGCAACTCTGTTTTTTCAAATTTTGTTCTGGCAATGCTACTGATATTTGACATTTCCTCAAAAATAAAAAAAAATCAAGTGAAAAAAAATTTACTTTTGTCTGTAAAAAAGCCAAAACAGTAGTAAGAAAAATAAAATAAACAAAGAAAATGTTTAAAAAAATTCAAAATTTATAAGAAATCTTAGTTTTTTTTACATATTTTCTTTTAGATGGACAACGGAAATAAAAGGTTTGTTTATATGTTCGTATGTATGTGCATCAACGTTTTTTTTTTATTATTGGGGCTAAGAACTTGTCAAAGATAAACAACTTAACTGTCAAAAATGCTGATGTAAACGGTATAGTTTATGAAAGTAGTTTACGATCATAAGCTAGTTTGAAAATTACAAGTGTAAATGCACTATAAGTCTTATACGCTTAACAGTTTTATTTGGTTTAATATCTTTAGTTTTTCTAAAATCTTTATGGATGAAGTTTCCTGATGATCTGGCCCAAGCAACCAGTGAAATGCGCATAGGAATAGCTTATCCCATCAACAATGAATTTCAAGTGTTTTTATCAATAATAAAAACTGGGAATTAAGCACGAATAACAAAATCTTTTGAAATTAATCATTAAAAATATTAGATTTTAGATGCAGCTTATGGAAATAACTAATAGTTTTTTCTTTTTTACACAAATAATAAGTGGTAGACTTACTAATCCTGTTAGCAAATTTTTGCGAATTTCCGCTAGTTTACTAAATTTTACTGAATGTTTGCCTTTCCTTATAGTTTTAGTGACTTCAAATCAATTTTATGGTTTGCTTGAAGTATTAGAAAATTTCGCGAATTTTCGCTATTTTTGCATATTTTTTGCGATTTTTAGCGATTTCAAATTAATTTTAGTGCTTCTCTCCAAGCTTGCAATTTTTCGCGAATTAAAGCCACGTTCGCGGTAGAAGCTATTTATTCCTGTAAGTTTTTTGATTCTTTACAGCTTTAACCAATTTTGGCGAATTTCCCCTAATTTAGCAATTTTTACCGCATTTTTGCCATTCCTTATAGTTTTAGTGGCTTCAAATCAATTTTATGGTTTTTTCGAAATATTCAAAAATTTCGCGAATTTTCGCTATTTTTTCAAAAAATTTTTTTTTTTTATATTCCGACAACTTGTTTTTAAGCGATTTCAGATAAATTTTGCGGTTTTTCCAAGTTTGCAATTTTTCGCGAATTTTAGCCACGTTCGCGATATAAGCGATTTTTTCCTGTGGATCCTTAGAGCTTAAACGATTTTTAATAAATAGCCGCTGTTTGCAAATTTTTGAGAATTTCCGCTAATATATTAAAGTGGGATCTGAAAATGAATTTCTTTACTATGCATTGGCATTCTTTAAGTACAGTACTTATTTATTTAAACAAACAATAATTTAAATTAGTTTTTTAATTTTTTTTTAAAGATATTTGTATAACAAAAGACTGAGTTTTTTATATTTTTCTTAAATAAAAAACGATTTTTTATAGAAATTTATCAAGTTTTTAGTGCATATTTTGCATTTTTGATTCTTTTTCTGGTACTGCGGATTTGTTCTTGCTTTCACAGTTGTTTATTGAGTGCATGTTGATTTGCTGGAATGTGTGCACGCTCTTATCAATTTTTCACACACACATACACTTGCAGTCGTTTTCCATTATGTTTTAAAAAAATTTTTTTTTTGTGTACGCGTCTATAATCTTCAAATGTAATACGTTTTTTTGTTTAAGTTATCAACACGAGTTGTAACATAATTCTGTGTCTTAAGGAACTTTTTTTACACAAATTCGACTCCAAGAGTCTCCTATTTTTCTAGGCTTTTGATCAATCAGTTTTCTTTTGGGTACACCTTTATATGCCTTGCCTTCAATTCGGTTGAATTGATTACTCTACCTTAAATTTATTTTAAATTGTCTTAAACTGCCTTATTCGGCACCATTCATTTATAAAATTTTTTAAATTAATTCTCTTTCTGTATGAAAATGCACTTTGTATTCTACAGAGAAATTTTTTTTATGGCATATGGCATTTTTGCCATTTCTTCAATTATTTCGTTAAAAAGCAATTTTTGGTATAGCTTGCCAAAAAATACCTTTTTTTGCAATCTAGAAGACATTTTTAAATAAACTTTGCGAATTTGAGGAAGAATCTATGCGAAATGCTAAAAGAAAATCTGACGCAAAAAGTGACTAATAAATAAAAGAGCATTTTCAATGCAACTGCTCAAGTCTCTTGAAATTACAAACAATAGAACTTTATATAAATAAAAGCTTAGACTTAATTGACATTAATTCAAATAAGAAATATTATACATATGTGAGTTGTCCACTTGGAAACACCGTGAAGTTAAAAAGAATAAAAATCCTGTAAAAGCCGCCATTTTATTTGGTTTTTTGAAATACCTCCCTAAGCCATTATCAATCTCGTACAAAAGTTCGTTAGTTACGCACAGTTTCTGGTTAATTATTTCATACTCTCCAGCAAAACTCACTTTATTTTATTTATTTCAATTTTAAAAAACTGTTTCAATCGATTTTCTCAGAATTTTGTTTTTTTTAATCTTTTTCTATCTGAACTTTTAGCGTTCAAATATGCTCCAGTTACATCTTGCTATGTTAAAAGAGTGTTTTCCGTTAATTGAACTGTTCATTGTTGACAATTTGAAGAAACATGCTATTTATTTTACTATACAATTAAAACTTAATAAAATAAATGTTTCTTAAATAACAGCATGTTTATTTTTGCCAGTTTTGCCATTTTGTTCCATTATTCGTGGCATTTTTTATACTTGTTCGTACCATTTTGCCAACCATTTTTAACCATTTGTCGTTTCATTTTATACTTGCCCTGGTAATAACGTATTATGCAACAAACAAGTCCTATCAACGTTCTCAATAAATTTAACGTTTGAAACAAATTGTCGTATACGAGCCATTCTTGTCATTATAGCGTTAGTTAGGGCTTTTTGCATTTAGTAAATATGTAATTACATCTGTAGATAGGGTATTTTTGTTATGTTAATAAAATCTTTGTCCATTGCCTGAAAATTTTTAAATTTTCGGGATAGCGTATTTTGACTTAACAGATCAGAATTAATAAAAAAAGTAAATTTTGAATTTTTTTTAAGTAGGGCGTTTTGCATTTTCTGTGACGATATATTGTATTTATTCTATTGTGAATATGAGTGTAATAGTTGTGTTAAAAAAAGGAGACCCTTTTGACGTTTAATTTTAGAACATTAACCGGATGACAGAAAGTACAATTTGATGGCGCAACCGCGAAGAGAGGAGGCAAAGAAAAGACAAACAGCATGTTAAGTGTATAGCCACAACAATTTATTATCCATATGTTTTCAATGTGTAAAGCCATCCCTGTAATGCACGAAAGGATTTTTTAGTTGCTGTGCGTTAAACACAGAGTTGCTACGATTATTATAAAGTGAATGTGTGTATGTTTAGGTAATGTTCTGACAAATTCTGTTATTGTTACGAATACATGTTAATCGAAATTGGGTGAAGGCAATGTGAGTGCAGCCGACAACTATGTACATTTTGACAACTCTTTGTACTAAATGAAACAGAATAAAAAAAAAAAAAAAATAAACAAATAAGTTCGTTTCGTGTTCGTCGAACTGTTCGTAACAGTTAAGTTGATGGTGGTGGTAGTACATGAATACACATACAATATGGATAGACTAAGTTCGTAAAGTTAAAGTCCAACAACATTGTATAGATAAAAGTGAAAAAATACCACAGAACTAAGTTCTTCACAGTTTTTCTAAAATTAAAATCAAAATAAATAATTATATACTTATAATTTACACATAAATATTTGGAAACAATATAGCATGCGAACAACAAGAATTTAAGTGAATAAAAAACAACTTTAATATACAAAAATGGTACAGTTTTATAGAAAATTTATGAAATTGTTGAATTGAAAATTTTGTAACTGTGACAAAGAAATCCTTCACATGCATACATATATAAATATGTACACACATACAAAAATACATTGTTTTATTTCTACCATCACGCATACGAATCTACATATGTATGTATGTATAAATGTATACAAATTTATTGAAACAAATTTTCAATTACGTTTGATAAATAACTTAAAAATTTTTAATTTTATCTGAGTTTACAATAATGTTAATTTCGTGTTTGGATATTTTAAAATGGAAAGGAATTCTGCATTTTAATTTCTAGCAAAAATTCTTGCAATGGTGCTGTTGTCCCACCCAATCATTGGAGGGACTTCACTAATACATTCATATATTGATTATAATATACAAATGTATGTGTACAAACATTTCCATATACGTATATGTGTGTTTATTTGTAATACACAAACTAATATAAACTTTCCATCTAGGGTTCCTATTTCAAAAAATATGCTCGGAAAAGTTCTTTCCAAAGTCTTCGACATAAATTTAAGGTGGCTTTACTTTAAATTATTGGTTTGCACGTGACGTCGTGATTGTGATTACTTTAAATTAGGGAAGTTGCGAACGTGTGTTTAGCGAATGCGATAGCAAAAGCGAATAAACAAATACTAATGTTCAAAATTCATATGCAAATATATATTGTTATTAATGTTTAACTATAATGTACATATGTATGTACATTGTATGTAATGTAAAGTTTTAAAACAGAACAGAAATAGCTTGCAAAATATACTTAGTCCTGTAAATAAATTAAATAAAAAAAATTATTTCATCTATATTAATATTATAAAGCGGAAAAGTTTGTATGTTTGTAAGAGGTAATCTCCCGAAGTGCCGATCCGATTTTAAAAGTTTCTTCAACAAAATTAAGAATTGGACCTCCTAACAGACAAAGGTTTTATAAGGTTCCACTAAAGTGCTAAGGATAGGGTCTAGTTGCGCTAAACCTCCTATTCTAACCTCACTCAAATCTCTAAAACTTAAGGAGACAAAAAAATGTAATACCTATCGTTGTTTTTTGGAAAAATAAGCGGACATGTGTCTGGTAATTTTTAGAAATTCGGCCTTTAGCGAGTAAACGGGTAAAATCTGAATTTTGGTACTTTTTTGTCACCCCGTCTATCTTTGAAACCAATAAACGTAAAAATAAACATTTTATCACGTTCGAAACTTATCTAAATAATACAAATTCGAATTCGGTACTTTTTAGAAATTTGAACCTTTAAGGGGTGCAATTCGTAACTAATAGTGGTACTTGTTTTTACAAAGTATTTTTATACGTATTAAATGGGCTCTCACTACAATATATTTTTATACTTAAATGGGGAGAAAAAAGTGCCAAAAAGGGGGCTGTTTGGTTAAACAACTGGTACTTTTTTATAATTACCGGTAATATGAAACTTAGAAACATAAAATTCAACATGCAATATCCTGAGTGGTAAGATTCTATGGGGGAACTTTTTGGTACTTTTTTGGTCTTTAACTGGTACTTTTTGAATTTTCGTTAGTATTGGACTTTAAACATAAAATAACAAACAAGGTCCTGAGTAAATGAGAATCTTAAAGAGGGGCTTTTTGGTACTTTTTTATTATTTAACTGGTACTTATTGAATTTCCGTTAATATTGGATCTATAAGCATAAAATTAAACATGCAAGGTCCTGAGTGAATGAGAATCTGTAAGAGGGACTGTTTTGGTACTTTGTATTTCTCTAACTGATACTAACTTAAGATAGGGTTCAGGGCCGCTAAACCTTCTATATTCAGAAAATATTAATTGTCGTTTTTGAAGATATCTATTTAAGCAATAGTGTCCGTACTCAAAAGAAAAAGAAAGACATTTTAACATGAGTACGCTGTTCACCCTTCATTTCGCCTCCATCCGCTCGACCGTCGCCTAACCGAATGTGAAAGCGACCACACGGCGAAATACTGCCACTCCGAAAATATCTAACCAATTTTGATGAAATTTGGATAGGATCAGCGTAATTAAAACACACAGGGTTTATATGTTTTTAAAAGCTAGGATTATGAAAGAGCAGATGGGCAATTTCAATTTTGATAAACTTTAAAACTTATGTAGATCGATCAACACACAATAAAACACTCAGGCTTTATATTTCTTTGTAGCTAATCAAAAATTTATTCTGGGCGCGCAACACTGCAGAAACGGCTAAATTATGTTCTACGAAAGTTTAAATAAAAAACATTGCCATAGAAATTGAGTTCCAAATATCTTTAGCTTGGTGCTAAAAAGGCCAATGTCAATATTTTGCTGTTTTGAGTAAATCATTCCAGAAGGTGTCTCTTCTTATTCTCTTTTATTATTCTGAATTGTTTAATTTAGCACAGAATAGCTTCATAAGGGCTTTGCTAGCCAATATCAACTTGAACTGTTGTACAAAAAACTTTAATATCAATTTTATCAAAAGTGAATATTTTGACAATGGTAACCATATTTTTGAATCCAAACTACAGAAAAGCAGTTTAAATATTTGTTCAAGGCACACAAAAAAGCCCAGTAATAAGAGCCACACAGGAAAAGACGTTTCATATATTGCTTTATACTATCAGAATTAATCCATTGCATTTAATATTATAAACATATTTTAACGTATTTATAATCTTCAAAACAGTTGTTGTCGATTTTGAAATTGAATTCATCTATTTGAATGAACTCTTCTTTCCTTAATCAAAAACTTAAAACAGGTTAAAGTCAAGTAGCATTGATTGAAAAGAGCATTTTATATGAAATATTGGCTTTTAAGCCAAAAAAAAAAAAAACAAAATATCAAAAACTTCAACCAGAAAAAAAAACAACAACGATATGAATAAACTTTATGTTTGAAGAGTATGAGATATTTGGAAATGGTTAATAAGCAATAAATTTCCAAAATAGTATATAGAAGTTCGGTTTAAAAATCGAGTATCTCAGTATTTTTTGTAAATTTGAAAATAAATACGTATCGCACTTTCTGGAAAAAATCGACACCTAATATTTAAATCGACTAGCTGTAAAAATATCGTGGTATTTTGTCTCCTTTTTAGTAATGAAACGGCTGGTTAAAAAATTCTTTTTTATATGGGCATTTCCATGTCATCGTACGTGACATTTGTACGACTTCAGAGAGATAGAGATTTTGCAAAAATAGTAGTAACTGGAAAATATTTTTTTCATTATGTACACAGAAAAAAATTTTGCACCAGTAAACGCATTAATCAAAAATAAAATCAGTTTTAATTAAAAATTTAACTAGACGAATTAAACGTTTAATCAAGTGAATTAAACGTTTAATGGACAATATTAATTTGCACCAGTAAGCAAATTAATAATAATAATTAAACGTGTTTTATTCACATGATTAAACATTTACTTCTCTTGATTAAATTTTTAATTAAAACTGATTTTATTTTTGATTAATGTGTTTACTGGTGCAAAATTTTCTTCTGTGTACTATATATGAAAAAAAATTTATCAAATTCGGAACCTTGTTTTCCAAAATATCAAGCAAAATAAGAGCATATCGTACGTGACATAAAACGGAAGTGATTTTGTGGTGAATATAAAAAAATACGAAAATCTGCGAATTGTGGAAGGGTTTTCTTCTTTTTTTAATATTTTACATTAAACCACATATTTTTCTTTTATAATTCGCAATTGAAAAATTTTACATTTACAATTGCAGATTTTTTTCTTATAGTACTTACAAGGTGTGAAATATATTTTTTGTAAATATGTATATGCATATAAAAACTTAAAACAAACATGTAAGAAATTATAGTCGATCAATCCCGATTTTTTTAGAGTATACCATTTTTGGGACCAATGGCCAATCAAGGTCGCCAAAACAGAATATTATTTAGATTTGTTTGCCAAACGATTTTTGACCTACCAGCACAACATTTTGTCGTGGCATAGTACCTACCCTAAAAGTCACTGTCGCCAATTTTTATGTAAATACCAACATTTGTAAGGAAGTAATGCTATTAAAAGCTATTTTCGGGAGTAGTATTTGTATGGGTTCTATAGTCGAATATGGACCGATTCCAATAATATTTGGTTAGATGATTTAGATTGCAATAAAATAAGTTTGGACGAAATTTTAAATAAATACCAAAATAATAAGATGCTACATTTAGTTGCATTTTAGTACTTACAATATCGTACGTGACGACCTTTAAATTTAAAAAATTCTTTGAACTCTTATTTTCAAACACCTAAGACTGACCAAATACAAATGACAAAGACAAATGATGATTTTGCACCATGGTACTAGACATTAGAATAGCATCCAAAACAAACCTAAAAATTTTATTTTTTGCTTTTTAAACATTGTAAAAAGCTATAAGTACCTCTGCATGGTTAAGTTTGGTTGTTTTCTTCGTTTCTCCCATATTTGAAAAAAATCAATCTTTTTTATTGTTTGAGTCGTGGTTGACATTCTATACTAATGTTTTGCTTCTACTGAAAATGTTTAAATTTCGAGTTAGTACCCTCTTATTGATCAATTGCGATATGTCTTTTAATTTCGTTAGTGTCAGTGCTCTTCAGAATAAATTTGAAATTTTTGAGAATAAAAGAAAAATTTTAGGTTTTGCAGTAATAAGAAAAACCAGAAAAATTGGGAATTTAGTTACTTAGCTGTTCCATTAAATACAGAACATTTAATCAGGGACCGAAAATAACAGTTATATTGGAATTTTAAAACAAACGCATATATGTATAAGTAAATGTCGAAAAAGTATACCATACCCAGTAAAAACTTGCTTACTTTTTCAAAATAAATAGCTTCTTTAACTTATTATTTAGTAGCTTTTTTCTATAACTACATCTTTAACTACTTCTACAACTACTTTTTTCTGGATGTATGTAGGTAAAAAAATAATGACTTACTTTCGAATGCGTTCATTTTGGGACATCCCATGTAAAATTCATTGGTTCTTTCAGTATATAAATAGTATTGAATCCGTACAAAAGCAATTTTCGATTTTTTGTTTACGTGGTCTTGGTTGGAATTCGTATGTTCTGCCATCGTATGTAAATAGACTTGCTCTTATTAAGCTGCCAACTTTAAAAAGCCACCGTGTTATGCTGAGTATATCTTTTCCACTTGGATTGATTCATGGTGAAGTTGATTCTACGTTCCTGCTTAGTAAAATTAACTTTTTGGTTCCAAATAGGCCAACTCGTAACTTTCAGCTCATCAGTTTTAACTACTACAGATCCGATTATGCTAATAATGACTCCTTTCGTCGCATTTGTGACAATTTTAATAAATTGTATCATATTATAGATCTTTCTGAAAGCAATGATATTTTAAATAGTTAATGTATTCACACCTGAATTACATTCTTTAGTCTGTAAGGATTTATAATCTATAGACCAAATAAATAAATAAATAAATATAAAACGGGAACAATTTTTTTGTGGTTGATTTTTAAGTATCTTATCGTCCACCGATTTTAATGAAACATATATCGTTTTAAAGGTATTTTTGCGTTTGTATTGTATAACGCACAGGTTGTCTCGAAAGTAAATGTCAAGTGGTCGAATTTCGGCCACCGAACGATCCTAGTTTTTTAAAATTTTAAGCTTTGTCAAACCCCTTGCACTCATTCCTAGTCAACAAAATATTCTTTTGTAAATTATAAACATAATGCCCCATTGTTGCCTATAGGCAACATTGTTTAAAAAAAATACTGAGGACAAAGCTACAACTTTTTTTTTGTTTTTGTTGTTTTAAATAGCAAATTGCACTTTTTACAAAAATATTTTTTTTTAATGTCAATTGTTTTTCTATATTTTTGTTGTTTGGCCAATGTGAATGTTCATTAAATAAAATTTTATTTTATCTAATACGGCCTAACCCAGTAGAAACTTCGCCTACAAAATAATGTGTTGAGTAATCAGAAAAACATAAAGGCACTACTTATAATTTTACAAGGGATGTCCCAAAATGAACGCATTCAAATGTTAGTCATTATTTTTTTACCTACATACTTCCAGAAATAAGTAGTTATAGAAGTTGTTATAGAAGCAGTTAAAGAAAAAAGCTACTAAATAATGAGTGAGAGAAGCTATTCATTTTGAAAAAGTAAGCGAAGTTTTTACTGGGAAAGTTCTATATGTAATTAAAAATGCATTTAAACCATATTTTCCCAACGTTTCGTGAAAGTTATGTTCACTTTATCAAGGGATTCGTGTGTTTAAAGTTTTAGTTTTTTTAACAACACACTTTTTCCAAATAATTTGTAATACGTGTGGGCGCGTAAACAAACAGTTCGCAAATGAACACCATCAAAGCTTATTGTATTAAATTATGCACACGCATTGCTAAGACGCATAGTTCCTAAGAACAGAAAACCGTTATAAGAAAAAATAACATTTTCGGGAGTTATAAGCGTTTGCTTGTAATGTTTCCTATAGGCAACAATGGGGCTGAAAGGGTTAAATTTAAAAAAAAAAATGCATAGGACTATACGATTAAATGCAGTCTTTCCAAATTATATTCATATATAATTTTGAAATCTTTCGGATACAAGATAGTTTGCAAGTGCTAATTCTATTCATGCTCCTAACAATGGCTGTAATTATATTTCTTTCACATCAATTGGATGTGACAGCAATCAACAAGAAATTATGCTAAAAGCCTGGTCAGGAAAATGGAAAAATTAGAGACCATTCTTCTAACAAAAATATGGAGTGATCTTCTGGGTACTATGAATGAAACAAATATAAGTTTAGAGAATAATACTATATTCAGGGACGTTGCAAAAAAATTACGCATCTCTGATCGATTACGTTGATAACGCACACAATAATTCCGATCAGTTAGAAGCGACTGTTTAAGAGAACAACCCAAATGCTGAATATAAAGATAAGTCATAAAGAACAAAATTTCCCACTGCACGCATCACTTTTTTGAAGGACCATCAGAAAATGTACAATTGAAAGAGAAAAATTCTGCGTAGACACGTTTATTCCTATAATCAATATCAGTTGAGCTCAAATCAGAATGTTTTCATTTGATGGAGTACTTAAAGACTGTAGCAAAGGAATCAGCAGTTTAGAATAACAAATAAAGTGAAGTCCTTTCAAACAGTTAATTTGAAAACAAAAAAAAAATTATTAGATTTCTAATAATTAACCATATACAATAAACATGAAATCGTTATATAAGATGTTTTTCATTTCATAAGATTTTTTAAATTTTTAGTGGGACCCCGAATTCTATAGTGCACGAAGGCCTCGATATACTCAAAGGCAGCACTGGTTGAGAGCTGAAAGTTAAAACAGCTTTTTGTTGCTTGCTTAAATGTTTCGGTTTCAAAATTAAAGTTAAATAAGACACACATAAAGCTATGGTTTCGATGAAACTTTTATTTCATTATAATTCTTGGACCTTGCAATTACATACGTATACAGGGTCATTTAAACGACTGCCTCTAGATAAGTTTCAGCAGTCGATCTCATTGTCTTATGTTACTTTTAAAGCAAGAGGTTTTTATTTTGGTTACAGAAAAGAATGTGGCAATTGATTTCATATCGGGATAATTAACTTTGCAATTTTTTCCGGCTTGCACTTTGGTCGTGCAGAAATAGCAATCAGTCATGTGATGGATCTCTTCATTCAACTGGCTTACCGACTGACAAATACTCAATCATGCCGCTACCAAATTGAGTTAATTTTACAAAACACGTATAATAAAATACGTTTGAAGTTGACAGCTTATTGACAAATATGGCTAAGTACCCAAAATAATATTCAAAAAATTCCAAGAAGTTTATAGTCAACTTTCTTCGTACACTTTTGTTATAAATGTAGACACCCCACAAACAAACCAAACAGTATCCCGCAAAATGTATTAACAAAGTGACCTCAGTACTACAACAATGAAACAATAGAAAAAACAGGCATTTTGTTGCTAGAATTGAGACGGAAAATGTCAAAATGCCTTATTAAAAAAGTAAATAAAAAAAAAAATGACGACAAACGTCACACACGAAGAAAATCACTGCAAACTGCTGCGCTTGTAAGGCCACTTTATTAGTACTTTCTGGTATCCCGTATACATTTAAATATTATTTTAAAACTACAAGCGTGATAAAAACAACAAAAGCGGGATGGTGGCTGACTTTATAAACGCAGTGTTGCAATGCAATACTGAAAGGTTCAGAATTCATAGACTAGACAACCTTTCTGTAAACTCTTAAGTTCATTGTTGCAGGGTAAGCGTATTACAATTACGTAACAATATTAATACGAATGAATATTTTTTACTCTTCTTGATAAACTTTTAAATCATTTTGAAAACGAGCCTGTAGAGAAAGTTCATAAAAATATTCCTTTTTATTCGAATCATATATTAAGTACCAATTATCTTTACAAAAACAACTCTTAAAAACGGGAAAAACTACACCCATTTTGAAAATAGTTGAGATCAAAATCTCGTTCGATTTCAATTCCATTTCATTTCGATTTCTAGAACATGCCTATATATGTACATGTACTCCGAAAATCGCAAATATTCATTTTCTTAATATTAGTTTGGTTAGGAATAAATCGCCAAATGTGATTTTTATATTAGAAACGGCCATGTTCTCGAAATTGAAATAAATTGAAGTTGAAATCGATGCATTTTTTTTAACTTTTAAACCCCTAACTCAAAGACAGTTTTGTTCCAAACATATTTGTAACAAAATGGTTTTCATCGGACGAAATATAAGAAAGTTGCAATATAATTAGTAAAAACATCAAAATTTAAATTTTCAATAAAAATTTTTGTTTCTTAGTTTCTTGGTTGGTTGTGTTGATTGGATTAGGATTAAGTGTTAAGAGAAAATTTAAATTGTTTAAATAATTCTATTTTTGGTCCAAAATGTTATATTTTTCCTCTTCGATTTATCGTTTGCATCCAGCAGTATTTACCCATCATGGTCTGATCCCAATGGTGCTGAAAATGCTTTTCCATTACTGCAAGACCTCGGTGAAATCTTACACTTTGTTAGTCACAATGAAACAAGTCTAAAAAGTGTTAAAGAAAATGCATTTTCAATGACATGTCTGCTCCTGTAATTACAGGAAACCTATTTACACTTCAAAAAATACTTATTTTTTTTTACTTATTTGATACACGCCTATGGCATAAGTTGTAAAGTTTAAGTCACGGTGTAAATCATTGAATGCACTTTGACTCATAGTTTAATATTTGTATCATCTATAGAATTTAAACTCAGATTTAAATTTTCTTCTTCATTATCTGATGCTACTTTTATGCTGGAGGTTTTCGCTTTGGGAATAGAGATCAATTGACTTATATCCGGATAAATTACATAGCCATTTTTTCTGCTGTGCACTTTGGTCATGCAGATAGAGCAGTCAGACATATAATCAATTGGATCCCTCTTTTTAACTGGCTTACCGAATGAAAAACTACACCTCCATGCCCTTCCCAAATGAAGTTAATTTACATTTAACAAAACACGAATAAAATACGTTTAAAGTCCATGGCTTATTGACAAATCTGGCTAAGTACCGAAAATAAAATTTATAAGATTCCAAAAAGGTTTTGGTCAACTTTCTTCGGACACTTTTTTTAATAATGCAGACAGACCACAAACAAACTAAGAGTTATCAAGTAAATATTTACATATTTTAATATACAATGTAATTTAGAAATTTCAAAGGTTATTAAAACAACAAAAGCGGGACAGTGGCTGACTTCATAAACGGTGTTGCAATGCAACACTGAAAGGCATAGAATTCAAAGACAACTTTTCTAAAAGCAATACCTTGAGTTGTTATATTGAATGGACACCGTCTTCACTGCACAACGGTTGCAAAATTTGTGCATTGTTTTTATTTGGATGCTTTGCCAACGCCTTCGTTTTAAGTGATGCTTTGCAATTGCATAAGCAGCTGTCAAAAAAGTAGAATCAGTGTAGTTATACGTAGATGCCTTGAGGCGAACAGTAGGTTTACTTTCTACTTTTGTAAGCGTCACAAGCAGCGTTCGAACAAGCCAGCTGATTTTGACAAATTAAATTTTATTTTTACTTGTGCTGCTGCTGCATAAAAAGCGTTGCATGTAACTTCAAACGTAGAACGCAAGTAGGGTTAGAAAAGCATGCACTTCGTGCTGGCGAAAACGCGTGGTATGGACCTCCAGCTTTATAAAGCCATCCAGTATCTTGAAACAGACCGATACGTGAAAGCATACTACCTAAAACCGCAATAAGGTACATAAATATAATAATAGCATTGAAAGAGAAAAGACATATCATGCAAAAGTTTAACAGCCATATTCATAAAAAGTTCTTATTTTAAGTATGTAATAACTATACTGAAAGAATTTTCTTCAGAATACCAATGAATTTTGACATTAATCCTATGAAAAATTGCACTAAAAAGAAACCTATGCAGCGCTTCGTTGGATCAATGAAATCTGTTTTATTAAAATGTATTTAATGAAACATAACATTAGGTCTATGAATGTTATTCATTGGATGAATACTTTCAGAAAAGTAAAACAACTTTTTTTTATTTTTAAATTTTTTGAATTTTTTATTTTTATACCCACACCACAATAGTGGAGAGGGTATTATGCATTTGTGCTGATGTGTGTAACGCCTTAAAATATTGGTCCTAGACCCACCTTAAAGTATATTGATCGACTCAGAATCACTGAAGCGAACTAGCGATGTCCGTCCGGCTGGCTGGCTGTCCATGTAACCTTGTGCGCAAAGTACAGGTCGCAATTTTGGAGATAATTTGATAAAATTTGCGACATAGGTTCTAATTGGCACAAGGACCAAGCCTATTGAAAATGGGCCGAATCGTAGGACCACGAGGGAAGATAGGGGGAAATTTCTTCCTCTCAGAAACTATCAAACCGATTTTAATGAAATTTAAAACATAGATAGATCCATATCTATATGGACACATAAGCTATACAGTTTTAAAAAAATAAGACCACAAGGGATGATAAGGGCAATTTTTGTCTCTCAAACCGATTTTAATGAAATTTAAAACATAGATAGATCCATATCTATATGGACACATAAGCTATACAGTTTTTCAGAAATAGGACCACAAGGGGATGTAGGGGCAATTTCTGCCTCTCACAAACTTTCAAACCGATTTTAATGAAGTTTTTAAACATAGAGAAATCCATATTTATATGGACACATAAGTATGATGTGTTTTTAAGTACTGTGGTGCTGGGTATCATATGGTCGGGCTTGACCGACTATACTTTCTTACTTGTTTTCAATCAAAGTTGTTCTTATTCAACTTTTTTTTTTTTAACCAGTCGCTGGCGGGAATCGATCACGCAACCTCGGCGCTGATAGACTAGCTCACTACCAGCTAGCCTACTGGGGCAGTGTAGTTTTTGAATAAAAAAAACTATGTTTTTTGCGTAAATATGAAATTAAATTGCCCATAACAACAAAAACAACGTTGATTTTTTTTGCTAACGCATAATAAAAAAAGACCACATAAAGAGAGAACAAAGAAAACTAAAAACATACCTATTTATGGATTGAAAGTTTTTGTTTCATTACTAAAATGACATTTTCATTGTCATAATGAAAATTTAAATTTATGAAGGCATGCTTTTTCGAAATATTAAATAAATATACTTTTAATTATTGAGACTACACAGAAAAAATTATTTTTCCAATTCAAACAAAAAATTTGTAAAATCAAAACATTTTTTGTCTGAAATCGGTCCTACAAACAAATTTGCATATTCAAACAATTTATTTGCATTTCGTTTATTGAAAAAAAACCCTGATTTTTTCAAACAAATAATTTAACTGAATCAAACAAATAGTTTACTGAAAATCATACAAATTTCAAACAAATAATTTTGCTGAATCAAACAAAAAAGTTTTTGAACAGGCAATGACGCGCACACAAGCAAGCACTGTTGAAGTAGATGAAGGCAGAGCAGAGAGGCGCGGCTGGCTTTGAGACACATTTTTTTGTCTTGTTTATTATGCACACAATGTTTTTCTTCTTTACTCACTGTTTTTCTGTATCCTTTCCTTGGCAGCAGACCGACTCGTCATCATTTTATTTTTGTATTTGATGTATGTAGGTATTTAACTTAACATTTTTAAAAAATTGAAAACGGGATTTTGTTTTTCATTCTTTTTTACCAACTTTGAAACCAACCAAAAATTTATTTTGTTTTTTCTAATGTTGTTGTTGTTTAAAAAGTGTGAAAGGTTTTTTTTACCTAATATTGTTTTTGTCTTTTTTTTTAACTAAAAACCTCGCCACGCTATTTTATCATCTTTCTTATTGTTGTACTTTTTTAAAGCGTCCAAAAATAGACTATATGTGTTTTTTGTTGTTGTTTTTATATTTCACATAAAGAAGTGTTGCTTACGATCAAATAAAAAAATGCAAAAAACGACAACATTAAAGAGCGTTAAATATTTCATACAAAATTATGAAAACTTGAAACCAATAACGCGTTTATTATATTTTTGAATAGTTGTCAACATTTCTGTTGGTTAAACTAAAAATCAAACAAAAATATTAATTGAATCAGTAAAAAAATTTGTAGAAATTAAAAAAATTTCAAACAAGCGTTTGTTTGAAAATAATTCAGCAATAATTTTTTCTGTGTATAGAGTTATTTGAATGTTAAAAATAATTTTTTTTTCAATTATTGAAATATGTTGCTTTTATAGAAAAATTTTTGATTTCATAAATTTAATGGCATATTACATTAGATGTATGAAATAATTAAATCTTACATTTTTTAATTAACAATTAAACATTTTTTTAAGGAAACTATAATTTGTATTAATTTATGAATATAGTTATGTTTGTATATTGTTTGTTATGTTCCCAATTAAAATTTTTTGTTTAACTTGGACAAACTTTAGTTTTCATATATCCAATGAAAATTTTTAACGTAATTACGAAATCCAATGAATCGATTTTAACGAAAATAATTCATTATAACTACGAAATTCCATTTGGACAATGAAAATTTTCATTTAACCAGTGAAATTTTTTTTATGAAAACGATTCATTAAATGTATGAAGCATTTTTCTTTCAGTGTAGGGCAACCAAAAAAAGCAAATGCTTTTTTTTTGGTTTACGTGATAGAAAGATTTTGATTAAACACAAATTTCAATCATAAAAAACAAAGAAAATGAGCTATATTTGTTAGGGCTTTTTTGCTTATTTTGGCAATATCGGCTTATTTTTTAGTTATTTTTGCTATATCGGCTTTTTTTTACTTATTTTCCCATTTTAAGATAATTTTTCATTTTTTTCATACGAAAAAAACTTAGTAGTTAATACAATCTTGCAAAAATCGTTACTATTTTTATTTTTTTTTATGTGCAACTTTTTTTTATAAATACTAAAAAATCAACCATTTCTGTGCTGTTACAACTTTGGTTAAAAAAATCGTTCAACGTTATGGTAATATTTTGTGCTTTCCTTGAACAATATCATCCCAAAAACCTATATTATTTCTGTATGTTATTATACCTACACTAAAGAGTGGAGAGGGTATTATGCATTTGTGCTGATGTGTGAAACACCTTAAAATACTGGTCCTAAAGTATACCGATCCACTCAGAATCACTTTCTGAGTCGATCTAACGATGTCCGTCCAACTGGCTGGCTGTCCATGTAACCACGTGCGCAAAGAACAGGTCGCAATTTTAAAGATAATTAAATGGAATTTGGTACGTGGGTTCTAATTAGCACAAGGGCGAATCGGTCCATATATGGGGGCTATATTAAATTATAATTTAATATAGCCCCCATATATTAAATTATAATTTAATATAGCCCCCATATATTAAATTATAATTTAATATAGCCCCCATACAAGCTGATATATGGCCTTATTGCTCAATGAATTGAGAAATAAGGCCATATGGCTTTATTACCATGTAAGAAGTGAAATAAAGACATAATGGCCTTATTTCTCATTTAAACTTTTTTCTTTTAATATAATGCTAATTTATTTAAAAATTGTTTTGTTCTCTTTTCTCTCTGGGTCTGGCCGACTACGCAGAGAAGCTTTAGTTAGCGAAGCCGGTTTTTGTTATACCATAGAGGAGAAAATCCTCGCGCCCGGCCGAAGGCCTGCTATGCTTTGGAGCTTGTAACCATGTTGTGGCGGGCCCGCCGAACGCGCTCCCTCCCTCTTCCACCTACTGTACCATATTTTTTCAACACTTGACAACGGCAATTCATTCTTTTGGCAATTTGTAACCATACCAATTACACTGTTATGGCGTTATTTCCACTTTGGTTACTAAACGATTATGGTGTTATTGCCTATGGCTTTATTGCATATGGCTTTATTCGCCAGAGATATAGCCATATTTTTTTCGCAAATGAGAGATAAAGCCATATTTTTTCAGAATATTCTTGGTACCAATCACACAGCCACGCAGAAAAACTTTAGTATGCGAAGCCAGATTCCAATACTTTACTTTAGTGTCTCCGGGAAAAGACATTTTTTTATTCTTGTGACGCTCGCAAGAAAACTTTATTCAACGAAGCCACCTGCCGCGTCCTACTGGAGGAGAAAACCCGTAAGCACGACCGCAGTCCTCCACGCAGAAAAACTTTAGTATGCGAAGCCAGATTTCAAAACTTAACTTTAGTGTCTCCGGGAGGAAATTTTTTTACAGAATGTTATTACTAGGGCAACCAAAAAAAAGCACTTAAAAATGAGTTTTAAGCTCTTAAAAAAGCGTTTAAAAACATGAAAATAAGCTGTTAAAATTTAAAAAAAAGCAATTTAAAATTGTTTATTTTCCAATTAATTCGTTTAATATGTTGTTATAGTAAATTATTAGTTGATGCAATAAATTTTCGAAAAGAAAACTATGTCTGTTTGGAGTCAGCAAGTTCATGTACATAGAAAAAGTTCTTCCTATGTCTACAGATGTTAAGGGAGCATATTTAAAATTGAGTATTGGCTCTGAAGTATATTTTATACGATTGGACTCATAATTCCGCTTGCCTCCCAAAATATCCCTAATACCTTTTAATACCGAAAATCCTTCATTTTTTAATGAAACTGATTTTAATTTTGGTTTAACTTCGTCTTCTATATCCCCTGGAACACGGGACATTTTTCTTACGGTCCACAACTATGTTCACTTAGAAAACCAATAAAAGATTTTTTGTTTCCAATTTTGTTACAATTTCGTGTAAAACCCCAAAATTTGTAGAAATTGACAAGAAACTCTTAATAGCTAAAACTATATTAAAAAAGCAAAAAATAAGACGTTACTATACCAAAAACAGAGAGAAGGGGAGCTAACAGACGTTACTTTATAAAAAACTATATTTAAAAAGAAATAAGACGTTACAAAGTATGATGGTAAAAGACGTTACAGACTGAGGAATTTGATCGTAAGAATACAGCTATGGAATTTTCGAGAGAAAAGAACTTAAACAAGCAAATAATAAAATAAGTTGATAAAAAGGCTTAATACTAAAAACATAAACACATAAAAATTATACACAACACTATAAAAAATACGTTACAGTACCGCTAAGACAGAGTTGCATAAAAACCAAGTAAGAAAGTATAGTCGGTCAATCCCGACCCTATGATACCCAACACAACAGTATTTTAAAGCAAGTTTCGAGAGTGTATGGCTATATCAAAAGGGATCTATCTATGTTTCAAATTTCATTAAAATCGGTTTAATAGTTTCTGATAGGCAGAAATTGCCCCCTATCTCCCCTTGTGGTCCTATTTTTTAAAAAATGCATACCTTACGTGTCCATATAAATATGGATCTATCTACATATGTCCTTAATTGCATTAAAATTGGTTTGATAGTAGGCACAAAGACCCTCTTTCGGATAGCAGCTTGTATGGGGGCTATACTATATTATGGACCGATTCGCCCTTGTACCAATTAGAACCCACGTACCAAATTTCATTAAATTATCTTTAAAATTGCGACCTGTACTTTGCACACGAGGTTACATGGACAGCCAGCGAGCCGAACGTACATCATTGGATCGACTCAGAAAGTGATTTGATTTGATTTGAGTTGATCGGTATACTTTAGGACCAATATTTTAAGGTGTTTCTCACATCAGCACAAATGCTTAATACCCTCTCCACTCTTTAGTGTAGCTATAATAACATACAGAGATAATATACGATAATGGGATGATATTGTTCAAGGGAGGCACAAAATATTACCATAACGTTGAACGATATTTTTAACCAGAGTTGTTATAGCACAGAAATGGTTGATTTTTAGTATTTATAAAAAAAGTTGCACATAAAAATAATTAATAATAATCACGATTTTTGCAAAATATTATTAAATAAGTTTTTTTCGTATGAAAAAAATAAAAAATTATCTTAAAATGTCAAAATAAGTAAAAAAAAGCCGATATCGCAAAAATAACTAAAAAAAAGCCGATATTGCCAAAATAAGCAAAAAAAAAGCCCTAACAAATATAGCTCATTTTCTTTGTTTTTTTATGATCGGAATTTGTGTTCAATCAAAATCTTTCTATCTTGTAAAACAAAAAATAAGCATTTGCTTTTTTTTGGTTGCCCTAGTTATTACTATTATTAATATTATTAGATTTTCTTCCTTAAATGAATGCACTAGAACAGGAAACATACTGTTAAAGAAAGAATTCGTATGCAGATAGTCAAACAATATTTAAAATTATGAATGGGAAATAAAACAAAATTTGCTTTATTACAAATCCTGCTTGGAAATTTTTGCTCAAAAACGGTTAATGAATCATAAATAAGTTTTTATGAATACGGCTGTAAGTCTTGTACGATTCAGTTGAACAGTTCTTGAGATTTTTCGAAATACCTAAAACAACTGCAGAAAAACACGATTTTTGCGTATATCTCGAAAACGTTTCTTGAGAAAAATAAATGAATGCCATATATGTGTTTAGCTTAGAAAATATTTCATTTTTGAGGTTAATTTTTTTGTGGCATAGTGTTATTTGTTTCGTCTCATATATGTGTTTTTAAACTATTTTTTCATACAATATATTTCCTTGTGGCAATACATTCTTAACAAAAACAAAATGCAAAATGGTCGGTGCTGAGCTTTGCCAGTATGAGTCAGATGATTACCGGACAATACAAACAATCTTTTAACAGAATTAACCGAAACAATTAAAACAACAAAATTAGACAACGACTCTCATAATAAGGCCGATTACCAAATGTTCCGATACATAATCTTTATGTAAAATTGCCCGCTGAATCCGAATATTAAGCCAGAATGGTCAAAAGTATAACAGCTTTCGAGATATTCCAAAATAACCGTTATTTGTGTTTTTAAAAAAGATGATGTCACTTAAATGCAAATATCTTCAAAAATATTAAACAGATTGTGTATTTCTTTTTTGTTAATGAAAGATAATAAAATGACTCAAGAAGAAATGCAGAGTTACAATGGAGAAAAGTTCCAACTTCATGAAAAAGTTTATGATTTTTTGCAATTTTGCTCTTTTCAAGTAATTTTTTTTTAAACCAAATAATTCAATATTATTGCATAGGCCATTAGTTTATTTTAATATAAATACTTTGCGCCCAACAAGATCCATATTGGTGCAAAAATTACAATGCTACAGAAGATTTAGTGAATTAACCCACTTTTCAAACTTTTATCAAAGCAAAAACACAAAGGAAGTAAATACACCGAACTTGAAAAACGAACGCTATTAATATTAGAAACATTGAGTTTTGTAAAAAAAATCCATGGGAAAGCTCAATCCTAGTGACGCACGCAGTTAGAATTAAAGAATTGTATATATCCATGTCTAAATTACTGGGACTGATAGAGTACGAAGAGCAAATCTGGAGAATCTGTGCCGATCTAAAAGTTGTGGGACTGGTTTGCAACAAGGCTTATCAAAATATTTCTGTTTTTTGTACCAATGGGACAGCCGAGCGCGACATAAACAATATGCCCGAAAATATTGGCAGGATAGAGTAAATTTTACTTTTGGCCAGGAAAATGTCATATACAAGAAAATAAAACATTATTTTTCCACCGTTCCATATCAAAAATCAAAGCTTTGCTAAAAAGAGGAAACTGTCGCAGTTGAATACCTGAAAACCGTTTCCCAACATATCAGATGCCAAAATTAAAGAAGAAGTTTTTGTGGGAACACAAATTACAAAGCAACTGAAAGATTCTAAATTTAATAAGATTTCTGAATGACGTACTAAATCCCCAGTTTTTCATATTTGATAAATACACTGAAATTTATTGTTGAGGATGAGTCAAAGGCATGGAAATCACTTATGCCTAATAAATCACTGATGGTTTAAACGCTGGTTTAGTTGAACTAAATTTGAATTTATATGTAGTTTAAACTCATCAACCATAAATCAGTGTCCCATGTATTACATGTTGTTAAAAAAAAACCATGTGGCAGCACTACGACAAAAGTTGGCAAATTCACATGATTTGTACTGGTAGTTTAAACGCCCAATTTCATGCGTTTAAAGATGGTTTATATGTTTAATGATTTATAGATTTGTTGGTTTAAACACATTTTAAACCAAAAAGAGAGTTTAACTTGCTCTGATTTTTTAGCCCTTAGTTTGGCTGTATCAAGCAAGCTTTCTGCAGAATTTCAGGAGCCCAAATGACATCATTCAAGATTTGTGAAAAAACTATAATAAAATTGGTACAGTTTTTATCACGAATTTGTTGAAGAATAAAGTAAGGAGCATGGTGAGCGTTTTCACCAACAAATACAAGAAATGGAACGTCGGTGTCAAGGGGTGTATGATGAGACGCTGTTGGGCGACTATTGTTGGTTCGTTGTGAGAAAGGCAGAAAATTATCACAATAGGCAAAGCAATTAAGCAGTTTTGAGCCATTTTTGATATTCATTGTTACTAACATTTGTATATTAAATATACTATATTTACCAGTTTTTTTTTATCATTTGAAAAACATCGAAAAGTGGGATAACTGAATTAATTTTCTGTTACTTAGTCACTTTTGCACCGATCTAGATCCTATTGGCCACAAAATGTTCATATTAAAATAAACTAACGTCGTAAGTTATATAACTTGAAAAAAATATATTTTTTGGTTTTAAAATAACAAGTTGGAAAGAGCAAAATTGCAAGATATCGTTAAAATTTTTGTGAAGTTTGAACTTTAGTCCCCTGTAACTCAGTCATTTCTTGAACAATTTTTACAAATTCTATAAAATTCTATTTAGTAATTCTATAATCTTTCAATTAAAGAAATTCAAAAACCATAGAATATTTTCGGAAATACTTATATAAAAGTAACCTCGCAAATAATAGCAATATCTCGAAAACTGTTCTTCTGTTGAGCATTACAACTTCATATTTGGATTCAGCGGAGAATTTTACCTAAAGATAAGATGTCATCAGAGCTGCCGTTTTTGGTTATTTCTAACCAAAATTGGTTATATTTTTTTTCAATGTGGAGATGTGAATATTTTTTTCATTTTGGTTACTTTTTTCTAAAATAATAATACGTACGAATATGTTTTTTTGATACACGAACTCGAATAATTTGTACTGTACTATGATTTTTTCATTATTTGTTACCAATGAGCGGAAGTTTTTTATACTTTATCGAAAACAAAAAATCCTTTCAAAACTGCCAACAAATAATATTTTTAAGATTTTTGTTAAGAAAAATTTTGCCATTTGTTTTTTTTTTATATTAAAAACGGCCATGTTCGAAAACATAGGAAGTTTTAATCGATGGAGATTTAAATTTTTTTTTTTTAAATGAGCGTAACTGTTCTTGATTTTAAGAGTACTGAAGATAAGTAGTACTTAAAGTAGAAAGTACATAAAAACATGGGGAATAGATTTCAGAAAATGACTGAAAAATTACACAAAAGTCGTTTTAGTGTTTCTAAAAACATGAATATAAGTTAAATATTCTAAATTTAGGTTATTTCCAGAAGTAGATATATTTATTTTAATTATTTGGCAATATTTTTAATTTATAAAAACACCTTTGACTGCCTTTTTCCCCATTTAATGTACGCTCCGAAAGGCAAATTTGTTTTTTTTCGCCATAATATTTTACAATGATTCACAAAATGTATCAAATAGAACAATTTTAAAACAGTTATTAATAACAAGAATTATAAATTTGAAATAAATATTAACAACACGAGAAAAAAGATTTTTTAATATTTTAGATATATTTATGGAAGTAAATTCGAAATATTTACATAAATACATTTCGCATATCGCCAATCGTTTTCAATTTCGCCAAAACAATCGCCAAACGTAAATTTCCATTAAAAAAAGAATTAAAAAATCGGGTGTTAATTAAGTTTCTCGTTATTTTTTTTAATATGTAAAAGAATTTTGTTTCTTGTTTTGTTTTCTTGACTTATACAGCCAGTTCAACGATTTCGGACGTTAACGATCGAAAAGAAAATTACATATAAAACAAAAACAAAATTCTAAAATTTGTTGTTTTATTATTTTACTATAAAGTGCAAATATCTTACCTTTGTATAACAATGAAACTTAAAATAAATTTTAATGATTTTCTCAATTAATAAAAGGTATTTTAAATTTGGTTATATTTTTTCACATTTGGTAACTTTTTCAAAAATTGTACTGCTTGTGGCAGCACTGGATGTCATATTAATTTGGTCACGACTTGAACAAATTTTTTATTTATTTTAATTACAAATGAGTAGATGGTTTAAACTAAAAAAGGGACTTTATGAAATTCTTATTAAAACAGAAAAAAAAGATATGTATATTTAAATTTATAAAAAAAGTATATATTTGCTCTTAATGTATACTATAATAAAAATAATGGCAGTCTGCTGGAAGCAAAAATTGAAGTTCCTGTATATGTTGTCATTTCTTTTTGGGAATTCTTAGCCTTTCGGACTGCAATAGGTTACGCTGCTGTATTTATAAATTTCAAATCATCCTTAAAATAGCTTTTGTAATATATGGATCGTTGGGGTCATACTTAAGGCCATGTCAGATAAAACTTTATCGCTTTGCGTGACACTTCTAACTTTGACAGAAAAGCGTCACGCAAAAGGTGTATGTCACAATAAAAACTTTGAAAACACTCACACATTGTGTGTTAAAAAGAAAATAAATAAAAAAAAATATACTAGCAGATTGTCAAAGCGCGCAAAAAGATGAGAGTTGCTTAACTTTTCGCTTCGCTTTGCGTTAAAAGTTCTTTATGTGACATGTTTTGTATAAGTATGAATATTTCATCTTAGATGTCAAAGCGAATCTCTAACGCAACGCGAAGCAAAAGTTTTATCTGACATGGCCTTTACAACAGGGCTGTCAGACTTGGGGATTTATCCCCAATGTTGGGGATTTCATGCAAGCAAAAAGGACGAAGAAAGTCATTTGGGGATTGGGGATTTTTTTGGGGATTTAATAAAAATAATCGGGGATTTTTTGGGGATTTTACACATTTTTAATATATTTTCCTTTTTTTATTATTTACGCTTATTTTTCTTTGTTTGGCATATAAAATATGATAAAAGTCGCAAAACTTTTATCTTACTCTTATCAACAACTTATACGGTGTAAAAGGTCCTAATTAAAATTACCATTTTGGTTAAGAGTGTAAAAGGTACTTTATAAACTTGTTATTTTTCTTGAGTGAGTGTTTAAAAAAAAGAATTTAAAAATAAAATCTAAAACCGTTACTAACATAAAAATTGTTGATTATATAAATACAATTTTAAAGCAAATATGTATGTCTTCCCCAAAAATAAGTAAATATGAAAGACAATATAATAAAGTTTGGGAAAACTAATGCTAGGCTAGAAGTATTAAATAAATGACGGATATATGTTTTCTTATTGTTGATTATAAGGATGGCTAAAACCTATTGAACAAGCTCCAAATTCCTCACTGGAATCGCATAAAAAGGATTTAAAAAAACAGGCCGAAACCAGTCGCTACAAAGAAAATAAAATAATTTTTTTGATTAAAAATTTTTATTTGGGGATTTTTGGGGATTTCTCATTAAAATTTTTTTTACTATTTTTTAAAAAAAATTTAAAATTTGGTCAGAAAAAAAAACCAAGAAAAAATATTAACTTTTTAAAGGGTTGTTTTTTAATTTGGGGATTTTTGGGGATATTTTTTTAATTTTTTGGGGACAAGGAAAAAAAGTACCTGGCAGCCCTGCTTTACAAGCACGGATCATATTTACAGTAGGTTCTCTAATTTTATTTCCGGAAAATTTTTTTTTTTTTTTTTCATTATTTATTTATTGAATCTTCATATATTTAATATGAACTAACAATAATTAATCAAATCTTAGCCTAATACTTTATTTCATGTCCTGCCAGTGCCAGACAAAAATTTTTCCATCACGGGTTCTGTTCACTCATATAGGTGTTTATCGCTCATCTAATTGGATAAGTGCTGCAGTGTCTCTTCTTCTTAAGCGAAAAATGGAAAATAAAAGATTAAGTTCCGAGTAAGAAATGAGCAAAAAAACTAGTTGATCCGTACGTTACTGTTTTATACATCTTTAGTTAGACCTACTTATATAAGTTTACTTGAATGTGGTTCTGTTGTTTGGGAAACTATGCATATTGAACTTATTACGTCTATTCAAAAAATAAATTTTTTCTCTTGCCTCGAAGCTTGCGTTGGAGCTCTTCAACAAACCTTCCTTCTTATCATCACAGATTAGCGCTTAAAGGAGTATATTTTTTTTGAGCTTTCAAAGATAAATTTGTGACGATCACACGATGTATAAAATTTGTAGGCTTCGACAAAATTTAAGAAAGTTTTAAACCATTAGGTGGAAAAAGCTGAACTTTTGACAAAAAATCCCTGTGATTCAGTTTAAGATTTTTTACAATGGCAGCAACATTTTCACCTGGGTCCTGTTTTTCAAAACTACAATTTACAAATCTACAAGTAAAATACATTTGAAATTTAAGTTGTAGTTTTGAGAAACAGGGTGCTGGTGTTCACAAATCACAAATTTTGAGCGGAAAAATTCGTTTTTTCGAATGGTGCCAGAGTAAAAAATTTAGTTGATTTTTTAATGACAAGACCCCACCTTACACAACGGTATATATATTTTTTTGGAATATTTGCAATATTATCACTGCTGCTGCATTGATTTAAACATAAGTAATTGCCAAGTTTAATTTTTAATAACAGATAAGTTGATACTTGTATGTGTATGTGGTTTCGAGAGCTTATAAAATAAAGTGAAAAAGTTTTCTGTAATATTTATTGGTTTTATTTATACAATACTATTGAATATATTTTTTACATTTGAAATGTTCCGCTTATTAAGCCTTCCGTTTAGAAAAATATGTATGCAAATTAAAATGTATTCGTTATTTGTGGAACTTAAAACGTATTGTAAATTGTGATAGAGTTTTAAATGTGACTTTCCCCAGCTGTCGCTGCTATTTTTGTGTTTTTATCATCTTTAACATGTGCATTGTTAAATGTTTAAGAAATAAGCTGCCTATTTTTGCCTAAGCACTTTGTATCGAATCTTTAGGTTGCAATGTATATCACTAAAAGGGAATTGTTCAATGTTTGGTACTCTGAAAAAGACCAGAAGAAAAACCAATAACGCTGTCATACATTACATTTTCATGAAAAATGTTGGATGATAAAAGATTATTTCCCAGTAAAGCCTCGTCAAGTTTTTTGGAAGGACCATCAAGACCCGGACGACCGTTTTTAGAATATTTAAAACGTTTTAAACATTTTAACTACACAAAAAACACAATTTAACATAAAGTAGTATCAATGATTACACAGTGGAACAAAATTGAACTTTTTTTTGTGATGATTAAGAAACAAAAATCTTTTTATTTTAAATTCAACGATATCTCTGAAACTGCTGGCCAAATTTAAAACCAATGTAAGCACGGCCTTAAGATAATATTGCTGACGAATTTTGAATTTATTTGAAATGAATATGGTGACCTATTTTCAAGTTACATAACGGTATATCTCGAAAAGTCGAGCAGATAGAAAAAATTAGTTCAGATTTGGATTTAGCGTACCAAATTACCTTAAAAACAACATTCAGTTCTTAATCAACAAAATCCTTGTTCCCTTGTGTTATGAAATGATTTTGTAGGGTTTATGTCAGTTAATTTGATATGGAAAGCGCCACACCAACGCTATCGAATCCATCAATTTTTGGCGTAAGATCGTGCCATATCAAGTCATTTGTTCGTACAAGTTTTTATCCTTATATTTTCTTATAAAAAAGAGTTATGAGTTTTGTCGCTCTAAATTTTGTCATTGGGACCACTGTGCGAACGAATATTTTTATCCTTAAATATTTATATAATATTTGTATCCTTATATGTACTTTTAAAAAAGAGTTAACCGTTAATCGGTTAACCAATTAATTACTACCCGATTAACTGATCGGTTAATTTAAAATTCGCTTTTTTCGATTAACGATTAAGCCGGTTAATTTCAGTCGATTAACCGATGTAACAAAATGTTTAATATTTTGTAGTATTAAACCATATTTTTTGTGTTTTTAATTATGAGTGAGTTTCAAAACTTCAGCTGCAAAGCAACTCGCTTTTTTAAATGCATTCTACAATGCAAGTATGTACAACTTTACAATGTTATCTGTAATAGAGTTCACCAAAAGTTACCAAAGTGCACCAAAAAAGTTGTGTTTAGAAATATTTTTTCATTAAATATATTTCCTTCTAGAAATACATTCTTAAAATACAGCACAAAAACAGAAATTAAGGAATTCGGAAATGAACTTTTTTTGAAGAATGCTCGGTGCTGATCTTGAGTAAGATGATGCCCTGACAACAGAAGAAACTCTCGATAGAAACACAACAACAGAATTACCCGAAACAATTAGAAGTTTTGAAAATTTTAAAAATTAAAACAGGACTGTAATGGCATAATTGAAGGTTTTATCCCCCGTATTTATAAACGATTATTAAATTTAACAAACGTTATTAAGCCAAATTTTCATCAAAATTTGTTTTGTAAACCTTTATTAAATTTAAAAAACTTTTATAAATACAGGCACATATGCTTAGAGAAATCCAGAAAAAGGACTGAAAAAATACAGAATGAATTATGGGTTGCTTTCGATTTCTCCAACATCTACGTTAAGTAAAAGAATTTTTTCCAAGTCAAAATTTATCAAAACTAAAGAAAAGAGTCGCTTATTTTTCTAAAAGATTGTGAAAGAAAAGATAAACTCACTATTTATTGTTGGTGTTTTTTTTAGCTTTGATACAGTTGCGGGTAAAACTTTGAGTGTTTATAATTCTTATTCGCTTTACAGTTTTATTTGTATAATATAAAACTAATAATATAAAAGTTTAAAATTTTTGGAAAAAGGTTTCCTGATGATCTGGCCTAAGCAACCAGTGTAATTAATACGCATAGAAACTAAATTCCCTCAACAATAAATTTTAGTGTATTTATCAAACATAAAAGTTGGGAATTTAGCTCGTCATAGAGAAATTTTATTGATTATTTTATAACTTCTCCTAAAACTATTGAAATTCCTAATTAAATTTTCTCACGGTTTTTTTTTTAGTAAAAGCAATAATGTATTAATTTAAAAATAAGTTTTACATAGTTTTGAATTATTTTTTTGTTTGCTCGTTTTTGATATCGTTATGATATGATATTGTTTTTCTGTACTCCAAATAATAAAAACCTTATTATTTTTATTTATTCAAATTACTTAATTTATAAAAAAAACTTTATTTATCGGTTAACCGATCAATAAAAAAATTTACCGATTAAACCAAAACATCGATTAATTAATCGAGTGATTAACCGATTAAGGTAAAACCCCAATTAAATGAATACCCTAGTACATACACATACATACATATGTATTTTTTTTTATTAATTTTTAAAACATTTTGTTAAAATTTTCATTTAAAACTAAATAAAACTACTTTAAATGTCATTTAAATTTTAATACAAATTGTTGCTGACGAAATAGATTCAACTTTTTATAAAAACTTTAGTTACATTTTTGTTCGAAAAATAAAAGGGAAATTTATAAATACCTTGGGAAGAAATGAGATAGAAAAAAAAGGAAAATGTTGCTGCCATTGTGAACGAAGCTTTCAGCTTTCACAATAGCAGCAACATTATCCCTTGGTTTTCACAATAAAGGCTCAGTCTTTACTTACTGTTTCTGTTCCGTTCCGTGCCGTTCTGTTACGAAATTGTAATAGTTACTTTTTCTGTAGCAACTTATCAGCCATTTATGACAAATTTATTAGTTTTGCACCATCCATTGTTTTATTTCAATAACTTTAAGCACATAAATTTGAAGAAATTAAATTTTTTGAATTCTTAAAATAAAAAAACAGTTTATTTCAATACAAAAATGTATTTTTTATTATTTATTTTGCTGTCACTTACAATTACTTAACAAGTTTTTGATTTTAACAAACTGAACCGCAACAGAACAGAAAAACTAATCAATTTCACAGGTTTTTTAATAACAAAAACACATCAGCTGATTCGTAACAGAACAGAAAGTAAAGACTAACTGAGCCTTAAAGCCTAGTACTCTGTTCAAATTTGTGAAAAATGTGGAGCGACATTAATTATTTCACATGAAAATTTTGACATGTATCAATGTTACCTATCATGCGAGTTTGTACAATTTGACGTTTTTATTCACCCAAAGTATGCGACATTGTTTTGCGTATGTAAACAAACCCCACGTGTATTTTACTGAAAATATTTTTTTATAAAAAAATTTAATAAAAAAGAAAGTAAATATGGATAAGAAACTGTTACCGGTTGTATTATTAAAATTTTTAATTTCGTATTTAATAATCAGTTAATACTTTTTTGCTTTTGCTAAAATTCCACGTGAAATAAGTGCAGCTTACATTATTTCGCAGTTGTAAAAAAATGTTGCCAGAAACATTACGGAACTTTTTCACAAAATGAACAGAGTACAACTCTATCAACATTATTTCATAAATATTCCGCACAAGTTTTTTTCATATGCGTTTTGACAACATTTCACGTGAAATGTTGAACAGAGTACCAGGCTTAGAGCAACATTTTTTTCGCAACCAAGCACATTTTTAATTAAGAAAACGTTTACGAATTTTTCCTACAACAATCAATATCAATACGTATTTGATTATAATTTTTAATACATATTGTTAAAATCATATATATTAATAGGAAGTCGATTTATTTTGCTCCCCTTTTCGCCAAGACATTGGTTTTCGACGGCTGGCAGTCAACAGTCGAACATCAATCTTTAAACCAAATTGTAGATCGAAATATGCTTTGAATGATTATCTACTTTAATTGATTTACATGTTCTTCCTTACTTCTGTTTCTTTCGTACTTTTTGTCAAGAATTATTGCCAGTCGTCGTCAATGGCGGTGAGTGTTAAACGGCAAACCCCTCTGAAGAGATTGAGTGGTTGCAATCGAAACATGTAAGGGTAACTGTCCGTGAAAACCTGGGTTCGGTTCCCAGCTCAGTCAAGAATGAAAAATTATCAATAAATTTTAATTAATTTCATGTTGTAAAATTCCTTTCTTCATAAAAATAATTTAATAAAAATTGAATTTGATGAACTTTAGCCTAATTAAAATATAAAATATGTAAATAATTATATTAAAGCTCAATGGGGCACGTGCTGGAGTTTAAATTTGAATTTAGATTTTTACAGAATCTTTTTCGTTTCGCTACATTTAACTAACCATTTACATATAAGGTACTGCTTAAAAAGAAAATAAAATTCAAATCTACAGATTTCATTTAAAAAAAAAATTTTACTTACTTGTTTTTTCTATGATAATAATTGTTCCCTTAGTGCGGCAAAGCTTGTTCGAAAAAGTAAAAATATATTCAATTACATAATAAGATTTCCACATGACGTGCCTAATTCCCAATCTTTTTTTGATAAATACACTGAAATTTTTTGTTGAGGAAAAGCTACCCAGCAAAAACTTGGTAATGGCTGACATATAATCTGATACCTAAGTACTTGTGTATGAGTTGATTAGCGCTCTAAATTGAGTAAAAAACATAGTTTTTTTATACAAAAACTACACTGCCCCAGTAGACAAGCTGGTAGTGAGCTAGTCTATCAGCACCGAGGTTGCGCGATCGAGTCCTGCCAGAGACAGAAATAAAATAAGTAAAATAAAATAAGAAAAAATAGAAAAAAAAATAAAAAAAGAAAAAATAGAAAAAAAAAATAATTAAAAAAAATAATAAAAAAAAAATGTTTTTTTACTTTATTGAACGTCCCAGCAAAAACTTTACTTACAATCCTACTTTTAATGACTTCAAGAATTCATTACTTTGTAGCTTTATTCGCCACTTTTTGGATTATTAGTTATATATTAAATAATAACTTTATTGTTATATCTTAAATATACAGAAAAATTTATATTTTCATTATGACAATAAAAATGTCATTATAGTCATAAAACATAGTTTTTTAATGCAAAAACTACACTGCCCCGGTAGACTAGCTGATAGAGAGCTAGTCTATGAGCATCGAGGTTGCGGGATCAAATCCCGCCAGGGACAGAAAAAAAAAAATAAAAATAAAATAAAGTAAAATAGAATAAGAAAAAATAAAAATAAAATAATTAAAAAAAAAAACAAAAAAAAAAAATTTTAAAAAAATTAAAAATTTTTTACTTTATTGACTTTGTGTAACTATATATTTTTATAAAAATTTTAAGTATAAAAAAAACATATTATTTTTTAGATTATAATAGGCTAAATTATAAGGGATTACTTTTGGGACATCTCGAACAAAAATAAGTACTTCTTCTAGTAGAAAAATAAGTAGTCTGTTCGTCAAGTTCTCATTATTTTTCTGCTTATTTTGTAAGCAAAGTTTTTGCTGGGGTATTCATCCAATGAATAACACTACATGTTAGTTGTAATTTTGGTGACATCGGAGTAATAAGTTATTAAAGTCCCTATTTGTAAGCGAATGTGGTAATGACTTATTTAACTCCCTATTTGTAAGCGAGGGTGGTAAGTACTTGCCTCCAATGACATCACCGTGTTAAAATAATGAGTTAAAATGCCAATGTATAAGTAGTGAAGAGTCGTTATATTAGCTTTTTAACTCATTACTTTGCAATGTAAGTTTTTGCTGGGTAGTTTCTATGCGCGTTTCACTGGTTGCCTTTTCCAAAGATTTTAGAAAAATTAAAAATATTATACAAATAAAACTGCAAAGCGAATAAGAATTATAAACATTTACAATATCAAAGCTTAGAGAAAACACAACAATAAACAGTGAATTATCTTTTCTTACATTCACACATTCGCATTTACATTAGAGTTGTAAGTGGGTAAAAAGAAAAAACGAATTTAAAAAAACAAATTTTGAGTTAATACCATCTTGTTTGTTAAGTGCGAATTGTGTTTATTTATAAGTTACCGAAAAAACTTTAACGTGCATTGCATAGCGTGCGTCACATTTTTTGACTCAAAATAAGTTATTTTTTATTTTATTTATTATTATTTCTTACAAAATATAATTATTGTAACTAACATAAAATAGACAGGAGTACTAGCTGCTGTGGCTTTCAACTCAGAAATTGTATTAAAGTTGTATATTGTGTTGTAAATTGTTTTCTAAAATAAATTCCCAAATTAATTTTATATTTTTATCACAGGTTTTTTTTAAGAAATCAGTGGCCGATTTAGTCCAAATTTGTATTGTCTGGATGAGCTGTACTTTGGACACTCATCTAGTATATGTAAAACGTTTAGTTGTGTGCTGCAGAGTGTACACATTGGGGTTGATCATTTTTCTAGAAGATGTTTGTGGGAGAAATTGCAGTGGCCAATTCTGAGCCGGGCGATGGTTGACGTTATATTTCTGGGGCAGGTTTTAGGGTAGTTAGGTATTTTGCCTTTTGGATTAAAAATAGTAGTTGTAGTCTGACCATTCTCTATGATGCAAGGAGTTAAAATGGGATAGAATAGCGTTGGATATGTCACGACTTTCCCATGTTTGGAATTCAAGTAGTGGTCTAATTTTGGCTGTAGAAGCCGCGGTATCTGCTTACTCGTTTCCGGCAAGGCCAACATGCGAAGGAACCCACATGAGTTTTGTTCTATTTGAGGTTTTACCAAGAATATGTCGGATGTCGTTTATTAATGGGGAATCGTATTTCGAGCTTTGTATGGCGTTTATGGATGATAGACTATCTGGGCAGATAATATACTTTTCCAGGCTAAGAGCAGCGAACTCCACCGCAAGAAATATGGCAAAAGCGTCAGCAGTAAAATTGGAACAGTGGTAAGAATTATATCCAGTGTTTATAAGTTGATTATTAGCTTGCACTATAGCGAAAGATGTGCAGTCGTGAGACTTGGAGCCATCAGTGAATAACAAATTCCAGATGTCGTTGACATATGGTTCCACAATACTACTAAATGTTTGCTTATACACTAAAGGTGGAGTAGTTGATTTAGGAAGTTGAATCATAGATAGGATGAATGAAGATTCTTTAACTGACCAGGGTGGATCCAGTATTGGTTTAACAAGTATAGGGTTCGTCATAATATTTTGGTCACGAGAGAAGCTTACACATCTGTCGATAACAGACTCAAGTCTGTAAAATCTTTTGTGTTGGATGGGTTTTTTTACTTCTTCGAACAGAATTTTATTGCGGCAGATAAAGAGTTTGGGTATTAGTTTGTGTGTCAAAAATTAAACTCTGTCTGCAATTGATGAAAATCCAGATTCGGCTAAGATATTGGTGATTGGGCTTGTACGAAAGGCACCGATGCTACGTCGTATTGCCGCATGGTAGGGCCCTTGAATTAATTTGATATGGGAAGGAGCGCACCAGCCATAGATGGGAAGAGAGTACTAGTGATCGAGCTATGCTCAGCATTGAGTTAACATGAATTCTGGCATTCCTTGACGTACGGTATTTTATAATATTTAATCGTGAGATTAAGTTCTTGCGTAGTTCTGAGCAATGTTTCTGGAATGTAATACGTTTGTCAAAAATTACACCTAACTTACGGAGGTGATCCACTTGCGTTATGCTAACATTGTTGTATTCTATTGTATATCTAAAGCGTTACAGTTTTGTTTGTTACAAATGTGTATTCTCTTATGTTAATTTATCTTTAAAGAATTAGATTTTGTATACTTTATTATGCAAAATTCGGAAAAAATTATGCAAACAAACTTCAACTTTTAAAGGTACTTCCACTTTTTGTGCGTCAGAAAACTTTGTGATCAATCATTTCGCAACGTAAAAATTTTTTTTTAAACGGAAATAAAAATATTTGTAATATATCAAAAAAAACTCTTTTTTTATTAAAATTAAAATGATACCTCAATTTTGGGCACCCTTAACCTGTTAAAAAATTTGGATATATGCCATTCGAAAGTACATATTATCTAATGCATTAAACATTATGTTTAAGTTGAAGCTATCTGTTTTGAAAGACAAAAAATTTTTTATATTTTAATCAGAAAACGCTTGCGAATGTAACGGTCGTCACGCACGATTTGTCCATATGAATAAAATTTCTCGCTTGGCAATACATTAAAAAAAAATATATTTGAAGGTATCCATATTCTAACAATGTTTATGTTTGCAGGTAACCATATTATGGTTAAATATGACCATAATATCAAAATTAGCCATATGATCAATATTGACCATAATAGTGGTCAAAATAAACCATATTATGTTTAAAATTAACCATTATTAGGTCGTAATTTTTAAAATTTGGACAAAAGCAACTATATGGTCAGAATTAACATAACATATTTGGAGACAACCATTATGGCTTTTGGATGGATGAATTCAAACATAATATGGTTGCCGGTGACAATAATATTGTTTAAGTAACCATAATATGTTTAAATATATGGTTGTAGCTATATTTAAATAAAACATTATATTGTTAAATTTAACCATTATTTTGAAAAAAGTAATGTTAAAAACAACAATAGTTTGTTTGTTGCCATTGCAGGGACCAAAATATGTTTTTTAACCATACTTCAAACATGTTTTTCTCTGCGTGTACACGTTTGTCAAATACACTCTGTTTTTCTTGGCACGCTGCAATAAGACCTGAAATCGAAAATAAAACATTTTTTTTCTAGATTCGGGATTCGTACCAATGTGGAATGCAAGCATTTTTTTTTTTAATCGCAAGTTTTTCATAATTTGGTAATCCGATTAAACTCTTTTTTTAAAAAAGTTGAACGCAAATTTTTATAATGTCGGCTTGGCAAGTCCAGATCCATATATAGTGCAAGTGGTTCTGAAGTGATGAATTATGTAGAATGAACAGCTAGTTTTGCGATTACATCCTTTTGTCTTACAATAATTTTGTCTAACAATAATTTCAAAGTAAAAACTCAACCCCTGAAGAAGTTAGAAAGAATACCAACGAAACGTCGGATTTTATTAAGAATGAAATAAATAATCTTTTATTTACATTAAATTAATGACCTCGAAAGCCTGCATATAAGAAACTATATAAACTATTTGGAGTAATCAAAGGTCGATCAACACTTATAATTGTAATTTTTTTAGTTAACTTTAAAGAGTCCACGTACTATACGCGAAGCTTTCTTCCAGCAATCTGAGGATCGTCTTGCGAGCTTTAATAGTTACTCTTGATTTAAATTTTTAATTTGGATATTAAATTTTTCAAGGCACTTATTAAAAAATAAACTTCGTGAAAACAAAACCTTATTTACAATTGGGGGATTCACAAGGTGTCATAAAGTCATAAGTCTTAAAATAATAAGATGAAAAAATACGACTGTTGTGAACAACCCCTCATAATTTAGTGTGCTATTTTGAATTTAAATCAGCTGATTTAGAACAAAAATAAAAAATAAATATTTACCTAACATCAAAATATTTTTTAATTGTAATCCATGAATTAATAAATTAAATTAGATCTTACCAGACTATTTTCCATATATTGGACGCAATCACAAATAAATTTGTATCAAAGTTATTTACGGGAATACAAAATTTATCATTAATACGACATTAAATTTTATTTTGTTTGTTTACCAAACATCAGAGTCCTAAGCCAAAATAATTTGACGCCGCAAGTGTTTTGTTGCAAAAATTGCTAGCCGCAGGTTAAATTCGAATATTAGCCGGATAAAACTATATCATAAACAGCGACGGCTACAAAAACTAATGCGGTTCGGCTCAGACGCACAGCGCAGGTGTCTTCTGATTAATTACGACAGCACAATAAACATAGCAAGCAAAGTTCTATTAATTTAAGACACTTTTTGTTAACAAAGCAACAACAATATTTTTAGACCATTGTAAAATGTTAGAACATTATGACAATATAACATGATAGGACACCTTGTGAATACCCCAAATAATTTAAAAAAGAACAAATTTTGTTTATTTTCTTATTTTTTATCACTCACAGTTACAAAAAAGTTCACTTCCCTAATGCATGTGTAAAAGATTTTTCTTAATGTTTCAAAAGTAGTTACCAATTTCTTGAAAACTGCAGACAGTTTAGTTTTCACTTTTTTGTTTTTATTGCAGCCCATAGGAAATCTTTAACGAAACAGGCCTCTTAACCGGTGCTTTATCTTAATTAAATGTTCGTAACAGTTTTTTATAAATTGGTTTCATTTCAATCCACAAACTTAAAAGCGGTGGCATAAAAATCATAAAAAATATAATAGCAATGATGCGATAAATACTGTCGCCATCTATAGGCGTTGTCGGTTTATAAAACGAAAAAAAAAATTCGATGTTTAAGTTAGTTGCGACTTATAGAGTTCAGAATAAGACCTAAGAGGCAAATGGATTCAAATAAATTCTACTGCCGTAATTCAACGCCCGTTACGTCGTCAACAACATCAGTGGCCTCAAATGGAGTCGGTACTACAACTTCACAAGAGTATGCGCCTAGTGACTCAAATTACTCTGCGGCTGCGTTTAATTGCAAGGAATCCGTTTCGCGCGGAAGCCACAATGGTGGAAAATCCTCACATAATAATATGCGAGCCAATAACTGCAGTGCTGCATATGGCAACGCCGTTAGCAGTAGTGCAGCTATGTCTGTATCAACTGCTGGTGCCGTAGCTTCAAGTATGGATAACGTCGGCCATTGTAACGGTTCCAATGGATCTGGCAATTATATAAATGTAATGTCAGTTCCAATGGGATCTTTACAATATCATCGAAGAAAATTAACACCACAAGAGTATCAGTGAGTATTGTGAATAAAGCGCCAAATCAAACTTTAACTTTATTTTTTTTAGATCTCGATTATATCACAACACTCCAGATTACAGATGTCGCGATGACTTTTATTCAGGCAACACTGTAACTGCTGGTAGCGTAGGAGGGAGTAGTGTTACAGGACGTATTAGTGTAGCATCGCCATCACCCTCATCCACACAAATACAGGCACAAGGTCCACAGCAACATAATCATCCAACAACACATCCCCAACATCATCATCACCACCACCACCAAATGTCTCAACAAGCATCCCAACATCACTACCATCACTATAATCATCAGCCGCAACTAACAAATTCTCCAGTAGGTATCCAACAACAGCAGCAACATCAACAACATAATAACACCTGCAGTCCAACTGGGGCAACAGATCCTAGCGATGATACAATGAACTGTAGTTTAGCTTTAGGTAACGGTCAAATGGTAGCGGCAACACAAACTCATCAGAACAGTAACTGTGAACAAGCGGTAGCTCCAACTTCTTTGGCAATGAGCTCCTTGCAGTCCCAGGTACCGCCAATAATGTACACAGTACATAGAGTGGTTACCACGGCACAAATACAAACAGCAGGCGGAAACACGTTCACGTCGTCTTCTAGTGTTTCTAGTGTAGTAAGTGCGGTTCGAAACGAAGCCGATAGCATAGGAAACGTTTTAACACCGGTATCGTCATCATCCAATCCCGGATGTTTTGTAGCCGGTGATATTTCAGCCTGTACAGCAAATATCGTTGCCGACGCAAATGTGAACTCCAACGTTACGACAGGCCAATCACTCTTACATAATTCACCAGGTACTTAAATAATAATAACAAATACGGCTCTACCAAGTCCCTTACACACGTTACCATTAATAGCTGCTTTAGACTATCACACAAGTCTTAGGTATTTTGAAAAAAAAAACAACCCTGTCATAATAAGTTGTTATTGTTTTTTGAAAATTGTCAAACCATATTTGAATCAGGGATTCATTTTCGTCAAAATACTTAAGACTTGTGTAAAAGTGTAAAACGGCCTTAAGTAACCATTTTCTGCAGGTTATAAATTCATGGATCGATTTCACATACATATGTACTTTAGGGTGCACCTTATTTTTTATATTTACGAAATTGTACTGTAACTCCCTCTAGAAATGTTCTTTCTACAAAAAACTATGCTTCGTTATATCGGAAAGGCGTGGCGCATCGCCTTTCAAGTTTGACACTGCATTTACAAGTACAAAAATTAATTTTTTTCAGTTTTTGTACAAATGTTGCCAGTTAATAATTAATTTTGCGTTTCGTTCTAATGATGTATGAAAGACAAAATTTTTTTAAAAAATTTTGAAGTTATTAAAATTTCCCCAATCTATTAACGTCTCTCTCTGGCCACTTGAGCCAGAAATGTAGAAAAAATTACATTTTTTAGGAAAAATTTTTATAACAGCTAATTTTTAATTAAAATATAATTAACTTGCACATGAGTAATTGTCTTTGAAGGATACCAATAAACTATTCGCAGGTATTACCAAAAAATATAATTTTTTTAACTGCAGTTCTGAATTTTTTGATCATCGTATTGGGATTTATTGAGGATATAAAAAGGAATAAATATGTGGTAATACCTCTTATTGTTTTGCTGTACCTGGGATTTAAATTTTGCGATTTTCGGAAGAAATTAATTTTTAGGCCATATTTTGGCGAATGAGCCCAATTTTCTTTACTTTTATACATTCTATGTTAAACTTATTCAGAATATAATAGTCCAGATAATTTTAAATATACTCTTAAGGTTTTCCTAAAATCGGAAAACATAAACCCCAAGAGCATGAAGATCAAACAGAAAATTTTGACGTATTAAGAACTTCTAAAGGAAAGATAGAAATATTATATGTATAAGTATAATTTTGCGCTGATTTATATGAAACCGGAGAAAAATATACCCTACAGTCATACAAAGACAAAACTGTTCCAAAATGGAGATCAACCCTTAAATGCACTTGGGGTCAGAATGACTCCAATTTTTAAACTTCGAAAAATCTGTCAATTTGAGTGGTAACACAACTCATTTCTTATATGCTGATGTCGACAATTTCAGTGTTTCACACTAGACCACAAATATTAAAAAAAAAATAACTTTTTGTTTTGATCGATTAAACACATTTTTCGAAGCTCGTTATTTTTAAAAATGAATATCTGTTAAAAGTATCGCGTGTTATAAAGAACTTCAATTGAGTTATTCAAAAAATTGACAGCATTAGTTTGTAATGTAAGCAAAATAATCTGTTTTTAAAGGAATATTATTTTTAGTATAAATTGAATATACACGATATAAAATAAAACTTATAATAAAGTCACAGATTTTTCAAAGCTTAAAAAGTTTGGAGTCATTTTGACCCCACGTTCATTTAAGGGTTAATCTCCTTTGCACTGTTTTGTCTTCGTATGACTCAAGGGTATATTTTTTCCAGATTCATTTAAATCTTTCCCTTAGAAATGCCAAATATGAAGCATTATTTGTGAAGCGGACGACCCAATAAAAAAATTTTGTTGGAACTCCTTTATATCTGTGGTTTTCATGGGCAACCGCGTATGTCGTAAAATAAAATTTTTTAGGAGAGCTGAAAAAACCATTTTAGATCAAACTATGGGCTAGGTATTGCACTTTTTGAATTTTGTAATTGAGTTAAAAAATCGGAATGCGTCTATCTGTTTTCAAAAATGTTTAGAACCATGTAAAGAGCGTTTTAAATTAAGCAAAATCGTATCAACATTTTAAAATTGAAAAAAAAAGACATATGCCGTTGCCCATGAAAATCACAGATATTTGGCATAACTATAGTTCTAGTAGATATGAATGAGTGTGCGAAATTTTTTTTTGTAGTATCCCAGTGGTTTACGGGACTAGTTCCGCGTATGTATATTCACTAGCTCTAAAAGAACTACCACTAGTGCTATCACAATCTACTCTACATGCTTTTAACTGTTGAATTTAACATGGCAATGTCCTATGAAGATGGCAATTGACCCCTCTCTGCATAACCCATACCTAGCAACGTAGATACCCACATATATCCATTCACTGCACTACCTAGTGACTAGATGGTAGTGCGGGGTAGAGTCTCTTCAAAGTACTACTAGACTCACCACCCCTATTTACAGCGAATATGCCTGTTTAAAAAAATATTTTATACAAAATCATATACGTTCATATTTAAATTTTTATTAAAAAATAAAATTAATGCTTTGTTTAAAGTTAAAAACCAAATTATTAAATTCATTTTTTAAAGCTAAAAAATACATAGGTATTACATTTTAATTCAGTACTTTTTGTTGCAAAATGAACTTAATTCAATGAGATTTGTAATCCAACTAATGTTTTGTATAAAATGCATTAAAAAGCAACAGGCAAGCGTAGAGCATTTAATTTGGTTTTATAACGGGATCTTTTTAGAATACCTACACATTTTTTCGTCTTGTCGCTGAAAAAATAGTTTTCTGCATTATTTGGAGCTATAGAATTAGCTAGCGAAACGAGGGTACCTATTTTAACATGTTAGCTCTAGATATTGGTGTCTAGAGCCAGATGTAGATATGATTTAAATGCCACATCAGTAGTCACTAGTGCAAATTGAGTAAAAGTGCTAACTATTTCGCCAGTCGTTGGTAGCAATGGTTCTTTGTTAAACCACTGGGATGTTTATTTGTCGAGTTAAAGGGTGGTAAATTGTTGCCGTTTTCAAAAAATGTTTTTTTAATTTATTTTTTCGAACTAAAAAATAATAAAACAAAAAAAAATATTCTTACAGAGAAATCGAACTAAAAAATAATAAAACAAAAAAAAAATATTCTTACAGAGAAATCGATTGATCTTTTAATATAAAAAAAATAGTTTGAAAAAAAAATTTTTCATCTGCAAAACCGGAAATGAATAATTTAAATAAAATTTTTTCTTACTTAGTCTTATTTTTTAACCGAAATTAGCATATAGTGTCCTTATTATATTGTTAACAATTTATGACATGCTCTCAATTAGTTTCAAAGTTATGCAAATTTCTTTACACTTGTACATGTGGTTATTGCCATGTTGTACCATAAAATTCAGGAAATGACGAGTGCAAATTTAAATTTTTTGACCGAATTTTTTAAATTTCTTTTTACCGAAATTAGACTTCGGCGTACTTATTATATTGTAAAACTTTTATTATGTGCTTTTGATAAGTTTAAAAACTATACACATTTATGTATGCGCATATCGCACTGAGTATGATTTTAGGCGCTTGTTTATGAAGCTGTACCCATGTTCTGTAACTTTAGTGAGATCTTCTCGCATCGAAAAGATGTGCAACAAAATATTCCATCGTTTCTCGGAAAGTGAGAAAAAAATGTGTCTGTAGCTCAGGTCGAAAACTATCAAAAGAGATAACGTCATTACGTTATAAATATCATAACACTGCACTCGAAGCCGATGTGACATTGCAAACGTTGAGGACGCCAGTCACACGTATAGTTGACGGCGACCAAAATTTACTAAAATTGAAAAATTTTCTACGACGGCGGCGAAAATACAACCGTCGGCCATGCCAAGTAATGTAAAGTGCGACTTTAATGTTTGTTGTTTGCAAACGAGCTTTGAAAACATTCGATATTTTATAAAAATCGTAAAAGCAGATAATTAAACAATAAAAAAAATGTGCCAAGAACAAAATATTATTATTATTATTCCTTGTATTTAACATTTTTAATTTTTTTAGTTTAAAAATTTTTTCTCGTCCCATTTTTTTCGTGAGCTTATTTGACAGTTCAAAGCGGGAACTTTTCTCACAAAAATGTTTGAGACAGACTTTTTCTGTAAATTGGCTAGTAATTTCCTTACGCGACAGCTTGTACTTTATTATTTGACATCAAACACAATTCTCAAACGTTTTTCAAATGTTTGATTTTATGTCAAATTGGTATCAAATGTTAAATACAATTCAAAACCAAACGTGGCAATACTTTAGCGAAAAATAAATGTAAACAATGAAAATGGCGGTTCAAGTTAAATTTTTACTTCGTGGTTATATGTGTTTTACAAGTGAATGATTTATTCCTTGTGAAAAGTAAAAATTATTTGTGAGTAATTACTAGGGATGAGATTTTCATGCACTAAAAAATCGAAAATATGCGCTAAAAACTCCAAAATATGCATTAAAAAAATAAAAAATATGCACTAAAAACTTGACCATTTTCAATAAAAAAGCGTTTGTTTTTTTATTTTATTTAAAACAAAACAAAATGAAAAATTCTATAGAATATATTCTGTACAAAATATTGTTAATCAAATAAATACTTTTTTATATTATCAAAAGTAAGCATCTGTTAAAAAGCTTTTGTACATAGAAAATGATCTCTCAACGTCAACCGAAATTGAGACATACTTGAAGGATGCCAATTCATTTGGAGAATATTTATTTTCTTATTCAGATCCCAATTCAAAAATAGTTGAAATTTGTTTTGGTTTTTGAAATCCTGATTTTTTTTTTGCAACACGTTTTGGATTTTGTTTAATTTGTCGGGCTATTTTTCCTTCCACATGTTAATTTTACTTTCTGTCATATCAATTAATTTGAGTTGACTATTAAGTGAACTAAATCCTCTCAATTTAGTTAATGTTTCACCAACATATCTGAAGTTGTAAAATACAAATGCTAATTGACTTTTGATGTTATTTAAATTTAATATTTCTTTTACTTTTTTTATTGCATAAGCATCGATAGCAACAAGTTCTTCAATAACATTCTTAAATTGCTCAAAGTTTTTCGAATAGAATTCTGAAGCATATATCCAGGTTTCCCTTCTTGTTATTACTGGCTGCGGTGGTGACGGTGTTACCCATGTGCCTAGCAAGTAACATGTAACAGTTTTGGATAAATTGTTTTAGGACAATTGGCAGCCTTAACCATGTAAGGTGCTGCATCGATTAAATATTTAAGGATCTTTTGTCGAAATCTTGTATTTTAAGCAGAGCTCAAAAAATTTATTAATTGATTTTAAAAATAATTTTTTTTGGAGATTTTTTTTTGTGCACAATTTGGAAATTTTTTGAAGAACTTTTTTTTTTATAATATGGAAATTTAAAACAATTTATCACTCAAAAATTTTAAAATATGCAAAAATATGTATTTAAAAACAAAATATGCATTTTCACCAAAATATGCAACAATATGCAAAAACAAATCGATGCCATTTTAACGCAAATTTAATGATTCGGAAAGATAATTGGTCGACATCGATTTTAGACTATCGACATAAAACATGCATTTGCATGGACATCGCATCCCTAGTAATTACAATGATTAAAAATACGAATTAATTAAAAATAAACGGGAAAGTGAAGAAATTATAAGGTTGTGGTATGATCGCGGTGCTACAATCCTCAAAATAAAAGGGTGCCAATTATTTCGTCTTTGCAAGAATTAGAGGACGGAAAGAACATTATTTCATATTTTAGCTATGGTGCCGAAAGTTTATCTCACAGTTTATTTAAAAAAATAATTAATTTAAATTAAAAAAATAAAATATTTTTATTTATGTTCTCCATATTTGAAAAACGTTTGAGAATTACGTTTAAAAGCAAGTTGAAAATAAAAGCATTTTTCAATTTGAAAATAATTTCTCCTTTTTGTTGAGAATGCTATGACTTTCGTCGTCGTGTTTGTTGGGTATTATACGACTCTCATACATACACAGATATGTTTTATATTTTCAACTTAACACTTTACCACCCTATAACTCGACAAATAAACATCATACAAAAAAAATTATTTATTTATAAAATATTAAGGAATTCCAACAAAAGTTTTTTTATTAAGTTGTCCGCTTAACAAATAATAACCAATCTAGCCGGACATTAGGCAAAACAAATTAAAGAAATGTAAAAATTTAAGTAAAATTTAAGCAGTTTGACAGACAACAAAAATCTGCATCGAATTGTGAATTTTCAAGTCTTTGACTGGAGATTTGTCGTTTTGAGAAACTGTTAAGCTCAAGAAAGTTGAGTAAATTGCATGCGTGTTCAATGACTTTTCAAGGTTTTGAGAGGTTTACAATATATTTTTTTGTGTCTTAACGAACAATGATTTTTAATTTTTTTTCTGTGAACAGCTACTAATAGTTATTTTTAGAAAAATTTAATTTAAAACTTTTATATATAAATTATATATTCAAGCTTAAGGTCTTTTTATTATTATTATTTTTTTTTTTAATTAATATATTAAAATAATAAAGGTCGAATAAAATAAAAATTACATATTTAAAACTTGTATGACTAACAGTTCGTTCGAAATTAATAAAACTTTTCTTTTGTTCACTTTTTTGTAAAAAAAAATTAAAAGGTTTTTGAAAGAGAAGCGAGTCGCGATATTTAAAATTTTTTACATCACGATAAAATTTGAAATGTCTACTTTGTTGAACTTTTCCGGTTGGGTTATTTAAATTTTTAATTTCTTATTAAATATGAAATAAATTCCACGCGAAATAAGTGCAGCTTATATTATTTCCCAGTTGTAAACAAATGTCGCCAGAAACATTTCGGAACTTTGTAAATTATTAAAGACAAAAATAATATTAAAAAAAATAAATTTGGGTTCTAGGTACTCTGTTTGTTCTACTATATATACACGGAAAGTATTATTTACTAAATATGGCTGGAAACAAGAAAATTCTCGTCAAAACCAAAAATTACTTGTTCTTAATACATGCTTGTGACTTTTAGCAAAATGTTTCTTTATAAAATAAGTTGGAATCCAGAAATTATTTTTTAATTTGGAGTTTCTTCTTTTAAGAAACGAAATTGATAACTTTAGAAAATAAACTCTTTTCCGTGTAGTGGTTATTGCACAAAATTATTATCAAAACCCTTTTGAACAGGAATGTGATGCTAAACCCGTTCAAGAAAATTATATTTTTTTGTGCGAAATTTTATATGTCAAGGAGACAATAACTAAATAAATTAGTTGTTAAAGCCTGGTACTCTGTTCAACATTTCACGTGAAATGCTGTCAAAATGCATATGAAAAAAACTTGTGCGGAATATTTATGAAATAATGTTGATGGAGTTGTACTCTGTTTATTTTGTGAAAAAGTTCCGAAATGTTTCTGGCAACATTTTTTTACAACTGCGAAATAATGTAAGCTGCCTTTATTTCACGTGGAATTTTAAGCAAAAGCAAAAAATAGGAACTTAATATTAAAAAAGAAATAAAAAAATTAAAATAACACAATCGGTAACAGTTTTTTATCCATATTTACTTTTTTTTATTAAATTTTTTATTAAAAAAAAATAATTTTAGTAAAATACATGTGGCGTTTGTTTACATACACGAAACAATGTAGCATACTTTGAAGGAATAAAAACGTCAAATTGTACAAACTCGCAAGATTGGTAACATTGATAAATGCCAAAATTTTCGTGTGGAATAATCAATGTTGCTCAACATTTTTCACAAATTTGAACAGAGTACTAGGCTTAATATTTTAAATAAAATTTATTGTAAATATTTTACATAAATAAGTTATTATTTTGATTATTATTTTTAGATAAATTAAACACTTCAAAATACATAAAAGCGATATCAAAGCTTAAAAATGCATTTTCTGCATTTTTCAGAGGTAGGATAAGTTCTTCTAGGGGTAGCTTTTTCCCCCTTGGTTCGATTTGATATCTGTTTGAGCTTTAAAAGCCTATGATGATAATTTTTGAGAAGCAATATAAGCTTAAATAAAAATAAATTCCGGCAAGATTGGCAAAATACCCCTATGTGCGCAGGTAGAAAAAACTATGGGAGGTATTGAAATAATTTTTTCATATTTTTATTCCCTATAATGTGATGATGAAAAAATTCCGAAATTTGTTGCACAAAATTTTTACAAATTTGAAAATGGAGTTTTAAAACTGCCGTTAAAGAAATTCGTACACATTTCGATTCTTTTGCATTTGATTGCAAAAGTTATTATTAAATGGCAAAGTTTTTACCAAAACTGAAAAACAATTAGTTTTTCTCCTTGTTAATGCAACTTCACTCTTGCCTAATTTTTTGCGAAACATAGTTTTTTGATGGGAAAAACATTTCTAGTGGGAGTTACTGTACAATTTCGCAAATTCATATAATAAGGCGCGCCCTATTGTACGTACATACATTAATTTATGGCAGGGCTGTCAGATATTTTTCAAATTTTATCCCCAAATCGTAAATTTTTATTCCCGAAAATCCCTAAAAAATATTTTTTTTCATTACAAAAATTCCCCATTAATTACACTTAAATTTTGGCATAAAATATTTTGGTTGTGATGGATTTCATGTGAATATTTTGTTTTATTTTACATTTAAATTATACATCGACGCAATAAACATGAATTTGGTTAACAAAGTAAGAAGGTCCCAATCAAAATTTATCAACCTTCTCAATTTGTTGGTACATATTTCTTGAATTAAAGAGCTTGATCATTTCTGGGGATGGCTTAGACGTTTCGCAACAAGTTAAATTACTACTAATATGAGTTTTTATACGTTTTAATAATTTGAGCAATTCGGATTGCATTTTGTTCTTGTTTAGGTTGACTGCAAGTGATTTGAGAGGCATATATTTTTTATTTCAAACATGGTTTTTGTTGCTTAATAAAACAAAATTTATGGAAAATACATTGATCTAAATAAAAAAATCCATGAAATAAAAAAAAAATTCCCAACAAAATCCTCAGTACTCAAATAAAATTTTTTATCCCCGTTTTTGCAAAAACTTTTTTGGTTTTAAATAACCATTATAAAAACAATTATTTTTTTGTGGTTATCAGCAGGGAACCAGATATGTATTCGATTTATGCGCATTTAATATGCAGAAAAAACTTGAAAATATTAAATGGCTGGTTTAGAACACAACATTTAACAATTAAATAATATTTGCATATTATAAAAAATAAAAAAAGTTTGTGTGGGGCCTATGTGATTTTATAGACCGGTTCTTACCATATACATGGGCCTTGTCCTTATGACAACAAAAAGTTTTAACCATATTTTATCAAAATATCTCCCAAAGTGCGACCAAAACTTTGCGCACAAGGTTAACATGGACAGACAACCAACCGTACGTACATTGCTAGATTGATCTAGAAAGTGGTTCTGAGATTATGATCGGTAAAATAAAATATGGGTCTAAAACCAATATTTCTACACACATCATGGCAGTTTGGAAAAGCATTTATCTCTAATCTTGCTTGATTTGGCTAAACATGGCTGGCTAAATATTTCAAGGTTGTATGTGCAAAAACAAAGATATGGAGAAAACAAGTTTTTTTGCTTATATTTGTTCAACTATTTCAAAATAAAGTAACGCAACAAAACTTACTGCCTGTTTGTAGAACACAAGCGCAAACAAAAACCAATTTTAAAATTTTGTTGTTAATCTAAGTTTAACGAACGAGCTGTGCGCTCGTGTTCTACAAACAGGCAGTTAGTTAAAATGTTAGTTAGCATTGAGTCGCCCAGAGAAAAAAATAAATCTTGCTCCTTTAGTCCTTTTTAAAAAATATATCGTCACCTAATACACAAAAGGCCCTAACTATGAAAAAAAATTAAATCGACATTTTCATTAAATCTGATGTATTGCCTTAACACAAATGTCCACAAAAAATGTTGGAATCTTTCTGCCAACATTAGCAAGTTTATTGACAAAAAACAAAAGGCCCTATCTACAAAAAATTATATGGTAAACGCTTAAAGACCTAACTAACAGTTTACATAATATGCAACATTGTCAGTTATCAAAACAACAGTAGTGCAATTCACTAACTTTTAACACTTTGAAAAGTGCAAACTTTAACAACACATTTTGATGTTTGCACTAACTAACAGCCGTACCAAAACAAGAGCGGAAGGCGGAACATTTTCTTCCGCTTAGCTTTTACGCAGATATGCCATACCTAAACAAGAGCGTTAATGTTGTGTTACAAATAGTAGTGTTAACATAATTATAAGTGTTGATCGACCTTTTTTGATTACTCTAAATAGTTTATATAGTTTCCTATATGCAGGCTTTCGAGGTCATTAATTTAATGTTAATAAAAGATTATTTATTTCATTCTCAATAAAATCCGACGTTTCGTTGGTATTCTTTCCAACTTCTTCAGGGATTGAGTTTTTATTTAAATCTGGCAACATTGTAAAAATGCAAAGTAAAAAGTAGTCAATAATAACAATAATTATAATATTAATTTTTGACAAATTAACTTACAATAATCTTTTTCGTCACCTTACATCATTTATAAATTATATCACAGTATTTTGTAAAGGTGGACAGCACAAAACAAAACTTAAAATAAATGTATGTAAATATAAAAATTATCACAGAAAATTTGTCCTTTTTGATCACAGTTGTTATTATTACTAAAGTATTGCAATGGTGTAGTTTGCATTTGTATTGTCTTTGTCTTCTTTTGTGTTTATTGCACTTGTCGATTTTTGTTGTATTCTTAAGCTCTCCAACGTATATCTTTTATTTTCACTTTTCCCTTTATCTAAAATTCTCACTTTTTCAAAGATTGGCTTGTATCCGTTTTCAATGCAGTGTTGTTCAAGTGCAGTTGATTGTTTTCCTCTTTTTATATCAGCTTTATGTTCGTCTATTCTCACGCCTAAATTTCTCTTTGTTGTACCAATGTATATGTTTCCGCACTCCTCATTATTACCTCCATCACATTCAATTTGATAAACAACATCACTTTGATCCCTACACTCAATCTTTGTTTTTGTTTGTGTAAATAAGTTATGTATTGTCTTGTTTGATTTATGCGCGAATATTATTTGTTGGTCTTTTATTATCTCTCTCAGTTTGTTGTTCTCAGTTAGTCTTGGAATAAACGGTAGACTATAGTATTTGGCGTTGCCAGATGTGTTATTTTTGTTTTTTTCCGCTGATGAAATATTATTTTTAACTTTAGTCAGTAATAAATTGATCAACCCCTTTGGAAAATAGTTTTTCATTAAAATATCCTTTATTCTTGTCATATTTTTAAATTGAACTTTTACGTTGCTTATTTTTATAACTTTGTCAATTAGATTCATTGCTGTATTTATCTTCTGTTTCATGGGTTGTGTTGAGTGGAAATTCATCAAGCGTCCAGAAGCAATTGGTTTCATATACCAATCTGTTATTATTTTGCCATTTTGTCGGAATGTCTTCATATCCAGATATGGTATTGCATAGTCCTTCTCCCTCTCTAGAGTAAATTTCAGTTTACTATGATATGAGTTAAATGTTTTCAATATTATGTCTTCGTCTTTGTATTTTATTATGGCAAACAAATCATCCACGTACTTTGTGATCAGTCTTATTCGTATATTGTTCATTTGTAGTTCTTCGATACATTGTTCCATTAGGTGGTCCAATATAATGTCGGCTACAGTCGGTTATAATGGGTTGCCCATTGGCATCCCGTATCTCTGTTGGTATAATTTGCCATCATGCATAAAATAATTATTGTCATTTAAGCAGAATTTAAGTATTTTTAGAAATTGTGTTCTTGGTATTTTAGTGTGATTTTGTAGCACATTCCATTTTGTCATGATATTACTTATCGCTAGGTGTATAGGTATGTTTGTAAATAACGATACCACGTCCAATGATACAAGAATTTCATCTTCGTCCAATGTAAGTATAGCCAGTTTTGTCTTTAGTTCTAACGAGTTTTTTATGTTAAATTTGTCGAGTATAATGTTTTTTAATATATTCGCAATATATATTTTTATAACCCATAGCAGGGTACTTCTACCGATGATGATATTGGACGAAGTGGGTTACTAGGTTTATGGATTTTCGGAAGTCCATAAAGTCGTGGCGCCGTTGCGGCATTTGATGACAATATTTTCTTATCATATCCACTTATATATTCTTTCTTATATAAGTCCATAATAATTTTGTTGTTTGTCCTTAGTAATTTTTGTGTTAGATCAATCAACATACGTTTGTAAGTGTGTTTATCCTCCAGCAATTTGTTCATTCCATCGTTATTATCCTTTTTGTACATTAAAACGGTTTTTTTCCCTTGTCTGCCTTTGTTATGACTATTTCATTCTTATATTGTTCTAAAAATCTTTTTGTATCTTCATAGATGCCTAGTATGAATTTTTCCCTAGCATCATTTTTTATTGTCCTTTTGTGGGTCATAATTCTGTTTGCTATCCTTGATCTAGTAATATCTTTTTCTCTATCATCCGTGAGAGTTTGTACCCACTGTTCTAAATCTGCTATCAATCCGATCGTACAAAAGTTTTTATTGTTGATTGGTAAAGCAAACTTTGAACCGAGAGAAAGAAGCCATTTACTATCATCAGGAATATTTATTGCTGTATTATTGACAAACCATTCGGAATTGAATGTTAGGTTATATTTCGCCAATTTTTCCTTCTTCAATTTTGAACAAATGTGATTTTTTATTCTCCATTGTGATCTTCATATATCTAGATTTTTGTCCCGTCATAAAGTCTTCAAATTCCCTCTTACCTACCGACTGTGCAATCAAATGTCTCATTTTCCCCATCTCGCTCTTTAAATTATAATTTGTCTTGGTATGAGACTCCTCTTTCTGCAGGTTAAGAGATATTTAAGTCTCTCAGTCTGCTTCCCCATCTTCTTCATAGTCCTACAGTATCTCTTTAGTAATGTACAGGTGTCCACGTTGTATTTTCGCTTAATTTGTGTAAAAAAACTCATCTTATTGTTCTGTTGAACAATGCAATTCGGCGGGCCCTCCGATTGTTTTATAATTATAAGTGTTGATCGACCTTTGATTACTCTAAATAGTTTATATAGTTTCCTATATGCAGGCTTTCAAGGTCATTAATTTAATGTAAATAAAAGATAGTAGTGTTAACTTTCTTGTTTAATAAAACCCACATTATAGAAATAAAAAGAAGATAAAAAACCGCTAGATTGACAAAAAACAGCTTAATTGCCATTATTTATTAACACTAGCGGCCAACTTCACTTTAAGACGCGCTGTCAAAATCGGATTTTCCAATTGCAAATCGTTGACGCCGCGCTATTTAGGGATGCTTCATACAAATTGTATGAACATGAGAATTTTTGACAGCTAGAAAACGCTTTAACTTATTTATAACCACGGTAAACAGTTTTATATTTCTCTCTATTCAAGTTGATGTATCGTGGCAACTCTGACAAGAGAAACATCAAAATAGGATAAAATAACAAAGAAGAATAAAAAAAAAAAACAAAACAAAAGCCTTTTAATTTATAGATTTTAAATGATATTGTGGAAAGTGCGTAAAACATTACTAATTTTCATTATTTTATTAATTATTTTATTAATTTCATTTTAATTAAAAAAATTTCTTAAATTTTATTTGAGTCAAATAGGTTGTAGCATAAATAGATGTGTGACAAGAAGTGGTTAAATTGTAGGCTTAATACCTCAAAGCCATATTATTTATCGACTATATAGGTACGACGATAAATAAATACTTTTCTAACTTGGTGGCCACACGATCAAGTTTTGCCTTTCAATTCCTTTCAATTTGAAATACACTCTCACTTTTTTACTAACACACTCACACTTTTTAAATTGATCACGAGATTACTTTCAATTTCACCTCTCCATTTGTTTGGCAATTTTACTATCAATATAACAGCTGATTACATGTTAGTTTTTAGAAATGGTTTTTTTTACGACATCTTGAAAGTAAATTGCTTACAAATTGAGTGCAGCCTACGTCACAGCTTCCAATTTTTGTAATTTTTGACAAGCAGTATATGTAAAAGACTATCAAGAACAACTTGATCGTGTGGCCGCAGGGTAAGCGGATTTAACGACACCAAAAATGTTGGTGTTAATAAACCACAATTTGTTTTGTTAAAAATAACAGCTGACTGAAACTGCTGGCTTTAAACACCAGCAGTTGTCGTTGAAAGTGTAAGTGAATAGCAAAATAGTTAATTTTGTGGTTAAAGCGGGGATCACACGATTGCCTCAAGGAACCAATTTTCAAACTTTTTAATAACCCAATCGTGTGACTGCAGAATGAAATGGCTCATGTACCAATCGAGGACAATGTTGTGCTTTCTATTACCAATAAAATGCAATCCTGGTGCGGCAATCGTGTGACTACTTGATATGCAACCGCGCGTCAATAAAAATAACAAATATGTACCAATATTTATTGTGTTCTTGTGCGGCAATCAAACAACACAATACACGCCAATATTTGCTTTATTTAAGGCCGTTTTCACCAACATATTTGGTATGCTAAAATGGCATAGCACATCAATTTATGCTTCAAATTCGTTTCTCATGTCAAATAAAAATGAAATTATATGAAAAACTATATTTAAATATGAGATGCTATTTAAATAGAATTGGTGAAATTGGACTTTAATGCTACATAGATCTTTGATGTTTCGAATTATTAATAATAATATTTCTTATATTTTGAAAGTAAAGACTTAAAATCAATAAGTATGTTATTTATAACAAATATTTATTTTAGTTATGGCATTTAAAGCTATTTTCGGAAGTGGTAATTTTGTGGGAGCTATGGTCAAATATGGACTAATCCTATAAAATTTAATAACCTGATTACATTGCAATAAAATATTTTCGGGCCAAATTCAATCTCAATACCAACATAAAATAAGTAAGAAAGTATATAAAATAGGCTTCGACCAAATTTCTGTGGTTTCACGAATAATCGCGTAAGTTATCAAACCAAACTTTTCAGGAGAGCAAAAACAATTATTTTTTTCAATTGCGGCTTCTGTAGATGCTTTTTAAAACTTTTTTCTTTACTATCCTCTTAACATTGACTTTCTACGTATTATACATAGTTTTCATGAAAAAATCCTTACAGGGTCACAATCTGCATAAAAATGCATATGTTTGATTGACTCATTAAGTGTATGCAATATAACATCATATCTCCACATAAGTTCTTTTTTGTGAAAATAAATATTATCATTTTAATCACACATGACGACTTACGTTGTTATTTTTAGCACACAAGTTGGCGACATATTCAGAGTTTTTGATACTTATAGCACAACGTATGGACTTAAAATTACAAACAACCGCTCATCTGCTGTTGTTGCAACTGTACATGTACATATAAGTTGTTATTAATAGAAAAATTTTCAAAAAATACTTTCATATTTTTTGCACGAATAACAACATAACATCACATATGCTTTTTATTTGGAAACATATTCAGCAATTTTACAATTTTTGGCGATTTATGTCGACATAAATCGTTATAATAGCAAAATATTTTATTAAACAGATAACTTAAGTTGTTTTTAGCAGGAAAAAAATTAATAATACTACATTATATTCTAAAAAGCTTAAAACTTATAAAAACCTAATGCAAAATGTAGCACTTTGACATCATTATCTCAATTTCGGCAAAAACCGACTTACGCGATTATTCGTGAAAACCACAGATTTAACCTAATAGAATATAATAAGATAATTTGTGAGCACAAAGGCTCTATCCTGGAAAGAAGCTTGTATGGGGGAAATTTTGGACCGACTCTAACCATTTCCAATAGGCTTGGTCCTCGTAACAATTGAAACCTATATAACAAATTTCATCAAATTATCTTTCAAATTGTCCAGAAGGTCTACATGAACATTCAACAATCAGCTGGACAAACGAATCTTTAAATCGATTTAGATCTAATGTTAAATGCAACACCAAAATCGTATAACACCCTGTGCACTTTTAGTACTTACAGAATTTTGAAAACTACGCTTGAAGCTTATTACACAGTGCAACACGAAAAAAAATCACCATTGTTGTATGCTTTCCTTTTTTTTTGTCTGTATTACTGTTTCTATATTTATCCTTTCTTAGATAGTTTCCGGTATTTTAATGTCAATGTTTTTCTTTGTCGATATCTGTATTACTTTATCCCTAGTGTCATGAAAAAAAGCTTTTGCTGCTATCTTATGAGATGGGGTGAGTGTTTCGTAATTCACGTTGAGTATAGTCCTTATTTCTTCTAAACACTGTAAAATGATCTTTATATGTTTATCTATTGTATTTTGGCCTATCTGCCTATCTTTATTCAAGCATTTATACGATCTGTCGAAATCTTCTTTTATTGCTCTACAGCGATCTAAAATTTTCTGCCATGTCATTGCATTCAGATTGTGTTAAGGTCGTTTGCCCTACTTTGATATCTTTTCTTAAGGTTCCTTCTGTGCATTTGGTAAATGCCAATTATAAAATTTATTAATATGACTATTGTAATTATCAGTAAAGAGATTTCTATCGGTAGGTAGTTTATTTTATTTTCCTTAACGGCAATTTCATTTATAACGTTGGCGTTAGGACGATCAAAGTCTGTATGTGATTTACACATGATAAAAAAAATATTACTATATATTTTCTTGATAGTATTTATTTGTAAGTGTTATTATTATTATTACCTAAATTTTCTTAACATTAGTCTAGTTTTATATTTTTCTTAGTTTCTACATCTTCCTTTGTTGGTGTACCTTCTATTCCAATCATTTCCCAATTATCTGCTAAATTTTTATTTTCTGTTGTAAACTTATTTCTTTGTCCTCTATTCTATTCTTAGTTTTGATTGTAATGTTTCATTTATTTTGACATCTTTTGTTTTTTTTTAATTTTTTTTTCTTTTTTAAATTTTTTTTTTAAGGTTTTTGTTTCTAATATCTTTGAAATTAAGATAGTTATCATCTTTTTGCAAGTGGTATACTTTAATTCTGACTTTAGTGTATTGAGTTCTATTTTTTTTCAGCTAACAAAATCCCTTCTATTATTAAAACCTTTTCTTTAGCTTCACTTCGGAAAATCAAATCTTGTAACGTAAATTTAACCGCCTTATACTCAATGTAAATGGATGAAACTTTGCAGGCATACATATTCCCGATGACAATACACGAATACATGGGCGTAGCCAGGATAAAATCTATGGGGGGGTGGGGGGTCAACAATTTTTTTGTTTTTAGTAAATGCTTTTTTGACCGTCTTTTACTCAATGCAAATGGATGAAACTTTGCAGGCATACATATTTCCGATGACAGTACACGAATACATGGGTGTAGCCAGGATAAAATCTAGGGGGGGCGGGTAAAATTTGTTAAAACCTTTTCCTTAGCTTCACTTCGGAAAATGAAATCTTGTAACGTTAATTTAACCGCCTTACACTCAATGCAAATGGATGAAACTTTGCAGGCATACATATTCCCGATGACAATACATGAATCCATGGGCGTAGCCAGGATAAAATCTAGGGGAGGGGGGTTAAAACCTTTTCTTTAGCTTCATTTCGGAAAATCAAATCTTGTAACGTTAATTTAACCGCCTTTTACTCAATGCAAATGGATGAAACTTTCCAGGCATACAAACTCCCGATGACAATACATGAATACATGGGCGTAGCCAGGATAAAATCTAGGGGGGGGCAAAATTTTTTCTTTTGGTAAAATGCTTTTTTGACTGCCTCTTAATCAATGCAAATGGATGAAACTTTGCAGGCATACATATTCCCGATGACAATACACGAATACATGGGCGTAGCCAGGATAAAATCTATGGGGGGTGGGGGGTCAAAAATTTTTTTGTTTTTAGTAAAATGCTTTTTTGACCGTCTTTTACTCAATGCAAATGGATGAAACTTTGCAGGCATACATATTTCCGATGACAGTACACGAATACATGGGTGTAGCCAGGATAAAATCTAGGGGGGGCGGGTAAAATTTGTTAAAACCTTTTCCTTAGCTTCACTTCGGAAAATCAAATCTTGTAACGTTAATTTAACCGCCTTACACTCAATGCAAATGGATGAAACTTTGCAGGCATACATATTCCCGATGACAATACATGAATACATGGGCGTAGCCAGGATAAAATCTAGGGGGGGGGGCAAAATTTTTTCTTTTGGTAAAATGCTTTTTTGACTGCCTCTTAATCAATGCAAATGGATGAAACTTTGCAGGCATACATATTTCCGATGATAATACACGAACACATGGGCGTAGCTAGGATTAAATCTAGGGGGGGCAGATACTTATCCACGTGTGTAAAGTTTTAATAAAAGAATATAAATTTTTTTTTTTTATATGAATATAAAATACAAAACATGTAAAAAAATTTTCTTATTTACCATGGAAATTGTAATGCATTAATTAAAGCTATTCGTTACTAAAAAGTAAAAAATAAATAAAAAAAAAAAAATTTTAAGAAACGCTTTTCTTTACCTTAATATATTGATCAGTTGTGAACACAGAATAAATATGAATACTAAAAAAATCGACTAAAAGTAAAAAAATAACAACATTTCAAACAACATAAACTTTTAAATCAAAATTGAAAAAAAACTCACACATCCCTTAAAGAAAAGCGTGGGGCGCGTTGTTATGAAACAAAATGCTCAATTATTGAAAATTGGTAGCTTTAAACATGATTGGTTGTATTTCTTTCGGTCTGAAATATTAAAATGTACTCACGGCAGTCATGTTTTTTTTTTTAAGTTCAGGTTGGTATGGGCGCCCCACGCTTTTCTTTAAGGGATGTGTGAGTTTTTTTTCAATTTTGATTTAAAAGTTTATGTTGTTTGAAATGTTGTTATTTTTTTACTTTTAGTCGATTTTTTTAGTATTCATATTTATTCTGTGTTCACAACTGATCAATATATTAAGGTAAAGAAAAGCGTTTCTTAAAATTTTTTTTTTTTTTATTTATATTTTATTTGTGTATTAATTTTTGGGATTTGTATTTCAATTTCCTTCTTTGTTTTTATTTTTCTTGGCTTAGGGCCTATATTTAATATTATTGGTTTTTCTATTTTAAGTGTCTCTGAATTTTTTTTGTTCAACTAGAAGTTTTGCGCATCTTATTTCGGCTTCTTCTAATTCTAACAAAATTTCTTCTAGTGTCTGTTTCATCTATAGCTCAATAGTTATATTTGTTAAAAAACAAGTTAGAGTGCTATATTCGGCTGTGCCGAATCTTTGATACCCTCCACCGACAGTTCGAATGTTTAAGGAGTAATATCTGTATGATGTCTTTTTATTATTATTATCTTAAACTGTGACGATTTGTTATTAATTATGATTTTAGGAGACTAAACTGTTTTCCGGGAGTAGGGCATATATGGGGCCTAGGGTAAATTATGTACCGATCTTCACGAAATTTTACAGTGTCATTTCTAGTCGAATAAAATGGACTTGTGCAAAATCTTATGTCATTCCGTGCATTTTTGCATCATTTATGTTAGTTTTTGTAACAAAATTATCAAGTTTTTGAAGGTGGTGGTTCCACATTTTGATTCATAGCTCTGGTCCTACTGAACCGATTTTGCTGAAATTCAATCCCAAACTGCTTAGGATAACTACAAGCAATTTGACACCTAGTTTGTTTATTTCTTTTGAGTTTTTCGAAAGTGAGCGTGTTTTCAACAGACGGACAGACATACGACATGGCTAAATCGACTTAGAATTACTCAAGCAGCCAGAATATATGTACTTTATGGGGTCTGAGATGAATAATAAAAAAGTTTCACACGGAATGACAAACTTAGTATACCCTATTCACAACTAATTGTGGTGGAGGGTATAACAACTAATTGTGGTGGAGGGTATAAAAATGCACTCTACAGATATGCCAATGCACTTTCTGTACAGTGTTTTGTGTTTATATTTTTTTTGTATAATGATTTCTTCAAGTTGTCTTCTGGGTGTTGTTAGGGTGTTGTCATCTGGGTGTTGTTAGGTTGTTGTCATCTATTACGACTAGTTCATTGCGTTGAACTGTCCTTCTAATCCCAGGCTTTGATTAGGGGCCTCTTCCTTCGCAGGATATTGTTTTTGCAGGTTTTCATTTTTCTTCTGTAGGATTTATATTGGCAGGATTTTTTTTTGTTTTATCATTTTTTATTTTTTATTTTTGCAGGATCGCCATGTGGTATGCTTTCCTCTTCTTTATTTGAGACTTAATTCCCTTCCAAGTTTATCTTGGTGGCAAGATTATAACTTAGAAATTAATTGAAAACGGTTTTTGTCTTGTTCACCAAAACTATAACCATTTATTAATTAATTCTTATTCTAAATTTGCATTTCTTATATACTAATTTCTTAGGGTTATTTTGAGTGAACAAAAATCACTCAATGCTTATTACTACTCACTTTTAAAATATTGGAATAACTTACTTCTTAATACATTTATGTTTGTGTGAAGTCCAAGTGCAATAGCCGAATTTGTGCTGACTATTTTAAATAAGCAACAGAATGGTTTGCACACGAACATACATGAATTTAAAAAGTGCAGTTATAAACAAAGTATGTTGACACATGTAGAATCAAATTTCTTTATTGCAGTTCAATACACTGCGTTAATGAAAATAATTTAATATTATGTGTGTAAACAAGTTTATGCACTCTACTTGATTATGGTAGGTATACTACACCATATACGGACAACTCTACGTGATAAAAGACAAAAAAAAAGACCCGTGTCTCGTAGTTTTGCCCAAAGTCATGCACTTTTTTTCGATGTCATTTTTGCAAAAAAAGATCATTTTCTCAGGCTCATATCTTGCAAACCGTTCCGAATTTTGATTTACCCTCTGAGACAAAGTTAAAGCTCTTGAAGAACAACAATTGTGAAAATATAAAATCAAAAAAACCTCATCTTCAAGATCAAAATCGCAAAAAACTTAAAAAAATTCCATTTTTTTTACCTTTTTTCCCCTTTCGAAATTGAAACAACACATGACTCCAAGGCCCCAAATCTTTAAAAAACCATTAAAAAAGTGCTTGACTTTGGGTAAAACTGGGAGACACGGGTTTTTTTTTTGTCTTTTATCACGTAGAGTTGTCTGAATATGGTTATTTTTCTATGACATAAAAAATTACACACAGTGTTATCAATGTTGTATGTAGTACATATAACTATGAAACAATCTTTTTGAAGGAAAAAAAAAAAATCGAAAAAAAAATGTTACATACAACCTTGTAATATTGAGCCAGCGATATGTAGAATGAAAATAAAATGTAGATGGCGAAATTGAAACAACACGTTTGGAATACCGATAGATATTCAAAACAGAATTTAAAAAAAATGTTTTGTTCCGCTGGGAAAGCACAGTTTGCATTTACAAAAAAATCTAAAATGATCAAAATATGCTTCAAAAAGGTCGAATATGCTCTATAAAATTGAAAAAGCTTCTTTTGACAAAAATATGCTGCAAAGGGTAAACTATGCAAAAATATGCATTAGCAAATCGAAATTTATAAAAAGCTCAGAAACGTGCAATTGCATATTAACGGCTTCCCTGGTTTTCAGTGATGAATTATTTAAGAAGGCTTATTTAATTGATTGTACATATTTCCTTTGTCTGAAAGCTTGAATAAGGATTTTTAAATCGATTGGCACAAATTTCCTTAGGTTCTGACGCTGCATTTATGGTACAGTAGACGCTCGGTTATATGAATACCCAGTTATATGAACATCCAGAATAGTGAACAACAAAATTTTTACACAAGAGGTTCTAAAGAGTGAACACAACATATCTTTATTATGTGAACAACTTAAAACCGTTGATTTTTTTTGTAACTTTTTGTTGTAAAGGGTGTTTTTTTTAGAGTATCAGAGCTTTGAGTTGGCATCACTGCTTTATTGAAACACCCATTTAACACCCAATAGTTGCTTTTGGTTTAGTTTGCTTTGAAATTTCATTATCAATTGTTGAAATTTTTAATCAAAATAATTCGGCGAATGGGCTGAAGCACAAATTGATATTGATTTTGAATTTCCGCTCAAAATTTTATTTCCCGATGAAGCCCATTTCTGGTTGAATGGGTTACGTACCAATAAACAGAATTTTCGCATTTGAAGTGAGTAGAATCCACAAGCTTTTGTCGAAACACCACTACATCGACAAAAATTACTGTTTGGTGCGATTTATAGGCTGGAGGAGCCATTGGCCCATATGTCTTCAAAAATCATATTTAAATTTCATAAAAATTTTTTTCAATAAAGCCCGTTTCATTGATATTTAAAATATATTTTCTTGTTTTGTTATGGTTTAAACTTGTGTCCCTCTATAAAAAACACCCTTTATTAGAAATCAGTTCTTCCCCGATATAAGCTATTAAATATGTATATACGAATGCAAAGGAAAATTTATAAGATGGTTGGTATTTGTAAAGTTATTGCTTGGAGTGAAAATAATATATCTGATAATGATATTTGGCATTGCGAAAATGCAGGGACTAGACATTACAGATATCCCTTAAAGCAAAAAAATATAACCGACCACTTTCATAGGTTATGTATGTGCACATATTAAAAATGATTTAACATACTTATTTTATATTGTCTCGATTATGTGAACTTTTCCATTTAGTGAACAAGCCCTGTCTGAATTAGTTCACATAAGCGAGCGTCTGCTGTATTTATATTTATTATATATATAACGGGTCCGCTATCTAACGTTTTTTTTTCAACTAGTGCTTATTTCGTGAATGGTAGCACTTAGCTCATGTCTGATTTGACAGATAATTAGTTTTATCCTTCCGCTGAATGAATATGGTTGTGTATACGCTTGAACAACGCTGGGAAATATTGCGACATTACTTTGAAAATCATGGTAATGTTGCAGAATATGTGCGAAAATTGCATACGGATTTTGGAAGAAGAGAAGCACCGTCAGCTCCGTATGTTCGTTATCTTGTGAAAAAAGTGAAAGAAACTGGCATCCTCATCGATAAACCAAAGCGTGAAAAGCCAAAAACAGTGCGTACACCCGAGACTATTGCTGCTGTAGCAGAAAGTGTGCGTGAAGCGCCATCAACATCAATTCACCGTCGTTATCAACAATTGAACATTTCGGAGACATCATTGAGACGAATTTTGCATAAAGACCTTGGTATGACGTCATACAAAGTCCAATTGGTTCAGGAGTTGAAGCCAACTGACCATGCAATGCGTTTTCGCTTCGCTAAGTGGGCCTGCGATCGACTTACAGAAAATGCCGATTTTGCAAAAAAAAAATCATCTTTTCAGATGAAGCTCATTTTGATCTTGGCGGGTATGTAAACAAGCAAAATTTTCGCATTTGGGGCACAGAAAACCCGCACGCATACATTGAAAAGCCGATGCACCCAAAACGAGTCACTGTTTGGTGCGGATTTTGGTCCAGAGGCATAATTGGGCCATTTTCTTCGAAAATAAGCAAGGAGTGGCCGTTACAGTCAATGGCGATCGTTATCGGGCCATGTTGAACGAATTTTTGTTCGCAAAAATTGAAGAGGATTATATTGGCAACATTTGGTTTCAACAGGACGGAGCTACGTGCCACACAGCCGAAGCTACACTCGATGTTTTGCGCCCTGTTGTTGAAGATCGCATTATCAGCCGCAGAGCTGATGTCGTTTGGCCACCTCGGAGCTGCGATTTGACACACTTGGACTATTATTTGTGGGGTGCCGTCAAAGATAAATGTTACTCCGACAAGCCAGAGACAATTGACGCTTTAAAGGACAATATTCGTGAATCCATTGGTGAAATACAGCTGCACACAATCGATAATGTGCTTAAAAATTGGACCGATCGTGTAGGCTACTGCATGGCCAGCCGAGGCAGCCATTTGAATGAAATTATTTTCCATTATTAACCGGAAGGATTGTACTTTCAAATAAAAAAAGAAATTTGAGAAAATATTCAGTAGTTTTTTTTTTATAGCATTTTCAAAAAAAAAAGGTATTTGGCGGACCCTTTATATAAAATCTGGGAATTTATTTCTCATGGTGAGTAACATTTATTATATAAATCTTCATATTAATCGAATGTGTATTCTAAGTCAAATTACAATTTTTAAAGCTTTCATAGTCTTTAATTAGGCCTCGTAACAGAATTATACAAACAAAAATTCTGATAGTGCATAGAAAATATTTCTGAAAAATATTGAAGGAATAATACTATAAAAAAATGAAAGTTTTTTAAATTGTAATTTGACTTAGAATACACATTCGATAAAAATAAAAATTGATATATTTGGGGGATTCACAAGGTCATAACGTTCTAAATAATATTTTACAATTGTTTAAAAAAAAATTGTTGTGTTTCAAACAAAATATTGCTATATTCATTGATTTTTCATAATTATACAGTAGAAATCTAAATGATAAGCGGTTGCCTTCAGCAGTCATATATATTTCTTGTAATTATTTTAAGACATATGACTTTACAACCTTGTGAATTTTTAGTTTTTTGTAATGTTAAATTGAAAATTAATTAATTTACTTATTTCCTGAAGATCAAATGGTAACGACTGGAAGCAGTTGTGCCAGACTTATGTTAATTATATCAAACGGAAGAGAAAAAATCCAGTTATATTAATATTAAATTATTTATGCCAAGGTTGGATACCGAAACGAATTTCGGTATCGATATTAAACTTTTTTATTTCGGTATCGGTATCGGTATCTGTATTTTAATTATATCTGTATCGTTATACCGGCATAGCAACTTTTATAACGGTATATATCGGTATTGCAATGTTAAAAAAAAATATATATATTTATAATAAAAGTTTCCGCACCGAAAGCGCTTTCTAAAGTGTTTTACAATTTTTATATCTTAAAAATTATGATTTTTTAATTATTGTACAAACATATATAGGTTAACATATGTATTTTTATAGTTAAAATGAGCGAAAAAGACTAGAAATTGTAAGATATAAGTTTAATGTGCGTATGGTTTAACATGGTGGACATTAGGGATGCCAAACGGGAAATCCCGAATCCCGAAATCCCGGGATTTTTCGGGACTGATAAATCCCGAATCCCGGGATTTATTTTTATGAATCCCGGGATTTTTCAATTTAACAACTTTTGTGTATCAAAAGTTTTTATATGTATAAAAATATTCGTTTAATTGAATTTTTATACTTTCTAATTATTTATTGTTTTATGGTCGTTTTCTCATTAGGCGATTATCCTTTTCCCAACGAAAAACTGCACATTAAAGAAATTTGGTTTTCTCAATGTCTCATTTGTTTTCTATTCTGTCGCAAAGCTAACCAGCACTCATCTGCCAATTACACTATGCCACACAAAAATGAACCTCAGAAATGAGATATTGTCTAAGCTAAATTGGTGCTGCTGAACACGAATATGGCATTTATTTATTTTTCCCATGAACCGTTTTCGAGATATACGCGAAAATCGTGTTTTTCAGCAGTTGTTTAAGGTATTTCGAAAAATCTCGAGAACAGTTTAACTGAATTGTACAAGATTTAACATTTTGAATAGATATCTCTCCCCGTGTGGGTCGGATAAAGATTTACTGAGCTAAAGGACTTTAAAGTTGAAAAAAATGTGATTTTTTTAATTTTTTCCAAATTCACATTTTTAATTCGCTCAGTAATGCAATAAAAAAAAAAAATTTTTTTTTAACATGTATCTTAAATAATATTTTGTTTTAAACGTAGTAAGCGTACAATTTTTATCGTCGCACAAAAAATTAAACAATAACGACATAAAAATTTGTATATAAAATGACTTGTTTTCTTAAGTTTTCTTTTTTATAAATAAAAAAAATATATATATTTTAACTTTTGTTTATAAGAAAAAGTTGTAAAAGAATTGTTCTGTTAATTTTTCTTTTTTAAAAATTCAAAAATAAATAAAATTTAGTTAATTTAAAAAATTTTCTTATAATTGTTTTGTTAAGTTTTCTTTTTTAAAAATTGAGACATAAATAAATAAAGTGTTGTTGTTTTTTAAAAAAAATTTGTATATTAAAGAAACAAATTGATCCCGAAAAATCCCGAAATCCTGGAAAATCCCGGGATTTTCGGGATTTCGGGATCGGGATTTCCAAAATCCCGAATCCCGGGATTTGTTAAAATCGATCCCGTTTGGCATCCCTAGTGGACATATATCCTGCACCACCTTAAGTGCACACTCGTCGCATACATTGCTTCGCTGGTGATTTTCATTTTAGACGGTTCTCTTACTCAGTGCATTAAGAAACATTCATTAGTTTTTTAGAAGTTTATTAAAGATTTACTTAATATTTGTTTAACTTACTTATCAAAATAGTTGGAGATGATTTTAAATTAAAAGTCATATAGTCTTATCAAAATAGTTGGAGATGATTTTAAATTAAAAGTCATATAGGAAAAAAAATTTTAAACAAGTTAAAGAAAGGTACTTGACACCATATTTTTTAATATTTTTGTGTGCCCAACAAGGCTATGCTATGCGGTGGTATTTTTGATATTTCCAAAAATTTCACAAAGTTGTAACCCTAATACTCATGTGTTTATGTAATTTATTTTATTTATTGATTTCAACTAAAAATATAATAATCAAAATAACAATACAAACTTAAATCACTAAAGCGCGAAATACACTTGTCAAATGCTTGTGTACGTGTGCTGGATGTATGTTAACAATCATACATAAATTTTTTGATTTTCCATCCAGCATCGTCGGTGTCACACATAGAAACACATTTTCACTAGTACTCCCACAATGCTTGATGAATATTTTGACAAGTGTATTTGGCCCTTCAGAAAGCTGACGGAATGTTTTTTTACTTGAACTTTTGTATTTCAAACTGTCAAACACCACACCTAAAAATTGCCTATAAATGTTGTTGTAGAAGTTATGTTACATTCTATGATTTTATCATAGTAAGTAACAAAACAATAACAGTGCTACAATAATAGAGCGTCAAGTTAACAAACATATTTTTTGAAAAATTATATTATGTTCTATAAGTGCACAAACGAGCTTACAGCACGTTACGGTACGTTACATTGCATTTCATTACATTTACGGTCGGCTAAAGCGAACTTAAGACCCAATTTTGAGTTGCAGCATGAACAATATATGCTAGCTGTTTAAAAAACGGGAACATATATTTTTCAACCCTTTACCGAAGGTAAAATGGTGTATACATATGTATATCAGAGTTCAGAAAAATTCATACATGATCGCTAATATTTACTCATTCATGTATTTCCTCATGAATAAGTAATTAAAAATGTGTAACTTTTTTACGGTCATGAATGAATTGTTAATTTTTCGTCAATTCACTCATGAGGGTGAGGAATGAAACATGAGAAAACGAAAATTTTGGATACGCTCCTCTCTAGTAGTGTTGTGGTTGCTTGGGAGTTTGCATGCCCGCATTACGAAATTGGTATGTGTGTATTTTATACGTATTTTTGTTGTAAAATACTTTTGGTTGCCTTTGCAGCAGGTTTTTTCGTAAGGAAAATTATTATTACCGTCATCAAAATGCAGAATAATGTAACATTACATAAAATAAGCAAAAAACGTTGTAAAATAGAAAATATTTAAGATATATAACCAATTTTAAATGTATTAGATAAAAATTGCGATAACCGATATATTTCTGAGGAAAAAAGTATCACTTTTATTGTTTTTTTAGTTATGTGTGTTACGTTATTTTTATTGATTATTTTATAAATCAGCGAAGCAGGCTTGCCAGTTTAGCACTTTTGGTGCTATATTTAGCATATTTTTTTCTGATTTATCTAAGAATTTCCAAAAAGTGGCATTTTTAGCACTTTTTTTAGATCCCAGAACTACTTAAAGACTCACATAATCATTTCAAGTAAGGTATCAATTCTTTAAGTGCATCAAGAAAAATACATAGGTAAATATTAGGCAAATAACATTTTACAATATTTTCAAATAGGAAAAATGGCATAACATAGTCGAATAGAGCATAAAAAAGTATTAAGACCCATTACATATATTTTTTTTCGAAGTCGCATAAAAGTTTCGGCACCAAACGCATTTACTTTTTTAATAATATTATATATATATATATATATATATATATATATATAGAAACGGAAGTTAAAAATTTATTTATATTGTATAGATCAAGTTTGATTTGAAATATATTTTTTTGTTTTTTAAATTAAAAATTTTTTAATTTGTCAGTTATTGTTAAATTTGTTATAATTTGTTAAAAATGTATAAATTAAGAAAAAACCCTGAAGAAGGCACTCAAGGAAGTGCCGAAATATTGGTTTTTAAATAAACGTTAAAAGTTTTTTATAACAAAAAGACCTTAAGCTCGAAAATTTAGTAATATCTAAAATATTAAAGGTCGAACAAAATACATATATATATATATATATATATATCTTTATCATCAAATTTGAATAAATGTTATTTGAGTGAACATTTTTAAAAAAGTGATATAAGTGTGACATGCAATAGTTATATGAATTGGTCCAAGCTTTTAAATAGCTTTAAAATATAATTATTGTTCCTATAAAAATTAAGGGCAATGCCATCACTCAGTAATGCTCGTTGGAATTCTAGAGCTATTCTGGCACTTTTGTCGCTTATACTTACTGCAGAATATCGATTGCAAATTTTTTCTATTTATAAATTTGTATGTGATGCTTGGAGCGAAGTCTTCTCTGATCAACAAAAATAATTTCGCCATTATTACAAACCATTACAAACTTCAAATTTAACCCTCTGTAACTCAACATCTTAAAATTACAAATTTTCGATTGATTCACATAGAGGTTAACATAAAAAAATACATATTTTTTAAAGATTAAAAAATGTTTTTTTTTAAAGGATTAATTTCATAAAAACGGAGTGTGTCCTACAGGCAACAAGGGAAAGCAAAAGTAAAAAAGTTATGAAAAAGCTTAACGATATTGCGGGTGAAAGTAATTAAAATGACAAATGTCATAAAAGCGTTTTGGTCTTCGGGCTAAGGTCAAAACTGATTCGTGTGAGAACGTAGAACTCCGTAAATTTCTAAAAACACGGTTTTATTGCGAGTTTTTTTTACACTGCTAATTTGGACGAACATTAATTAGGGCGTCTTTAGTTTTTTAACACACAGGTATGCAGCTTTTTGTTTTTTTCTTGGTACTGCTGGGCAAGCTGGAGAAAAGCATTAGTTTTGTTTGTGCCAATGAAAATGGTTTTTAGGGACAGGTATATAAATAGTTGTGGTGATTATTTAAGGCCCAAGGTGGGACACGCTACGGCCCGGGGGGGGGGGTAATTTTGCGTGGACGGGCCTTAGGGAAACCACTTTCGGGAGGAGGCGGACGGTATCAAAGACCTCATATTTGTTAAATTTCAAATGGGGAGGGCCCGTAACAGAAATGGCGCCCAATCTAAATGAAATAACTCGGAATACTTTTTCCAACAATTTGATCAAGTATCCTGAGCTATTGTGAGAATTGATATGTGGAAACATCTATACATATAGAGCAAAAAAATAACACACCTTCATTAACTTTGAACTTCCAGTTTTAGATGTAGATTTTTATTTATATAGCCACCTAAGGGAATAAAAAGTAGATGTTGTATATGAATAAGATTCAACAAATTTGAAAATGGATAGAACATTATTAGAACTTACGGGATTGAACTGCCTCAGCTTAGTGAAGGTTTAGATATTCCTAATTGTAGGGTGTTCAGTTTGGAAGTACTTTCACATTTTTTTTGTAAAAAGTTATAATTTATAATGCAGGATCAATGACAGTACAGCAACGGGTATCATTCAATAACCTCTCGTGCTCTGTTAGGAAACGAGGTTAGTTGTATTGAATGTTATTTGATTTCAATCGTAGCTCACTTTGTAACCATTACAGGGGAAAGTACGATTGATCATACTTTAAATGATCTTATATTTCCTTTTATCTACGTTTTTCCACAAACAACAAGAAGCCGTCAGTAAAATTTTTTACCGCCTTGGCATACAAAAAAGATAAATTTTTTTTATTAATCAAAACAAATTTAAAACATATTTAAATTTTTTTTTAATTTTTTTATTTTACTTTATTTATTCATTTATTTATATTGGATTATTTATTATTATTTTTTTTTATCAATTTATTTTATTATATTATATTATTTCTTTTTATCTACATCTATAATTTTTTTTATTAGATTTAATTTTTTTTATTTAGCTTGAATTTTTTCTATTATTATATGCATGCATGAATTATTTTTTTTTTATATTTCATTTTTTTTATTAGCTTAAAAAAATTTTTTTTTATTATATACATTCAGGGGTGTGCTGGAAATCGCAAACGCAAAACGCAAGAATTTTAAAAGTCGTTTTTTAGTAAGATTTTTGTAATAAAACAATTTTATGACAAATATTATACAAACATTTCTCTATTAAACAGAATTTTATAACAAAAGTTATAAAAATTAGATTAAAAGTGTATTAAAAACAGCCTCCAAATTCTTGCGTTTTGCGTTTGCGATTTCCAGCACACCCCCCATAAAATTTTTTTTTAATGAAACCGAATTTTAGTACTTTTTTCTTTTGTTACTTTAATCATCTTTTTTCTAACGCTAAAGTCGTTAGATTGTGTTGTCAATAGTCTCAAACCTAAAATCTTAGATCGGAAATTTTTTTTGGGTCACTTGCTATTTCAGTATAGTAGGGTATGAACAATAGTCCGCCTGAAACAAACCCAATACTCCCAAAACTAATATAGCTATAGATATGGCAGAGGGAAACCAGAATAACGAACAGATTAGGGATTTGTCGAATACTATTATGTCTAGTACACCTAATATGCCACAGGGTGTTAAGGTTTTGACCGATTTGTTAGCACAGGGTACTAGTAGACAGCCTAATCAACCTATCAGTCTAGAAAGAATAGAAGAGTCTGTAAAACAACTAGTTGAGCAGAGTATGAATTCACAAGTAGCCGATATCAAGAGCACTATGGCCCAATTGACATCGACTATTATTAGGCTCAGCATAATACGAACTTACCAAATGCATCCAGAAGTTCCAACGAAACACAACAGCCAATGGATATCTCTGGCATGCAACAACAACAACCGTCTCACTCCTCGAGAGCTTCGTTCGTGTGTAGTGATGAACACCGAAGCTACAACCGGCCTCGGATTGATAAGTGGGGACTAGAGTTTAATGGCGACAATAATAAACTGGCTGTCGAAGATTTTGTGTTTCGACTTGAACGTCTGCAGAGTCAATATGGTGTGTCATGGAAAGAAGTGCTGGATAACTTCCATCTTTTAGTAAAAGGAGCTGCAGAGAAGTGGTATTGGTTATTTATTCAGACCAACTATGTGTCTGAATGGTCCACTTTAAAATCTGCATTACTGAAACAGTATCAAGCTACGCGATCCAGTTTTGAATTGATGAGAGACATGGTCGAACGGAAACAGCTTCCAGGTTAATCAATAGATGATTTCTTCTTTGCCATGACACAATTTAGATCACGCCTTACCATTTCAATGCCAGAAGCTGAAATGATTAAAATGTTAAAAAAGAATATAAGAGAGGCAATAGGAAGAATAGTTTACCCAATGACTGTAGCATCTGCAGAGGAACTTAGAATGTGTTGTTTAGATGCAGAAAGAAGGTGAGACCACAACCGGCGCACAGTGGGAAATTTTACGAGAAGGCGGTCAAAATTCCATAACTTTTGACTGGATCGGTATTTTTTTATGCGATTTTTTTTGCTCGATAGGTGCGATGTTAGGCTTTAATTTGCGCTATAAAACGTAAAATTCGACTGATAGGAGCAAAAGTTATGGGGAGTTCAAAATGCATTTTCATTTTTTTGTTGAATTTCGGTGTAAAAGTTGAATATTTCAAATATGATTTTTTTATAATTTATGATTATTTCTCTTGTATTTTACAACTGATACTTATTTTTTATTGTATAACTTAGATCCTGTCAGAAAATGCCAATATTTGGCCCCTGTAAATTTTTTAGTCCCAATATTCACAGGGGCCAAAGGTTGGCGTTTTTAGGAAAGACGAGTTGTTATAAGGATAAAACTGAAAAGGAATATTTTAAAAAATTCCCAAATAGCATTATTGGCTATCGATAACATTTTAGGTAATTCAACTTTTATTTTTGGTTAGAGATGTATGTGTATTTTATTTTTATACATTAATACAAATATATACTTAAATCAAAAACAAATTATAATCTATAAACTATTTTAAATTAAACAATATTAGTAAACATTTCTTCTAAATAGCTTTGGGTTTCATTTTCCAGAAGTTGTTTAGCTTCTTGTTAGCATCAGATGAGTTATCTGAATTACATTGCTTGTATTGTTTCTGACCAGAGCTTCCATCACATCCCCATTTAGAAAATAAAGTGATGCTGCAATTTTTAAGTTTTTTTAAACAGTCAGCATCAAGTGTATTTTGCAGTGTGTTCGAGAAGAGCCTGCAATTTTACTTCTGCTGAACTTGAAGTTACACTAATAGCCGTTTGTGAAGGTAAGCACTCTTTTTTGACAGAAACTAAATCTCGATATGCTGGAAAGATTCCACAGTTTTTTTCATTGGTTCGCTTTCGCAGTTCTGTATACTGATTTTTTGTCAGTTTTAAATCCAAAAATAGTGCAAATGCTTCTTCTGGAGTAAATTTCATTTCTTCAGTTGGTGTAGGCATACTTTTTAAAATCCTCTTTGTGCGTTTAGGGCTCGCTTCCACTATTTTTTCAATTATTGCAATTTTTGTTTTCTTATTTTGCGTTGGTTGAATTTGATGCAGAAATGAATCCTTTATCATACTATGAGAAATTTCTTCATTGATATTTGCTAGCTTGCGTCTTCGTGATCTTTCACTGCAATTGTCAATTTGTTTTGCGGGCCGACCCACTTTTCCAGTTTCCTTAGCGGTTATTGACAGCTTCTTAAAAATCAGATCATTTGTTAGCCATTTTTCGTTGTGTAAATAAAACTTTTTCTTGTTTCTAGAACATTTCAGGTACCGTTTTCTTAATGTTAATGAAAAATTTTTAATTTTTATCTTATGAATTTTGATTTCTTGTTCGTTGCATAATTTAAAAAATGGATTATTCATTATGTGTAACACAAAATCTTTTTCATCTTTCTGTTGAAAATATATATCTGCGAGAACTTTATAACTGAACTTAGCCATTGTTTAAACAATAATGAAGGTAAAATTATGAATGCATGCACTTTTATACTCTTGATAGAAGTTTTTTTAAATGATCTTTTGTTACTGCTTCTTTAAAACATAAAAACCCTTTTTTAAATACAAATTTAATCTTTTATTAGCATTTCTTTGAAACATAAAAAACCCCTGTTTTCACACTTTTTAAAAGGATAACATACCGGCAATAAATTAACTGGTAACATGTAGGTAATTTTCACGTAAAATATAACTGCGTGCTAGTTTTTTTACCATTTACCTGTTCTTCCATTTTTTTAAATTAATTTGCAATTTTCAGGTAATTAAACTATGTAGTTTATGTTGCGGCTATTTACTTATGTGTAACCTTTTAACTTACTCAGAAATCTAACGTGTTAGTCTATTTATGTCGCCTATTCGTTTTGCAGCATCCGTTCACCCACAATAAGTTCATAACAATGGCAATACCTTTACCATCTCCAAATTAATTGATAACCTGACGTGCTAGATAATTTATGTGGCCTGAACTGCTTTATTTGTCGAAAATTCTTTAAGATTCACCTTCTTTAATTTCAGTAATTTTTCCTTGCAGGACTTATTTTTTGAACCGAATATCTTACCTTGGGTCACAGAAATTGCTGTAGTTCGCAAGGTCGTATCCAGACGTGCGTACAATGGGGTATAGAAATGTAGGTTAGATTCTGGACTACAAGAGAGTATAGGTTTTTTTTTGACGCATTTTGACGCTCAGGACTTATGCTCTATAAAGTAGGAAATTTCCGGGAAATTTTGACATAAAAAAAAAAAAAAAAATTAAAAAGTTCTAGAGGTCGCAGAGTTTAATGCTTTAAACCACGTATAGCTAATAAAATAAACTAATACACAAAACTTATTCTGTCAAAAAATCTTAAAAAACAAAAAAGTTATGAGCATTTCAACTTCAAAAATTGACTCAGAAATTCAAAACTATAACCAAATATTGAGAAAGTCCATTTCGGACCACCCTGTTCTCAATGAAATAGTTGAAATAGGGTTTTAATTTTTTGGCTCCCGAGGTTCACTAGTATTTACTTTCACATGAATAAAAAAATTTTAAAATCGGAGAACAAAAAAAAAAATAATTTTGGCCGCCTTCTCAAAATATGAACCAGTGTGCGGCGTTAGCAAATCGTTATGTGAGGCATGTTAGTAAAGTTTATGAGAAACCGCAGGAAATCCAAAATATTGTGGACGTTGATTGTGAAGAGGTAGCGGCAGTAAAATTCGGGAGCTCAAACAATTCGGCACCGAAGGACTGTCCAGCCGACCAGAGGACGATTTTTTGCTACCGGTGTGGTAAGCCAGACACAATAGCCCCAAACTGCGATAACTGTAGAAGTAGAAATTTTGTCAGGAACGAGGGGAAGGCGGGGGACCATCGTTCAACATAGAACCCGCAAAAGAGCCCTCAATAGAACCCGCAAAAGAATCTGCAAAAATTAAAAAAATTATTAATTTAACAAAAGAAACAAATAATTTCAACAAATTTATACCACAACAAAAACATTTATATACCCTAGAGGAAAGACAACAAAATTATGAAATAATAAAAAACCGGATATTCAATTCAGAAATTTATTTTAGAAGGCCAGCAATAACAAGAAGAATAAAAGAATTAAGGCAAAAATTTGCAGAGAGAAAAAGAAATAGAAAACTTGCAATTGAAGCAATAAAAACAGCAGATAATAAATCAGCTGATCCCAGGCCATATGCTGAGTTTGCTATGGGAAATGTCAAAATAAAAGGTCTACTTGATACTGGCGCTTCTGTGAGTATTCTGGGAAAAGGATGTAGGGAAATAGTAGAAAGTTTAGACTTAGCTATATCACCAATTTTTTCTATTATCACTACCGCTAGTAGACAGGAGCAAAGACTGTTAGGTAAAATAATAACTGAAGTAGAATATAATAATAAAACTAATAGAATGACGTTCTACTTATGTCCTGATCTAGAGCAGCCTGCCTATCTTGGCGTAGATTTTTTGAAAATTTTTCAACTTGCGCCAGAAATAGTAGGGGTTTCAGAAATGAGTATAGAAAAGATTACTGAAGAATATAAATCAGAAAACCATAAGTCGGATCCGCACGATTTAACTGAGATACAAAAAGTAGAACTAGAGAAGGTTGTAAATATGTTTCCATCTTTTGAAGAACAAGGTCTAGGATGCACGTCAGTAGAAAAGCACTCTATAAAATTAGTAGAAGGAGCAGAACCGGTAAAGGATAGATATTATCCCATTTCACCAGCGCACAGTGGGAATTTTTACGAGAAGGCGGTCAAAATTCCATAACTTTTGACTGGATCGGTATTTTTTTATGCGATTTTTTTTGCTCGATAGGTGCGATGTTAGGCTTTAATTTGCGTTATAAAACGTAAAGTTCGACTGATAGGAGCAAAAGTTATGGGGAGTTCAAAATGGATTTTCATTTTTTTGTTGAGTTTCGGTGTAAAAGATGAATATTTCAAATATGATTTTTTTATAATTTATCATTATTTCTCTTGTATTTTACAACTGATACTTATTTTTTATTGTCGAACTTAGATCCTGTCAGAAAATGCCAATATTTGGCCCCTGTAAATTTTTTAGTCCCAATATTCACAGGGGCCAAAGGTTGGCTTTTTTGGGAAAGACGAGTTGTTATAAGGATAAAACTGAAAAGGAATATTTTGAAAAATGCCCAAATAGCATTCTTGGCTATCAATAACATTTTAGGTAATTCAACTTTTATTTTTGGTTTGAGATGTATGTGTATTTTATTTTTGTATATTAATACAAATGTATACTTAAATCAAAAACAAATTATAATCTATAAACTATTTTAAATTAAACAATATTAGTAAACATTTCTTCTAAATAGCTTTGGGTTTAAGAAGTTGTTTAGCTTCTTGTTAGCATCAGATGAGTTTTCTGAATTACATTGCTTGTATTGTTTCTGACCAGAGCTTCCATCACATCCCCATTTAGAAAATAAAGTGATGCTGCAATTTTTAAGTTTTTTTTAAACAGTCAGCATCAAGTGTATTTAATAATCGTTCTGCAGTGTGTTCGAGAAGAGCCTGCAATTTTACTTCTGCTGAACTTAAAGTTACACTAATAGCCGTTTGTGAAGATAAGCACTCTTTTTTGACAAAAACTAAATCTCGATATTCTAGAAAGATTCCACAATTTTTTTCATTGGTTCGCTTTCGCAGTTCTGTATACTGATTTTTTGTCAGTTTTAAATCCAAAAATAGTGCAAATGCTTCTTCTGGAGTAAATTTCATTTCTTCAGTTGGTGTAGGCATACTTTTTAAAATCCTCTTTGTGCGTTTAGGGCTAGCTTCCACTATTTTTTCAATTATTGCAATTTTTGATTTCTTATTTTGCGTTGGTTGAATTTGATGCAGAAATGAATCCTTTATCATATTATGAGAAATTTCTTCATTGATATTTGCATGCTTGCGTCTTCGTGATCTTTTACTGCAATTGTCAATTTGTTTTGCGGGCCGACCCACTTTTCCAGTTTCCTTAGCGGTTATTGACAGCTTCTTAAAAATCAGATAATTTGTTAGCCATTTTTCGTTGCGTAAGTAAAACGTTTTCTTGTTTCTAGAACATTTAAGGTACCGTTTTCTTAATGTTAATGAAAAATTTTTAATTTTTATCTTATGAATTTTGATTTCTTGTTCGTTGCATAATTTAAAGAATGGATTATTCATTATGTGTAACACAAAATCTTTTTCATCTTTCTGTTGAAAATATATATCTGCGAGAACTTAATAATTGAACTTAGCCATTGTTTAAACAATAATGAAGGTAAAATTATGAATGCATGCACTTTTATACTCTTGATAGAAGTTTTTTTAAATAATCTTTTGTTACCACTTCTTTGAAACATAAAAACCCTTTTTTAAATACAAATTTAATCTTTTATTAGCATTTCTTTGAAACATAAAAAACCCCTGTTTTCACACTTTTTAAAAGGATAACATACCGGCAATAAATTAACAGGTAACATGTAGGTAATTTTCACGTAAAATATAACTGCGTGCTAGTTTTTTACCATTTACCTGCTCTTTCATTTTTTAAATTCAGTTGCAATTTTCAGGTAATTAAACTATGTAGTTTATGTTGCCGGCTATTTACTAATGTTTAACCTTTTAACTTACTCAGAAATCTAACGTGTTAGTCTATTTATGTCGCCTATTCGTTTTGCAGCATCCGTTCACCCACAATAAGTTCATAACAATGGCAATACCTTTACCTTCTCCAAATTAATTGATAACCTGACGTGCTAGATAATTTATGTGGCCTGAACTGCTTTATTTGTCGAAAATTCTTTAAGATTCACCTTCTTTAATTTCAGTAATGTTTCCTTGCAGGACTTATTTTTTGAACCGAATATCTTACCTTGGGTCACAGAAATTGATGTAGTTCGCAAGGCCGTATCCAGATGTGTGTACAATGGGGTATAGAAATGTAGGTTAGATTCTGGACTACAAGAGAGTATAGATTTTTTTTTGACGCATTTTGACGCTCAGGACTTATGCTCTATAAAGTAGGAAATTTCCGGGAAATTTTGACATTAAAAAAAAAAAAAATTAAATAGTTCTAGAGGTCGCAGAGTTTAATGCTTTAAACCACGTATAGCTAATAAAATAAACTAATACACAAAACTTATTCTGTCAAAAAATCTTAAAAAACAAAAAAGTTATGAGCATTTCAACTTCACAAATTGACTCCGAAATTCAAAACTATAACCAAATATTGAGAAACTCCATTTCGGACCACCCTGTTCTCAATGAAATAGTTGAAATAGGGTTGAAATTTTTTGGCTCCCGAGGTTCACTAGTATTTACTTTCACATGAATAAAAAAATTTTAAAATCGGAGAACAAAAAAAAAAATAATTTTGGCCGCCTTCTCAAAATATGAACCAGTGTGCAGCGGTACAAGAATTAGTTTATAGGGAAATTGATAGCATGCTAGAGCTTAATGTTATTGAAGAAAGCGAAAGTCCGTGGAGTAATAGGACAACGGTCGTTAGGAAACCGGGTAAAAATAGGTTTTGCCTAGATGCCAGAAAGCTAAATAAAGTTACAATTAAAGACGCCTATCCACTGCAGAATATCGACGGGATATTAAGTAGAATAGATGAAACCTACTATATTAGCAGTGTAGACTTAAAATTCGCGTTTTGGCAAATAGAATTAGATGAAGAAAGTAAACCTTATACCGCGTTCACTGCAGCAGGCCGTCCACTCTACCAATTTCGCGTAATGCCCTTCGGCCTATGCAATGCGGCTCAAAGACTTTGTAGGCTTATGGACAAAGTTATTCCACAAAGGCTTAAGGAAAACGTTTTAATTACTCAGACGACCTGCTTGTTATCTCAGACAGTTTTGAAAAACACCTAGATCTATTAAAAGATGTAGCTCAGTGCCTTAAAAATGCGAATTTGACGATTGGTTTAAAAAAATCACAATTTTGTTTCAAGCAACTTAAATATCTAGGATTTATAATTGGAGGTGGAATGTTAAAGACTGACCCTGAAAAAATTAAGGCTATAAGAGAAATTAGAATACCAAAGACTCCGAGGGAAGTCCGAAGTTTTTTAGGAACAGCTGGCTGGTATCGCAGATTTATTAAAGATTTTTCAACGATATCAGCACCTTTAACTGATACCTTAAAGAAATCCAGCAAGTTTGTAATGACACCTGAATCTATATCTGCCTTTGAAAATCTGAAAAAAGCTTTAACATCAGCTCCGGTTTTGCGGCATGCTGATGTTTCAAAAAGATTTTACATACAGTGCGATGCATGCGATTATGGCATATGTGCAGTGTTGTACCAATTAAACAACAATAATGAAGAGCATCCAATTGCGTTTTACTCGCAAAAGTTAAATACCTGTCAGAGAAATTACAGCGTGACGGAGAAAGAATGCCTAGCAGCAGTAATGGCAGTAAAAAAATTTCGTCCATACGTTGAGATGATGCCGTTCACGATTGTCACAGACCATGCCAGCCTCAAATGGCTTATGTCCTTAAAAGACTTAACAGGTAGATTAGCTCGTTGGTCATTGCAACTTCAGACTTTTGATTTCGAAATCATGCATAGAAAAGGATCTGAAAACACTGTAGCTGATATGCTATCTCGGCTACCAGAAGAAAGTGTTGAAGAAGTAAATCTAGAAGATCTTTTTGATTTTGAAACAACTGAATTTCAAAGTGACGAATATTGGAGCTAATAAAAGAAATACAAAATAATGAACAACAACTCCAGACCTGAAAGTGAACAACGGAATGGTTTTCAAAAAAATGTCGTTTGAGCGAGAAGAAAATGATGAAGAATGTAAATGGAAACTGTGGATACCACCAAATATAACGCAACCCTAACAACAGCACATGGGGGAACAGCCAAGACTCTTGAAAGGTTGAAAAGGCACTTTTACTGGCCCAAAATGGCGTTTCAGGTTAAAACGTTTATAAGAAATTGTCAAATATGCAAAGAAACTAAACCTACCAATCAAAACCTAAGGCCCGAAATAGGTAATCAAGTTGTCACAGAAAGGCCCTTTCAAAAACTTTACATAGACTTTATGGTGAAATACCCTAGATCTAAAAGCGGAAATTGTTATATTTTTGTAGTGGTCGACCACTTTACAAAATTCACATTTAAATGAGCAATGAAAGAGGCATCAACACAAAATGTAATTGATTTTCTGGTTCAAGAAATTTTCTACAAGTTTGGCGTGCCAGAAATAATACATAGCGACAATGGGGCACAATTCATATCTAAAAACTTTGAAAATCTAATAAAAACTTATAAAATAAATCATATAAAAACAGCAGTGTACTCCCCACAAAGTAACGCAAGCGAAAGGGTAAACCAGTCAGTCTTGTCAGCAATCAGAGCTTATCTAAAAGAAGGCCACCGAGATTGGGACCTATACCTATCTGAAATAGAATGCGCCTTACGAACAGCAGTTCACTCCGCTACAGGATTTACACCATTTTTCGCCCTATTCGGATACCATATGTATTCAAGTGGAGGTGACTACAAACTAAGCAGAAAGCTACAGTCACTTACAGATCATCAAATAACAAATTTAGATCGAAACGATAAACTTGAAATAATTAGGCAACAAATAAAAGATAATATGAGAAAAGCCTACGAGAAAAGTGCCGAAAGGTACAATAGCCGAGCTCGTAAAATAACTTTTGTTCCAGGCCAAGAAGTTTATCGCCGAAATAACACGTTAAGTGACTTTGCAAAAAACCGAAACGCGAAATTTTGCAGAAAATTTTTAAAGTGTAGGGTGGTCCGGCCTGTAGGGAACAACATGTATGAGCTGGAAACATTACAGGGCAAATCAGTAGGAATTTATCATGTAAAAGATATAAAGGTATGATAGGACGACCAGAGAAAAAGAGGCAAATGCGAGAAATACTAAAAAATTGGCAATCTATGTCAAACAATATAGGGGGCATTTATACTTAGGATTAGAAAAATTGATTTTGTTTTACATACCATGGCCAGTGCAATATAATTATAATTTTCCTTGACCAAAGAAATGTATGTTGTGATGTCCAGTTTTTTTTACAATTTATTTTCGTTTTTATATAAGATGATTTTAGGGAAGGTGCAATATTTGAGATACTCTTAGTGTTGTGCAATTCATATAATCTGTTGTACTTTGACGAATCTAAAAAGAAGAAAAAAGAAATTACAAAGTACATATTCTTAAAATGGCTAAATAACAAGATATACTTCCCGTGAGGTAACCAACGGTTGAGCTGGTTATGCATCCTAAAACATCTCTCAAAGGCTTTGTCAAAAAAAAAAGATTTGTAGAGATGTGTGATGACAACTTGACAATAATTCTTATAAAGAAAAAATTCAATAGAGGCGTGACCCTACAATTTAGACGCGGTTCGTAGGAACTTAGATTTTTAATAAAAGTTTTTTTTTGCCTCAAAACAAGGATAAAGGTTTTGTAGGCGTTCGAGTTAATATATATAAGCGCACAATTGTGCACTACTGGCTAATATCCAGTAACATGAAATTTATTAATTAAAAATTGGGTTGCCTCTACTAATTTTTTTGCTTACCACAGTAAAAATTTAGCAAAAGTGCTATTGTCTGGTCGTCATCAAAGCGTGGATGGGATTTGACTCAGTTGCGATGTTGGTCACTGCGAGGTTTCCTGGGGAAGAGAAATATAGTAAACTATTTCGGCTATGAAAGGCAAACACATTTTGTACTTACATGGTATGGTTATTGCCCGGCTAATTCGAGTAGAGCGTGAGACTCTTAGTTTCAGGGTCGTGAGAGTTCCCCACGTTGAGCTTCTGTGGCACAAATGTCCGACCGCACACCGTTCCTTCTGGCCAACAACCAGCAGCACCGGAGTTTTGTTGCGGGTGAAAGTCATTAAAATGACAAATGTCATAAAAGCGTTTTGGCCTTCGGGCTAAGGTCAAAACTGATTCGTGTAAGAACGTAGAATTCCGTAAATTTCTAAAAACACGGTTTTATTGCGAATTTTTTTTTACACTGCTAATTTGGACGGACATTAATTAGGGCGTCTTTAGTTTTTTAACACACAGGTATGCAGCTTTTTGTTTTTTTCTTGGTACTGCTGGGCAAGCTGGAGAAAAGCATTAGTTTTGTTTGTGCCAATGAAAATGGTTTTTAGGGACAGGTAAATAAATAGTTGTGGTGATTATTTAAGGCCCGGGGTGGGACACGCTACGGCCCGGGGGAGGGGTGGGAATTTTGCGTGGACGGGCCTTAGGGAAACCACTTTCGGGAGGAGGCGGACGGTATCAAAGACCTCATATTTGTTAAATTTCAAATGGGGAGGACCGTAACAACGTAAAAATTTAAAGAATTTCATATTTATGTTGATTATATCTAATAAGACGAGTGAAAACTCTTGAAATAGTTTTTTGTTTTCGAGTAGCATAAATCTACGATGCATATCTACACAGTTTGAGTAAATTTTACATATGTATTTTGGATAGCTGCGTCGAATTCTTTTTCGCCCATTAAGGTCAGTGATCGACTTGATTCTGGCGGACTAATTGCGAATTCAAGTGTTGCGGACAGTGCTGCCACAACAAATTAAATTTTTACAACCAAAATTTTTGAAAAAGTTACCAAATGTAAAAAAATATAACCAAATTTAAAATGCTTTTTATTAATTGAGAAAATCATTAAAATCATTGTAATACACTGTAAAGCTGGGATCACACGATTGCCGCAAATGCACCAATATGACACAATTTTTATTGTGCTTTATTGACGCACAATAATGAAATTGGACCAATAAAATATTCTGAAATCACACGATTGCCCTGTTTTAAACAAATTTAATTGCCGCTAGTTGGTACAAAGCGAAATGGTTACAACAATTGCCGCAGCACAGTCACACGATTGTTCTTACTTGACAACTGCGAAAACAGATGTTGTGGTAGCTTTTTTATTTAATTAAAAGTTCTTGTTGGTTTGTTATTAATTAAATAAAATTAAATATGTATCATATATGTACTATGTACTTAAACAAATTTTTGTTGAATATTTTTATTTAAATTTTTTAAGAAATTCCAAAAATTAAGTCTGTTCAACAATTTCGTATGTTAAGGTTCGCTCAGAAACTTAAATAAAAATATTCGCACTGAACAGCTAAATATGCTTGTGAACATACATATTTTGGTAATATGTAGCAACAATAATTAAAAAAAATTTAAATTCATAATAAATAAATAAATATTTATCTTCATTACCTACTAAAAGAAACACAAAAAAGTAAATTTATTAAAAAAAAGGCAAATATTGGTGCGTATTGTGTTGTTTAATTGCCTCACAAGAACACAATAAATATTGGTGCATTTTTGTTATTTTTATTGACGCGCGGTTGTATAGAAAACAGTCACACGATTGCCGCACCAGGGTTGCATTTGATTGGTAAAAGTAAGCACAATATTGTCCTTGATTGGTACGTCTGCTTTCACACGTTTCATCTTTTGATGCTCAACTTCTATGTTTTTAGGTGAGGGAAGAAAGAAGAAAGGGGGTTAGTACGGAGATGCCTGTACTCGGTCAGTACGCTTTGTGTTTTTATTCGTTGGTATATGCACAACGATGGCTGCGTGTAATTTTTTCTTTTCTTTTTCTCTTTGATTTGCTGTTATTAAAATTATTGTTGTTTTGAACCGTAAAAAGTTGAAACCCGTTGCTGCGTGTGATTATATTGGCATCTTTAAAAGGGAATTGAAAAGAAGTTGAGCATCAAAAGATGAAACGTGTAAATTCAGACTACATGAGCTAATTGGTTGTGCAGTCACACGATTGGGGTATTAAAAAGTATGAAAATTGGTGCATTGCGGCAATCGTGTGATCCCAGCTTAAGACAAAGGTTATTTGCATTTTATAGTAAAACAATAATTATAAATCAAGAAAACAAAACAAGAAATGTAATTCTTTTACATATTAAAAAAATAACGTAAAACTTAATTAAAAGTTTTTATTTATTTGAGACTTTTTTCGTAAAAAAATTTTTTTTATTTTTTGGCGCCCAGTGGGAGTTAGAGGAATATATAAAAAAAAAAATAATAGAATATTTTTTTTGATATGCCAGTTATAAATAACAAAAATGGATAATAGTTTTCCGCTTTTTAGCTGTTATTGGCAGGACTGTCAAATGTGGCGATTTCTTAATCCTTTTGTCGATGGAAATTTACGTTTGGCGAAATTTAAAACGATTGGCGATATGCGAAATGCATTTTATGTAAATATTTTCTAATTTACATATATCTAAAATATTATAAAAACTTTTTTCTCTTTTGTGTAAATTTTATTTCAAATTTATAATTCTTATTATAAAAAAATTTTTCAAAATCAAATATTATATATATATCAAATATCAAATATTTTGTAAATAATTGTAAAATATTACTGCCTTTCGCCTTTCGCAACGTACATTCAATGAGGCAAAAGTACATGACTGACAGTCAAAAGTTTTTTTTACCAAATAATTATCTTAAAAAACATTAAATAAATATCCATTCCGACAAGTTATAAACAGTAAAATTTCAAATTTCTTTAAACCTACAGCCATTTCATAAAGAAAATTCCATACATTTTAAAATTATATTGATAAATCAATGTAATTTTAAAAAATCTTTAAAATTCCTATATGTATTTTCAAATATGTATATAAATATACTTCTGGAAATTACCTAAATTCACAACCTTAAACTTATTTTCAAGTTTTTAGAAACACTAAAACGACTTTTGTGTAATTTTTCAGTATTTTTCTAAAATCGATTCCGGATGAATTTATGCACTTCCTACTTTAAGTACTAATTATCTTACTTCTCTTAATATCAAGAAAAACTACGCTCATTTAAAAAAAAATAATTGAAAATCTCCATTAATTAATACTTCATTTGTTTACGATTTCAGATCATGGCGTTTTTAATAAAAAAATCACAAATGGCAACATTTTCTTAGCAAAAATCTTTAAAAAATTATTTGGTTGCTGTTTTGAAAGGGATTTTAAAAAACTTCCGTTCATTGGTAACAAATAATAAAAAAATCGTAGTACACAGTACAAATTATTCGAGCTCGTAAATAATTGTACCAAGAAAAACATTTTCGTTCGTAATTATTATTGTTTTAGAAAAAAGTAACCAAAATTAAAAAAATATTCACATCTCCACATTGAAAAAAAATATAACCAATTTTGGTTAGAAATAACCAAAAACGGCAGCTCTGGTTGCGGAGGTTTTCTATTCGTTTTTGCTTGGATTTAACCATATAAAAGTCGGCGCGTAAGTTCTCATCCTGCATAGAGATTCGCTAACTTCTAGGCAAAAGTTTCTCGACAACAGAATGGACTTTGATTTATTTGCATTCGCTCTTATAAATCAACTAAAATTTAGACATTGTTACGTCTAAATAGTAATTCTCAACCAAAAAAAAAAAAAAAAAAAAAAAAAATAGCACTATAATAAATTTGCTGGAGGCTGTAAAAAATAGATTACCTTTTCGCTCAATGTAGCCCACAAGACACACACACTTATGGCCATTTTCTCAATGTATCGACAAACTGTCTGTTAAGCCCTTATGACACTACATTTTTAATGCATTGTTCAAGTTTTGGTGAACAGTACAAATATAATGTAATACAAAAATTTACCAAGTGCAAAGAGTTAAGCTGTATTAAGATAAATGGCAAACTGTCAAAAATTTTACTAAAGTTATCGATAAAAATGAAGTTATGTCAAAAAAAATGTAAAATTGTTTAACTTAAAATTGACATTTCAAGCTTGAAATATTAAAAGTGTTGCTGAATCAGCGGTTTAAGGGCAAATTCAGCGATTTACCTCTTTTTGTTTCTAGATTTCTCATAAACAAAAAGTTGGCAACATTTAATGAAATAAACATAACAGGGATGGCTAAGTTGTTTCAACTGTACTTTTTTGGTGATACTTTTCAAACTAAGATTTATAATACCTTTTTGTGGTGTTTTTTATGAACAAAAATAAAATTAATTTCAACTAAAAAAATCTTTTAGTACAATTTTGGTAAAAAAGTAAAATTTTTAAAGGTTGTTGGTACAATTTTAAAAATTCTCAACGCCATCCCTGAAACAAAACCATAACAAGAGAAAAAAAAACTAAAAAAGTTTGTTTAAATTTTTTATAGTTTGCTCTTTCTAACATTTACTGTTTCTTTCTATCAATTCTATATCAATTAATGAATAAAAAATGTAGTGTCATAAGCCCTTTACCTAATGTCAACATAAATTTATTATACCGATAAACTGTCCGTTAACGATTTTCGGTTTCTTAACATACCGACAAAAAACATTGTTTTCAGTTGGCAACACCTCTCAAAATACATGTAAAAGTTGGGAGTCAGCCGATTGAATTTATCTGTACGTCAAATAAAAGGAAAATAAATAATTGGCAGATGAGTGCCGGTTAGCATTGCGAAAAAATAGAAGCAAATGAGACATTGAGAAAACCAAATTTCTTTAATGTGCAGTTTTTCGTTGGGTAAAAAGATAATCGCCTAATGAGAAAATGGCCATTAATTTCCTGTTTTACGCTTACAAGTCAAAAATATAAAAAGTACTAGAGTAATGACTCATATTTGGACACTAACCTTACAGACTCTCACAAAAAAAAAAAAAAAAAAACGAAGCAGCGGTTATAAAAATATTTTTAATTAATTATTTATTATAAAGCATTTTCACTTTTTTAAATTTTAAAAATTATAATGGGATCGCAATATTTATAACAAAAAACTATTGAGAGATGACCAGTATGTTGCCTGTAGTATACTATATGTTACAGAGGGTTAAAACTTATTTCATTTAACAATTTGTGCTTAAAAAATTTTTTTTAAAAAAACCTGCCGTTTTTTTAAGAAATCACCTTTGGGCGGAACATTTTTGAACCCAAATCACATACAATATTTGACAACATGTAGTAGTATGCCAATTTTTTCGTAAAATTTATTTATCTGCCTAATACATACATATATACATGCTACCTTTTCTGCAACTTTAGCACATACTTTGTAGCAAGTGTAAGAAAAAGAAAACAAAGTGGAAACAAATACACCCAAGGAAAATTCAGAAGCCTTTCTTACTTCAGGCTTTTTAGAGACCTGTTTAAAATATTTTTTAATTCAATTACTTTTCTTGTCTATGTCTGAGTTTATACGGTTCATTCTTTACTGAAAAGATTGCTACTTTATAGGCGAGAGAGGCGAGGGGTATGTACAGTGAAAACTCTCTATAGTGGACAGCTGCGGTCGCCTGAAATTTGTCCATTATTGAGAGGTGTCCACCTAAGGGGAGGTCTAATAAAAAGTGCATAATATTTGTTTTATTTTATTTAATAACAAAAACAAAACCAAAAACAGATCATTCCAATTTCATTAATACATACATGTTCACTAGTTTATAATGTTTTGTAATTTATAATTTTAAATCGCTTTAAAATAATTGTTTATATGAAAGCCGATGTGCAAGCTGAAAGAAGATCAATATTAATTTGATCTACACCTAAATAGCACATACAATTTTATAATAACAAACCTTTCTGCTAATTTCCGAACCGAACATTTATCTTTTTTTGAGGATTCAATAATTTCCACTTTTTCTTTAAATGTTAAACACTTTCGCTGTGAAGCCATTTTTGACAAAAACCAATAAGTTAATTTAACAACAAAAACTAAACTTCGTGAATTCCCCATACACAGCAGAAAAACATACATACATATTTAGTTGCTTAAAAGTTACCAAATGAATAATATTTGAAAACAAAACGAAAATATGCAAAAGCGATGAAAGATAAAAAAAATTATACAAAAATATTAAAAAAATTTTCAGCGATTTTATGAAGATGTCCACATAATGGAGGGTTTTCAACCAAAATATGTACAAAATGCTTGTCCATGTCCATATAAGGGAGTGTCCACCTATCGGAGGTTCATTTACATGAAAATTATTTTTTGGTGCTACGTTTCAGAGTTTTTGTCCATTAAAAGGGGGTGTCCGCTAAAGAGAGTGTCCACTATACGGAGTTTTCACTGTACTCGTTTCTTTTCCACTCGCCCCTCTCGCCTATAAAGTAGCAATCTTTTCAGTAAAGAATGAACCGTATAAACTCAGACTAACTGTCAAAAAAGGCCTCTGCTCTTTCGTACACGCGAAGAAAAAAGATGGTTGATGCAACCACAATCGCAAACAAATTTTAAACACACTGTTTGTTTTTACAATAAATGTTGGCTCATTTAGAAATTGTGTTTTAAAGCAAACAAAAACTGTGGTATTAAACATAGCTTTTGTTTTCAACTAACATTATGATTGTAACTGTATAATTGAAAATAAATTTATTATAGTAGCGAACATTTCACATAATTTAATATGTTTAGCAAGATCTGAGTAACTTTTCAGGAGTAAAACACCATATAATATTATTATAGCGAATTTAAAAATGTTAAGAACAAAAAATATTTTTTTTAGTTATATAAGCACTCAGTGTTGCAAAATTGAAATTTTGAAATGGTACTTAACTTCAACTAAAAGAATATTTTTCACACAAAATGGCACTTTTTGTTAAAAAAAAGAAACAATAATAAAAATAAAAGGAACAAAAAATATTTTATTGGAATTCATTTATCAAAGTATTTAATAGCAAACAGTATTTATATTTGAGGTACACAAAAGCGGTATACAAAAGCGCCAAGTGCCCCATCCATTTACAAAATTATTGTATATGTGACGCGCAAAATAGAAAGGGACCTAAGGGTAAAAACTGGTTTTGTACAGTAGACCCATTTTAAAGATTTAAGTACGTGTATCTTTGGTGTACCATCACATCATAAAACGCGCATATCTCTGGGAGGGAACACTTTTGAGGCATGGGCTCGGTCTCATTCGATGCTCAGATGTTGTCCACATCAAAAAAAAAAGTTAGAATTGTTTTTTTTACTCTTAGGTCCCTTTCTCTATGCGCTATCACATATGTTATTTGCCATATTATTTCTATATTGCCCTATTAGTTTCGTTATCAATATTGGCTATATTTTTTCAAGAAATTAAAATGTATTCAGTTCTGAAATGCTTTATTTCTGAAAGATCCGCTAGAACACGGAATTGAATATTGATATAAATATAGCTTTCTTTATCGTTTGTAAATAACATTAATAACATCAATTATGCTATTAGTTTTTCCGGAAACAATCTTTTCTGGTGTGAAGCTGATTATCACTTTTAAGGTTTTATGTTCAAAACAAAATTTAGTTCTTAATGTTTCGCAAATTGTCGAATAAAACGATTTCGCAATTTCTTTTACTTTATAAACCATTTCCTTAACATTGCATGTTTCTATAAATATGGTTTTCATTTAAATTTTCCACTTACATTTTTATAAATTTTCTTGCCACTTGTAAGAACAAATATCCCATTCTGGAAAGCAAAATATGAATCCTGGCGTCACGCTTTGCATTTCAATATTAACGTCGTTAAATGTTTTTAAAATACAACAACATAAATTTTGCAACAAACAAATGATAACTTAAGCCGGCTATCGAAATGATCACATCACATCACACTTAAAAAGTTAAGAGTTAAAAAGCTCAAAGGATAAAAAAGTACTGAAAACAACGCGGGGGTACTGCGGTATTTTTAATATGAAAAAGTACTGAAAAAAGTACCAAAGTACTGAATTTTTCAACAGTGTTAGCTCTATAATAAATTTATTGAGGCAAACATATTAGGCAAATATGAACAAAAATGGTTATAGTGACCACTCATTAATCATGGTTTTTCTCTGCGTGTATAAAAGATAAGATACACATTCCACATTCGCTTCTATGAGAAGGGAGTAGAGAAGAAGTAACAGTTTTTGTATTTTTTCACAAGCAAAAAAAAAAAATAATTTTTTTGATCCTGTTACCATTCTTATGGACCTGCTAAAGAAGCGAGAGCAGAAGGACTACTCTGCAATGACAACGTGTGTAAAAAAGATATGAGTATGGGATGGAGCGAGCAGGCCTTGTACATCCTTTATTTCCGCGGGGTAGCTACTTTTATTCTAATGAACAAATAAATTCAAATTGTTTATTGGGCTTAATCAAAAGTACATTAGAACTAAGTTCTATCCAATAGGTCAGCGCAATTCGCCAGATAATTATCTGGTTTATTCCTAACCCTGCAGATAACGAGACTAGTCCATACATGCATGTAAAGAGAAGTCCATAAAGGAGTAGGAGTACTCCAAATATAAGGGTAAAAGGTGGTCTATTTAACATTACGATGTCCTAGGAGGGGACCATATAACCCACCGAAGTAATCCCTAAACTACTCCATGAAGTACTAAAGTGGGTTAGCTTTAAAAGTACTCCATGTCATTACAGTATGGAGTGCGCTAAAGCGTTAGTTTAAGCATTTTTCATTTTTTACTAATCGCTTTTTATGGCGTTCCCTGTTGTCTATTATTGCTATTATTAAATATATTTACTTGGTATTTTTAATTTGTTTACCTTTTTTTTCACAAATTTCACAAACTTTCACTTTTAAATAAACAATTAATAATGGACACCATTAGGGCTACCAATGTGTAATACTGTAAACTATAGAAAAGTATACATCATGCAGTTGTTGGCAGCACTGCATGTTAATTTCTTATAACATGGTCCAAGTTACAGTAGATTGGACCATGTTGTAAGTAGTCCATTTAAGCCACAATGGACCACGTAGTCCAATATTATATGTAGGGAAACGATGTCAAAAGTTATACGTGTATATTTTTGTTTACGTTTTTTGTTTTTGCCACACATACATGCACACAAAACACATTTTTCCTATGTCATCGTCCAGACTTGGAATTTTTAAAATTCTGCCTTGAAATTGCATTAGCGTCCGATTATAAAATGATAGTTTTCCAATCTTTGTATTCTTATCTTGTCTTTCCTCGTCTCCTTTTTATATTTTGTATATACCGTCATTCACGGATAAATGCGTTAAGGAAAAACGCCAAAAGCCAAACGCATTTATGCTAGAAACGCATTTCAAAGAATCTCGTTTAAATGCGTTACAAATGCGAATTCAGGGCATTCCAGGTCGTCTGGCAACCCTTGTTCAAACAAAGATAGTCTTGGTTCACACTATGAAAGTTTTCTTTTAGAAAGTCTGAGCTTATTAGTGAGAGGGGAAGAGAACAAGCTTTTCATCTCTCCTCTCTCACCCATAAGCTCAGACTTTCTGAAAGAAAACTTTCATAGTGTGAACCCAGACATAGTATGTTAATATCATAGTTGGGGGTAGTGCACTAAATATTGATTTAATTCAGATGTGCACTAAAATAAAACTCTTCTTTACCAGCTTTAGTTATGATTGCTATTTTTTTAACTACCATTAAAAAAATTTAGTGATATTGCCTATTTTTTTACTATCACTTAACGCAGATTGAATGCAAAAAATCTGCACTCATTTTTATTTGAATCGACATCAATAAAAAAAAAAACGTTTCTTATTTTATATAAAATTTTTTTAAACTTACTACTGCTACACGTTTTTATCTAAAACAAGGTAGAGTGCTATATTCGTCAGTGCCGAATCTTTGATACCTCCAACGACAGGTTGAATATTTCAGGTGTGGGATCTATATGAAATCTATTTATTATTAGAATTTCATAATCTGGAAATTTCAAAGCAGAATTTTTAAAACATTGCAGCAACAAAAATTTCTAGTCTGTACGATAACTACAAAATTACACCCACTAAAATAAACAAAATTTTCTATAGAAGACTTAGGTTTCCGACGATTTATTTGGGACTCTACGTGTTCTTATAACGATAGTTATCGCATACTATCGATAGTGTCGACTATCGATAGTTTTAGACCACTAGAGTTAATATATGTATGTATATCCGCTTTAATAAATTTAAATACAGTCGAACTTCCCTATAGTGAATCTGTATGGAACCAAAAAAATTTATTCATTATGGGCATTTCCTCAGAATGGTCTACCAGGATGATAAAATAAAATGTTGATAATCATCGTCTTTTATTGTTTATTATTATAAAAAAAGTCTATGTTTTTATAAAAGAATGGTTTAATAGCATATCTCAGCTGTTTTACTTGAGGAAATTGGGCTGGAAATTGGAAAATTTTATATTTTCTTTTTAAGCTACTTCTAAAGACATTCTTATATAATTATTTAACATGCAAAAAATATGTTATATTTGCACTCTTTCTTCATAATCTCTCCATTACAATCAATTGTAAATTTAGTTTTAAGTTGTTTGTTAAGGAAATTTATAGATATTTATGCGAAAATGCATGCTGACAAGAACAAAAAAAAACATATGAAAAAATCGTACATTCGCGTCCCGTACGTTCGCGACCGGTACTTAAGCCAATTAAACAAAAACCAATATAGATATTTTATTGTGTAAACAGTGGATAGAGAACTACATTAATAAACTTTTAAAATAAATTAATCACTTTTGAATATTCCGTTTTATTTTGCAGATTTTTACATTTCACTACTGTCAGCCAAAGTTGACTTCTATTTTGCGTACGTTCGTGACCACATGTTTATTACTATCATTATGAAAACTTAAACTCGATGAAATCCATCTTTTGCACTAAACACAGAGCTACCCAAATGCTATCGAATCGCAAAAAAAAAATTGAAGGAAAACTTTTGTGTTCTATATTATTTGTACATCAAAAGCGTCAGAACGTACGTTCGTGACCCCAGAAATTGCCTTTATATAAAAATTTTATAATACAAAAGAAATATTTTTTATTAGTTTATTTAAAATAATCTTGTATTTTTATTAGGATTGCATTCTTCCAAGTGACCCTTCATTATTATCCTTAAAAAAGACTGTAAAAAGTATTAAATGGCTTTTCTTTCACATTTTTGGAATAACTGCCTTTTTAATTTTTTATAAAGAGCCTATATTTTGTTTCTTCGGCTTTATAAAAAATTAATACAATTTTTTTTTACGAGAAGTGCTACTTTGATACAACATTTTCGTTGAAATGTTACCTAAATTGCATTCGTTTAATTGCCTTAGTATATTTGACAACAACACAGCAAGTAATGTAAAGGCGCCCGTACACGACATGTTTTTGTCATCTGACATGTCGTGTGTTACCTTTTTAACTTTGCTTCTGTAAAAGTCAGACGCAAAGTTACCTGACAAAATTTCAATTAGAGCGTGCTCTATTTTCTTCTGACATCAGAAATCTATGCCGGGAAGAAACCGACAGCGGCGTTCATTATTGACGGAATCATTAGCCGGCTGAAGTTAATTTTTTACAATACCGAGAATAGATGATCAAACATCTTACCATTGAATAGAATTTATGTGAATATATATATATATATAAGCCGTTTTATTATAAAATCCTAAATTGGTATCTTTGAATTAAAAGAAAAAAATGTTAAGATGGCTGAACTATTTTACGGCGCAAATAAAACTTTTTATGGCGGCTTGCTATTTTGAAACCGAGCACTACTACTACTTTGGTTTCTGCAATAACAATGCGAAAAAAACAGAGACAATGTCAGAAGCAAATTACATGTACGTTTGTGACCGAATATTATAAACCTTATGATAAACAGCGATTTTGACAAACTTGCACAATTACATGTGACTTGAAAATTTGACATGTCAGATGACAAAGACATGTCGTCTATATGCTCCTTAACCAAGTTTACATGTTAAAAATCTGGGAAACCGGATATATGATCTAATAAAAGTTTTTTATGAACTTTTTTTTTTATTTATTATAATGTTATTATTTTTGTATGAGTTATTAAAAAAAAATTAAATACATTCCAGAAATCGCTGTTGGCGCGTGTAGTTTTTTTCACCAAATTCAAGTAAAAAAGGTTTTTTATTATCAAAACAATATTGACCGTAAGATAATGATAATAAGATAATGGCGTCCAAAAAAAGTTATGCCCTAGTGTACATGAGGTGTTAAAATTGCTAAACATTTTTTTTATGTTTTTGCTCATAATTTTTAAACTTATTATTTTACCGAAATGATATAAAACTTATGTATGTCCACCCTGAAGGCCCATTCTAAGTATTGGTAAACATTTTTGAAATCGGATGAGTTGATGCGGAGATAACCTCCTATAACCAAACAAAAGAAAAAGTTTTTGTTTCAGAAAATTACAAATTAAAATAATGTAACACACAAAAATAACAATAAAACAAGTAAGAAAGTACGGTCGGTCAGGCCCGACTATATGATACCCTACACCACAGTATTTTAAAACACATTTACGAGACTGCACCCTTTTCGGGACCCATCGAGAATCATGCTTATGTGCCCATATTAGGGATGATAAATGAGAAAACCAATATCGTACCAACGAACTTTTAAAATCGTACTTTTGCGACCCCAATAGTACTAAATCATTTTTTTATAAATTTTTTTTATTTTACAAAACAAAAATTTAATACAACAAAAACAAATGGTACTAAAATTCTTTTGTTCATGTAAAGTATAGATAGCAAAAAATACATGATCATTAATTATACATAATAATAGTGTGGGTAAAATTTTTTTGCGTGATTCTTGTTCTATAAGTCATTCCAAGAATCTTTGCCAAAGATACCAGAGGTCAAAAATTAATTTCGAGCCCCAGATTTTTCAAAATCGTCAGTTTTCCAAAATATTTAAGAATAGAGGCAAACAAATTGTATTTGGTCAAGCCACCCCTTTATCATGCGGTTTTTTAGGATCAAGAAATCCATTTATTTTTATTTTTGATTGCCGAACGAGAGCGCTTTCATACACTTTTTAGAATTTATCGTTTTTTTTTTGTGGAAAATTTACGAATATTTCTCAAAATGCAATCTTGAATTTTAAACGAAAATAAAATTTTTAAGCGTTCTAAAAATATGTGCATACGAGCATCTTCGGATTGCAGTCCCAAGTTTATTGTGTTTACAATTTTGAATATGAAGTGCAGAAACAGGAAAGGAGTAGAAAGTCCGAATATAAAAAAAATTTAATTTAGAGCTTGCAAAATCCCCTTAAAAATAATTCGGAGTAAAATAATAATAGAGTGGCTTCCCACTGTTCCAAAATTATGTTGATTACTTTTTGACGTGACAACCATCTTCGTGACGAATTTCAAAATATTTCAAGATGAGAGGAAGTCGTCTCTTCTACTAGAACTTTTGCAGAAGTGGTTTCCTATGTATTTTAAAAATTTGTCAATATCATCAGAAAATACACGCTTATATGCTGGCACTGATGCTAAATTTAGAATGTGGCATATGCAATCGTCCAAAGAACAAGTTCAACAATCTATTCACAATAGCGAAGTTCAGTGTTTGCTGCAAATGGTCTTCCAAAAGAGCAAATGCAAAATATCATAGCTGTTTTGTTAATCCAACAACAAAAAATAGAGTTTCCCTTAGATTTCATAAAAAAGCTACGACATTTTGCATTTTCGCAAGACTATTTACACCAAACACTAAACTCCGCTTATGTTCATTGGACAGTAAATACGAGTTGCCATTTTATATTAATTATAAATATATAGCTTTGAACAATTTGGAAATAGTACCAAATCAGTCACGGGAGTACCAGCGTACTTTTAAGTTTTGAATTGTACCAAAAAAAAGTACAATTGTACCAACTTTATCGACCCTGGTCCATATAAATATGGATCTATCTATGTTTTAAATTTCATTAAAATCGGTTTGATAGTTTCTGAGAGGCAGAAATTGCCCGTATCTCCCCTCAAGGTTCTACGATTCGGCCCATTTTCAATAGGCTTGTGGCAATAAGAACCTATAAGCCAAATTTTATCAAATTATCTCCAAAATTGCGACCTGTACTTTGCGCACAAGGTTACATGGACAGCCAGCCAGCCTGCCAGCCGGACGGACATCGTTAGATCGACTCAGAAAGTGATTCTGAGTCGATTGGTATAATTTAAAGTGGGTACAGGACCCATATTTTAAGGTGTTACACACATCAGCACAAATGCATAATACCCTCTCCACTATTGCGGTGTGGGTATAAATAATAAGGGTTTTCATGATATCGCTTAAAAGTCTCGCAATCTGTGCAAACTGTGCATTTTTGCGCCCTCGCAAATGAACTGTCAAACATTGTATGAGAATTCAAATAAACTTATTTCGTAAATTTGACCAACAATTTTTACTCGTAAACTTGCGCTCTTTCATTGTGCATTTATACAAACAGATTTTTTTTTATGCTTACTGTCGTTTTCAATGAAAAATTTAAGTGTTTATAAATCACAAACAATAAATTCTTGCAATAATTAAAGCAAATAAGTCTTCTAGTCTTCTTTATTCATTTTGAAAAACAAATTTCACATTTAATCACCAATTTCAACTTTTTTAATTTTTTTTTTTGTATTGACGTTTCTTTCAATCTGACATTAATTATTTAAAATTACACAAAAATAAAATAGGGTCTTCACGAAACGAGTCTTGCAAATCTGCTTATTTGCACAAATGGCAATTTTAAGCGATATCATGAAAACCCTTAATATTTTTCGTCAAAAACATATTCGTTATCGAATTTTTATCTTATGTATTTAAAATTGCTTTTATACGTATCTCACTTATTTTTTTGCAGCCAGATCTCTTCAAAAGTGACTGAGATATGAGCAAAAAAGCAAGACTGCCACTAAATTTAAAAGCTCTTTTTGTTGTTGGTTTTTTTTCTGTATATCATCTCGGTTATCAATGTACAGCATCCCACAAAATGCGGCGAGGTTGAAGAAGAGGACGTGGGACCTGCCGTACAAACCCTTTCAGATTTTTGAAAATCTAGAAAATGGCAGCAGCCAAGGTTTCCAAATTTAATACAAGCACTGTGGTTATCAATGCACAATATCCGACAAAATGTGGGAGGAGTTAGGGAAGTGGGCTTGCACAAAATAGATTTATTTATATCTAAATAACTTTTTGTTTCTTATCGCACCACACACACAGAAAAAAATCAAGTTAAAAACGTAGAAAACAAGGTTGATTTAAAATTTTTCGTTGGTGATTTTGCTTCATACGTTTTTCATGTTAATTCAACCTGATTTTACAATAACTTGCGAACAACATTTTTTTCTTTTAAAATAACAATAATTCATGTTAATTTCACATTGCAGTAAATTTAGAGCAAAATGTCATTTATATTGAAATAACAATCCGAGTCACGTTAAATGAAAGTTATTTCAAGTTGAAACAACGTGAATTTCATGTAGAATCAAATTGGTTTGAGTGTGATGTAACAGTGTGTAGAAGCTTCAGAGACAACATATTCATTTATTTAAGAATATTTCAAAGCACTTACCCCTGTAACACATGTTTCACTTATTTTGTATTCTCCTTTGTTAACATTTTACTTTGAAAACTTTATGTACTATTTAATTAAATAATTTTAATTAAAATCTTCTTTTTATAACATATTTTAAACATGAAAATAAAAAAATTTACATACTTAAGTATGTATGCATGTTAATTTAACAAGATAAACTTTTGATTTTAATATACAACAGGTTTTTATGGATTCAATATTGAACAATGTTATTTTAACAGTGAATAATATTTAATAAGCCTGATTTAAGGTTATTTTAATATTTTTTCTTTAAAATTAATATGAAACAAGTAAGAGTGCTATATTCGGCTGTGCCGAATCTTATATACCCTTCACCATTTTGCTAGCAGAATTACAGAGCAACTAGACAAAAACAAAATAATTTATACATATACATACATATTTACAATACTAAAAACTTCATTATAATTTAAATTTAAAAAGCGAAAACTGGTAAATATTTTTTTAAAATCGTATAAAAAAGGATATAAAAAGAGTAATTTTTGGTATTATAACTCAGCCATTTTTTAACCGATTTGACAGATTTATATACCGACGTGTTTAAGAAGAAATTTGCCAGTTAGTTGAGTTATAAATCTTGGACTCGGAAAGATCTATGGTTCCCGAAAGTGGGTATTAAATTATTATATAAAATATTATTTTGGTCATAACTTTTTCGTATCTGAACTGAGTTTTCCGAGGTTTTCAGAATCATTAAATTAAATCTTCTCTCCTCATAAGGACCCAAAATATATATACTTTATAGGGTCCAAGATCAATATTGTAGAAATTACAAACGGAATGACAAACTTATACTATATACCCTATTCACCACCTGTGGTGAAGGGTATAATAATGTAAACACTATGAAAAAAATTTTCCGTTTATAACTTTTGTTTAGAACTTACTTTATTTACTTTTGTTTTTTGTACTAATACTCTAGCCCAAACGTTTAGATGGCTCTGGATTATTCGAGCCTTAGGGCTCAGCTAGCCGAGTGTAACAAAAACTTAACTTAAGCGTAAAAAAGTAAGACCAATATATTTCGTACAGATTGATACGTAACATTTTACAGCTTACTATAATCGTTCTAATTGCTTTACATAAAATAAAATGAAGCGGCTGATTTGCAACGTTACTGTTACTCCCGGCTAACTGAGCCTTTAACGTCTTTTATGTTTTTTAAATTGATCTATGTACATTAACATTGTGCCTATATCTGACTAATCGAAGAACTTTCGAGTAGACTACAGTGGGGTTGAAATACAAATATGCATAACAATTTCAATATTACATTATTAGAAAGTTAATTCTGTATAGTGATTTGTACACTAGAAATATACATAACTAATAAAATAACAGTTTAAACTACCCAGTTGGCAAAATGGTCATAGACGCAAATGTCGTCAACGATGTTTTCAGGACATTTTTGATTTTGTCGCCTATATAACATTGATGGCGACAACTTAAGAAACAAAACGTGCATTTTGTCGTGCTTAAAATTGTATTTACGTCGTTTTTGGTGACATTTTTTAAATTTGTCTTGAATAATACTTTATTAAGCACAACGAAAGTGACCATTGCATGATTTTGTCGTGTTTCAAACCACTTTGACGACAAAATGAATGGTCGATTACGTTGTCCTCTTGAAAAAAAATTATAAACTGTAAATTTGTATGGAATTTAAAAATAAAATTTCCTGATATTTTGCTTTTTTTTATCATTATTTTTATAAGAAAAAAAAAAAAATAAATATTCCTGCCTAGTAAACAACGTTTTTTTGCTCTCCTGAAAAATAATTATTTTCTAACATACAACGTTATTCGCGTCTGTGCTTTAATTGTGAAATTGGACATACGTGAATTGACGGGCCGAGAAGAACAAACAAATTAATCTTAAGTTCAGAAACCATTTCCTTATTTACCAAAAGCCTATTGGAGGTCTGACTGTCTCCACACAGCCATTATCCCCTATTTTTTAGCCCAGTCACCCAAACTCTTCGGCCATTTCATTAGCGGTGATGTTGCAGTGACCAGGTACCTAACATACACTCACTACATACTCTCCTAATATTTCCCTTAGAGCCTTTCAACAATCATTTTTTAATCCGGAATTTACTTGTCTGAATTCACAGCCCATCAAGGCCCTAAGAGCTGAACACATATATTGTTACGGTCGGGCCCCAGCTCGACTTTGAGCCTCCGCCAAAAATATACTGCAGTCGTCAAGATGCCTATTTAACCTTTTAGTATCTATATCCTCAAGGTAGACCCCTTTACCCGTCCCCCTTATCCAGGATATATCGGTAAATCTGAAGTAAAGCCGATATACCGGCATCGGTATTCGTTGCATCCCATCGGATACTAAATTGTATATAGTGTCCACAATACTATCATCAACGCACAGTAGCTGAAAATTTTATTTCAGTGACCAAAAGTCCGATTTTTGTTTGTCACCGATTTCAAAAATTTTAATTTTATTAAATAGTTAACATATTAAAACTAAGGTAGCCAAAAAATTAGGTAAAAATATTGGTAGTGTGCCATGTTGTTTAACACAACTTTTTTTTTTAGTTCAGAAAAAAGTGATTTTTTTTTATAATTAATCCGAAAGAAATTATCATTGCTCAAAAACTATCAGCGATAATGACCTGCTAGCTTTTTTGCTAGGTTGGTAGTCTTGTTATCTATAAAAGTAATGTGCGACTATTGTGTTATTTATATTTGAGATGTTAAGACATAGGGTACGTTCGTAAGTGCAGTTGCTGCGCATCAGTTGCGCATTAGTAAAGTTTAATGTTCATTAATGCATCTTTTGTAAGAAACTTGGCATTACTTTCATCTGTCAAAAGGGGCATGTTCGTAAATGCATCACTGCGCTGCATTAGTGATTTCAAATGTTTATATAAATATCCATGGTGGAATAAGCAGGTGGCATCGTTACGGCAACAAATACAACATTACAACAAAAATGGAAATTACATCACCGTTTACGTCAAAAAATACATTAAACAAAAATCAAAGCGTGCCGTTGAATGTGATGAAATAAATAAATTTTTAGCCAATTTTTATTTAATTATGATCAATATCTTATTTATTTCAATTTAAAATTATCAAAAACTTTAATAAGATACAATAATCACAGCACAAAACGTGGACTTTTTGTAAACATAAACAAAACTTTGACATAAACCTAGACAAACAATGCAAGAGCAAAAAATCGTCATCTGGCGTAGTGCTGCCACCTGTTTATTTCACCATGTAAATATCAGTGAAGTAGATGTGGACCAAAATATTGTCAAATACTACACAAAAATAATACACAATAAAACAGATTATATTAATAATTTTTTTTATCGGCATTAAAAAAAGTTTGCTTTTCTGATGCAGCGCAGTGATGCATTTACGAACATGCCCAAGTTTTTTATGCAGTGATGCCGCAGTTCTGCAGCAAATATTGGCAATTATTGCATCAGTTAATTTTCTGATGCAATAACTTTTAATATTAAAGAATTCGTTTTATTTTTCTTTTTTGATGCTTTTTATTGTAATTTTAAAAAAACTATTACTTTTGGTTAAATATTTTCAATATAATTTGCCATCGCGATTGTTGATAACATACTTTCTTATAATTTTATGTTCGCGCATTAAACTTTTAAAATTTAGCTTGTATTGAAAAATTCAAACTTTGCACAGCTGTTGTGCAGTAAAAAAGCATCAGCATCACAAGTGCAACTGGTGATCACGCATCAGCAACAAAATTTTGCATCACTGCAGCACTGATGCACAGTTTTGATGCATTTACGAACGTACCCATATTTTCTAAACTACTATATTTTTGTCAAATTTCAACTTTAGTAGAAAAAAGTTTTGCGGACCAAAAGGGACCAAGAAGGTAAAACCCTGTATATACTTTTGTACCCGCTTGGACCCGCCTGTTAAACACTTTTTTAATTTTAATGAAATTACTCCAAAAAAATTTTTTTTGTTTGAAATTTTTTTATTCCGTAAAAATGTTTGCCGAAGTAACAGAAATCATGTGCTATTGCCTTTAAAACAAATTTTATGATATGGGGAATATTGATCGTGATCGACAAAATACAGGTAGTACATAATATAAAAAATTTTTATATTGTTACACAATCAGAAAAATGTAAAGCTGCCCTGATTCATTCTTATCCGTTACACTACGTTCACACTAGCGTATTTTATAGTAGAATAAAGAGCTTAGAAACGCGTTAACGAGAAACAGGTATATTGTGAATCCCTCCTTAGAAGGGATTTTAAAATTTTTTTTGTCTTTTTATTTTATCTGTTTTTATGACTCTAATAATATTCTATGATCCTATAACTATGCAATGCGTTGTTAAATTTGTATCAGGTATTTTATAGCATGTAAATAAAAGGATTTTAAGTTTTGTAATCGTTTTTATTTTATTATGAAAAGGTTTAAAAGCAAGTGACATTCGGATACCAAACTCAGTCGATATAATATATCTGAGCAATAACAACGTTTTTAATAAAAACATGGAGAGCTTCAGCTATAAAGAGTTGGTGGGAGAGTATTTTAGAAACAAAAACGAGGAAGATGTTAAAAATTACATTCGAAAAAAAGGAAACTTAAGTTCCTATAGCACTGAAATACAATTGGACTTAGAAAATAAATTATCTGTTTTCATCAAACATTTAAAACAGCGATACAGGAAAGTTGATTACAACAAAGATAAGTTTTATAAGAGCTTTGCAAACTGGTTAGATAACGAACTTTCTGTCCAGATCAAAACACACTTGGGAGACCACAAAAATCGCTGGACAACTGTAGCGATAGATCTAAGAGGCGGAAACTTAAGGATATCAATGAAGAAATCGGATATGAAAATATTCAAGATACTTTCCTTCATCAATTGACAAAAGTGGATATCATTGAAAAAGTTGCTAAAGCTAGTCCATTGGAAACAACGGATTCTTAAAAGTATACCAACTCCGAGCGATGCAAAATAATTCACAAATGAGGAGGCATTAGCATTATTTCTGGATTTGAAATTAACAAAACAGCAATATATTCAGCTCAGATTGCGTGCGATTGAAAAAGGCGCAAATCTGCATCAAACATATCATCACATAACAGCTGCTAAAATGGACTGTTTGCCATTAAAGGACGCTATTACAGTCACATCAATTTCGGCAGAGGTACAACTACAATCTCTACTTGATCACACAGCGGAACGCTGGCTACAATCAATAAAAGGAAATGAGTTAAAGAAATATGGAATTTGGAAATGGGGATGTGATGCTCATGTTATCATTTGTACCACTGCGATGAAAAAAGATTTTGGAAGTTTTAGAGCCTTCGACTAGTACAACGCAATTAAAGGATATTCGGAAAAATGAGACACCATCTTCTACGAAATACTGCAAGCCTATCAAATTTTAAATCAAAAAAGAAACTCATGATGCCATTAACAAAGAAGTTAGTAATATCAAGACCCAAATTGCAACACTACAGCCATTACAATTAGATTTAGATGGACAGCAAATTGAAGGGAGCTACCAATTAGTGCTAACAATGATTGATGAAAAAGTCGGCCAGGCTTTGACTAACACGAAGGCTGCATCCAGCTGCATCATATGCCATGCAACATCAAGCTAATTAAACCAAGTCCCGACAAAATCATTAGAAAATACTGATGCATATGAATTTGGATTATCACCACTAAATGCAAGAATACGACTAATGGAACACATACTTAAAATCAGTTATGATTTAGATTTCGGATCTTCAGGATCAATAAGAAACAACGAAACCAACAAGGTGTTAAGAAGTTCAAAAAGGAAACATGTTCAAGATGAATATCGCTAATTTGGGTTGATTATAGATCAGCCGAAACAAGGGTCAGGCAATACCGCAAGAAGATTCTTTTCAGATCCAGAAACAGCATCTGAAATAACAGGTGTTGATTTAAACCTCATTTTTAGATTTAAAATAATCCTAGAAGTACTTGCGTGCAATGAAAAAATTGACTCTAGAAAATTTGGAGATTTTGCTAAGGAGACTGCTAAAATATATACAACCAAGTACCCATGGAGAAATATGTCTGCTGCAGCTCACAAAATCCTTTATCATGGAGAAGATGTTATTAAATATCAGTTGGTGCCACTTGGAGATTTATCAGAGGAAGCTCAGGAAAAAAGGAACAAGGATTACAGCTTTTATAGAGTACACAATACAAGAAAAATTTCCCGAAATCCCATTAATGAAGATCTATTTAATATATTATTGGCAACGTCAGATCCGTTCATCTCCAGTATTCGAAATCAATGGAATGTGGAACATCGGGATTTAGATGAAGAAGTCAAAAAACTACTAAAGAACAGAAATAACACCTAACAGAATATGGAATATTTGCAATCAATCTTTCACTTAAATGAACAATAATTATAATTCATTAGATCTAAGACAGACATTTTATTAGTAAAAAATAATAATTATCAAAAGTAATTTTTGGGAATACAAAATTTTAATTTAAAAGATTTTGTTATTCGTGCTTAATTCCCAGTTTTTATTCTTGATAAAAACACTTGAAATTTATTGTTGATGGGATAAGCTATTCCTATGCGCATTTCACTGGTTGCTTAGGCCAGATCATCAGGAAACTTCATCCATAAAGATTTTAGAAAAACTAAAGATATTAAACCAAATAAAACTGTGTAGCGTATAAGAATCATAAGCAACAGTTCTACTTGTAACAATTTCAAAGTTCAAACAAAAACATCAACAATAAACAGCGAGTTTATCTCTCCTTACATTCCCCACTACATTTGGTTGGAATTGTTCCAACATTAATTGTAGTTGTAAGTAGGTTAAGAAAAAACAAAATGCAAAAAAAAAACAACTTGCAAAAGCATGTTGTCAGGTATGTTTTTCCAGTCCGGGCACTTGTTATATTTAAGCCACCATTAACAAACTTGATTGGAAGTTGGGCAAGAAACGATATTGAAAAAGGAAATCTGTTTGTAAGTCACTTGAAAAACGTATTTACACCAAATATATCTCATGATATTGCGGTCAAGTTACCACCTGTTGCTGCTAGAGCAGCTATCAAGCAGAGCAGAAATCAAAAAGGTACTGATAAGATCAGTAATAAAATGCTTTTAGAGCTACCTCTCATAGCAAACAAACTTATTCTTGTTATTTTTAATGCTATTTTACGCCTTGATACTATCCTCAAAATTGGAACGTTACCTTAGTTACCATGATACCTAAGCCAGGTAAAGATCATTCAAAAGTTGAGTCATATAGGCCTATTAGCTTATTATCAAATATGTCAAAGCTGTTTGAGAAATTACTAGTTTCAAAACTAACACCGATTTTAAGTGAAAATAGATGTATTCCAAACCATCAGTTCGGATTTAGAAGAAAACACAGCACAATTGAACAAACTTCCATTTCCCGGGAAAAGCGGGATTTATTTTTCGATTCCCCGGAAAATCCCGCTCATTACAAATCGATGCAAAATATTATTTAATTTTATTTATTTGAACAAAAAAAATTTCCTGAGATAAATTGAATAAGTTTATAAATGCATTCAACTTTTTTATTTCTGTGGCAAAAAGAAAAAGGTGCTGAATGTTCAAAAGTACACATGGGCAAAATTTTAATTATTTTGTAGGATTTTTCCAGAAGCTATAGCAAAATGACTTTTCGGTTATCTTTTCAATAACATTTGGAATAAAAAAAATTAGGACATTAGGAGGTTTAGGAATAAAAACTTAAAAAACTATAACCGCAGAGAACTGATGATTATATTGAATTCGGAGTAAATTTGCAAAAGCCACCTTTAAAGTTTTAAATTGTTCTTTTATAAAACTAAACAAAAAGACTAAAGCACTTATTGCCACAAAATTAATTCAAAGCCAACGGCATTTACATATATAAAACCAAAAAAGTTAAAATATTCAAACAAATAATTACAAAATAGGATTTTAGTTCAGAATATGCACTTACAGAATCGTTCGAAAGCCTATTTCTAATTTTTATCAAGAAGATTTCAATTAGAAAACACGTTTCCTTTCTACGGATGTTTGCCTTTATAGCCAAAAGAGGCACTTCCTTCAAAACTTTAAATACTATTTAAAAAAAAAATTATTTTTTTCAAATCGAATAAGCGTTTTCTTTGTTAATAACTTTTGTCATCATCTCTTTCAGAATCTAATCTGAAAAATCTTTTATGCAGCTGTGCTGCTTATAAAATCATTACATTTTTTGAAGCAAGTGGGAACATTAAACATTGCCTTACTTATCGGATAGGAATTGGCATCTCTTTGGCGTTTGGCAAAAATGTCTTAAGACAGAAACGGTAGTTTTTTTTTTGTAAAATTGAAAAACATCTCTCTGGTGTATTTCATACATTTTTTTCCTAAGAGCAGATGATAATGATTAGAAGCAGTTGTGCCCAGGGCTGTCAGACTTGGGGATTTATCCCAAAAGTTATGGATTTCATACAAGCAAAAAGGAAAAAGAAATTCATTTGAGGATTGGGGATTTAATAAAAATATTGTGCGATTTTTTTTTTGGGTATTTTACACATTTTTAATATATTTTCCCCTCTTTTATTATTTACGCTTATTTTTCTTTGTTTCGTATATAAAATATGAAAAAAGAAGCAAAACTTTTATCTTACTCTTATCAACAACTTATACGGTATAAAGGGTCCTAATTAAGATTAATATTTTTGTTAAGTGTGTAAAAGGTACTTAATAAACATATGTTATTTTTCTTGAGTGAGTGTTTTAAAAAAGAATTTTAAACCGTTGAAACACATACAATTTTTGATTTTTTAAGGACAATTTGCAAGCAAATATGTCTTCTCCAAAAATAAGTAAATATGAAAGACATTTTTATTGTTGATTTTAAGGATGGCTAAAACCGATTGAACAAGCTCCAAATTCTTATAAACTGACTCCTTCGTCTTCAAAAACAGCATGTTGCTCTGCTTGTAATTCCTCACTGGAATCGCATAAAAAGGATTTAAAAAACATATCGAAGCCAGGCGCTACAAACAAAATAAAATAATTTTTTTTACTAATAATTTTTATGTGGGGATTTCTTATTAAAAATTTTCTTACTATTTTTTAAAAAAATTTTTAATATAGTCAGAAAAAAATCAATCAAGGAAAAAAGTACCTGACAGCCCTGGTTGTGCCAGACTTAAGATATTTAAACCAAGCAAAAGAGAGAGAAAAATTTAATTAAAGCCAATCAAAAACTCAAACGCGTTTTTTTTACTTAAGACCTTTTTGCCTAACGTCTAAGATCTATTTCATGCCACAACTTTTTTACCATTAAATCAGCAGCATTACCGAACAAAATTCATGGGATTTTTTCTGGAAAAATGTGCGGGATCCCGGGATTTTTTTCCCGCGAAAACCCGTATAAAAGAACTTATATAAATTTTAACAGTTAAAAGAAAGTTAAAGCTGTTTATAGATGGGAGCTTTGGGCAAATGTGAACTGATTCGAAAATAATTTAGTTTGCAGTAAAATATTTTTGGGACGAATTTTATCTAAATTCATAGATAATGAGATGAGAGTCTAATTCGGAAAGAAGTTTTAATGAGGAATATGGGAAATTATAGACTGATTCTCACCATTAACCTAGACTTCGTCCTTAGTATAATTAAAATGTACTTAACAAATTTGATAAAATTTTCTACAAGATTTCAACTTTTAGTTTGCGCACAAGGTAAACATGGGCAGACAACCAGCTAGACGGATTGATGGACTTCGTTATATCACTTTTAAAAGTGATTCTGAATATATCGGTATACTTTTCCCTAAGCTAATACCGCGAAGCTCTACGTATGTCTGCAGGAAAGACACCAGAGTCTCTGGCGGGAATCGAACCCGCTTATATAAAAAATTTTAAAGGTTACAATTTTTTTTTAATGATAACCTGCTTTAAAGTAATACGTTGGGAATACAGATAGTTATTTAAAACAGAAAAGCCAGAATTTCGCAAAAAAAAATTATCTTATTTGTTGCGAAAGCTCTAAAAAAATTTAACATGTACCAAAAAATGCCTCAAAATTTGGTTTTGTTTTACTGTAATTTGTGCGAACGGAAGCATTCGAGTGAATATTTTTTAAGTTTATACAGTATTTTTCGTTTAGCTGTACATTCAAGTTTGCACGAAAATTCGTGCAGGTACGCAAAATATTCTGTTACGCAGCATTATTTATGCTGCTAAGTGAATTCACTTACCCGTATAAATGTGCACTTACGTAAACATTTTTTCTTATTACAAAAATAGATTTAGGCATGCAATCATTATTTTCAACAATTTTTTTTAATACAGTTTTAAATTTAATAATAATATATATCTATAAAACAATTTATTTAAAAACTATATTCGGCTGTGCCCAATCATTGATGCCCTCCACCGACATTTCGAATATTTCAGTAGTGCGCTCTATATGATTTCTAGATATTATTTATTAAAAAAATTTATTTAATTAAAAAAAAAAAACGGCGTCAGCATTAACATTGGTCGCGGTTTAGACCTTTATTAAATTATTCGTAACAGTTTCAACTGAACTAAAATGATTTTCATGAGGGTAATTTGTTTTGGACCCATGGTAAATTATGAACCAATCATCCCAAAATTCTGTAGAGTGATTTTTGCTGATAAAAAACATAAATTAGAGTAAATTTCAATACTGCAGTAAAATTAGTTTTCGAGTTTACAGAGAATTTCAGAGGGCTGCTTAGTATGGGATCTATGGTATATTATGGACCATGAAGCTAAGTTGAAACAAGTTGTACCGCAATATCTATATCTGCTACAGTTTTAGGCGCATTTAATTAATGTCCCAGAGTAGGCTTTATATGGGGCCTATGGTGAATTATGGACCAATCTTCACGAAATTTATCAGAATTTGTGCAATATCTCATATTATTTCGCCATTTATGTTAGTTTTTGTAACAAAATTATCATTTTTTTAGGGTGGTGGTTCCACATTTTGATTCACAGCTCTGATTCTACTGCACCGATTTTGCTGGATTTCAATTCAAAAATTGTTTAAAAAGTATTTCTATTTAATTAATGTGATATTTGAATCAATTGTTTTTTTTTTTGTTAAAAGAAAATTAAAAATATAATTTTGATTTAATTAACATTTTAGTTTTTTTGAAATAAATTCAAATAACAAATAATCTTAATTGATTTTTTCGTTTAAAATAAAATAATTTAAACGTGTAGAATTGTTGTTGGGAATTGTCGAACCCTGAGCTATACTTAATTAAATCAATTAACACATTGTTTGAAACGGCAAAGTTTTTTGATCATTTTTTTAATTAAAATTACAAATATCATTTATTATAAAAAAGTCACAATTTTAAATTTTTACAATTTTGAGTAATCTATATAATGATTTTGGCAACAGGTGCAAAATCAAAAAATTGTTTACTTGATTTTTTCTGTCTAGGATAACTGCAAGCAATTTGACAGCGTTAAAAAAATTGCAGTCAAAGTTTAAAAACTGCCTTTTCTTCCACTTCTTCATTTGTCATTAGCCAAAAGAAAACTGTTGCTTTTACTTCTGATTCATTAAGTGTAAACACTCGCTGTTTACGTTTTCTGTCCAACAGTTTTTGGTTTCGACTGCAGTTTTTTAAACCCTGCAATTTGACACCATGTTTGTTCTTTTCTTTTGAGTTTTTCGAATGTGAGCGTGTTTTCAACAGACGTACAGACAGACGGACATGGCTAAATCGACTTAGAATTGTTCAAGGAGCCAGATGGGGTCTAAAGCTACGGTCACATTTATTAAATATTTGACCAAATATATAAACATATTAATAGTTAGTGAGATTTAACATGGTCTTAATATCACATAATAAAACTAATTACACTGCTAGGCATAACAAAAAACTGTTTTATGTTAGCTGCTGTATTATAATCAAAATAAATTTTGGAATTAAAGGAAGTTATATATTAGTTTGCCTGTTGGTCCCGTTTTTTTTCGTCAAATATTTGCCAAGTGTGACCGTAGCTTAAGATGTATAATAAAAAAATTTCACAACTTATGATGTTTTCTTTTCTACAAAAAATGTCACATTTTATTTAAAAAAATGCAGTTTGGTGTTCGTTTCTTAAAAATGCTTTGCTCTCTAAGAGGGCAGCGTGTTTTATTCTAAAAAAATTCACCATTAAATGTCATAAGGCATTGCACTTTACGCCCCGTATAAATCGAGAGTGTTGATAATGCCCTGTAAAAAGATGGCTTCTGTTTATATATAGGGTGGTTACCAGGGGAAAAATCGCCTCTAATCAGGACAGTAAAATTTTTAAGTTTTAATAGTAATTTTGTCTATTATATTATAGTAAAAACAAAAGAAAGCATTGGATTCGGTGTTAAAAAATTGTTTTTGAAAAAAAACGTCAAATCAAGAAAGCGTAAAAACTTGGTGTTAATAAATTCGCAAGCTGGCAAAATTTTCTTGTTTACATATTTTATGAAAAACAAGCTAAAGAAATTGGAATTTGGTCATTCATTTTGTTCATTTATTAATTTATTTAATATTAATATATTAACAAATTTAGGTTTATGTGTATTTTTTTTATATTTCAAAGAACATTCTTTTTGATTTATGTACATATTTTTTTATATATTGAAGAACAAACTTTTTGTCAGCTGTTAAAAACAGGGCGATCCAATTTTGTGTTTTGTTCTCGTCAAATAAAAAATTGCAATATTACATTTAAGGCAAGACATTTTATAAATGCACCTTTTAAAATGTGGTATTTTTTTTGTAGAAAAGAAAACACCATTAGTATACCCCATTCTGCACTATTGGTGATGGTGAAGCTTTTAGCAGAACATTTATGTTTTTAATGTTTATATGTGCACATACAATCACAGCTGCCAAATTAAATTAATTTTCAATTCAGCGATTTGTGTTACCATATTAGCAAAGTAAAATTTTTTGCCTATCTTTTTCATAAAATATCGATTAATACAATAATGTTTTTATGAGGCACTTAAAAATAATATTTTGTATTAAAAATAAACATTGTTGACCAAAAATCGAATGCTGCTATCCACAATATGCACTTAAGCAAAATGCACGTACACGTATTTTTTTATAACAAAATTTAGCCATCATACACAATGCTTTGTATTTTGTGCAGATAGGCAAAAAATGCAGTTAAGTGAAATGCAGCTAAACGAAAAATACTGTAGCACATTTTTTGCATTTTAATTGCTGCTGGCTCTACCACCCATAAACTGTTGTTGTCCCCACAATCTCCCTCCATGCACGCACATACAATGGTTTCTGACTTGGGTGGCAATTTTTGACGTTCAAAGGCGAGTAAAATCGAATGTGATGCCCCAGTGTCCACGGTCAAAACCCGTTTTTGACCGTTGATCTAACCACAGGCAAAAAGGTTTCTGATATTGGTCCTAAGCCCACCTTTACGTATACCGATTGACTCAGAATCACTTTCTGAGTCGAATTAACGATGTTTGTCCGGCTGGCTGTCCATGTAAACCTTGTGCGCAAAGAACAGGTCGCAATTTTAAAGATTATTTGAAAAAAATTGGTACATAGGTTCTAATTTGAATATGATACCCTACATGTAGTTGAGGTTGACCGACTATACTTTCTTACTTGTATTTTATTGTAGATCTGGACTCAAAAGGTAGGGTAAATGTTGTCGTGATTATGATTTACCCTCAAATTATTTAATTCCAATGAGATGAACAATCGACATCGAATTTATCGATGATTAAATTTTTTAAATATCTATCAAAATATTAATTTACGTTTATTCTAATTATATATTAATTTAATTTATTATATTTAACAAGTTGATCTTAACTTACAATTTCATGGTAAACAACTTTAAATGAATTATTTCTGTTTTGTTATTGAATTTTAATTTGTTTTTATTTAAAAAAGCTTTTAGCCATTTTTTAGCTATTATTTTAGCCATTTTTTCCCGTAAATTTAGCCATTTTTAGTCACCAAGTCTTAGTAACACTGCTATTACCATTTACAAATGCTTTCGTTTTAAAGTGATACATACAACAATATATGACTCCCACCAGATAAGTTAGCAGCGCCTACCGCTCAATCGCCAGTGCAGTCCAGTCCTTTTCGTGGTCGCCACCATATTTTCGCTGCAGTGCAACCACTACGTCATCATAATTGTTTCTACAGCTACTTGGAACACCTTGCTAAACTTCCGCTGCCGTTTCTATTTTATTTCCTGCAGTTGGCAGATCCAACTGGCTCAACTCCTTCTTAATCTGTTCCACTTTAAGTTCTTCAAATTTCATTGCTGTTTTTTTTTTGGTTTTTATATTTGCAGTCCCATTTCTGACACCAATTGTTACGTTACTGCCCCTTTAATAACGTTTTTGGTTTATTGGTTTATTATAATGAGTTCTCTTAATTGCAAAATAAAGTAATAATCGAAGAATTATGCATAACAATTTTAACATTACATTTGTACTAGAAAATTCTGTACAGTGATTTGTACACTAACTAATACAATAACAATTTAATCTAATAAAACAACTAACAGATGCAAAATGATTAATAAATACAAGATAACTAATAAATTAAACTAATTACTGGCTAAAACCTTGTTTAGATAACACCTTAATTAAGTTTTGCGCAATAAATGCCATTATTGAAATCAATTATCCATACAAAATTTCAATTTAATTTTGAGTAAAATTAAAATATAACACTGTCACAAGTGTGTTTAGTGAGCAAAACGCCACTCACTAAACAAAGTGTTTTGACATTTGGCAACTGAATTTTAAACAAAAAAAGGTTCATCCATTAGGTCTGCGCAAAAGCCAGATTTTTATTTTGTTTAATCTTTAAAGATGCCAAAAGTTGTTTACAGTTTGCTTGAGTTAATGGCCAATTAAGTTAGCTAAATTGTGTATGTGTGAATAGGAAGATAATTTTTACAATAAACCAAATATTAACTCAATAAAAAATGTATATCTCAACACAATATAAAGTTACTTTCGTAACACGATCAGAAACTCCACATACTCCAAACGGCTTATTGCATTAATAAGCAAAACCAACCAAAAAAATTGAGACTAAAAAAAATTTAACAAAATAATAATTTGCTAGATATCAATAAAACTTTCAATACATTTCATAGAACGAAAACATGTGCAAATAATCTTTAAATACTTTTTATATTGTATAAACATGTTTATATACATACATACATTTGTGGTGTTTTCTTTTCTAAAAAATAATAATGCATTATAATTGTGTAATATATTTATCAGGTTACACGCAGTGATGCCAGTAAAAATTTCAAAACATCCCTACGTGTCTAAAAAAAATTCCTTTTCTTCCCTAAAACCAAAAAAAAAAAAAAAATTCTCTACACATTTCCATATGTTAAAAATTTATATTTTGATCCAAATTCTTAATATTTAAATTAGGCTTAAGTTCATTAAATTTAATTTTCATTAAATTATTTTTATGAAGAAAGGAATTTTACAACATGAAAATTAATTAAAATTTTTATTGATAATCTTTCATCTAGACCGTGGCCGGGATTCGAACCGCGGCCGGCAGGTTACCATGTCATGTATCGATCGCAACCACTCGATCTCCTCAGATGGACTTGCCGTTTTACACTCGCAGCCATCGACGACTGCTGACGTCAATAGTCAAACATCAATCCTTAAACCAAATTGTATTTTAACCTTTGTTAGATCGAAGTTTGCTTTTTTGAATGATTATCCATTTTTAATTGATTTTACATGTTCTTCCTTAATTCTGTTTTTTCGTACTTTTGTCAAGAATTTTTCTTGAAGTCCAAAGTACATTTTTTTTTTTGTTTTTTAATTTTTGTCTTTCTTTTTCTTGTTGACCTTTTTCAGCACAACTTGAAGGACAAATGAACACATAGAGCTCGTGCCTTAGCTTTAACAATAATTAGTATTGTGGTTATTTTGTTGAACTATTTATGGTTTTTAATCCAAATTCCTAATATTTTAATTAGGCTTAAGTTCATTAAATTTAATTTTCATTAAATTATTTTTATGAAGAAAGGAATTTTACAACATGAAAATTAATCAAAATTTTTTCTGAGGAGATCGAGTGGTTGCGGTCGAAACATGTCATGGTAACCTGCCGGCCGCGGTTCGAATCCCGGCCACGGTCAAGAATGAAAGATTATCAATAAAAATTTTAATTAATTTTAATGTTGTAAAATTCCTTTCTTCATAAAAATAATTTAATGAAAATTAAATTTAATGAACTTAAGCCTAATTAAAATATTAAGAATTTGGATTAAAAACCATAAATAGTTCAACAAAATAACCACAATACTAATTAATTTATATTTTGTTAACATTTTTGTAAATATTATATTTAAAGTATTTATTAACATTTATAATTTAAGCATTAGGTAATTAAAGTACATTAGGAATATGAATTTTTGACATTTCTTTTGCAAATATCAAATTGAACATGCCATTCATAGCCAAAATGTCTATGAAAAATATTAACAAACGCCAGCACTAAAAATATATCGGGAAATTTGTGCGGGAATTCCCGGGATTTGTTTAATTAAATTATTGGAAACTTTACTGCTGATATGTATAAGTGTAAATAAGTTGTGTCATGAAATAGATCTTAGCCGTTAGGCATAAAGGCCTTAAGTCAAAAAAAAAAAGGAATTTGGGTTTAACAAATTTTTTTTTTCTTTTGTTTGGTTTAAATCACTTTAGTCTAGCACAACTGCTTCTAATCGTTATGATATACTCTTAGGAATAAAGTCTATGAAATACACCAAATATATATTTTTCAATTTAACATAACGAAATACTACAGATTCTGACTTTACCCTGCGGCCGCACGATCAAGTTTTTCTTGATAGTCTTTTACATAATATGTAATATAATATAATATGTATATTATACTGCTTGTCAAAATTTACATAAATTGAAAGCTGTGACGTAGACTGCATTAAATTTTTGGGCAATTTACTTTCAAGATGTCATCAAAAAAACAATTTATAAATATAAACGAAAAATTTGCTCATTAACCTTGAAATCAGCTGTTTTCTTGAACGTAAATTGCAACACTCACTGGAAAGAGAATTTTAAAGGCAAGTTCGTTTCAATTTTTAAAGGTATGAGTGTGATAGGCAAAACTTGATCGTGTAACCCTCAAGTTAGATATTTTTGCCAAGCACCAAAGAAATGTCAATTCATATCCGATCAGTGTTGCCAGTGGATTTATCGAACATATACCTACACATGTTAAAAAAAATTCGATTTTTCCCTACACGTTAAAAAAATTTCGCCTACAAAAATCCCTACGCCTTATTGTCATTAAAAGAGAAAAAACATTAGTAATAAAAAATTAATCTTGTTCAAAAATGAATATTAAAGCTTTGACAAAAAATAAGTACAAAACTTAAAAAAAAAAATTATACATATCACACTTGTTCAACAATACTGTATTAACTCAAAATTTTAAAATTTTCAATTGAAGCAAACGATTTTTAATTTTATATCAAAGGCATATGAAAACGAATTTTTAACCCAACCGTTTCTTTACCAAACTATTTTCAAAAAGTGAAAAACTAAAAATTTTGAGTAAATACAGTATTGGATATGTATGTATTTTTAAAAATTCAATTAAGTGATATCTTAGAAAAAAACATACACATACGTTTTTTCTGTATTTATTTTATAAATAATGCGATATGACGAAATATCCCTAATCTGTCTGATTTTCCCTACGCTTCTATTTTAGTATCAAAAATACCTACATGTACGGATTTTCCCCTTCTTCTGGCAACACAGTATCCGATAAGTAAGGCAATGTTTTATGCTCTGAAATTTCGAAAAAAGAAGATTGGAAATGTACAGAATTTTTAATTTGTTTAAAAACCCAGACTTATTTTGTAAAAACGAAAAAATGTTGTATCCACTTGATTCAAAAAATATAATGATTTTATATGCAGAGCACAAAAAGTTTTTTGGATTAGATTCTGTAAGAGATGATGACAAAAGTTATTAATAAAGAAATCGCTTATTCGATTTGAAGAAAATAACTTTTTGTAAAAAATAGTATTTAAAGTTTTGAAGAAGTGCTAAGAAAACTGAAAGTGTCTTGAGATTATGTAAAGTTCCTTCGACTATAAAGGCAAACATCCGTAGAAAGAAAGCTTGTTTTTGAAATCTTCTTGATAAAAACTAGAAACAGGTTTTCAAACGATTCTGTAAATGCTTATTCAGAACTAAAATCCTATTTAAAAAGAACTATTTTGTAATAATTTGACTTTTATGTGTTTTATATAAATGCTGTTGTTTTTGAATTAATTCTGTGGCAATAAGTGTTTAGTCTATTCGTTTAAAACTTTAAAGGTGGCTTTTGGAAATTTAAAACACTTCTAATGTCACAGATCGGAAGTTTTTTATTATTCCAAATTTTATTGCACATTAAAAAAAGATAACGAAAATGCCATTTTGATATAATTGCCTCAAAAATCCTACAAAATAATTGAAATTTTGCCCATATGTACTTTTGAACATGGAAATCTTAAGGTGCCATCAAGCAATTTTTCCTTTTTGGCACAGAAATAAGAAAAGTTGAATGCATTTATAAACTTATTTAAATGATCTAAGGCAATGTTATTTGTTCAAATAAATTAAATTAAATAATATTTTGCATCGATTTGTATTGAGCGGTATTTCCCAGGATCCCGGGAAATTGAAAAATAAATCCCGCTTTCCCAGGAAATGAAAAAGTCCGGGAAAAGAAAAACTTTAGCCAGCACCAAACGATTTGAAATTTGTGCTATATTTAAAAAAAGTAAACTACTAAATATACCATTGTCACAATTTTAAATGGATAAAACCCATCGTTAAAACCTGGTTTTACCTTAAATAATTTTGTTAAAACCATCTTAAAACTTTTTTTGATTTGTTTCTAAGCAAGGCGAATTAACTACAGGTGGTGTCGAAACGGCATCTGATTTTGACAGTTCGAGCTTATTTGTTTTGATTTGCTAGTTTTTGCTAATAATGGTTGACATTTTGAGCTAATGGCACTAACAATGCAATGCATAAAACCCTATGTTGTTTCTGTTGTTTTTGGATTGTTGTAGTTCCGACACCACCTGTAGTTGAATTCGCCTTGGTTTTAAGTAGATTTTACGAAGTACAGCCATGTTTTAGTTGTACTAAATTCAGTGCTACCTAGTTTAAAAGATTGAAAACAGCTGATAATCTTAAATCCCAGCTAGCATTTTATATCACCAATCGAATCTCTTCACATAACCGCATATGAGCTAATTTTCCGAACATAAATGATACTCTTGTTGTGAAACAATGCTACACTACCAATGGATCACCTCAAAGAATTATTTGTGATGCAATTTTCTGATTCTTTTTTGAGCATTTCAATGGTAGTTTTTATAATCAAAATTTAGTATTTTTCGCCTCAGTTTTTAATCGTAAATTATATATGTACATGTGTAGCTTTTAATTATATTTTGAATAATTTTTTAATTGTCATGTTTTGAATTTTTTTTTCTCTGATAAAAGTGCCACTTGATTATTTGAAAAATATTTCTTTTGAACCAAACAAAAGTTATCGGGAAACCATTTGCAATTGCATTTATTTTCAATAATTGACAGTAATGTTTGGGTTTCTTTTTAAGCCAATCTTTTAATTTGTTTGGATGACAAACAAATTTTTATTATTCTTTTTTAATTTGACAAGACGAATGACCAAAAATACAAAATATTTAAAAATCATTATTTAAAATATTGATGATCTTGTCGTTACCTAAAAAGCAAAATGCCCTGTCGAACATCTTGAAAATTTTACTGGAGAAGCAAAAAACTATATAAAATTATAAATTGCTTTAAATTGTTTATAATTTAGTTTTCTTCTGTTTTTCCTGTAACAACTACCGTTGTTAGTACAATTGACAATGTTGCATATAATGCACACGGTTAGGTTGGCCTTCTAGCGTTAATCATTTACGGCCTTATTTATAAAATAAAACAGATTTATAAAAGGTTTATGAAACGGATTTTATATGAAAATTTGTATAATAAAGCCTTTATAAACCTGATTTATTTTTTATAAATAAGGGGATTAATCTTTTGTAGTTATTTAATATTTTGTAGTCGTTGTTTATAAAACCGCACATTTTTGTCGAAAGATTCCAAAATTTCCAAATTTTGCAATGCATTAGAATCAATGAAAATACGATTTTTTTTTTTGGTTAGTAAGCGCCTTTTGGATTTTAGGTAACGATGTATGAACTCTTTCAATCGCTCAAGTGATAAATCAGTTTTTAATCATTAAATGGGACATAAGGGATTTAGGTAATTAGGTAATATGTACAAAAAATTATCACCCAATTGCTTGCTGGGATGGCGCTCAATAAAAATATATAAATTAAAAAAAAATAAAAAACGTCAGGCCGGTGAAATATTCCAAAATTAATTCTTTATATAAAATTGTTTGATTTCCAAGCATTCACTTCATTCATTTCTTTTACAAACTTATTTATTTCAACGAGAAATGAATTTTATTTTGCACAAAATAATTAGACAAGTTGTGAGTTAAAACCTGATTTACTACCTGTTTTTAGAAAATTAAAACAAGTGAGTGAGAAATTATATTGAAAACAACACTAAAACACGAAAATTTTTTTTTGTTTTCCATAATATTTCTCACACGAAATTTGGTTTTAATTTTCTTAATTTCAGGCAGTAAATAAAACTTGTAATGTGAACGCAAAATCAGTTGTTAATAGTTAACTTAAGGTGTGAAAACACTATAATATATTTAAGCAAACTCGGTACCAAATAAAAGGGGACGATCTATAGAATTTAAAAAAAATATTTTCCTCAGTTTCCATGAACAAAAATTAAAAAAAAATTTCCTTTTAAAAATATATCCTTGAAAGTTTTCATTAAAAATATTTAAAAAATTCGAAATTGTATGATTTTATTTCTCTTAAGCGGCTCATACACTTGCAATAAAATTGTTCAATTTAACGTATTGTACAATTATATCGCCAATGTGTATGTGATATTCGAAGGTGGCACAATATATTGGCAATTATCAAAAGACTTTTGATTTTTATTGCACAACGAAAAGAAAGTAAAGTGTGTTGGCAGCATTGTACAATGCTGTTTATGTTATTCCTATAGGTTATGTTCACCTTTTTATTGAATGAATGAAATCATTGTGCGACTAATTGCATAATATGAACAAAATGGAAATAATACGGCGAATATCATATACAATAATATTGCGAGTGTATGGGCCGCTTAAAGGAATGTTTAGACCTAACAAATATTTGAAAATAAAATCCAAAAAAAAAAAAAACGTGACCAGTAAATTGATCAAACTTAAGCTTTATTTTTAATAATTTATATTTATTTACTAAACTTTATTTCTTAGATGATAATTGTATAACGTAATTTAGAAACCCTTAAATAATGTTTGCTCTAGCCAAACGATTTGCAAAAGCAAACAACTCTTTAAGAAATCTAGTTTTTACGTGTAGGACGTCAAATATTTAATAGGTGTGAACATAGCTTTAGTTTAGAAGGGTTTGTGCTTTATAGTGATACAGACGTGTATTTTAACCCCGCATACAATTCGAATTATTATTTAATTACATTTGATTTTTTAACACATACATTTAGCGAATGGACGCAAAACATAAATGATTTTTAAATAAATTATTTAACATTAAAGTGAACAATTATAAAAAACGAAAAAATTAAATAAAAAAACATAAAAAACTATATGTATGTATGTATGTATGTATGAATGTACATACATATGTATGTATAAATATACTGAGCAAAAACATTTGAGTTTAAAATTCTTATTCTTCGTGTGAAGCCTAGTACTCTGTTCAAATTCGTGAAAAATGTTGAGCAACATTGATTATTTCACACAAAAATTTTGACATGTATTAATGTTACCTATTATGCGAGTTTGTACAATTCGACGTTTTTATTCCTGCAAAGAATGCAACATTGTTTTGCGTATGTAAACAAACCCAACATGTTTTTTAGTAAAAATAATTTTTTTAATAAAAAATTTTAATTACAAAAGAAAGTAAATATGGATAAAAAAACTGAACATACATACATAAACATACAAACATACATTTTAAGCAAAAACATTTCTTGTTTTTGTTTTTTCTTCTTTTTTATTATCGGGGTTTTTAACAACAAATAACAAGAAGAGCACAATTAAACAAACTGTAAAATAAAAAAAAAATTCTTATGAATGCGTACAATGCAAAAACAATAAAACATAATGAAAGAAATGCTTATGTTACAGTGAGTGTTGACGAAACAAAAGTAGAAACAAAAAAAAAGAATCGATGATAGCAATTACTTAACGGCTAAACCTATTACTCGAACGCGTTCCCTCTCACCTTCTTTGTTTACAAATACGCTCGATCGTATTACAATAACAAGTTTGTTAACTGCAGGCGCTGCCGCAGAGCCAAAAAAAACTTTAATAAGTGATGATACGGTTAACCCCAAAACAGCCGCTATGGACAACTCAGTAACTCAAGGAAAAATTTCTCAAAAGCCTACAGTACAAGTTCGTATGGATAGGTACATAACAGTGCTCAAACGGGGACGCAGCCCTACCTCTGCAGCAGTTGCTTCGGCCTCAAAAGTACCAACTTTTGATAAAATAAATACTCAAAATCGTTTTGCAATTCTGGAGGATGAATCCTCTGAAGCACCAAACGTCATAAAATCGTCAAAGCCTCCCCCGATATATCTTAGGGAACAAAATTCAAATGAGCTCATAAAGAGTTTGATATCAGTGATAGGTGAAAATTCGTTTTACGTAGCGGCTATCAAGCGTGGTAGTATAAACGAGACTAAAATACAAGTCAATCATGAGAATGATTTTCGCAAAGTAATAAACAACTTTGAAGCACTAAAAAAAACTTTTATACATACCACCTGAAAAGCAGTAAAGGTCTTCAGGTAGTGATTAAGGGTATTGACTCATGTGTGGACCCAGAAGAGGTCAAAACATTCCTAGAAGAAAAAGGCTTCAAGGTAAAACATGCAGTAAACATTAAAAATAGAGAAAAAATTCCCCAACCACTTTTTCGAGTAGAGTTTGAACCCGGCGACGTTAAGCTTAAAAAAAATGAAACGCATCCCATCTATGATTTAAAATACATTCTGTACAGAAAGGTAACTATAGAGGAGCCGCACAAAAGAGGTGGTCCCGTTCAATGTTTGAACTGCCAAGAATTTGGCCATACTAAGGCATACTGCTATTTACCCCCTGTTTGCGTAGTATGTGGTGAGCTACACGGTACAGTTCTTTGCGATAAGTCTAAAACCGACCCCAACGTAAAAAAATGCAGCAACTGTGGTGGTAATCACACTGCCAATTATAGAGGATGCCCTGTATATACTATCGTCAAGCAGTCGGTTGGACCGAAAACTAATCCCCCTCAAATGCAGGTAACGAAATCTTATGCTAACGTTTTAAAATCAAACAATGTACCAATGCAAGGCGCTTCGTCAAGTAATGACGAAACTCCAGTTTCTAATCTAAGTCGTCTAGAAAAAACCATGGAAACATTAGTGCAAACAGTAAATAATTTTACAAACACAATGGGTAATATGATGCAGGAAATTCTTAGAATGCAATCGATGTTATTGCAAGCTATTCTTAACAAGCCATGAACTGTTTAAAAATTTGTTTTTGGAACGCAAACGGCATCCGCCAACATAAAAATGAATTAGAATACTTTCTTAAAAATAAACAAATTGATGTCGTGATGGTTTCTGAAACTCATTTGACCTCAAGAAATACGTTTAAAATTAATGGTTATACTCTATATGATACCAAGGACCCTCGAGATAGAGCTTGTGGAGGTTCTGCTATATTAATAAAAAACCGAATTAAACACTACCCAATGTGTGATCATCGTGAAGATTATCTCCAAGCTACGAACATTTGTGTCGAAGAGCTAAATCGAAGCATAGTTATTTCATCTCTATATTCACCACCTAGATTTGCAATATCAGAAAGCCAATATTACAAATATTATAAGTCACTGGGGCCCTGTTTCCTGGCTGCTGGCGATTACAACGCAAAACATACCTTCTGGGGGTCACGACTTATAACACCAAAGGGTCGTGTTTTGTTTAATACAATCTCTAAAATGAATTTAAATGTTGTCGCGAGCGGCCAACCAACATATTGGCCTGCTGATCCACAAAAAATTCCAGATGTCATCGATTTTGGCGTAGTTAAAAACATCCCCACAGAAACGATTTACGTTGAAGCTTCCATAGAATTATCCTCTGATCACTCACCTACAATTGTTACTATAAAAAACACCAATAGAATTGAATCTCCCTCTGGTCACATAGCGACGTCAGCTACACATATAAATTGGATAAAATATAAAAAATATCTTAGTACCCATTGCACAGAAAATATTACGCTTAGCACACCGGAGTATATAGATCGCTCTATTGTCAATTTTGACAGTTTTCTAAAACTAGCTGTTCAACATTCCAGCATTGCCCCCAAAAAAACCAAAAATAATAAAATATATTCCTCAGATGTCGAGCGTCTCTTGTCTGAAAAAAGGAGAGCTCGTAGAGAGTGGCAATTGCACAGATCCCCTCAACTTAAGAACTTACTAAAAGACTGTACAAAAAGGCTGAGAAAGTTACTGCAGACTCAGAAAACGGCTTCTCTGGAAAAATATCTTAAGGAACTTGATGCAACTCCACAATCAGACTACTCATTATGGCGTGCAGCTAGAAATCTCAAAAGGCCAGTTGTCGCTAATCCGCCATTAAGAAACTTGAATGGAAGTTGGGCAAGAAATGATGTTGAAAAAGGAAATCTGTTTGTTAATCATTTAAAACACGTATTTACCCCTAACATATCTCACGATATGGCGGTCGAGTTACCACCTGTTGCTGCTAGAGCAGCTGTTCCCCTAAGATTTGAGATAAGAGAAATCGAAAAGGCTATTTGTGATTTAAACCCCAAGAAGGCTCCGGGTTTTGATAAGATCAGCAACAAAATGCTTTTGGAGCTACCCAGCATAGCAAGGAGAATTATTCTTTTAATTTTTAATGCTATTTTACGCCTGGAATACTATCCTCAAAAGTGGAAGGTTTCCTTAGTCATCATGATACCTAAACCAGGAAAGGATCACACAAAAGTTGAGTCATATAGGCCTATAAGTTTACTTTCAAATATATCAAAGCTGTTTGAGAAGCTGTTAGCGTCAAAATTAACCCCAATTCTAAATGAAAACAGATGTATTCCTAACCACCAATTCGGCTTTAGAAGAGAACACAGCACAATTGAGCAAACCCATCGTATAGTAAACGCAATAAGAAAAGCCTTTGAAGAAAGAAAATATTGTTCCGCTCTCTTCATCGATGTTTCTCAAGCTTTTGACAAAGTCTGGCATGAAGGCTTATTACATAAATTGAAGCTAAACTTACCAGTAAACACACACAAGCTGTTAGAAAGCTGCTTAGTCGGTCGAAAGTTTATTATTAAAGAAGGTGATTATTTAAGCTCTCCTCAACCAATTGAAGCTGGAGTCCCTCAGGGAAGCATCCTAGGCCCACTTTTATACTTAATATATACTTCGGATATGCCAATAAACAACTACACCCAAACTTCAACATTTGCTGATGACACAGCTTTTCTAAGCGTGCACGAAAACAGTCAAGAAGCATCTCGATACCTACAGGATCATATATTTCAACTCGAACTGTGGCTGAAGCAATGGAGGATAAAGGTCAATGAGCAAAAATGCGTACATGTAACATTTACCCTGCGTCGGGAAACATGCCCCCCTATTAAAATCAATAATCATTTAGTGCCTCAAAATTCGCATGTAAAATACCTCGGTATTCATCTAGATCGCCGTTTAACGTGGAAAAGCCATATAGAGGCAAAATTATCTCAAATGAAACTAAAAGCCATCCAAATTCATTGGCTTATTGGAAGAAACTCTGTCCTAAGTCTCGACTGCAAACTTTTACTTTACAACTCCATATTAAAGCCAATCTGGTGCTACGGTATTCAACTATGGGGGGCACTGCCTCGGCCTCTAATATCGAAAAAATTCAAAGGCGCCAAAATAAACTTCTTCGAATAATCACAGCTGCCCCTTGGTATGTTAAAAACTCAAATATTCACAAGGATCTCAATGTTCCTTTAGTAAAAACTATGATTACAAAATATGCAGTAAAATATTTAAAAAGGCTTGAACAACACCCAAATCCACTAGCTCGAAATATTTTAAACCATGGCGGCCACACTCGCTTAAGAAGAAGAGACACTGCAGCACTTACCCAATTAGATGAGCGATAAACACCTATATAAGTGAACAGAACCCGTGATGAAGAAAATTTTTGTCTGGCACTAGCAGGACATAAAATAACGTATTAGGTTAAGATTTGATTAATTATTGTTAGTCCATATTTAATATATGAAGATTCAATAAAAAATAATGAGAAAAAAAAAAAAATAAAAACATTATTTCGCAGTTGTAAAAAGTTGGTGCCAGAAACCTTTCTGAACTTTTTCACATAATGAACAGAGTACAACTCTATCAACAGTTTTTCATAGATATTCCGCACAAGTTTTTTTCATATTCGTTTTGTCAGCATTTCACGTGAAATGTTGAACAGATTACCAGGCTTTATGTAAATATAATAAAAATAAAAATATTAAAAGCACAGCAAAAAATAAAGGGAAAAACAAAAACAATTTTATGTATGAGTAAAATCAATGAAACAACAATAAAAATAAATGAAAGAATGCATATGTTACAGTTCATGCTAAAGAATGCAATGCTAAAATAAATATAGCAAAAGAAAACAATAATAACTACCTAACGGCTAATACCCCTGACAGACATATATGTACATAGTTTCAATACCATGGTATGCATACTACAGTAGTATATAAACCATCAATATACCACTTTGTTTCATGATTTAATTGTAGTTTAGGTTGACACACATGTAGTATACCATGATAGTATAGTATAGAAATCCTATGTCTGTCAGGGGTATTAGTCAATTTTTCGCACACATTCCCTTTCACCCTCGGTGTTTACAAAAACGGTGGATAGTGACACACTAAAAAATATTAAACTGTCTCTTGGGACAAGTGTTGCAAAGCCCGCAAGCGTCGCTGATCCCGCAAGTATTGCCGCGACGGCAAAAACAATTTTAGTAATACCATGAACACAAACACAGACACAATGGAAAACCCTCTAGTAAAAAGTTGTCAAAGGCCTCAAGTACAAGTTGGTATGGACAGGTATATAACAGTGCTTAAACGGGGTTGCAGCCCTACGTCTTCAGCTGTTGCTTCGGCCACAAAAGTACCGTCTTTTGATAGATTAAATTCAAATCGTTTTGCAATTCTGAAGAATGAATCCTCAGAAGCACCAAACGTGATAAAGTCGTCCAAGCCTCCCCCGATATATCCAAGGGAGTAAAACTCAAACGAGCTTATAAAGAGTTTGATCTCGGTGATAGGTGAAAACTGGTTTTACGTAGCTGCAATCAAGCGTGGTAGTATAAACGAGACAAAAATACAAGTAAATCATGAGAATGATTTTCGTAAAATAATTAATAAATTTGAAGCATTAAAAAAAGCTTTTATACATACCAATTAAAGAGCAGTAAAGGTCTTCAGATAGTGATAAAGGGAATTGACTCATGTGTGGACTCAGAGGAAATAAAAACATTCCTAGAAGAAAAAGGCTTCAAAATAAAACATGTAGTAAATATTCAAAATAGGGAAAAAATTTTCCAACCACTATTTCGAGTAGAGTAAGAACCCAGCGACGAAAAAAACGAAACGCATCCTATTTACAGCTTGAAATATATCCTGTACAGGAAAATCACGATAGAAGAGCCGCACGCAAGAAATGAACTGCAAAGAATTTGGTCATACTAAGGCATACTGCTACTTACCCCCTGATTGCGTAGTATGTGGTGAACTACATGGTACAGTTCTTTTCGATATGTCTAAAACCGACCCCAACGTAAAAAAAATATAGCAACTGTGGCGGTAATCACTCTGCCAATTATAGAGGATGCCCTGTATATACTTTCGTCAAGCATTCGGCTGGACCGAAATCTAGTCCCCCTCAAATGCTGGTAACAAACCATGTAAACGCTAATGTCATTCAGGTTTCGTAGCCTAGTAATAACAGAACCTCTTATGCTAACGTCCTAAAATCAAACCATGTACCAATGCAAGGTGCTTCGCCAAGTAATGATGAAGCTCCAGTTTCTAATTTAAGTCGTCTAGAAAAAACCATGGAAACATTAGTGCCAACAGTAAATAACTCAAACGGCATCCGCCAACATAAAAATGAATTAGAATACTTTCTCAAAAATAATAAAATTGATTTCATGATGGTTTCTGAAACTCATTTGACATCAAGACATACTTTTAAACTCAATGGTTATACACTATATGATACCAAGGACCCTCGAGATAGAGCTTGTGGAGGTTCTGCCATTTTAATAAAAAAACCGATTCAAACACCTCCTAACGTATAGAATTGTATCTCCGTCTGGGTACATAGCGACGTCAGCTACACAAATTAATTGGTTAAAATATAAAAAATATCTCAGTACCCACTGCACAGAAAATATTCCGCTTAGCAGAAAATATTCCGCAGAATGTGGACCTCTCTATTGTCAATTTTGACAGTTATCTTAAACTAGCTGTTCAACATTCCAGGAAAACCCTCAAAAAACCAATAATAAAATATATTCTACAGTTGTCGAGCGCCTCTAGAATGAAAAAAGGAGAGTGCGAAGGGCGTGGCAATTGCACAGATCTCCTCAACTTAAGAAATTATTTAAATAGTGTACAAAAAGGCTAAGAAAATTACTGCAGCCTCAGAAAACGGCTTCCGTGAAAAAACATCTTAAGGACCTGGATGCAACTCCACAATCAGACTACTCATTTTGGCGTGCAGCTAGAAATCTCAAAAGGCCAGTTATCTTGAAATCACCATTAAGAAAAGAAACCTGAATGGAAGTTGGGCAAGAAATGATAATGAAAAAGAAAACCTGTTTGTAAATCATTTGAAAAACGTATTTACACCAAATATATCTCAGGATATTGCGGTCGAGTTACCACCTGTTGCGGCTAGATCAGCTATTCCCCTAAGATTTGAGATAAGAGAAATCGAAAAGGCTATTTGTGACTTAAACACTAAGAAGGCACCTGGTATTGATAAGATCAGTAACAAAATGCTTTTGGAGATACCTCGCATAGCTAAGAAAATGATTCTTAATATTTTTATTGCTATTTTACGCCTTGAATACAACCGCAAGAATGTAAGGTCTCCTTAGTTACGATGATACCAAAGCCAGAAAAAAATCACACAAAAGTTGAGTCATATAGGACTATTAGCTTATTATCTTTTATATCAAAGCTGTTTGAGAAGCTCTTAACGTCAAAAGTAACCCCAATTTTAAATGACAATGGGTGTATACCTAACCATCAACTCGGTTTTAGAAGAGAACATAGCACAATTGAACAAACCCATCGGATAGTAAACGCAATAAGAAAAGTCTTTGAATAAAAAAAAAATACTGACCCGCTCTCTTCATCGATGTTTCTCAAGCTTTCGATAAAGTCTGGCATGTAGGCTTGTTACATAAATTGAAGCTAAACCTACCGGTTAACACACACAAGCTGTTAGAAAGCTACTTGGTCGGTCGAAAGTTTATTATTAAAGAAGGTGATTTTTTAAGTTCTTCTCAGCCAATTGAAGCTGGAGACCTTTAGGGAAGTATCCTGGGCCCACTTTTTTATCTTGTATATACCTCGGACATGCCAACAAACAACTACACCCAAACTTCAACTTTTGCTGATGATACAGCTTTTGTAAGCGAACACGAGAACAGTCGTGAAGCATCTCGATACCTGCAGGATCATATATTTCAACTAGAACTGTGGTTAGAACAATGGAGAATAAAGGTCAATGAGCAAAAATGCGTACATATTACATTTACCTTGCGTCGGGAAACAGCCCCCCTATTAAAATCAATAATCAACTAGTGCCTCAACAATCGCATGTCAAATATCTCGGTATTCATCTAGATCGGCGTTTAACATAGAAATGTCATATAGAAGAAAAATTACCCCAAATGAAACTAAAAGCAATTCAAATTAACTGGCTTATTGGCAAAAATTCTGATCTTAGTCTCGATTGCAAACTACTACTTTACAACTCTATTTTAAAGTCACTGCAGCACTTACCCATTAAGATGAGCGATAAGCACCTATATATGTGAACAGAACCCGTGATGAAGAAAGGATATAAAATAAAGTATTAGCATAAGATTTGATTAATTATTGTTAGCTCATATTTAATATAAGAAGATTCAATAAATAAACAATGGAAAAAAAAATTTTTGCAAATGTGAGTAAGAATGAAAATAGCAAAAATAAGCGAATAGTTCGCAAATGTGAACCCGAAAATTCTTCGCTTCCCTAGTATGTACGTACAGTCATACAGCTATCTGTTTGACGTTTAGGGAGCGTACTATTATATTATAGTACGCACCCCTCGAAAATTCTTTTATTATTTAAAAAAAGTAAATAAACCAAAAATTTGTAAATGAAAGCAAATATTTATTTATTTCATTATTTAAATCTTAGATATGGTTTGTCCGCATACTTAAGTGCGAAGTCGATTCGCTTTTTTATGTTTATATCCCTAATCAGTGTTTTTTCTTGGTACGCGTATGAAATCCGCTTTTTCGCAGAACATCTCGCACTGTTTCTGAATAAACATTAATATTGTGGTAATTTTAGAAAGTGTTTCGAATTTGGTTTAGGATTTTTACTAACAATACTTTTTATTAATCGCTCAAATCGGGGGGAAATTTTGGTTGGACGTCCAATTTTTGGTTTGCTTGCAAGGTATTGAGACTCAGACAAATGTTTTATGCACTGCAGATTTGGCACGTCCAACAATTTTAAAAATTTAACTCAAGGAATTTCCATCGTTTCTTTATATTAAAATATGTTCACGCATTTCGGTACAAATGTCCTTTGTTTTCCTACCTATTTTAACAAAACAGTAAATTTTTTTTTCTAAAAATCTACTTAATTTAAAAAGGACCGTTTTCTATTTGGTATCGTTCGTATAATTATCTGTGCTGTCAGATTAATTTTTAAGTGTAAAAGTATAATAAGCGGAAAGTGACCGAACTTGTTGTAGTTTGATTTCGAGAGTGTGTTGATGGCCTGCAAATGCAAGCAAAAATTTCAATCAGAAATCCAGGCTTATTCTTAAACTCCAATTTTAGAGGGAGTACGTACTATTATCTGTGTGACTGTATATGTACAAGGTTTTGGCACTTGGTAACGATTGCCAGGCTGTTAGGACTCTTAGTATAGGGTTTTTGTACTATACTACATTTGTATTTAAAGTTCATACTAATTTTTTTTTTAAATTCCAATAAGCGTTAACAACACTGATTTTCAATAACTAAAGTCAGCTGCTGTAAACATTTTTGCGCCAAAAAAATTAATAAATAAATGTAAAACAAACGAAAAACAAGAGTACGAATCGGGATTTTAACACATTTTAACGAAATCTAAGTAAGAAAACAAAAATTTTTTATATCCATCACAATATAACCAAAAATCACAATGTGAAACAAATTGTACGCAAACACCAGATAAAAGTTAATAAGAAAAATACTTGCTTGCATAAAAAGTACTTAACGCAGATGCAAAAAGGGTATTATCTCACTCAATTATAACTGGGGGTTAGATTTGGAACTAGTTTGTTATTTATTTTTGAAACATTTAAAAAAGGAAACGATAACTTCTCACATTTTTGCATATTTTTTTAAAATAGTACAAAAACCTGCGCGAATGGTAGCATACATGCAACGTTATTGTCAGAAAAGGAAACACTATTAGACTGGGTTTTTCAGATCTCAGTTAAACTAGGTTAAGTTAATCTGAAAACAAATTTTTGTCGTCTTAACCAAGAACAGCTAAGTTTTACTTAAACTGTTGGTCTTTAATAAAATAATAAAAAAATCACATTTTGCCGGAAAAATCTGAGTTTCAGACTACGTTAAACTAAGATTAAACTTAAACCACATCTCAAAAACACGGCCTTAGATATATATATATATATATATATATATATACAGTAAAAATTCGATAATCCGGATAATTGATTGCAGACCCCAATCCGGATTAGCGAATTATCCGGATTACCGCATGTATGTATTTATCAAAAATAATAATAATTCATAGCAAAATTAAACATAAAAATTACTTTGTATAGTTCAGCTAAAATAAAAAATACACATTAACACACATACATATTTAACAATAATAATATTAATTTCGTTTGACAATTTCGTTATTCAATCCGGACTATAGAGTTGCAAGCAATCCGGATTATAGAATACGCAATGACTGTATTTTTCAAAGCATGCTGTGATTTGAATAAAAAAATAAATAAAAATGGGTGTTATTTAATCCGGACTATAGAGATGCAATCAATCCGGATTATAGAATACGCAATGAACTGCAAAATTTTGTCCGGATTACCGAATATTCCGGATTAGTGGATTCCGGATTACCGAATTTACACTGTATATATATATATATATACATATAAACTTTCTGCTATTTCCCAACCATGATGAAGGTTATATAAGACTCGGCATAGTCGAATATAGCACTTTTACTTGTTTTTTAAATTTAAAATTTTTTTTAATTTTTTAGGCCTCAGTACTAATGCAAACAACTATTTGACAAATCAACCCAAAACAAGTGGATCTGCAGAAGTGGCTCGCTCCGTGCCTTTAGGAAATGCTTCACAAACGGCAACTGGCTCTTTTACCAACGGTGTTAAGGCAACATCTTCGATTTCGCGACCTCTTCAAAATGTAAGATAAAGTATAGAGTATGTATGTGGGTGTCATTTTTTATTTAATTTTATAAAAAATTTAGGTGATACCAACGTGCGTGTATTTGATGTCACGTGTAGCTGTGCATATGGAGATAGAGGGTACTGCACAGTGTCCCTCCCAGGTGATGTTGGCTGCCGCCCTAGGCTGTGAAGAGTTGGGAATAGCAAATAAATTGCTGGCACAAAGTATATTTGGTCTTTGGATGACAAGCGCGCTTCTTGAAATACAACTTAAATCGCATCATCGACCGTATGTTGTTCGAGTTGCATGGCCTAGTTTATTGGAAAAATTTAGTCATGGAAATCCCATTGAAAAGAAATACGATGAACCCATGATCATGTTAAAGCGAAATGTATTTTTTTCGAAACGGGACGAGGAAAAAATAAAGTAAGTTTGTCTTAAATTGCATTGACTATGGCAGAATCAAAATAGTGGGAGAATAAATCTGTCGTTTTTATCGATTTAACTATACAGACATGTCACATATTCCGATCGGAATGGTTTTGATTCCGTATTTGCAATTCCGGTCGATTTGGTTTTAGGTTCTTTATAATCCGAACGATTGTGCTTATTCCCAAAATTATAAAATGTCTGCTTTCAAATAAAGTATGGCGATTCTGTGCCTAAGTACTTGACTTTATTCATCCATGATACTGAACTGTTGTTGAATATAATTGGATTTTGGGGTAAGAAACAGGGTTTGCGCCTTCTGGTGAAGTATATGGCTTGGGTCTTTTGCGGGTTAATAAGAATTTTCCAATTGGTAAAATAGCTGTGAGCTACAGTTAGTGCTGTTTGCAGTCTGGACAAAACATCCGTTGAAAGTATACCAGAGCTAAGTATCGCCGTATCATCTGCAAAAATAGAAGTAACACAACCGTCAAGCAAGGGGAAGTCAGCTGTGTAGATGTGATATAGTGAGGGTGAAATACAGGAACCCTGGGGACAACCGGATAAAATATGTGTCTTTGACGAGCAGGTTGAACCAATAAAAACATTAAAGGCACGATCCGAGAGGAAGCTTTGTATCAGTTTAACTAATACAATAGGAAAATTTAATTTCATCATTTTAAAAATGAGACCATTGTGCTAGACCAAGTCAAATGCTGCTTTGATGTCTAGTAGTATCATTCCAGTAGAGTTTCCGTTGTTGAAGTTAGAATGCACCAGGTTTCGTATTCTGACAAGGGGTTGAACCGTATTGTGTTGCTTTCTTCATCTATAAAATCGATAAGCTTTTCCTTAATAACCTTTTCTAGTACTTTGCTTAAAGAAGATAAAAGAATAATAGGCCTATAGGAAGTAGGGCAATTTTCAGGCCTATTTGGTTTCTTTATCGGCACGACATTGGAATGTTCCCATAATTTAGGAAAGTAATAGTTTTTCAAACAAGCGTTAATAATAGCTGTTATATACTTAATTCCTTTTTTCGGTAATGCTTTTAAACATTTGTTTGTTATACTGTCAGCTTCAGGAGCTTTTTTTGCTTTTAGATTATTTACAATGGTAACTATTTTATCTATTGATATGGACACCTCGCTTTGGGGACTTGGCACGATGGAATCTAGGGTCGAAAGAGCATTATTTACTTCTGTTGATGTTATTGGATCGCTAAGATTGGATGAAATTGAGTGATTTAGACTAAAGATTTGGGCCAGTATTTCACATTTTTCTAATTGAGTGTTGTAATTTTCATTGTTATACAGTAGTTTTGACTTAACTGCCTTTTATTTACGTGCACTTTTGACTTAACTGCACAAAATTGATAATTTTTGGCAATATTCTTTATAATCCCATACAAATTCCTTTTTTAAGTGCACTTTCTTTACCTGCACATTTAAGATAAGTGCCCAAAATTTTTGGCATTTTAAAATTATTTTCATACAAAAAATCCAAGTTAGCTGCACTTTGACTTAACTGCCCAAATTACATATTTTCTGTAATTATTCTTCAAAATCCTTGTTTACGTGCATTTTGTATACCTGCACATTTTTCGTATTTTTGGGCAGCTTTAAAATATTTTCATATAAAACATCAAAGTTAGCTGCACACATGAAAAAATTTGGTGGCCACTTTTTCACATAAAAATCCAATTTTAGCAGTTTATAAAATCAAAAATCGCACTATTCTGTTCCACACTTTATTGTTAACAATTTGGTTATCTCGTTCTTTATAAAAATGCATAACAAATGACAGGTTGTTTGAACGTCTTTGTTTTTATCAATTTATTAATGAAAACGTTGATACTCCTTTTTCAACCACTTTACTTTATCTGCACTTTCATGCAGGTAACCACAATTGCGTACCTGCACATTAAGGCAGCTAAATACATTTAAGATAGCTGCATTTTTGATTTACCTGCACAAAAAATCGTGCAAAGGAGATTGTGCAGCTAAGTCAAAAATGCATTTTGTATACCTGCACATTTTTCATATTTTTGGGCAGCTTTAAAATATTTTTATATAAAACATCAAAGTTAGCTGCACACATGAAAAACAATGGTGGCCACTTTTTCACATAAATATCCAATTTTAGCTGTTTATAAAAACAAAAATCGCAAACAAGTCAAGTTGTTTGCATGTACCTACATTTATGCATATGGGTTGTGGTTACAGCAACTTTACCATGATTATATGAAAGGAATAGCAAATCTTAGGTCTGGAACAGAATAAAGTAGTTGTAGTAGTATTTAAAGCTGACGAATGCTCTATAGCGCAACAAAGTTCAAAATTTCGAATTTTGCGCTTCAACGGCAACGGCTACTACAACTACGTATTCTGTTCACACTACTTTGAAACTGCCGATTTTAACTTTTGACAGTTTGCAGCGCTATTCTTAACGTTTTACTACAGCGACTTTTCTGTTCCCCACTTTATTGTTACCAATTTGGCTATCTCGTTCCGTATAAAAATGCATAAGAAATGACTACAGGTTGTTTTAACGTAATTGTTATTATCAATTTATTAATAAAAATGTTGTTACTCCTCTTTCAAACACTTTACTTTAGCTGCACTTTTATGCAGGTAACCACAATTGCGTACCTGCACATTAAGGCAGCTAAATACATTTAAGATAGCTGCATTTTTGACTTACCTGCACAAAAAATCGTGCAAAGGAGATTGTGCAGCTAAGTCAAAACTACTGTATTTTAATATTGGAATGTTTGTAGAATTTCTCTTTAAAATTTTAGAAATGTTCCAGAATGGGGAGGAGCCTCTTTCCAGAGTTGAGAGTTTATTATTCCAAGTTCTGTTTTTAAATATGTAATCTTATTTCTTCGGATATACGGTGATTGTATTCTTTAGTTCGACAATGATCGAGTAGGTTCCTGTGTCGTTTATAATTCCTTCTAAAAAGATTTCCAATCTTAATCAGGCGTCTTATATGCTGTGGTAGAGTGTAGGGAGTAACTTAGTGGACTTTTTTCGGGACACTGAAGTTTACAGCAGCATGTATGGTGTCATTAAGCGTCAATATCATTGAGTCAATTTTTTCAGGATTTTTATCGGTATTATTAGTTGAAATATTAAGGTTTCTTTTGACGAATAAAGAGTATCGTGACCAGTTTGCATTTTTAAAATCATAAAATGGTTTTTTAGTAGAGATATTTTGATTGCTAATAGTAATTTTGACAGGCAGGTGATCGGAACCAAGGTCATTTATAACAGCGGGTGAACTAATACCATTATTTAAATTCGTTACAAAGAAGTCTAACGCAGATGCCTGTCTTCTCGGGTCTGCGGGAATATATGTATGGTCACTGGGATACCGGATTTAGATATTATCAGAATCTAGTCTTTCAAAAAGAAGATTTTCCCAACAGTTTGTTCTCTGACATCCCCATATACTATGCCTACTATTGAAATCACCACCAAGTATGAAATTTTGATGGCAATTGATAAATTTTCGAAGATCTGACTTAAATTGGGGTTTTTTAACATTATCTCTACCAGCTGATCCGCCGGAAAAAAATAACAAGTGTATATATTTATGTACGATCCGTTTGATGTTCTTATTTTAACGCCAATATTTTCAATTAGAAAGGTGTTTAAAGGTGGTAAAAGAGTATGGTCGACATTTTTTCTGATCAGAACCGCTACACCGCCTCCTCTACTGTGTGCCCGATCATTCCTGTAGCAATAAAAAGACTGATTTTTGATAGAAATGGATGGGTTCAGCATTGTTTCCGAGATTTAGCAAATATGGATATTTTTGGCAAGTAAAAAACTAAAGAGCTGGTCTTTTTTATTTCGAACACCTCTGGCATTCCATGTTAATACATTTAAATTATTACCCATACATACATTTACACCTTTTAAGGTTTGAAATAAGCTCCATGGTAAGATTGTTTATTTCCTCTACCGTAAAAAGACTGTTGGAGTTATTAGTATTAGTATTGCGTGTATCATTCCATACGCGATTTGTATTATTAGCCTCTTGATTAAGACTATTTGGAAAACCTGTGACGTATTTGGCATTACTAGTGTTGTTAAAACGCACGTTATTGTTTGGCAGTGATTGGCTTGATATAGGTGATCTTGGCTGAGAACGTTGCCTCATTTGAAGAAATTTAACTCTGCTCGGGCTATCAGGAGATAGTGATTTGTGTGGCCCATTACAGTTGGCACATTTAATAGTTTCGGTTTCACATTCTGATGTTTTGTGATTACCGGCACAATTTGCACAATACGATTTCACTTTACAGTGGCTAGAACCATGTCCTAGCATTTGACAATTGTGTCATTGAGTTAATTTAGTTGTCCTATTTCTTTGGAAATACCATTTAACTTTAGTAAAGTCAATTACTGAGTAATTTTGTCTTAGCTCCTTGACGGCAATTGACTTTTTTTCAAAGTAAACAATATAAATGGCTTGTTCTGTATTAAAGCCATACGATTTGGTAACTATATATACATCTAAACATTGTAAATTTATGTCATTTAGTTTTAATTATTGGAGGGTCAAACTTATCGAGTCCAAGCAAAACAGCTTTATATGGTTTATCGTTTTTTGCTTTATGCGTAAAGTACTCAAATTTTGAATTTAAATTCTGGCATATTAATTCGAAGTCTTCCTTTTTGGTACAGAAGAGTTGAAGACCAATAGAAATTTTTCGAATAGAAAAATCAGTAATTTTCATAGATTGACAAAGATCGTTAATCTGTAATATTTTATATTTTAATATCGTAATAGGGGGCATATGTATTTTAGTTGGTTTATTTACTATCATTTCACTTTCTTCATTATGTTATGCCCATTTGTAGCATTGGCATCTTCAACACGTAAACGTTTAATGTTGTTGTTTTTTTCTTCTCTTTATGTTAATATTGGGATTAACTAGTACCGTTTCCAAATTGTTAATCCGTTTGTTTTGAACGAAAAGAATTTGTATGGTTTGTTTATTTTTGGTTTTTGTTGTTTTTTTTTTCTTTTATTTTTTTAAGAATTTGTTACACACTCTCGTCTGTTAAGGATCACGGTCAATCTTAGATCAGAGAAGCAGTTTCGAAAAATACTTAAGAGTGTGTGGGATAGTGTATAGCGGCCGTAACTGTTATTTAAAGACCGCTGAGAATCGCACAGTGTTTTTCTTTTGTGTAAAAATGCTAAACACAATATATGTATTGTAACGGTCGAACTAGTCCTACCACTTCGGAAAATATGCTACCTATGAATCCGGCCGTGCTCAGAAAAAATGAGGAGTGTTCTTTCTTCCTTATAGGTAGACTAAACCATTAACAAATTAGTTTATTTAAGGTAGCAGAAAATTTATTTTCTAAATCTATCACACAAACAAAAATAATTTAAATAAAAAAAAAAAATTAAAAAAAAACAAGGTAAAAAACCGAAATACGCGAAGGAGTTTATGTTGAGGACCAAGATAGAATTAGGCCCCTATCTCTACCCACCCTACCATGCTATTTTTACTCTTATATTCTTTTAATAGCCTAACAATAACCCGACAATATTGTACATTTACTTTTCGTGGAAATATTTACAATTTAGTTAATCATTGTGAATTAAAAGAACATTAATTCATTCTAAAGATACCTTTTTTATAATAGAAAACATAGTAAGTATAGGGAATTAACAAAAATATGAAACAAATTTCAATCATACAAATGAGTAATAACAAAGTTGAAAAAAAAACAGAAAAAAAACAAAATAATTAGAAATGGAGGAAAAATTAAATTTCAAATTTGCGCTATATGTATGTGGTATATGAATGTAAAACAAATTTTTTCCATTCTTGTTCAATTTATATTTTAATAGTTAACATTGTGCAGTAATAGTATTGAGCTACAATAAAAAAAATAATAGTTCTTATAAATGTTCACTTACCAAACAAAATCCATCGAAGATCCCAGCGCTGTTATAGGATACAAAGGGTGTGTGTGAAACGGTAGCAAAGTTCTATGGTGAAATAAAATTTGTTTGTGGTAGAAAATTTTCATATTTGTGCTGTGTGAAATTGTAACATTTTTGACAACGTAAAATTTTGACATAAAGAAAAAAACAATTACTAGTAGTTTTTTTGAAAATGAATAAATTAATCAAGTTTTTACCAATAATCATTTCAATTCTGTTGGAAATTAGATCGTCCCAACTATTTGATGAATTCGTTCTGATATATTAACAATTTTTACAAAAAGTGTGGGCAAAAAAGCTTATATATATGTAAATACTTACATGTTGTATAATTCTTTTTAATTTTTTTGCCGCTGGTCCTGCTTCCATATTATTTTTTATTTTGTTTAAACAAATCTGATGAAAAAAAATAATTTTGTGGTTGTCAAAAATTTCTACACTAATGTCAAAATTTATACTAGCCCCCAGGGCTAGTGAAATTTTATTCACCTCAATAGTGTCAAAATTTTACTTCCATGAGTACTTTGCTACCGTTTCACACACACCCAAAGTAATTAAAATGGATGGACAAATATGTAAATTCTTAGGGCAGGGTGCATGTATTTATGTGTGTAGGGTATGTGTAAACAAGTAAGTTTTTAAAATTTGAAATTTTTACGTATTGAATATATATCTAAAGATTTTTTATTTGTTTCTTTCTCTTTTTAAATTTCAAATTAACCGCGAACTTTCTACGTCTTGTTAATTAATGTTACGTTAAGATAATAATTTAACTTTAACATTAGATTACAAATTTTTTTTCAGATATGCATATTCTTAGTTATGACTAAAGCCTGGTACTCTGTTCAACATTTCACGTGAAATGCTGTCAAAACGCATATGAAAAAAACTTGTGCGGAATATTTATGAAATAATGTTGATGGAGTTGTACTCTGTTTATTTTGTGAAAAAGTTCCGAAATGTTTCTGTCAACATTTTTTTTACAACTGCGAAATAATGTAAGCTGCCTTTATTTCACGTGGAATTTTAAGCAAAAGCAAAAAATATGAACTTAATATTAAAAAAGAAATAAAAAATTAAAATAACACAATCGGTAACAGTTTTTTATCCATATTTACTTTTTTTTATAAAATTTTTTATTAAATTAACACGAAACAATGTAGCATACTTTGAAGGAATAAAAACGTCAAATTGTACAAACTCGCAAGATTGGTAACATTGATAAATGCCAAAATTTTCGTGTGGAATAATCAATGTTGCTCAACATTTTTCACAAATTTGAACAGAGTACTAGGCTTAAGGTACATTAACACAAGGTAGACTCATTTGGCAGTGTAGACATGCCGACTTGTCAAAATTGTCTACATATAAAACAAAAACAATTTAAAGCACATGTACAAATTTTGGCTCATATACACGAAATTTGACAATTGGGTTCTAACTGGGGAAAACAGCTGACAAACATATGGGCCAACGAGTCTACATTGTGTTCATGTACCTTGGTTACGACTAGCAATAAAGTTTGTTTCCATAAACGAAATGTAAAACCCGTATGCCAATGTAGGCTAGCAAACCCAACAAAAAAAAGTTTACGGTTAAATAAAACAAATAATAATTTCTGATCCTTATGAGGTTTATGTGCACTTGGTGTAGGGTAACCTGTTTTAACTATCGTATGCTTAACCCCAAAACACTTCCACCACGGAAGCAATATTTTAAAAACTAGAACGAATAGGATTATTATTAGTTTAATTCTTTAAGCATAGTACTCTGTTCAAATTTGTGAAAAATGTTGAGCAACATTGATTATTTCACACGAAAATTTTGGCATGTATTAATGTTACTTATCTTGCGAGTTTGCATAATTTGACGTTTTTATTCCTGCTAAGTATGTGACATTGTTTTGCGCATGTAAACAAACCCCACATGTATTTTACTATAAATTGGTTTTTTTTTTTTTTAAAAAATTTAATAAAAAAAAAGTAAATATGGATTAAAAACTGTTACCGGTTGTGTTATTTTAATTTTTGATTTCTTATTTAATAACCAGTTCATGCTTTTGCTTAAAATTCCACGTGAAATAAATGCAGCTTACATTATTTCGCAGTTGTAAAAAAATGTTGCCAGAAACATTTCGGAATTTTTTCACAAAAAGAACAGAGTACAACTCTATTAACATTATTTCATAGATATTCTTGAACAATCTACATTCATAAAACGAAGTTACCGCACAATTTAGTTCGAAATTCCAAAATTGTTAACTTCAAACAGTGACCTTGCCTTTTAGCCAATTTTTTCTTAAATTTTGAATTAAAGTTGTTGTCCCTTCATCAAAAGAAATTGGATATGTATTAGTATTGTGGTTATTTTGTTGAACTGTTCATGGTTTTGTAATCCAAATTTTGATATTTTAATTAGGCTAAAGCAGAATGTACTAATAAAGTGACCTCACAAGCGCAGCTGTTTGTAGTGATTTTCTTCGTGTGTGACGTTTGTCGTCATTTTTTTTGTTTATTTACTTTTTTTCATAAGGCATTTTGCCATTTACCGTCTCAATTCTAGCAACAAAATGCCTGTTGTTTTTTCTATTGTTGCATTGTTGTAGTACTGAGGTCACTTTGTTAATACATTTTAGGCTAAAGTTCATCAAATCACTCGATCTCTTCAGAGGGGTTTGCCGTTTAACACTTACAGCCATCGACGACTGCTGGCAGTCAATAGTCAAACATCAATCTTTAAACCAAATTATATTTAACACTTGGTAGATCGAAATTTGCTTTTTGAATGATTATCCATTTTAATTGATTTACATGTTCTTCCTTGCTTCTGTTTTTCGTACTTTTTGTCAGGAATTCTTCTTGAAGTCCAAAGTACATTTTTATTTTTTTGTTTTTAATTTTTTTGTCTTTCTTTTTCTTGTTGACCTTTCTCAACACAACTTTAAGGACAAATGTTAGCATAGAGCTTGTGTCTTAGCTTTTTAACAATAGTATGGAATATTTTAATAAAATTTAGCAAACCAAAACAAAATACTTGCGCACTTAACTTTTTAAATCACACACTATAAAAAATTAAATTCTAAATGAAAATTTTTGACAAAAAAAATTTCTACAAAAAAATAAAATTACAAAAGCTAGTTATTTGAATTAAAGCAAGTAGGAATTTTCAGAGTAGAAAAAAAATATTCATTTTGGGTCCTCACAGTATATATAGAAGAAGCAAATGCTGTAAAAAAGGTCTTATATATATTCTTGCGGCCTAAGTTATAAAAAAATAAAACAGTACTTATGTTCTGTAACTTTGGTGAGTTATTATTGCATTGAACAGATGTGAAACAATATATTCCTTCGTTTCTCGAAAAGTGAGAAAAAATGTGTCTGTAACTTATGTCGAAAATTATTTAAAGAGATTATGTAGATATTGGCAAAAAAAATATCCATAAAAGTTTTTCCACTTAAGGTCTTTGGGTCATATTTGACTTGGAGCAAAAATCTTGAATTTTTGTTAGCACAATTCTGTTAAATGTTTTTAATGCTTTGGTATCACTACAATTAAATGTATACATATATATCTGTCTCTTTTTATCATACTTGCTGAGGGATTCCCCGGCTAAATACCAAAGCAATGTTTTTCTTATTTGCTTACTGCAAAATAGTTTTCAGTCACTGTGCAAACAATGAACTAATAGGACGCATCAAAGTTAGAAGTACTTATTGTAGAAAAAGGAATAGGAGTGAAATAGAAATTATGCTTAATCGAGGGTGGGCCATTTAAAAGTTTAAATCTGAACTATCGATTATATCGAGTCTGGCAACTGTTTATTCTATCACAAAATTCAGTATACGGGTGCTTCTACGTTAAGAGGTACTATCTACGGCTACATTAAAAAATCATATATAATTAAAAAATTTGTGGAAATATCAAACGTGTTTAATAACAAATAAAGTAAACTTTTTTGACAATAAATTGCAATACCTAAAAATTACCTAAGTTTAGTCATAACTTTGTGTTTACCTAGAAAAAAGTATCTACCCTGGCCTGTCCCTTTACTATTCTGTAACAAAATCTTTGAAATTTAACACATTACTAATTCATTAAACAGCTAATCGTTATTTATTACATAAAGTAGTATAAATAACAATAAAAGTCGTTTAAATAAACTTTCAAATTACTTTCATATTCCATTACAAAAAAATTACATAGGTTTTGTCCCTCGTATTTTAAGTCTCCTCCCCTGCACATTTTTCGACCGTTTAAAAATGCCGCTAAAATGCGTTGACGCTGCAAATTTAAATTGCAGAACATTTGTTTCGAAGTGAATTTAACAATAAAAATCGAGCGAGCCATTAGCGTACTCTTATTGGGCCGATAATTCGACCACACCACTCGGATCGCTCGCACGTGTCAGTGATTGATGTATCTAACCTGGTGAGTTTTATTCGCTTGTTATTTGTGGCTTAAGTTTGTTTGTAATATTTATTTATTTTAATTTCAGTATAATTTACTGTGTTAGTTTGTTTTTTCGTTACGATACATATTTTTCTGATTTTGCTAGTTTTTTAATGAAAAAATCTCTCCCCTGCCGTATTTCCCCTGCTTCATCTGATGCCAGGGTAGAGATTTTACGTCCAGGGTAGATAAGGAAGTGAGATATTACTTCTTTCTTAGTATTTCATGTATATTATTTTACGTTAAACCAACACATATCCACTATATACGTTATAAGTGTTTTAACGCTTTAAAAATGTATGTATGCCTTATTTAATATAAAAAATTATAAAAAATCGTGCTAACCAACTTTTTACTATCATCAATCGTTATATTTTTTAATGTTTGTTTTTATAAGTAGAAGTTCTTATTTAAGTTTAAAGTTTTTATTGGAGCATAGATGCTCTATATGTTTTTGTTACCTTATATTGCAAAATATATGCAATTAAATAATTTACTTTTTTTCGACTCCGTTTATGTAAGCAGATACTAAAGCCTATAGTACACGGCATGTAAAAAGCCACATGCACATGACACTCTGACGTCACGAGATTGTTTAGTATATTGGTTACAGTTTTCGAATGAGACGTAGTGGTTACATGCAATAAAATTTTGGTAGTACACGATATGTAATTTTGTCCCAAAATTAAAATGTGACGCATGAGGCCGAAGCTTACACATTTGAAGATGTAGCACATGTAAATGACTACGTGAATATTACTAGTACACGGCATGCAGCAAGCGTGCGCATTTAACGTGCGTGTATGGACGAAATCTACATGTGCATGTTACTTTCTAGTACACGGCATGTAATCAGTAATATTATGAATAGCGTTGTCAATTTGATTTGTTTTAGCGCTTTTAAACACTTCTTTAAATTACAAATTGTGCAATTTAAATTTGCAGCTTATAATAGTTAAAATTGTTTTGTGTATTTTAATCAATTAGTGACAACTAATGTGATAACTAAATGTGTAGCTTTGCAGCAAACATTTTTCTTTGTGAATTTAAATTAATAGGCCGTTTACATCATAACCCATAAAAGTTTTGAATTGTAGTGCAAACGCATCACACTTTATCATATTTATTATATGTATGCCTTTAATTTTATACATGACCTGTCAATATATAACAATTCTCTATTGTAAGCTAGTCCTACTTAATGCAACTCTACACATAATAACTGAAGTTGGATAATAAGAATAAGAACAACGTACATTTTTAGAAGGTAGCCGCGATATCACAGCAATTGTACAATAAAACAAACAACATGAACTTTTTTTTTTGTTATGTGATACGAACTGTTTCTTAGCAGCCAATTACAATGAAAAAATGAAAGAGCAAACAATAAAAAATGCAAGTTGTTCAATAGTGTGTTTTTGCAAGACATAAACAACATTTGCCAGATCCTATCACAAAACAAGCTAATAAAAAATTATCAGCTGGATCTTTGAAACTGTCTTCTATAAATATACCTAGTTTTGTGTTTGGTTCACTGAACATTCTTGTGGCAGTCTTTTATTTAATATTTTACTCAATATAATAACAATTTCGCGTTTATTGAACAATAATTGATTGAAATTTCATATGAATAATTAAGCTCAATAATGACATTTATTAGGGAAATCTCAATCGATGTACATGTCTGAACACCATATAACCGATAAATTTTTTCTTTCCCACATTCCACCACCATATCATATATAATTTTTTTACAATTACAAATGCCATCAAAAACTTTTTTTAAACAAAAATTGTTCACAAGTACGACCTGTATCAATTAATCAGCGTGATCTTAATTCCACCTGATATGCTACAACTTTTTATTTAATTAGTTATCAAATTTTTTAATTTAACTCGCATGAGAATTTTGTAGAGAACAAAACATCGCACATTATCCCTTATGTTTCTCTATTGCTTTTAGGTTATATTTACCTTTTTATTAAAATTAATTTACAGTATATTTTAATTGAAAATATTGTGCTACTTAGGGTGTGTGTGAAACGGTAGCAAAGTACTCATGGAAGTAAAATTTTGACACTATTGAGGTGAATAAAATTTCACTAGCCCTGGGGGCTAGTATAAATTTTGACATTAGTGTAGAAATTTTTGACAACCACAAAATTATTTTTTTTCATCAAATTTGTTTAAACAAAATAAAAAATATTGTGGAAGCAGGACCAGCGGCAAAAAAATTAAAAAGAATTATACAACATGTATGTATTTTCATATGTATAAGCTTTTTTGCCCACACTTGTTGTAAAAATTGTTAATATGTATATCAGAATGAATTCATCAAATAGTTGGGACGATCTAATTTTCAACAGAATTGAAATGATTATTGGGAAAAACTTGATTAATTTATTCATTTTCACAAAACTACTAGTAATTGTTTTTTTCTTTATGTCAAAATTTTACGTTGTCAAAAATGTTACAATTTCACACAGCACAAATATGAAAATTTTCTACCACAAACAAATTTCATTTCACCATAGAACTTTGCTACCGTTTCACACACACCCTTATTGCATAATATAGTTCAAAATAGAAATAATATGGCGAAAAACATTTACATTAATATTGCACGTGGATTAAGACTTGTTATTGTTGTTAGAAAAACACAAATATTTTTTACAACATACATATTAGGTTTTTCTACCAACAAAATATGTACATATATGTTGCTTTTGCGCTGTACATGCTGTAGAACTAGAATTACCTAAATACGCGTTTTTTGAAGATAAGTGCTTTCTTAAAGTAAAAAGTTGACAATACCGATTATTTGTTATTGTTTTGGAAAAATTTAAAAAAAAAAATAATAATTGTGCACGATAACAATTATCAAAATGTCGAAAAACAAGTGGGCTGCTGTTGCTTTTTTGGCTACATTTATTTTGGAAGAAGAAGACGGCACACATCACAAAGGCGAAAACACAAGACGAGTGCGTAGTGTATGGGCGAAAAACTGGTTGAAAAAGCGCGATACGGATGGGTACTGTGCTAAGTTAATGTACGAATTGCGTGCTGAAGAACCTCACCTTTACCGCGGATTCGTGCGTATGACTGTAGATCAATTTGAATATTTACTAAATTTGGTGACGCCACACATACGGAAACAGGACACTACCATGCGATTAAGCATTTCACCAGCAAATCGGTTGACATTGGCGTTGCGCTATCTGGCAACAGGCGAAAATTTTACTTCTTTGCAGTACATTTTCCGTATTCCTCAGACGACTATTTCACGAATTATTCCAGAAGTACTCGATGCTATTTACAGTGTACTTGTCCAAGAGTATTTTAAAGTGAGTTTTTGATTTGCAAATGCACAAAACTTTTGTTGATATTTTTGTTGTTGAATAATGTATAGTTACCAAAAACCGAGCAAGAATGGGATCTGGTGTCGGAGCAGTTTAATACAAGGTGGCATTTTCCTAATTGCATTGGCGCTGTAGACGGGAAGCACGTCGTGATGATCGCCCTGCCCAACTCTGGAAGTGTATTTTTTAATTACAAAGGTTTGTAATTAAAGTATGGCGTAGGTTAGCTAAATGTATAAATGAATTTTTACATATAGGCACGCACAGCATTGTGCTGATGGGAATTGCGGATGCGGATTACAAATTATTATACATCGATGTCGGCCGCAATGGGCGACAATCAGATGGTGGTGTCTTCAATCGTTGTTCATTTGGTCAAGCACTAGACACTGATCAGCTACGGTTACCTCCACCGAAAGCATTACCACGCAGAAGAAAACCCGTTCCCTATGTCCTAGTAGCAGACGATGCATTCGCCCTTAGAAAAAATATAATGAAGCCATATGCTCAGCGCGGATTGACAACGATTCAGCGGGTCTTCAACTTTCGATTAAGTCATACCCGCCGAATAATCGAAAATGTTTTCGGAATTATGTCGTCACGTTTCCGTGTGCTACGTAAACCAATATATTTGGATGCTGAAAAGACCAAAAAAGTTCTCGCCGTATGCGCACTTCACAATTTTTTAATTACTTCCAACAAAGCTAAATACGCTCCAAGCAATTCGTTCGACCAATACGACGACGAGGGAAATTTAGTAAACCGTGGTAAATGGCGCTCAGAAAACCAGATTGATAATACATGGTTTTCTTTTCAAAACCAACGAAATTGCACAGATGATGCAAAAGAAATCCAAAGAGAGTTTGCCACTTATTTTGTCGATGAAGGCGACGTTGCATGGCAATATAATCACATATGATACATATTTTGTAGCCACTATTTTTCATAAATACACATCTTCTTAATCAATAAAACGTTTCATTATAATTTTAAAAAATTTGTTAAATTTTTTATTTACATATGTACATATGTATGTTTAGGTACTTTACTAAAATTAAATTAACTCTCATAAAAAGAAGTAAAACTTCTATAATGGCTATACCTTGTTTATTATACAATGACTAAAAATAACTTAATTTCTAATAAAAAATTCAACTCAAGCAAAGAAGCTTTTACTTTCTAAGCAACAAAAAATAAAAAAAAAAATTTAATTGTGTGTTAAAATAAAATGAAAAAAAATAAAATGAAATAGTATTCAAAAAAATAAGAATTCAATACATATAAAAAATAAAGAAAATAATTAATTCACAAATTTATTGCCATGCCCACAACGTCGACAAGAAAATTGCTTTCTTATATTTAATTTAAAACAAAAGCAGATTTATGTTATTATTATTGTTTTTAATATATTGTATGTATATAAATATGCGAAATAAACTTTCTTGTTCGCATTGTGAGCCTGGCAATGTAATTTTTTTTTTGTTTATGTCGGCTTCAATTAAAGGTTTGTGTTTCAGTTTGTGTTAATGTTAATGTGTCGATGTTGTATAGCTCCTTATCATTATTGCCAATTGAAGGTAGTTCTGATGGATGCAATGGGATAGGCTGGGCAGATGAGTTTTCATTTTGAACCTGTGATTTTTGTATTGGTTCCTGACTTGCCTCCATAAAATCCATCATAAAACGTGATATTTTGTAGCGTAAACTTTGTGCTCTTGGCTCCGAAAGTGTTCTCAATTCTGCCAAGAGATTGTCGCAAAATGTTGAATTCGTATCAGATGAATGCAACGCGGCCACGGCACTATTAAGCAGCGAGATTGCATGTGAACTACAAGAACCAGCTGATAAAGAGGGTGGCGACGTTAGCGTAGGCGTTCTCAATCTTGAGCGTTTACGTTGATTGTCAACTGAAAACTCAGATGATGATGGTGATGGCAAAGAAAACTCTTCTACAATCGAACGATCAATATCAGCAGATTCCTGCAATTACAAACCAATTAATTGTGTCAATAAATAAAGGATCATAAAAAATATACCAAATGTAGTGTTGATGTCGAAGAAGTCGAATTATGTAGATTATTGTTTTCTATAAACAGCATGGACTTAAAAAACTTCCATGCGATGGTATGTGACTCGTTTGCTCCTTGCCCCGATTTCTTTTTTCTTAGCTTTGCCAAATTGACCATAAAAGTAGTGCGCAGCGATGACCATTTCACTTTGGCCTCATTAACGTCCACACCATGAATTTCTAATTCATCCACGACAATTTGCCATTCGTCCCGTTTCGTCAATTTGTTGCTCTACAGTTGCTATTAGACGGTTGATTTCATCGTCGGTCCATACATGCTGAATTTTTCTTCCACCCGCTGTTGACTTTCTTTGTCGATGAGGCTGTATTTGCGCCGGCGTTATGTTGAAGTCTACGTCGTCCACAATGAGTATATCATCAATCATTTTCTTTTCAATCATGTCTTTACACTGTGTAGAGTATCTCCCCTGGTCACTTAAAATACCGGTAAAAGTAGATTACTTGACTGGCCATTATTAAATATTCATTCAAACTACCTGATTAAATACGATTATATTGAAGAAAGTTTTTATTTTAAATATTTTTATCACGCCGCCATTCCTAATATAAGATAACCTCTTTACGTAGAATGACCCATACATATTATTTCCACTGAACGAAATTAATCGATTTACGCTTGAGCAACGTTGGGATTTACTGCAAATTTATTTACAAAACAAAGTCAATTGATCGGAAATTGCACGAAAATGTCGTACAAAGCTCATTTTCATCTTTTTGGGTACGTTAATAAGCAAAATTGCCATATTTGGGGCTTAGAAAACCCACACGTGGTCTTACAGAAGGAAATACACCTATTACGAGTAACTGTTTGCTGCGGCTTGTGAAGCAAAGGCATCATTGGCCCTTATTTCTTTGAATATGAGGACGGCGCAACCATTACGGACAATGGAGAAATCTATCGCACCATGATAACCGATTTTTTGTACCCGCTCTTTATGGTTTTGATGTGAACGATGTTTGGTTTCAACAGGATGGTGCAACTTGACACACATCTCATGCCACAATCAATTTGTTGCGTCAAACGTTTGATGGCAGTTTAATTAGCCGAAATGGTGATGTCAATTGGTCGCCAAGAAGCTGCTATTTGACACCGTTTGACTATTTTCTATGTTATGCCGACAAACCAGGCCAACATTCGTTATGCCATTGCCGAGATAAGACCCCATACACTCGAAAAAGTGCACAAAAATTGGTCCGATCGAATAAGGTACTGTGAGGCCAGCCATATGAATGAAATAATATTCCATTTCTAACCGGAACAATTGTACTTCAGAACGAAAAAATAAATTTGGCAAAATTTAAAACCGTTTTTATTTTATTGCATTTTTAAATTAAAACTTTTAAATTGCCCACCCGCTACATTGTCGGACGAGAAAGATTTTTTTTTTCAGAAAATGTAGATCATCTAGAATATGTTGAGGCATCTGAAAGTTCTATTGGATATGGAATAGATGTAGCACCTACTGAAAAGTAGTGAAATAAGATATTTTAAGGAACTTCTTGCAAATAGAAATGGAAGATTCCGAACGGAGAACATAATTAGCATGACACCAGGCTTGACACGCTATTCTTGTTCTAGAATTACAACGGAAGAGATTTCCAGTTTTCAATTGTTTTTGCCACCTCCTGTGATGAACATTATTTTGAAATATACTAATAATGAAGGTGAACGACATAGAAATGTTCGCATTTAATGGTTCACTTTTGTTAGCTGGAGTGTATAGATCAAACAATGAAAGTACGGAAAGTTTGTGGGATTCTGAGAAAGGAAGCCCTATTTTTAGAGCAATCATGACGTTAAAAAGATTAAAAACTCTTTCAAGAGTAATAAGATTTGACAACATGGATACTCGCATTGAACGCCGAATTTTAGACAAGTTTGTGCTGATACGCGAGCTTTGGAATCTGTGCGCTAAAATTCTGCCCACACTTTACAATCCATTTCAAGAGGTATTTTTGATACTAAAATAGAAGCGTTGGGAAAATCGGACAGATTTTTTATAATCTTCAAAATGTAGGCATTTTTCGTCATATAGCATTACACAGTGCAACACGAAACTGGGACACACGGGTCTTTTTTTTGATCTTTTATCACGTAGTGGTGTCCGTATATGGTTATAGATAGCATAGCATCCCAAAGTTGACGTAAAGAAAAAACTAATGAAATTAAAAAATTTTCGGGAAAGTTTTCACTTTTGCGGCTCCCTTAACGGTGTTAAGCATCATTCCTAGAAAGTTAATATGCTCTAGAAAATTGTTTACTGAGGTCTTAGGTACATTTTGTTGTTGATTGGTTCCTTGAATTTTGAACGGTTTGCAAACTATCGACCTGAACAGGGGGAAAAAGGTAAACAAAATCGAATTTTTTAAAGTTTTTTGCGATTTTGATCTTGAAGATGATGTTTTTTTGATTTTATATGTTCACAATTTTTCTTAATGGCAATAGCTACAACTTTGTCTCAGAGGGTAAATCAAAATTCCGAACGGTTTGCAAGATATGAGCCTGAGAAAATGACCACTTTTTTGCAAAAATGACTCCGAGGCCACAAATCTTTGGGGCCCATAAAAAAGTGCATGACTTTGGGCAAAACTGGGAGATACTGGTCTTTTTTTTGGTCTTTTATCACGTAGAGTTGTCCGTATATGGTTATTTTTCCATGACTTAAAAAATTGCACACAGTGGTGTTTATGAAATAAATAAATAAACGGTTGAAAAATTTCTTTTCCCAAAAATCGGTTCAAAATATATTTCCAGAGTTGTTTGTGGTTAAAAAAAATGGCGACACTAATATGTATGTATATGTTTTTTCTAAGATATCTTAAAAAACAAAGTGGTGGGGCTTCTAAGCAATTGTTTGCTGAAATAGACATCAATGCCTTAGTGACAAATAAAGAATTTATCGTAAAAAAATATGCTTCCTGCATTACTTAGGGTTAGTGAAGAAGCTTACAAATAGTGGGTATCAATTGTTACAGCTTAAGGTGTCTGGAGAAAGCGATATGTTTGTACACTGTGACATATGGGCATTTCCGTCAAAAGGTCCACCGTGAGCGAAAATTTAAAAGTTATTAAAAGCTTAATATTTTACGATATTGTTATAGAGATATATTTAGAGTTTACTTATTTTTCCATTATTAAATTATTCCAAAAAAATTTTCTTACATGGTCTGTAATCTAAGGAAGAGTTCGAAGAGAAACATGTTATTCGGATTAACGGTAAATTTTTAGTTTTTTAATCATTATTCAGTTAAATTATTATAAAAAAATGTAACGTTCGAAATGTCACGTATCAAACCAGATTTCGGCTTAACAAAAAAAAAAAAAAAAAATGCAGAAGATTTTGGAATCAAACCAAAGACAGTTAATTGTTACATTGATACGTAAAATTCTGAAAGTAGTTTGACTAAAAAATTGTGCCAGGTTTCGCTGAATTACGCCTTTTTATACATGGCCACAATAACTACTTCTATTTTTTTCATGTTCGAACTGCTACTTCTTTTGCCATTATCTTTGACCTAGAATCGCGCCCCCCCATAAGCTTTAGCATAGATAATAGTGCTTTCTTAGTTCTATTATTTAAGGGTTAAAAGAACATAAAAATATTTGTTGCTTAAAATGTTATTGCATTTTTGATCCGTACGACTGTCACGTTCAACACTTTGGAATTACCCATATACTATCACTAGCGACATACCAACCATTTAGCTACTCACTAATGACAATGGTTCTTTCTTATACCACTGGTATATTATTATTCAATGTTGAAAGATTTAATTAAATTTATTTAAAGTACATACATATAAATAAGTTTTTGGTCAAAGCTTTTGGCAACAAAAGGCAGAGCTGCATTCTCACATTTTTTTTTTGTTTCGCCAAGGAAACTGCCCTCCTTTCATGTACATATTAAAAAAAATAAAAACAATAAGTCTGTGAATCTTCTCAGCACTTTGCATCATAGGTCAGAAATTAGTAATCGCGAGGACAAAACACCGCAAATAATTTTAGATTATAATAAATGTAAAGGAGGGGTAGATACGCTGGATAAGGTTGAGTCATGTTATTCTTGCAAAAGGAAAACCAATTAATGGCCTCAAGTTGTGTTAAGTAACATACTAGAAATATTATCTTACAATGTTTTTATATTATTCATATCAGCTACCCATGGCTGGAACGAAAACTGTTTTGCCAAACGTCGACATTCTTTTTTTTTTAATTAAGGTTTTCACCTTGCCACGCCCTATATAAAGGTGCGGAAAACATTACCCAGAGCCCAATTTTCGCGAGAAATTGCAAATTAACTGCGCGTAGTTGCTAAGAAGAAACAGCATCCGTCATCTTCAAACAAAATCATGAAAAGAATATGAGAACCAATAAAAAATTAGTGTTAAAGAAGTTGTTGCCAATTATGTCCCAAAACAGATAAAGGCTAGATTACACTATCTCACAAGTCTTACGTATTCCATAATACTTTGTGAGATAGAAATCTAATGAGTTTTGTTGCGACAGTCAAAAAATTTAATTTAACATGACAGTTTGTGTTCACACCATCACACAAAGTATAAACACTCACACATGAAATAAAATGCCACCCTGATCCAATGAAAAGTATGAAGTCGTATGGGATGTCAAACTTTTTTCATAATACTTGTCAGTTTCGTGACACATTGCATTCACACTATCACACTTTGTCATATTACTTGAGTTTTTGACATGTATTAATACAAAGTATAATAGTGTAATCTAACAAAACACCACTTGTATGTTGCACTTGCAAGAAATTTGTATGCAAACAGTACTCTAATACAATTACTTTGTGTACCCAATGTCATAATTAAATTTATATAATTATAAAACTATTCATTGTAGACATTCTTTGGTTAATTAAATTTGCTCTTGATAACACTATGCAACAAAAGAACCAGCCTCAATAATTGCAACTTGAAAATTAACTAGACTATTGGTAGAGCAAATCTGCCAAAAGGTTTTAAAAAGTTAGCTCGGCCCCTAAAGTTTTTGAACTTTTTGAATAGGCGTTTGGTATAAGTCAAAAAATATATACTAAATGTACTTCTGAACTAAAATACTATTTTAGATGTCTTCAGACCCCTTTTAAGGGGTCATTTTGGTCCTTTTTTAACTTCCGCACAAAAGTATACTAAAACGGCACTTTAGAGAGTTAAAACATTCCACGAATATTAAATTGCTTTCGAATCGAGAAAGTACTCGACCACAACTGCTAGAATTTGGCCCCGGTTCTTTTGGGGTCATATAGTGGCAATACAAACAAATAGTCATTAGTTCATTTTTATGAACCTGTGTCCATTTTCTGAGAAACTTTTCGATTGAAATGTAAGAAATGAAACAAAAATGCCATAAATTGAAACAAAACAACTGTTTTTCTCAGTTAATTTTTGGCGAGTAACAGCTGTAACGTAAGGAAATTACTCGCCAATTTACAGTAAAAGTGTGTCTGTAAAATTTTTGTGAGAAAGTTCCCGTTTTGAACTGTCAAATAAACTCACAAAAAAAAAAATGGGGTGAGCAAAAACTTTAACACAAAAAATATATTAAAAATGCTATGAATAATAACACGGAAGAGATAAGTATTTTGTTCTTGGTTGATTTGACTGTTTAATTATTTTGCTTTTTACATTTTTTAAAAATATGCAAATGTTTTAAAAGCCATTTTGTAAACAACAAACATTAAAGTCGCACTTTACATTATTTGGTATATCCGACGGCCGTTTTTTCGACGCCGCATAGTGAGTAATTTCACGAGAAGACAGTCAAAATTCAATAACTTTTAACTCGACCGGTATTTTGTATGCGACTTTTTTGCTCGATAGGTGGGATCTTTAATCCTTTAATTTGCACGTTAAAACGTAAAACTCGACTGATATGAACAAAAGTTATGGGAGTTAATAATTTTTCATTTTCTCTGTTGTATTTTACAACCGATACATATTTTTTATTTTCGAACTTAAATCTTATAAATAAATAAAATACAATATATATCCAAATACATTACAACTCCTAGTCGGAGCATAGGGCGGAAACGAAATCAGTCCATTGTTGTCTGTCCTGTGCCATCAGTTTTATCTGCTGGCACGTTCCTCTGGATCTACATTCCGCATGATTAGATCTCATCCACGTACCAAAATATTCGGCAAATACGTCGCAAGCATTTTTTGACAAATACCTGAAGTTTGTTGCATATACCTAGGCTTGCCATTTCTATTTTGAGAAAAACAGGACGTCAGCATAAAAAATGTAGGACATTTGTTCGAAAAAAGAGGACACTTTTTAAACAACTTAATATTAATAAAATTAACGACGGCACACAAAAACTTAATTTGGGTAATTCCATGTCAAGTCAACCAAGAGTGGGACTCGACCCCTTTGATTTGAATGCAATTTGGCGAGAGGGTTTATTTGATCCCATAAAGAACACATATATATCAACGAAAAACAATTTTTTAATTTTTTTTTCAAAAGTTATGTCATTCAAATTGTCATAATATCGCCGAATAAGCTGAATGTGTTGAGTTTATTCTTTTAATATCTCGAAAACTACTTTACATACGAAGATGATTTTTGTCAGTTTAAAGAGAATACTTGAGGCTACAATAAATATATTGAAAAAAATGTATATGCAATATATCAAATTTTAAAAATGGACTAAGTCAAAACCCTTTTTTTTGCTGATTTTTTTTTTTTTTACTATTTTTTAAAAATCCTAAAACTTTGAGGGATGTGTTTTTTAAGATATGATTTTTTTTTTCTTTCCAAAAAGAATCTTAATAAAATTTTAATATAATGATTTAGCAATAAGTATTTATTTGAACAAAAGTAACGACATTGATAAGGTTGCTTTTGCTCATTTGTTCCATTTTTTTGGAAGCTCCATTTTGGGCACACTCAAAGAAAAGTACTCTTTTTGTCACGTTACGTCCCCAAAAATTAAATCATACCTGTGAACGAACTCTTAACAAGTTTTAAAAATAATAAACTTTCAAGTGCCACGGCATTCCCTTACTACGAAGCAGGATTTAAAGGGAGAATACTAAAAAATAACTGTAAAAAACAACCAGTGTTTATAGCTGATAGCTACGTTCACCACTTTTTATATCCGTTGAATAAAGCGCTTTTTGTGTCAAAAATGTATTGCTTCAAAGTGGGAACTTTATACTATAACTATATAAAATTCATGCCTTCCGTAAGCGAGATGGTAAGCAAAACTCTTTCATTTCTCCCTTACAAACCTGCTTCGTTAGAAGCTCAATTTTTTATTGGTAGCGTCTGTTACTTTCCAGATTTTAGAGCCGTATAAGCGAACCGGTGTGTTAAAGATTCTCAATTTTGTTCGCTGGGATATGTTGGGTGTCGACCAAACTTGTTTTAGTTTGTGGTATGCTGGTATCCTTATTCGCTCCACCATCATTAGATTCAATGCTTCCAAGATAGGAAAACTGTTCCACATCCTGTATTATAGTTTACGTACTATCTATATAAAAACATAGTGCTGTATCGTTTTCTTAACGTTGACACGTAGACCAACCATGCCCGCATTATCAATAAATGTTTCCAGTTTACGCCTCGTTCCAGTTAGTGTGTGTGACAAAAAGCAGATGTCGTCAGCATAATCCAAATCTCCTAGCTTTTGATACAGACGCCACTGTAAAACATCGGGCACTTCCGCGTTTGTTTTTGTTAGAACGCTATCTAGAACAACAATAAATAAGAGTGGTGACAGAACGCATCCTTGTCTAATACCTCTTTGAATGGAAACACTGTTCGCTGTTATATAATTCGCGGATTAAAGTTATTATCTTCTCCGGCACAGCTTTATCTCGCAGAGAGAGCCATATAGCGTCTCTGTTGGTGGTATCAAAAGTCTTTTTCGAAACCTGAAAGACTTCGTCTGGCGTTCCGTTGATTTTCAGTATTATTTTGTTTCTTTTCTTTGGAAATTAAGTTTTATGATAGGGATACCAACCCTGAGCAACCATAATGCTTTTGTGGGACCGTACTGTAAGGCATCCAGTCCTGCCATAAGACACACGTTTATATGGCGAGCCGCTTGATTCAAGCATAGACACCCGCTTTATGCCGCACCTAACATGGTGAAACCGACGCATAATATTATGGTTCGTTCCTTCAACTTTAATGTTTTGTTGTCCGCCGTTGACTTCCCACGTTGTGGATTGTTCCCTTCGACCTTATCGGCTTGCAAGTCCCCGCCAGAGCTACGCTACCACCGATAATGCTCTCAGGGTCCTTGCACGCCAACATTTGACCCCCGCCAATTTTTAAGTTACAATATTCACAGGGGCTAGATGTTGGCTTTTTTGGGATGAGACAAGTTGTTATAAGGATAAAACTGAAAAAAAAAATTTAATAGTATTCTTGGCTATCGATAATTCAACTTTTATTTTTGGTTTAGTATGTATGTACAAATATAAATTTAAAGCAAAAAGAAATTATAATCTATAAACTACTTTAAATCAAACAATATCCTTCAAAAATTTCTTCAAAATAGCTTTGAGTTTCATTTTCCAGAAGTTGTTTTGCTTCTTTCTCTAATTCGATTGAGGTTGATTTCCATTTTGGTCGAATACTGGACATATACGGATCTGATGTGCACAACAAACATTAGGTTATTTTTCTAGTATTGTGCTTGCGGAAGAATCTGTAGTATTTGTTCCTTTTGTCTTGCTCTTCGTCAGATAGATCTTCAATTGGTAGCATATTTTGATAAACTTTTTGTTCTTTATGGTACTTAATCGGTTGACAACTCTCATATACACACACACATACATACTTCTAAGGCCCGTTTTCACGACATACCTTTAAAGTTCGATATAGTTAACGCTACCTTTAGCACTAGTGAGGAATAAAGTTACCTTCAACTATTTTTCGTTTTCACAACTTCGGTATAAAATAAACTTAACATTTTTAAAAAAGTGGCAATACTAAAGAAAATACCGATTATTTTTGCCAAAATAAAAATACGAACTGGCAACTACGTACTTTTTTTACATTTACAAAATATACGTATAATTGGAGTTGCCATATAAAAAAAATATGTGAAAATAATATGGCAATCTCAAGTCTAAACCTTACGACAAAAGTTAAAGGTAGAACGTTCCTCTCTTTAGCTTATTCTTTACTTTAAGGTTAAAGAGAACTTGTGATAATTAAAAACTCATTATCTGTTCGATAACTTCCTACATTTAGCTATCGTTAAGTCGTGAAAACGGGCCTAAGTCTACTTAGCAGCTGGAATTGCCCAGTTCTGTAGTCAGCGTTATCGTTGGATATTTTCAAAAAGTACCAAAAAAGAGGATATTTACAAAAAAAAAAATGGCAACAATAAGGGGGATTTAAGAAAAACAAGTAAGAGTGCTATATTCGGCTATGCCGAATCTTATATACCCTTCACCATGGTGCAATAAGAACAAGAAGTTATGTAAACACCATTCTTAAGATATAAATAATTATATTTTGTGCCACGCCCATTTTTAGGAATTCAGTATTTCGGTTATAAATGTTTTAGAAGAAATTTAACATTTACTTGAGTTATAAAGCTTGGACTCAGGAAGATCTATGCTTCCCGAAAGTGGGTAAACATTTTAATTTTGGGCATTCCTCTCTTGTATCTGAACCGATATTTCCGTATTTTTTAGAAAATATGTTCTACTAAAAATTGTCGATGTTTTGATATATAAGTCGTATCCATAGGTCATATGACAGCCCTAAAATTTAGGTTCTTATAATAATTTTGATGTTTTTTAAGTCATTTTAGGAGTGTAAATGGCCCATTGTCTAACCGATTTGATAGTTTTATATACCTACATTTATATATACTTGTATATATTTTAACAAACTTAATTATAAAAAAAAAGAGAAATTTTTGGGAATTCAGTATTTCGGTTATAACTCAGCCATTTTTTAACCGATTTGACAGATTTATGTACCAACGTGTTTAAGAAGAAATTTAATTAATTTTAACTATAAAGTTGCACTCGGGAAGATCTATGGTTCCCAATAAAGCGTATTTAAAAAAAAATAATTTTATTTTGGCCATAACTTTTTCGTATCTGAACCGATTTTTCCGAAATTTTCTAAAAATACTTTCTACTAAAGATTTCCGATCATTTGATATATAAGGCGTAACCATAGGTCATATAACAGTCCAAAAATTCAGGTTTTTATAAATTTTTTGATATTTTTTTGTAGGGGAGGTACCACGCCCACTTCTCCAGTCCTGCCCACATTTTGTGTGATGGTGTGTAACCTAACCCTGGTGAAGGCACGCATGATTGTGAGTTTTTTCTCTCTTGAATTATATAAAAAGAAGATACATGCCAAGGCGATTTCATGTAAACTGTGGTGTCGATACACTGATGCCCTCTAAAAATTACCGTTTTTGAAACGAAATTAATGTCAAAAGTTCCTTGTGTTTTTGACATATGGATAACGAAAGCAACAAAAAAAAAATACATTGTTGTGTTTTTGGTGTTGTTACTTGTTGTAGTATCGACACCACCGTTTACATGAATTCGCCTTGATTAAACACATTATAATAAAATCCACCACTCATATGAAGGGTTTAATAAACAAACAAAAAATCACATAACCAACACTGCATTATCGTAGTCACTGTATTACCATAGTCACTGTACTACCAAAACGACAAAAACATATACACTAACAAACTAATTCCATTTTGGTTTCTACGGTCATTGTTACGGCTGTGGCATTATGTTCAATTAGGTGCAATTAGACGTGACATAAACATCAAAATGCCGCAGCCGTAACGATGACCGTAGAAACCGAATTGAATTGGTTTGTATGGTATGTTTATGTCATTTTGGTAATACAGTGGTTATGGTAATGCAGCGTTGGTATGGTTATGTCACTTCTAATTGGACCTTTAAAGGGAAAAAATTGAGGCAGTTGTGTTTTTTAATCATATCTCAGCCATTTGTGAACCAATCTCGCTGAATTTCAATAGCAAACAATTCCCGACCATATGTGACATAAATGTATAATAACCTGGCCCCCATCATGTATAGGGTCTTCGGAAAACCCATTTCAACGGACAGACGGACATCGTTAAATTAACTTCGCTCCACATAAGGACCCAGAATATATATACTTTATAGGGTCTAACATCAATATTATAGAAAATATAAACAGAATGAAAAACTTATATATACCCTATATATACCCGTAGTGAAGGGTATAAAAAGGGGCACTTCTTTTAAAATCAGAATGAGTACATCAAATAATGTTAACATTTTATAAATAGTAAAAAAAATTCATGGGCTAGAGTAATATTTCGCCCGAAATAAGGCGGTTATGCTAATACATTTTATCATAACGTGAGATCGAATGGACCGATTTTGTCAAAACAATTACAGATGATTATTAATAAAATTTACTTTGAGTTATTCAAATACAATTTTTTATATTTTCAACTGTTTCGAAACTATTAAAAAATTTGAACCGATACATTTTTTCCAAATTTGATACTATTTTTGTTTTCAAAAATGCATACAAAAATGATAAGGATAGAAATTTTAAATTTTTACCATTTTTCTGAAAGCCACGTATATTACGAATAAAATACGAATAAGTATATATCGTGAAAATCGTAGGATAAATGTTAATTTTATGTATTATTCATTATTGTGGGCATGACTTATACATATTTCAACCGAAATAAGTCGATTATTTCATCATGACTTGAAGATATTTGTACGATTGGATACAATTTTCAGCGAATGATTTGGAATTAAATTTTCTTTAAGCCATCTTTAAAATAGCTTTATATATTTTAAACAGCTTCGGAAATGTTTAGAATATATACATATAGATGAGAAAAGGGTAAATACCCAATTGGTAAATACCCGGTAAAAAGGAAAAAATGGGTAAGAGTTGGTAAATACCCTGGTATTTACCCAAGGGGTGGTTACAAAAGTTTTGTACAAAATTTGATAAAAATGTATTGTTTAATTTAATAAGTATTAGCTTCACTTATAGACACATACATACATACCTTCTAAACAATTTTAAATCAATATTCTCCGGTTTATTGTAGTTTTAGTACAATTTAACAAGCTTTTTAATATTCAATGACGTTTTTAAAAAACGAAAATTAAATAAATTTTATTGACAGTATATGATTGCCACATGAGTTTGTGTTTTATTAATACCCAAAAAAGGAATATACCTGGTATTTACCCAGACATCACGTAAATACCTGGTAGAGTAACATCTATAGGAATATTGTAGAGGTAAATATTTTTAAAGAAAAGTTAATGCTACATAATTTTGTTTTAAAAAAATTCAGAAAAAATTATAAGAACAAAAATTTTACATACATATGTATGTATTTATGTATATGTATATAATTTATTGGAAAGCTAGTTATAATGAATAAAATAAGCCTTTAAACATGAAAATAATTATTCTATTCAGAATTCATTGAAATGTTTATTTACAATACGTATACAGAAATTTCATGAAAGTAGTGCAAATGCAGTGTTAAATTAAAAATAAAATTTTGCGATTTACTGCGCATTTTTCCTTACAAAAATCTTATGAACATTAAATTTAGCGAATTGTGCCAATTGTCGCTGTATAATTGGCAACGAAGATAAAAAAATATGACAAGCCTGATTAATACAGAGATAGTATACGCATTAAAACAAGTGGCACTTTCCAAGTGCACTTGCCTGCAATAATGTTCATATTTACATAATTTATTCGAAATAAATACATAAGCTAACACTGCAGTTACACGCTCAAGTTTTTCTTGATAGTCTTTTACATATACTGTTCGTCAAAATTTCCAAAAATTGAAAGTTGTGACGTAGGCTGCATTCAGTTTTTGAGCAATTTACTTTCAAGATGTCATTTAGAAAACAAATTTATAAAGACAAACGAAAAATTTGCGCACTAACCTTGAAATCAGCTGTTTTCGAACGTAATTTGAAACACTCATTGGAAAGGGAATTTTAAAGGCAAGTTCGTTTTAATTTTTAAAAGTATGAGTGTATTGGTAAAAAATCGTGTAACCCTCAAGTAACCACGCATTACAAGAAAAAAGGTTTCATATAAGCTTGCTTACATATACATACATATATGTAACTTTCATTAGGGCTGGGATTTTAATAAAACAGAAACAAAAAAAACTTCAAAGTCAATCGCAACTTACACTTTACAATAGTAATTAAAAAATGAAACAGAAGATAATTTATAATTTAATTGAATCTAACGTATTATTTATGAGATATTTTACATAACTTAAAGCTACAATTGCATACACTGTGCAACAAATTTTTGGTCTCCGAGTTTATCTTAAATAGGACAAAAAAAAAAAAAAATTATGTAATTATATCATTAGTAGATCAAAAACACCAAAGGTTTTTAAAAACATAGCTCGAGTTATTTTTTTATGGCCCACTGAACTTTTAAATTTTTTTTAAAGGTGTTTGGAATGTGTAAAAAAACTATTTAATGTTTGTAGAACATTTTAATCCCTTAAACACACGTTTTAATGGTTTGCAATAGGAATATTTAAAAAAGAGACTTATTAAATGACTCCTAAAAATAGGAGTCATTTTATCCTAAAAATAGGAGATAGAGGGTAAGATAATATGTCGAATTATTTCACACGACTTTGCTGAAACACAATTTAATAATAATATATGATAATTTACAATTTTACTGTTTTAAGCATTTTGCTTATATTACACGAGCTTATGGTCTTTACCGCCCCTAGTGAAATTCAATGCAAAAAATTTTTGTAAAATATTTTAACCCTTTAAACGTAGGTGTTAGTGGTGTTCTATGAGGAGGGGCGGAAATGACCCCTGAAAATGGCAGATAGAGGGTTAATTAATTCTATGAAAAGAATGAATTTTATTAAAATCATCTATTAACCTTATTTAGCTCAGAATTAGATTTAATACATTTTTTTGACTTATTCATAACGCCTTAAAAAAAAATTAAAAACTTCAGTGGGCCATAAAAAAATAGCTCGAGCTAAATTTTGAAAATGCTTCAGCGGTTTTGGTCTACTAATGGTATAATTAAATTTTTTTAACATTAAAAATATAATATCGTGTTGCACAATGATATTAAACACTCTTAAATGCCTGATATTTGAGTAAAATTAGGCATTTCAAAAAACGCATTTTTTTAAGTTGTGGTAAAAAATAGGCACTTATTTTTTAATACGCTGTTAGCTAAGAGTATAAACTTACAAAAAAAGAAAAAAAAAATATCTAATTTTATATAATTTTTTTTTATACTCCATCAAACTTAAGTAATTTTTGGATTTACAACAAAAAATATGTGTTTTTTAGAGCAATAAGTTCTATATTTTAATTTAACTGCAAATATATCAAAGTACTTGCAAACCAAATTTCGAGCGACTTTTTAAAAAAATTAATTTTTCAGAATTATTTTTGTGAAACAACTAAACCCCATTTTTTTTGTTAACATTTATTTGAGATACCTCATTATCTTTCAAAAAATCTGTATTTAAAAACAATTTGAGACAAACTTTTTTTTTGATTTTTGTCTATGGGTCGAAGAATAGTACGGCGGTTGTTTAGGTGCAGGAACTTTCTTTAATGCGCAATTTTCAGGCTAATATTTAAATCTATATTAAGTTAATTTTCATAAAAACTTAAATCGTATTTAAATACAGATTGATTTTTTGAGTTTTGTTTAAAAAGTCTTATTTAATTAAGATCAAAGTATGGCAGCACTACTAAATACAAAAAAATATCATAAAAAAGTGTATTTATTTACAAGGTGGCCTCAAAAAACAGTTGTCTGCTGTTGCTTTGCCTGTTGTTGTTGTATTGTTTTAATATTGAGACCACCTTGCTAAGTTTTTCCAATGGAAACTTAAAATGAATTTAAATGTACCACATCGGTGAATTAAGTTACATTTAAGTGTTTAGTGAAGAAAAGAATTTTGTATTTAAAACGATTTTAAACATAAATGTGTTTTAATATAAATCCTAAAAATTGTGCATAAGTGGCTTACATTCCTACAAAAGGTCTTACCACCGCTTGACACTTCCACCATGTCGAAGTTTGTTGTCATTTTATTTGGAAATATTACATTTTTTAACAACACTTTGTCCCCTACAAATATGTTCGGTACTTCACTCCTCTCTTTTCGTCAGCAAGTTTTTTACCCTTTTGTTTATTGATACAATCACGATCTTTTTCTTCAGAGTCCGTGCACTTTCCTGTTTAGTCTTGAATTTTTAAACGGGAACTATTCATGTTTTCAACTTCGCCGTTTGCTTGAGGCCAATATGGTGGTTTTAACATCTGCTTTATGCCGTTTGTTTGGCAGTACCGATTAAACTCGCCACTTACGTACTGCCTGCCGTTGTCAGTCCTCAAATACTTTGGAAAACCCAATCTACAGAATATTTCTTTCATCGTATCAATAATTGCCTGCGATGAAATGGAACGAAGAAACTTGAACTCCATATATCTGGAATAGTAATCAATAAGAACAATAACATATTGACCATGTGGTAACGGCCCCAAAAGGTCAGTGTAATCCAGGGACTAGTTGGAAATGGATATCTATCCATTGGAGAATGTTTTGATGGCTGCGATACTAAAAAAAATCTCGACAGGATTTCACAAAATTTTCTGCATCAATCTTCGCTTCATGGCCAACTCTCCCGGTCTGTTGCCAGTTCAAACAACAGATCTGCTAAATTTTCAACGAAAGGCTTTCCTTTTCTGTTTGAGAGTATCTCTTTTCTTCATCGGATAGGCTTTTGCTTGCAAATGATATAATTCATCGTTATGGTCAAACTGCAACAAAACTGCTCCCAAAGCAACAGAACTGGCATCAGCAATCAAACGGGTCTTACGTTTTGGATCGAAATAAGACAAATTAGGTATTTCGGACAACTGAATTTTTAAGTTCTCAAAAGCTAATTTCTGTTTTGTACCCCAAATGAACTTGCTATCTTTTTTGAGTAGACGTCTTAATGGCTCGGTACGACTTGCCAAGTCAGGAATAAATTTACCCACAAATGTGACAAGTCCGAGAAAACTCCTTATCTCTTCTTTATTTTTGGGATCCCGAAATGATAATATTACCTCCACCTTTTCCGGATCGACTTCAATGCCCTTTTCAGACAGTATATGACCTAAAAATTTAATTTTCAGTGTTTTCCATACGCATTTATCCTTAACCAGATACCCATTATTGTTCTGAAGTATATTTGATACCAGCTGGACAGCCTTGACATGTTCGGAATATTATTATGTGGTCAATATAATTCATCACAATTGGACATGGGGACAACATTTCCTCAAGCATTCGTTGAAAAATCTCTGGCGCGGAATTTACCCCAAACAATAGTCGCTTAAATGGGTATAAGCTCTGAAATGTAATGAATGTTGTTATTTTCCTGCTCTCTTCGTGAAGTTCCAACTGATGGTATGCGTTTTTCAGATCCAATCGGGAAAAATATTTAACCCCTCTTAATCTGGTTATGAAATTGTCAAACGTCGGTAGTGGATAATTTTCTCGTAAAATACCCTTATTCACTCTTCGCATATCTACACACAACCGAATGTCGCCGTTTTCTTTAAATGCCAGCACTATTGGTGAGATCCAGGAACTCGGACCAACTACTGGTTCAATAATATTTTCAGTAACTGCATCATTTAGTTTTTCCCTCTTTTTCTTCAAGAGCGACTGGTACCCGCCGTACAGGCTGCTGAACTGGCATAACTTTGGGATCAATAGATAATTTCACAATCACATCCTACCACTAAGGAAATGGCTTATTTTCATTTACACGATTCACGTTTACGCCTAGTCGTAAAACGTTTAGTTTTATACAGTATAACCCGGTTAATTACCCCACGCTTAAATGCCTTTCTCATTTATTTACCTTGAGTTTTAAATCCCCGTTTTTTTCTTCCATTTATCAAACAAAAATCCACGTTTAATTGCCTTACGCTTAATTATCCACATTGGGTAATTGCCTTAAAAAATAAAATCCCAAAACAAAATTACACCTAAATTTCACTCGTTTAATTGCCTCAGTACTATTTAACAACAACACAGCAAGTAACACAAGAGTAACAAAATATGGCTTATTTGAAAGCAAAATATTCCACAATTTCATATTTGCATTAAAATAAAATTTATTCTGTGCTCACCAGAATAAAGTAACGTTATGAGGTGCTGACTATTATCTAGGAACACCAAATATGTAAGATATTTTGTCTTCAAGGGATAAAAGGAAAGGTCGCTAAATTTTAAACGACATAAACATTTAAAAGGATAAAATAGCTTGATTATTTAAGAGATTGAAATTTGAATGAAAGCCGTATTTAATTTGCTGTAAGATATTTTGGGCCAAATTTAATCTTAATACGAACATGATTAAATGGTTTATGGAAAAAAAGAAACAAGTTTGCATGGGGACTATGCGATGTTGAAGACCGATTCTCACAATTTACATATGTTTCGGTTCTTATGACAATTGAAACGTATTTAGCAAATTTTTTCAAATTATCATAAAAGTGTTTCTGATTCGATCGGTTTACTATATGATGCGTCTAAATTTCAATGTATCAGCAAAAATTTATATAATGGCTTTATTCTTAATTTTTGCATTTAAATAAAAATTAATAGTGTTGAAAAACATTTATCTTCACAAAAACTTTCTTTGGCTTACAATTGTAGAGTGAAAATTAAATGTAGATGGCAAAATTAAAGCAACAGAAAATTCATCTGTTAACCAGAATTTTAAGGAATTTTTTTTATTTGCTGACCATGTATAAAAATATGCTTCAAAAACGTGATATATGTGTCCAATAAAAATGCAGCAATTGCTAAAATATGCAAATTATTTACAACCAGATCGGTACCAAAATTCATAACAAGCTTTAAACGGATAAATATATTGTTTCTGTCTTCATTGGTCACACAAGATGCAATTGCGTATTTACGGTTTCCCTGATCATAAGTTTGTAACACTTCGTTTGCACTAAAAAAACCATGAGCAAAACTAGTAGTGCATATTTGCTCAGTTGCAAACAATGTAAACAATAACATTTGACATATTAATCGCCATATCGTTTTTTAAGGAAACTTATAAATTTAACATTTTTGTGGGTTTTAATATAAAATAAAGAATTAAATTTAAATAATTTAAAAAGAAACAATTTATTTTAATTTGCTTGTGTATATGTAATTGTAAACAAACGCAGATTTTTTACAGTGCTGCCAGAAGTTTTTTGTGTTGCCAGAGTAAGTTTTTAGAATATTAGCACATTTGCACAAAAAATAAAAGTGGTATGCTCACTTTTAGTAAAAAAAATCGTCAATCGTCAGTTTACTGTATTTTCTCAAAAAAATCGTCAAAATGACGAAAAATCGTCACATCTAATTCTCAGGTCCATTTCGCTTGAAGTCGATTTATGTTTAAACGCAACATTTTCTTTGCATGCGTATCTAACTTTATGAAAAAAAAAATCGCTTACAGTCCACTCTGTTTTTTATATTTTTTTTTAACAAACTGACAGTATGTTTTTATTTACGTTTTTGTCAACTTTTATAAATGTCAAATTTTGGTTAATTCATAAAAGTAGAAGCAATGAGTATATTGAGTTGTTTATGTTTTCACTTATTATCCATAAAACGGCTTAAAAACATAATCGGGTATAGTCCAAATTCGCTAATAGTCCCCAAAAGTTGTGCAATTATAGCAGTGGATTATAAGCAAAAAGTACTGTAGGTAATTTTTTGGTAAAGCCTAGCCACATACAATTTGGTAAATAAATATGTCTAAGAAAGAAAGGGAGCCACTAAAAAAGTAGCTGGTTTAATGCTAGTATTATAGAATATTTTAAACAATTGAATAAAAACCTGCTAAGTCCAAATAAAAAATACAAAATATTTTACAAAAGTGGTGCTTATGTCCTAATTTCTACAAAAAGGAATCAAGCTGTGTATATAAATCTATGGTGTAAAAGCTGCCATATTTGAAAAGAAAACTGAAGGTTAAAACACGTTGGCCACACGTTGGTTAAAATAGGTAAATTTAACTGTTACGTACTGTTACGTTAGGTACGAACCCCACCAGCTTTCTCTTTGTAGAAATTACGGGCATTCGTCACAAATACCATTGTAAAACAATGATCCATAATTTTTAGTTGTTCATGTTCTGCATGTCAAAAAGGAGTTGACAATAAAACTAAAGTGCATTTACATATATAATTAATGTTCAGAATAAAATATTTTAGCAAGTTCCTAAGCTATTATGAACATAATCCGATTTAAATTTGCCTCAATGCACAATAAGTGTGAAACACAAATTTATTTATTGTCTTTTAGGGACCATCGAATATTGGAATTGCTATTTGAAGAAGCCAAACACAATGTCTTAACTGGACGATATATAATGGAATCTGTACATTCACTTATGTTGGGAGGTATACAAGCTCGTATCGAACTGGGTCCCTTCAACTCACACACACATACGATAAGTTTTTTCCGGTAAATTAATAAAGTTGTCCTTACAATGAATTTTAATTTGCATTATTTAATTTTTAGGGAAAATCAATCCAGATTTTTGCCTCAACATGTTGCCAAAAATTCCAGTTGGTCATGGCTTCCAGTAAGTCGGAAGAACTCAGCAGAAGTTCGACTTTTAGAGCAATTTAAACGTGTGCCACAAACAGCAACAACGCGAAAACTAATGCGCAAATATTTAGAATTTTGTTGGGCTCTTCCTTTCTATGGGTTTGTAATTAATTCTTTTAATAAATATACAGCCATATGTAATTCAGTGTCTGTTCTCTATGTTATTTAACTTTTCATTGCAGAGCTGCCTTTTTTCATGGTCAGGTGGAACAACCAGTACGAGGACTAATGAGCTTAGTTAATCACAAGGATGTCGAGGTGTTTATTGCTGTAAATGAACGTGGGGTTTTCATTATAGATCCTCTGGAATGTGTATGTATATTTAGTATATAACTGTTTAATTTGATGTGTATTAATTCGTTAAAATAGATGATATCACAACTCGTTCTTTAAAAAAAACTTTGTCCGCGCTACACATTAACGTATTCATATGGCGATGTTAATGCTGTTTATACAGTAAATTGAGTTAAAATTAGTGTTGCCAAGGTAGAATTCGGAACTTTCACATGTCTGTGTACCAAATTATACATTTGATATTCCATTTTTGAAATTATGGTTAGGTTTACTAAAAAGCAAAGCTTACCAATTGCTGTAGTAAGAAGTAACTAAATGAACATGTATAAACCACGTTTCCACGTGAAGTACTTATTTCTGAACATAAGCGATAACGTCGCTATGAGTGGTTTTGTTTGATGCAAACAATATTATTGACTTAAGGTACCCATCCATTACACAATATTATTTATTATTTATTAATGAATTTAGACATTGTTTATAAAGTTGAATTAAGAATGGAAAATCGTTTTAAAGACAGCGTACACGAAAAGAATTATTTCCTTAATCACCAAAAAATATGGCTTAAACCAAGTCCAAATCAATAATATTCGAATATTTTTATTTTAAAATTTGTATCTGCTTATAAGAATAACACAATAACAGACAGAAGAGGAATATGATTATAATTGACGTACTTAAGCGTTTTACATATATTTGTTTTACTTGTTTTATATTTCCTCCTTTGTTTCCTGAGTTTCAATTTTAAAACACCACCATTGCATGCCCTACATGATGTATTTAATCAAATATAAACTAAATGGGAACTTTTGTTGCTTATTTTGCTTTTTAAACTTGAAAATAATGCATATTTTTCTTCTTCTTCTGTTGTTGCTGGTTCTGTGCAAAAGAAGCAACTTGTTTTTTTACCTGCTTGTGTGGTGTTGTTGTAGTTTCTACAACAATCTTTGGCAAACACACGCGTATTCACACGTATGTATATATTTTCTTGTTATGTTGATTCAAATAAAAATTTCGGAAAAAGTTTAAATAATCCCTAGTATTGAAATTACAAATCAAGAAAACCAGACTAATATTAAAGAAATGCAGCTTAAATTCAGAAATATCTTTCTTATCTAATAGGGTATTCATTTAATCGGGCTTTTGCTTTAATCGGTTAATCGCTCGATTAATTAACCGAGGTTTTGGTTTAATCGGTTAATTTTGTCAACCGATTAATAAAGTTTTAAGCTACGGTCAGACTCATCAAATATTTGACGAAAAAACCGGGACCAACAACCAAACTAAAAAATCATTTCGCTTAATATCAATATTTATTTTGATTAAAATACCACATCTTACAAAAAACTGTTTTTTGCTATGTCTAGTAGTATAATTAGTTTATTTTGTAATATTAAGACCATTTTAAATCTCACTAACTATTAACAAAAGAAGGGGTTACGCTTATTTGTTCAAATATTTAATAAGTGTGACCATAGCTTAAGTAATTTCAATAAATAAAAATGCAAGTATTATTTATTATTAGAGTCTTTTAGTAAAAAAAAACAATAACATGACGAACAAAACAATTCTTGAACTAAAACGAGCAAACAAAAAAGTAATAATATGAAAAACAAATTTGATAATTTATACATAATATTTGTATGTATTTAATAAAAAAAAACTGTGAGATTTTTTATTAATTATAATTACACAAAATTATTCAATAGTTTGAGATTTTATAAAATAATCTTTTGGAAAAATAATTTGGTTTAAATGTTTAGAATTTAAGCGATTCTTTTCTTTAGTTTTGATAAAACTTGATTTGGAAACAATTCTTTCACATATCGAAGATGTTTAAGAAAGCGGAAGCAACCCATAATACAGATTCAAGATTACGCATTGCACATGTTTACAAAATTCAACTGTTTCATATGACATCACTTTAGCATTTTATACACATGTTTGTTTGCTTGTGTTTCTATATTTTAGCTGTACTTATACGCTGATGTGACGTAGATGCGAAGAAACATTTCATTTTTAAAAGCTGAATGCGATATCTTGGTTTCTTTGTCCTTTTCCAGGATTTCTCTCAACATATAAAATCTTCCATTATGCCATTATTTCGGTTAATTTTGTTAAAGATTGTTTGTGTTACAATCGAGAGCTTCTTCTATTGTCAGGTCATCATCTGACTCATCCTGGCAAAGCTTAGCACCGAACATTCTGCAAAAAATGAAATACGAACCCCTAGTTTCTGTTTTTGTACTGTATTTTAAGAATGTATTTCTCGAAGGAAATATATTGTAGGAAAAAATATTTTCCAAACATATACCTTTTTTATATGAGACGAAACAAATAATTAAAAACGCAAAAAAATATGTTATAATACTACAAAAAACTAAAAATATTTGTTACATCGGTTAATCGGTTAACCGACTAAAATTAACTGGTTTAATCGTTAATCGAAAATTTCCAATTTTAAATTAACCGATCAGTTAATCGGGAAGTAATTAATCGGTTAACCGAATGAATACCCTATTATCTACATATATAATAAAAATGAAATGTTGTGTGTTGTTGATCGCATAACTTGAGAACTGCTTGACCGATTTGGACGATTTTTTCTTTCAAATGATCGCTATGGTCCAACTTAGGTTTTTAAGGAGAGAAAATTTTGCCTAATTTTTCTTTTAAATGTTCGTATTAATCCATTTTAAGTTTTCGTCGAAAGAAAAATTTACCACGCCTACTTTTACGCCCACTTTGTCTATTAATCTAAAATCGGAAAACAGTTACACCGATTTTGCGATGCCTTAAGGGAATCAGTTCGAACAAATGTTCAACTGTTGAATCGACAACAAAAATATGGATACGACACCCTCATGAAAGCTGTGAAAGATAAAGCTGGAGGGATTTCTTTTCTAGACGCTCCCGGTGGAACTAGGAAAACTTTTTTAATCGCGTTAATTTTGGCAACGATACGCTCGCAGAATTATATTGTACTTGCACTCGCATCGAACTGCTCATTCAGTACTTAAGTTGCCATTAAATGTGCAAACCAATAAAAATCCAACATATTTTGCAGCAAAGCAAACTGTTCGTTTGGGATTAGACAAAACGTTGCAAGATTTACGAAACAATCAAAGCCGATTTGGAGGAACGATGATTTGTTGGTAGGTGATTTTCAGCAAACACTGCCAGTGATACCACGATCAACGCCCGCCGATGCATTTTATGCATGTTTCAATTCGTCTGCTGTGTGGAAACACGTTAGGAAGCTCAAATTGACTCTGAACATGCGGGTCGAGCTGCAGAACAATCAATCTCGAGACGTATTTTCCAAACAATTGCTGGACATACCAAACGGCAAAATCCCGGTGGATATTTCAATTTCTGTCAGTTCACCGAATCAAAGTCCGAACTCAACCGAAAGGTGTTTCCAAACGTTAGACAAAATTACTGAAATCAAGATTGGTTGAGCGAACGTGCTTTATTAGCTGCGAAAAACGTTGATGTCGGCGAACTGAATTTTAAGATTCAAAGTGAAATTGCTGGCGAATTGAAGACGTACAAATCGGTACATTACGTTACTTCACAGAACGATGTCGTCAACTATCCAATCGAATTTTTAAACTCCCTGGAATTACCCGGATTACCGCCTCATAATCTCCAACTAAAAGTTGGATCGGTAATTATAATATTACGAAATCATAATATTACGAAATATAAACCAACCACGTCTTTGTAATGGCACCCGACTTAAAAAAAATGAAGAATAACGTCATCGAAGCAACAATGCTTAAAGGAAAGTACAAAGGAGAAAATGTTTTAATACCTCGGGTACCAATGATTCCAACCGACATGGCATTCGATTTAAACGCTTGCAGTTTTCAGAAAGGCTCGCATATCCAATGACAATCAACAAATCTCAAGGGCAGTCATTGCGTATTTGCGGCATTAACCTTGAGAATTCATGCTTCTCGCATGGACAATTATATGTCGCCGGTTCCCGCGTCGGAAGTCCATTAGCATTATTTGTTTATGCGCCAGACATCCAAACAAAAAATGTCGTATATCACAAAGCATTATAATTAACAAAATTATGATATCCTAGCAAAGCAATCGAATAAGTTTTACTTTTTTTTAATGGTTACCTGAATATTGATCTTATTAACTAAAATGTTAATAGAATTCTATAAGATTCAAAGCATATATATACATACATACATATGTATTTTCAAATCAAATGTCAATCAAACATATGTATGTATATGAACATTTTAATTAAAAATTTTTTTTCCTCTTTTTAACGGATTTTAAAAATCGAACGCAAATTTTTTTTCTAATTTGGACAGGACAACGTCTGTTGGGTCAGCTAGTTTTTAATAAAAACTAGCTACTTTTGTATTTCTTGTCTTAAGAAATTTTTATTAAATACGAACGAAATAAGTTAAAATCACTATTTTCGGATTTTCTTGTTTTAAGAAACGAAATTGATTACTTTAGAAAATAATCTTTTTCCGTGTACAACATATCAAAAGTACATATTATATAGTCGTGGCTTATTCCGTAAATTCGTGTTAATTATTTTAACTCTAAGAAAACTAAGTAAATCAACAACCGTACAAATAAAACAAAAAAATTTTGATTTTTAAGTTCACCACGGGGTGTTTAAAGTGTAGAATGTTATGGTTAAGTTAATATATGCACTGCGCAAAAAAGACTGCTTACGTAGCATCGGTGTTAGACGTATGACTCACGGTCCTATCGTTTCGAGTTCGAATCCTTAGTTGATCCTAGTACTCTGTTCAATATTTCACGTGATATGCTATCAAAACTTATATGAAAACAAAGAAGAGTGCTATATTCGTCTATGCCGAATCTTAAGCGGCTCATACACTTGCAATAAAATTGTTCAGTTTGACGTATTGTACAATTATATCGCCAATGTGTATTTGATATTCGAAGGTGGCACAATGTATTGGCAACAATCAAAAGACTTTTGATTTTTATTGGACAACGAAGAGAAAGTGAAATATGTAACACAATGCTGTTTGTGTTATGTCTATAGGTTATGTTCACCTTTTTATTAATTTACAATAATATTGCAAGTGCATGGGCCGCTTTGTACACCATTGATGACGCGAAAGTAATGGATGTTCTGAATGTTCGACATTGTCGTCCATATTGTCTTTGATGACTACATAAACGACAATGTATTCTTCTTTGTCGTCAACGGCTTCGTAAAGTTGTCATTGAAGACAGCTTACACGACGATGTCACATATAAACCTGTACATGTATGTATGCATAAAATAAAGCACATAGTTTGACTTCTCAGACTTGACTGACTGATTTTCTTTACTTTGCTTTGGTTGACAGCTTACGAGACAATATCGCTCATATTGTCGTGCTTAGTAGTTGATAGAGGACATTTTACAAGACAATGTCGGTCATGTTGTCGTGGAAACATTTTGATACAGGACAGCTTACAAGACATTGTCGGTCATGTTGTCGTGCATACACCTTAATACAGGACAGCTTACAAGACACTGTCGCTCATACTGTCCTGTATAGTTGTTAATAGAGGATACTTTACAAGACAATGTCGGTCATGTTGTCGTTTATTATTTTTATAATATTTGGGTTAAAATCTTTAAGAAAACATCTTGTTAGCATAGTTTTTTCTTTTTTTTACCAAGAAAATGGGTTCTATAAAAATTGGTGCATAACAAAACGTACTTCTTTCAAAACGTGCTTTTTTCATTGTTTTTGCCATTTCTTCGTGAAGTTGTTTTAATAACAAAAGATTTCTTTATATTCTTAATTTGTTTGACGTTTATTTTTGTCGTTACATTTTCGTTAAAATTAACTGTTAATGGTGACTATTCTTGAAAACGCGTCAAAAAAGTGAAAATTTTCCGTAAAACAAAAACAAAGTTTAAGAAATTGTCAAAATTCTCACGTTTATTTAATTTTAGAAATGTATGATAAACAAAAACTATTTTTTAAACTTTACTTTTGTTTTAATGTAAATTTTTTTTGTTCGACGCCTTTCCAGAATAGCCACCAATAATTGCAATAATTTAACTATTGTTTTGTGAATGAGTGTTGTGAAAACAATAATTAATACAATAGTATAATTAAACATGGAATAATTACAAGAATCTGTAGAAAATTTAAATATTTTTTTAAACAAAACGTACTTTTTTCATTTTTTTTTTTTAGCAAAACGTACTTTTTTCGATATAAAATTGGTTTGCTATTAAATATCCTTGACATTTAATGTGTCGACTTACGGCAGTTTGATTCATCTTTTGGTAAGCAAAAAACTTGTTTCCATTTCCAGGTTCATACAGTTTTTTAAGGGGTCGAAAAAAATAAACCTCAATTTCCCAAAACTTTTAAATATGTGAAAAAGTACGTTTTGTTCTGCGGCTCCTCATATGTCGTGCATAAATCGTTGAAGACAATGTCGTCGACGGCAGTTTTGCCAACTGGGCATTGTCTCCTGTCGTTCTCCAGATATACATAAAAATAAAGCGAAAAAAGAACAAGAGATTTTTGGGTAAAATTAGAGCATGGTTGACATAAATAGACCTTTTTTCTTGCCAATGAATTAATTTTCGAACATTTTTATTCTTTTTTCATATAAAGATTTGCTGTTCGTGGTTAACCCTGGCTTTTGTTTACAAAAATTAAAATTAAATTTCAAAAATAAAATATTCTATAAAAAGTTTTAAGGCTCAGTTAGTCTTTACCTTCGATTCTGTTACGAATCAGCTGATTTGTTTTTGTTATTAAAAAACCTGTGAAATTGATTAGTTTTTCTGTTCTGTTGCGGTTCAGTTTGTTAAAATCAAAAAATTGTTAAGTAATTGTAAGTGACTGCAAAATAAATAATAAAAAATACATATTTATATTGAAATAAACTATTTTTTGATTTTAAGAATTCATAAAATTAATTTCTTCAAATTTATGTGCATTAAAGTTAATGAAATAAAATAATGCACGGTGCAAAACTAATAAATTTGTCATAAATGGCTGATAAGTTGCTACAGAAAAAGTAACTATGTATTACAATTTCGTAACAGAAAGGCACGTAACAGAAGAGAAACAGAAAGTAAAGACTAACTGAGCCTTTACTAAATTAGTAAAAAATCAAAATGTTGAATGAAAATGTTAACAATAATAGCAGTAAATAAAAGAAATATGTATATAAAGAAGATCTTTTGCTGCACATCAACATATAGATGTGTGAAAGCTATTTGCGTTATAGCACTCGTTTTTTGGAACTTTCGAAAGAACGGTGAGATTTTAAAAAAAGTTCTACCGGTAAGATATGTCAATGAAGTCCCCAAATAAAGCCTTTTTTGTTTTTCAATATATAGCGCTGTCATTTAAAATCAGATCCCCTCATATAGTGACTTGGTGACTTTTAATCCGACATCAAATTCTGGACGCCAATTATGCCATCTTGAATCCTTCCCCAAATGCGCTTTTTTTAACGTGCCAAGAAAGCTCTTCTAAAACTTAGTAAGTATTACATATTCACTTTTATGACACGCCTCAAAACTAAGCCCCTTTATTCATTTTCACATACATCTTACATTAAACCAGTTAGAACCCAATAAAAAAATCCTTGAATAAAAGGTATATTTTTTTAGTTTCAAGAACTTCAAAACTTAACCCATGAACAACGATATGATGATATCGGACTTTTAATAACAGCGCTATATAAAAAAAAACAAAGGGCTGGGGCGTGGCAAAAAATTTAACTGTTTTAGAAACTTCATTGACATACCTTTAATTCAAGGGGGTGACTGGCACAACCTTTTTTTGTATGGAGTTCGATCCACTTTAATGTATATGCATACATATTTCTGAGCGTGTGTAATTTCATTGTTTCTAGAATTTTTTGAACATGTAAATACATAATTATGTAATAATAAGTAAACCTTTATAGAATACTTTATATTAGTATCAGTTTTTTAGGTTTTATCTGTAAAATATCCCATATATTTTCTATATTTTGTGATGTGTTTTTTTAACGAATGGGTTTTACTCATCGTCTTCTTTTCACTTTTGTTTTCATTTATTACGAAGATGTTCATTTTATAAGAACCTAAAATATGTAGAAAAAAATTTAAGCTTTTTTGTCACTCACCAGAAATGTTTTTAATTTTATGAAAACCAAAATCAGATTTTATTCGTTTATTTTACGAACGAACAAATATTTTCATTTTCTATAAACAGGCTGTTTATCTTTCCTTATTTATAAGTTGAATTTCTTTTATTTTGTTTTTATGTTAATATTAAAATTAATTGCTAAGGAAAATTTTGATTTCAGATTTTTGAACATACTATGGTATAGCGTGAGTTATGTTAGGGACCATATCAATAACGAACTCATTTGTTCAAGGTATAACCTTGATATGATCATGGATCTTCACGACGTTAAAAGATTTTTGCTCAGATTGATATATGTCAATAATTTTTTCCCTGTCCTTGCATTCTTTCTCTTTATTTTAGCAATAATCCAAATTTTTAAATAAGATTATATGTGGCTTGTTGACAAAATTGTTTAGCAAAACGAAGAAATCACCATAAGCCGACGAGTTGGTAGCCGGAAATGACAAATAAAAATTAGATTAATCGCTACAGGATTTTTAATCTGTATATTGGAAAATAAATTAATAATAGAGAGTGACCCCCCTGTATTAACTCAAAAATATCAGCAAAAGCAAGACAATTTTTAATTTTTCATTAAAGGTACAATATAAAAAGAATTTTAAAAACAAGGCTTTCATTACCAAAAAGTAGACAAAATAGCATAATATTTATTCAGCGGTTAAATATGAATAATACTTGTTGATATTTTAAAAAAAAAGTGTAAAAATAAATATATAATATGTATTTTGTTCGACCTTTAATATTTCAGATATTGCTAAATTTTCGAGCCTAAGGTCTTTTTGTTATAAAAAACTTTTAACGTTTATTTAAAAACCAATATTTCGGCACTTCCTTGAGTGCCTTCTTAAGGGTTTTTTTCTTATACATTTTAACAAATTATAAAAAATTTAACAATAACTGACAAATTAAAAAATTTTTAATTCAAAAACAAAAAAATATTTTTCAAATCAAACTTGATCTATTACAATATAAATAAATTTTTAACTTCCGTTTCTATTTTTATAAATTAAGTGTTTATAATTTTGTGCTACGTTTTCAGTGTCTGACTTAAAATTAATTCTAGAAATTGTCGGAACCTTTATAATTTGTAACATTTCTAACATAAATCTACGTTTATAATTATTTTCTGTGTTTAAAACAGTTGTATTTTCAAAATCTGGATAATGATTTAGATTAGCACAATGAGTTGATAAAGCTGTTTTTTGTGATATATTTCTATATTTTTAATCTGATTTATGTCCTGCTATCCTAGTTTTCAGTTTATTTACACTTATTACACTGTCCACTAACATTACCCTCACATGGTATTTTTTAAACAATATTTGACATATCCATCTTCTTTATTTTGTCTTTCATTTCAGTAAATAGTTTACCTACTGTGTTAAAAGATTTATGAGCTATTTTGTATATTTTGCTATAATATATATTTGATTTTTCTAATCTTTCTGAAAATTTTGGTATATATGTTACCGACTTATAAATCCTTTGTTCTGTAATACTAGTTTGGTTATTTATTCTACAATTATTATGTTGTATTAATAAATCTCTTATTAATTGTTTAGGAAAGCTGTTATCAGTTAAAATACCTGAAATCTTCCTTTTATTATCTCTATGAAATTCTGAATCACTTATTTTTAGAACTCTTTCTATAAAATTTTTAGCTGTATTAATAATTATTCTCTTTGAATGTAAATTGTAAATTTAATATCTGAATGAAAAGAGTTAAAAATATCTAAGATTTGCTCTATTGCTGATTCAGAAATTATACAAAATAAATCGTCAACATATTATATATATGATTATTTTATTGAAAATATCTACTATCTATTATACAAAATTAAGGAATAAGTCTTTCTCCATATTCGTATGTTCCCTTATTATATTCCATTTTTCATCTACTATATTTATAGCTAAGTCTATTGGAATGCTAGGAAACAATGAAACTACATCAAGAGAAATTAACCAGCTACAGAATTATTTTGGTGAGGTGGAATATGCAAGTTTCTTAGAATATGAAGATAAATTAGCGAGTTATTTTAATGAGAAGATCAAATGTAGACATATACGGAAATTTCAAGACCTTGTTAATTTACAAAGAAGGGAACTAGGTATAAAATTTAAAAATAAATGGTTTGTTAACAAATCTAACATAAATATACCATTTGAAGCACAATGGGTTCTCTCATTAGGTCATAAACACATGCTACCGACGGAAAGGAAACATTTTCCAGTTTTGAAAATTATAACTGAAGGAGAGGATTTAGTACAGACACTTAGGGAAAAAGAGGAACAGGAAATAGGAAGAACAAAACTGACTACAAATATAGATAACCATATTAATAAAATTAGATTAACTAATAGGGATAAGTTTATATTGGACAAAGTAAAGGAAACATATAGATTTTTGAGATCTAATAGGGACATTATTATCTTGAATGCAGACAAAGAGAATACAACGGTGGCAATGAATAGGGTTGATTATGAGTTAAGAATTAATGATATTATAAGGGATGATTCAAATTATAGGAGATTGGATAAGGACCCTACCAATAAACTTGAAAAGATAAATAATAATTTAGTTCAGGAACTTTTTAATAATGATATAATTACAATAACGGAAAGGAATAAACTTAAAACTAATACGGCAATGACACCTAGGCTATACGGTCTTCCAAAAATTCATAAAATGGATTTTCCATTGAGCCCAATATGTTCAATGATAAATTCTCCATCATATGAACTATGTAAATATATAACAAGAATTCTTAATAGAATTACTGAAAATTCAAGATAAATTGTTAAGGATTCTCTTCAATTTTAAGACAGAATTAGGAATATTACATTAGATAATAATGAGAGGTTAATTTCTCTTGATGTAGTTTCATTGCTTCCTAGCATTCCAATAGACTTAGCTATAAATATAGTAGATGAAAAATGGAATATAATAAGGGAACATACGAATATGGAGAAGGACTTATTCTTAAATTTTGTATAACAGATATTAGATATTTTCAATTAAATAATCATATAGTATTACAGAACAAAGGATTTATAAGTCGGTAACATATTTAAAAAAGAGCAAAAAATACCATTTAACAGCGATTTAAGGGGTTAAAATGTTCCGCAAAAATATTATCCGTGAAATTTTACTATAAGTCCCTGAATAAATCAAAACGGAAAACTATGCCAGAAACTTAGAAATAAGATACAACAATTCAAATATAATAGACATCAATATAATAGAGAAATATGGAACATTCAACAAATACATATAAATAACGACCTAAACAACAACGTCGACTGTTTCGATAAATACCTGGAAGATGCAGTTAAAAAACTAACTAAAAAGAAGACAATTATAGAAAATTTTAAATGTAAATGGTTTGACGAAGAAATTAGACAATTAAAAAGAGAAAAAATTAATAAATACCAAATAGCAAAAATACAAAATACAAGTGAAGCTTGGGCTAGCTATAAAACAACACGAAATATGTACAAAGTAAAAATTGAAAACGAAAAAAATAATTGAAACTGTGATATTTTATCAAATAGAATGTAAAGAAAATTTTGCTATAGCCGATAATTTTAACAAATATTTTATAAGTAGTATTAAAACAATTAGAGATACGATAAATAATGTGCAATATGTCAATAATATACCTGTGATAACCTCTCAGTTTAAGTATCGTGCAGTTTCAATAGAAGAACTAAGAACTAAGAAATTTAAAAAATAAACCGGACTATAATAAAATATCAATTAAAATGATTTTAAATAGTTGGAATATCGTGGGAAAGAAATTGTTAGAGATAATAAACAAATCGTTTGAGATAGGAGTATTTCCTGAAAATTGGAAAACGTCAATGGTTACACCAATTGAAAAGATTGCAAGACAAGAAAATGTGAAGAATTTCGACCAATAAACACATTGAAGACATGTGAGAAAATAATAGAGAAAGTGGTAAAGGAACAACTAGAGCAATATATGGAAAGTAACTCAATATTATCAAAGTACCAGTCTGGATTTAGAAGGAAGTATTCATGTGAAACTGCAGTGAACTATTTAATAAACCAATGGAAAAAAACGAAAAAAACAAAAAAATAGTGGGCATTTTCCTGGACTTCAGAAGGGCTTTCGAAACAATTGATAGAAATATACTTCTGCAAAAACATCAAAAATACGGCATTAGAAATACGGAACTAAAATGGTTTAAATCATACCTTACAAACATAAAGCAAGTTACTAAAGTGAATAATTCTAAATCTAACATAGATAATAACGATTATGGATCACAATTTTTATTACAACCTCACTCACGATATGGAAAGCGTAAATAACTGGCTTAACATGAACAAACTTAAACTAAACGAAAATAAACCCAAGATAATGGAAATAAACACTAAAAGCAATTTAATTTTTAAAATAAATAATGAAGTAATAGAAAAAGTAGACCAAATAAAATATTTAGGTTTTGTTATTGATAAAGACTTAAAATTTAAGCAACATATTGACTATATTTGTAAAAAAGTCGGTAAGCAAATTAGTTTTTCAAACGAATTAGAAAACAAATTTCAATTATAACAGCAATCCACATATATAACACTATAATCAAACCATATTATACACATGTTGCACAGCGAACCAGATTGAACGACTACAGAAATTACAGAATAGAGCAATGCGAACCATACTGAAATGCAACAGATACACACATATTAATTTCATGCTAGAAACACTAAAATGGCTCAACATAGAACAAAGGCTAAAAATGAACACACTAAGCTTTATTCAAAAAATAAAAATCGGTGAAGCCCCAGAATACTTAACGGAACAAATAACATATGTGAGAGACGCGCAACCGTACCAGTTAAGAAACGTGGACCATTTTAGAATTGAATTCTGATTCTGTATCAGCAGAAGCAGATTCACCATGAAGTTTTTTAAAATATTTATTTTGGCTTTTCTTCCAACGTTGAAGCCATCCAACATTGGCTTAAAAATTAGGAATATCCAATTGTATGGCAAACTGCTCAGCCTTTTCCATAAGAATGGGTCCAGTCACAACGGTTCCCTTTTGAATCATTTGCTCAAACCACAATGACATAGCTTTATTAAGATTTTCATATTTTGGTTTTCTGTCTCTTTTTTGTTTAACATTTCTTACTTTTAAATATTTATTTTCTATGTCTTTTGAGTTTTTCACTATTTTAGATAACGTTGAAAGTCCAATTTTATATTTTTTTGCAATTTCGCTTCTTTTTATACCGTTTTGTATTTCTTTTCAAATTTGAACTTTTGTTTTTATTGTTAATGTATTTCTTTTTTTGTTTACATCCATTTTTCACAGAAACAAATGAATAGAAGATGGTTGGAGTTAATTATTCACTTGTTTACGAGGCAAAAAACACAAAGTTACTCATGAGTACCAGCTCGCTCATCTAAAACCAAGGCGAATTCATTTTCAGGTGGCGTTGAAAACTCAGCTGTGCTACTTTTTTTCTTAATTAGAGAGAGAAATGTCAAAAGTTCCTTGTGATTTTGACATATGGATCAACGAAAGCAACAAAAAAATACATTGTTGTGTTTTTGGTGTTGTTACTTGTTGTAGTATCGACAACACCGTTTACATGAATTCGCCTTGTTTAAAACTAAGAGTAAAAAAAAACTTTGTTCTTGTTGTAAAACTGTCAAAAAAACAGAGTTGTCCATTCAAACTACATAAATTCTGTGTTGCCGTTGAAAGTTTCTTATATAAATTCTTTTTTTATACATTTTGTGGTTTTGGTGTTTAAGAAAAATGTTCTTTTGTCAGTTTTTTTCTTATAAGCGTTTTTCTTATATGAAACCTTTTTTGTTAGAAAAATCACTAAAAAGACATGGTGTTTTTGAAAATGTTTCTTATAAGCGTTTTGTTCTTATATGAGATGTTCTTATATCCGATAAATACTGTATCAACAACTGCAATGCAACGGTCACTATTTTATAAAGGCTTACAACTGCACAACTCCCTGCCCAATAGTGTAAAATTGGAACATAATATAAATTTATTCAAAAAACATATTGTCTACTATGTAAAACATAATATGTAATTCTGAAAAAAATTTATATACAAACTTTAATGTAATAGTTTTGAAAAGTATTTTTAATACTAATAAAGAAATTATAATAATATAAAAAGAGAGCTAAGGGTTAATTGCGCATTTATTAAGAATTTCATTTTAAAGTACCCTAAAAATTTTGCATAAAAAAAAAATAGTTTAAATTTAACTAAAAATCACTAATATCTCTACTACTTTACCTTCGATAGCAAATTTGGATAGGAAGTATTCATTTGTTTCATTTTTTTTAGTTCTAGGCAATTCCACTTCATTATCATACAATGTCCAGCATATTTCAGCGATAAGCGAATGAATGATTCTCAAAGTAATCCATATGCGAATTGAAAAAATAAATTTTTGTTGTCATATGAACGCCTGGTTTTTCAAAAGCTCTAAGCATGGTGTCTACGTATATTCAAGCAGTAGGTGAACGATTTTTGCTTAAGACATTGTTTATCACTTCCTTAATGCTTTTCCACGCATTAAGCTCTATTGGCATTTTATTTAGCATTTTGCAAAATTTTGCATATTTGCATTTTATTAAGCATTTTGTCGAAGTCAACACTTTGCATCAGTCTCCGAGCCAATGCATTTAAATGCTCTTGCGACATTAATATTGGTCTTGGGATAACTTCAATTCCTGTGTAAATAAAAGGTTCCTGTTTCGGCAATTGTTCCATCAACATAATGACTAGGACTTCGAAGTCGCGGCACAGGGAGCATGGCTGATGGTACAGCTTTGTATGCAAAGCTCTTTCGCCTATATCTATTCAACTTTATTATGTGACTTTTTTTTGACACCCTTAGCATGTAGCGTCATAGGAATACCGAACTGCGTTAAATTTCGTTGACCTTCAGCGAGAGTTAAAAAAAAAAAAAATTTACCTTTGGGCCACAAAATTATAACAAATGCGACGGCAATGCTTTACCGCAGATATATTTAGCAAAAAAAAAAAAGAACATATTTTTCAAACAGTTGTACATTTTTGGCAAAACAAATCTTACACGTAACGTTAAACACTCAAAAATAACAAAACAAATTATGTACACAATATATGCACCACAAATTGACAAGTTTTTAGTACAATAAAGCTACGGTCACACTTATTAAATATTTGATCAAATAAGCGTAACCCCTACTTTTATTAATAGTTAGTGAGATTTAAAATGGTCTTAATATTACAAAATAAACTAATTATACTACTAGACATAGCAAAAAACAGTTTTTTGTAAGATGTGGTATTTCAATCAAAATAAATATTGATATTAAGCGAAATGATTTTTTAGTTTGGTTGTTGGTCCCGTTTTTTTCGTCAAATATTTGATAAGTCTGACCGTAGCTTAAGAAATATAGCACTTGATTTTCGTTTTGATTTTGCTTTTCATTGTTTTTGTTGTAATGTAACGGATAATATTTTTGCGGAACATTTAATACCTTAAACCTCTGTTTAGTGGTGTTTTTTGCTCTTTTTTAAAAGAAGGACAAAAAATACTCATATCTTGAGGAGTAAGAGGGTTAACATATTCTACAAAAATGTTCTCCGCAACATTTTCCAAAAGTTTGCTGAACATATTTAATACCAAAAATGTAAGGGTCACATGGTTTCTTATGCCGATTAAAACAAAGAATGTGCCTGAGCTGGGAAACTGTAACCCTCCCTCAAATGAAATTCAGATGTAAACTTTTAAAACGCCGATATACGTGTATTTTTTTTTTTTTGACTCCTCTACCAAATTTTATAGGCCGGACCTTGTAATTTTGAAAAAAATTTGATTTTGTTGTACAGTGTAATTAAACTTTATCCGCATATCTTAAATTGCCATAGAAATAATGATTTTCTTGCCCAATAACAGGCTTCAATGCCTTCCAAACGCTTTCATTTGCTTAGTTGAGTAGGAAGTGGGCCAGATTATTAGAGATTCGCTTCTATTTATATGATGCTGCACAGTGTGGGAAATTGCGAAAAATTGGAAATAATTCTATATTTTGTAAACGGTTGGTCCGATTGGAATACAATTTGAGATGACAAATAAAGACTTTTTTACATATGGGTGTTTCCAAAGTAACGGTTGTTACCGATTTTCGGAGATTTGTTGAATAAAATTCCAACCTACTCAAATATGCCACGAGGATTGCTCCATTTTGGACTTACGAAAGTTCAAGCAACGGTAGCAACCGAAAGAATTCATAAAAAAATGTAATTTCAATACTTTTTCAAAACATTTATAAAGTAACGATCGTTACGTTTTCAAATGTCGGAAACAAACATCATGTATTGTAAAATTTTGCACAGGATATGTCTAGTAAAATATCTGATTAAATTCTTTGAAATGTTTTGTTTAAGGAATGGATTTATTTTCAAACACAAGTTACCAAAAAATTTTTTTTTTAAAGTAACGGTCGTTACATTATAAAAAGTTAAAGGTTTTTTGTGTTTGAATTCATTTATTATGGGTAACAAAGAAGTAGCATATTTTTGTTAGTATAAAGAAAATTAAAGTTAACCTTTCGGAAAATGACAGATAAATTTATTTTGTATAATATAAGCGGAAAAATAAATTCAAAATAATAATTTCATTTTTGAGCTATAAGGGGTCATTTTCTGTGGAAACACCCATATATTACAGGCAAATTTAAGTTCACATATTTAAGTATGTAAAATTTATTTAAACAAAAACTAACGTATGGGGGGTTTAAAGCACAAGGGTTTCAAGTAACTGATAAACAAAATGAGAACAAAGCGGTTAAAGTTAAATTGCAATAGAAAATTTAAGATGCTATCTAGAATATTACTTTTAAATTAATTAAGATCTTGAGATTTATTTTAATCCCACATTCACCTCTTGTGCTCTGAACTTCTCTAAATATCACCTATTAATTTTAAATGTAAACTCAATTTTAGAAAAAAGGCACTTAAACCCCTTGTGCTTAAAGCCCCTCAAATATAAAAATTTGAATTACCTTATAAGTAAGTAAAATTAGGTAAAACAAAATGAAAGTTAAAAATTCATTGCACTAACTTATTCCAAAATTTTATACTGCAAGTGTATGAGAGTTCAGTATGCTTCAATAAAATATTTCTGATCAATGTTGAATGTTGCATTTGTATAAAAACTAGCATTTCTTTTTTATTATAGACTCTCCTCCTCGGATTAAGATACGAAGATCTTTCCTGGGATTTTGCTAAACCTAGTGCCACCGATGATCCCGAATCTCAAACATGTATATTTCTTCAGGTACTTAAATTTTTAAAATTATAATTTTAAATACTTTAATTAAATTTATTATAACTTTCAGTTTGACGCTGTGGAGAATGGTATACAGATATCTAAATTAATGCAAATATTCTCTAAACAAGCGCCAATGGTTGATGCCTTAATATCTCACTTTGCAGAAAATATGAGAAAACGAAAAGTAGAAGGGAATACATCAGATCAATTTCATGATGGTAGGTAAAACCCACATTAGTACAGACGTTTAGGAAATAAAACTAAATCAGTATTGCGAATTTTGCCATTCTGTAACATGTTAAACAACACATGTTATCGTAAAGTCAGCTGTTTGTGTTAAGTAAACGACAACTTTTTTAGTGTTGTTTATTTATTGTTAATATCGAAAAAAAGGAAACATTCATTCGTAAAGACAAAATACAACTTGAAAATGGCCATTAAATAATTTGTATTTATTTTAATAGTTAAAATTTTTTGCTTACTTTCTTAAAAAAAAAAAAACAAAAAACTAAAAAAAAATTTGTTTAGTTTTAATAATTTAATTTTTTTTTTTTTTTTTTTGTATTTCTTATTGTGCTTTTCGTTATTTTGCCATTTTTTGACAGTAATGCCACTTGACGTTAATTTTTGTCTATGTTATTAAGAGCAATTTACAGAATCGCATAATCGATAGAGCAAACAACAAAACAGTACCCATGTTCTGTAACTTGAAACAAAATGTTCCATCGTTTCACGAAAAGTGAGAAAACACTGTGTCTGTAACTCATGTCGAATACTATCAAAAGAGATTACGTCATATTCTTTGCATTTTTAATTGTTTTTTAGTGTTAAAATTTTTTCTCGCCCCATTTTTATTCGTGAGTTTATTTAACAGTTCAAAGCGGGAACTTTTCTCACAAAATGTTACAGACAGACTTTGTTGGTAAATTAGCAACAGTGATGCCAACTTAGTGCTTTTGGTACTATTTATGGTGCTTTTGATGCCTCAAAACGCCAAAATTTTATCCTTAGTGCCCAACTAAGAAAAAGCACTAACTTGGTGCTTTTTCAATTTTTCGTTAGTGCCTTTAGTGCTTCTTACAATTTTTTTTTCTACCATTTTTTAGAACTTTGATTATATTGAGAATGATTTAGATGAGCTTTAATATTTGGGGTACAAAAGAGAGTTGAGAAGGCTTGAAAAGATTTTAAGATTTAAAATGATAAAAAAAAGTGATAAAAGAAAGTTGCATTCGTTTTACCAAAAACTTTATTTCAAGGTTAGAGCTAGGCTTCCTAGCAATTCGGAAATTTTACAAAACGTTGCACTTTTTAGCGTTGACAACATAATTAGTAATCGTAGTAAAAACGATGTATTTGTTTTCTGTAAACATTTTTTTAAAGATGTAGACACTGTTTCCAAAATAGAAAATGGCTTGGAAAATATTAGGAATTGTGAATAGAAAAATAAACAACGATTTTAAGTCATGTAGGAAAGAACGTATTAAAAAGTTAAAAAACATGCTGTGGTAAACCGTACAAAAGAACGAAAAGGCTGCAAAACCAAAAAAAAGAGCCGCAGCTTGGTATAAGCAAAGTGTTAAATAAATTAAAAACCAGAAAATGCTTTAATATGCTAAGCTCAGAATTGGTTTGGCGCAAAGCATGGTAATTAAGCCGTGATATGCGCCAAACCAATTTATAGCTGACGATATGTTTTTTCTATTTTACACCTTATGTGTATTCTTTATTTACAAGCGTACATAGGTTAAAATAATTGGATAATATCACTATATTTTTAGAAAGTTGCATGATACGCCAATTGTTTTATTAAACTTTGCACGATTTTAATTTAGATTTATTTAAACGATAAAATATAAGGTTTTTTTATTTAAATATGGGCTGTCATTAAGTTTTATAAAAAACGGTCAGTCATTGCAAATTTTCGGTAATTGCAACAGGCCAGTTTTTTTCGAGTTACGAAAATCGAGCACGCACTGTATTTCTTTAAAACTCTTTTGTGGCCAACTCAAACTCTGCTGATGATGATCCAAAGATAATAATACATTTAAAAATTTTTATATACAAATGTAAATATATTTATTATTTAATTTTAAATGAAAATGGTCCCCAATCAACAACTCATTACCAAATTAAACCAAAGATCGAAGCCTCGCCTTTTTTTAAATTTTGGAGGTATATAACATTTGGCACAGCCGAATGCAACTTGTTTTGTGATTCATTAAATTGTAAAAATGGCTTAGTGCTTTTTTACGCTTTTTTTTTATAGAAATAGTGCTTCTTTTAAATTTTAAAGTGCTTTTTACTCTCAAAAAGTTGGCATCACTGATTAGCAAGGTATTTCCTTAAGGTGCTATCAGACGGGATGTATTTTACATATGTACTGTCACTTTTCTTACCCATATGTAATTCCGTATGTATGTCAACATTTTCTTTAATTTTTCTTTACAATATATTTTTCCATACAATTTCGTTTCAAAACAAACCAGCTGTTTTGTTTATGTTTGTCGCAGGAAAATAGAGCGTGTTCTAATCGAAAAAATTACATATGTATTTCCACATGTATTTTACACATGCAAAGTTTCATATGTATCACACGATGTGTACAACTTTTACAGACGGAAAATTTGACAGTACATATGTAAAATACATCCCGTCTGAAAGCACCTTTACATGACAGCTAGAACTCGCCAAAAAAGTTACAGACACAGTTAAGTGAGAAAAACAGCTGATTGTTTCATTGTATGGCATTTTTGTTTCATTTTACACATTTTAATTGAAAAGTTTCTCGATGCTAGAGTTAAGGCCATGTCAGATAAAACTTTTGCTTCGCGTTGCGTTAGAGTTTCGCTTTGACATCTAAGATGAAATATTCATACTTATACGAAACGTGTCACGAAGCGACAAGTTAGGCAACTCTCATCTTTTTGCGTGCTTTGACAATCTGCTAGTATAATTTTTTTTATTTATTTTCTTTTTAACACACAATGTGTGAGTGTTGTCAAAGTTTTTATTGTGACATAAGGCCGTGTCAGATAAAACTTTTGCTTCGCGTTGCGTTACATATACTTTGACAGAAAAGCGTAAAGCAAAAAGTGTATGTCACAATAAAAACTTTGACAACACTCACACATTGTGTGTTAAAAAGAAAATAAATAAAAAAAATTATACTAGAAGATTGTCAAAGCGCGCAAAAAGATGAGAGTTGCCTAACTTTTCGCTTCGCTTTGCGTTAAAAGCAGTTTATGTGACAAGTGCCATATAAACATGTACATTTAACTCAAATGTCAAAGCGTATATGTAACGCAACGCGAAGCAAAAGTTTTATCTGACACGGCCTATACACCTTTTGCGTTGCGCTTTTCTGTCAAAGTTAGATGTGTCACGCAAAGCGATGAAGTTTTATCTGACATGGCCTTTACAGAACATGGGCACAGGTTGACAATTGTAACAACTGTTGTTATTATTAAAAGTTACAGAATCGCACTACTGGTGGATATTTTTGGACTTGAGTTATCATTAAAATATTGTTGATAATGCGGTTAATCGCACCTTTTAACGGTAATCAGCAATTCATTTGAGATAATTTTTTTTTTTAAAACAAGCCAAAACATTTTGTTTATTTTTCTTTTATGACTGTGTTTTAGAACGCCACCTTAAATGGGCGTTGGGACAATATGCCTACGGGTTTTTATGGAGAAATAATATTGTTTATTTTATTTTAAAAAAATTACAAACCAAATATAATAAATAGTGACAAAAGTATTTTAATGTAAAATTTGTTAACCCAATAAGCACTCAAAAAGAAAATTTCAAGTGATTAAAATTAAACTGGAAATAAACTTGAGTTCAAACGTATTTTGAAATGCTATTCAAGTTTCAAAATATTTTACTAATATTCACTGGATTTCAAATTCCCATTTTGCTGCAGAATGTTATTGAAATAAAGTATGTATAACAAAAGTATATCTCCACCCATTTTTTTTTTTTATTAATTTCTTTATTTACAATCTATCCATTAAGGACAATAAGTAAATTTGATATCCTCATAAAAATGTAATTAATTGTTGAACTCCATTGAGAACAACATCTTACAAAAAGTTTTTTTTATATATATTATCATCAAATTTGTGCAGATACATAAATAAATATTAATACCGATATAAAAAAAATTAAGAAAAATAGATTTACACAAAACGGAAATTTTTAAATTCAGAACGGCAAGTCCAGGCGTCTTTTTAGACGCCTTATTTCTTCAGTCTCATCAAGTAGAGCTGTATCTAATGCGTTGATATGGTGACTTAGTCTCTCTAAATAGTTTTTACTGAATCTTCTTATTTCTTCTGCAATTTTCAGGATAGTAAGATCATTGCGATTTGATATTTTTGATATAAACCCTTGAAACTTAAAATTCGAACTTGAATAGCATTTGTTTTGCACTTGATTTCCAGCAAAATTGCTTATTAGGTAATATCTATTTAGAGGTGTAGAAAATTTAAGAACTGTGTTGGGGCATGCTAACTCAACACTTGCTTCATCTAATCCTTATATTGTTATGACACTGACCCACAGTGCTTTGTCCCGATATAGTGAATCGGCAAAACTGAAAATTGTAAAAAACTTCGAAATTTTCATTAAATCGTAGCTTTGTTCCAGTATGAACATTAATTAGCTTCTTTTTGAAGCGTAATTTAGCATCCTTTTATTTTAATTAAACCATCATTTGACGCTGGAATCAGAGTCTGCATGGGGGATGACAGAGAAGTAAACATCGAAAAATACCAATATTCTGTTATTTGATAAATGTAACGTGGCACATTTCAACGAAGTTTATATTTGCAATATATTGATCAGCATCTACATATTTTATGGTTTATACTTATTACATAAAAATTTATTGAATTTTTAAAAGTAACGAAGAAAAAAAAAAGATTTATAACTTTATCTTTTTTAATTTTGGCAGTAGAATAAACTCTCCTCTTTGAAATTTCTTTATTACTTAGGTAATATGACTCAATAACTTAGTTGCCCAATTCACGGTCCTGTGCATTTGAGATTGCAAACTTATACGATTGTATATATTTTCCATCAATTATCTTTAGTTTAGTTTACAACGCCTGTTGCAAAACACGAAATTGACAGCTGATTGATAACTACATATAAATTTTTTCTAGTCAAGTTTTTTCCTAAAAAAATTATTCATAAGTCTTAGAAAATCTTTAAAGAACAATTAGCTTCTGTCCACTTTTTATGGGGTTTATCCCGTTTCATTCGTTTTTTTTATTTTTGATTTTCCATGTATATAACTATTTTTTCACTTATACTGTTTCACTAAAGTTTGTTGTCACTAAAGTAAACCAAGCCGATACACTTTCATTGGCGACGGTGACAGCCCAAGGTCCTTTTAAAACACATTAGCTTTTGAGAAAAATAAGGTCAGCTGTGTCAGGTATGAGTGAGAGGTAAGCGACGGCGCACAGCGTGGCAAATTTAAAAATAGCGGTCAAAAGTCTATAGCTTTTGACAGAGCCGGAATTTTTTAATTTTTTACCTTTATTTTGGTATATTAATTTATATATCGGGTGATTTTTTAGCTATTATCTTTTTGGCAACACTGGTTTAAACAGCTGACGCACGTTTTGTGTTTTGTTTCACTGTCGAACATCTTCAGTTTGGTCTATAATTTAACCATGAACCGTCTTACAAACGAACAACGCTTGCAAATTATTGAATTTTATTATCAAAATGCGATCCACTTTTTTATCGAAAAACTGTGTTCAGCTCATTTTTGGCTCAATGGGTACGCTAATAAGCAGAATTGTCGATTTTGGAGTGAGGATCAGCCAGAAGCATTGCAAGAGCTACCAATGCATCCAGAAAAAGTCACAGTTTGGTGCGGTTTATGGGCTGGTGGCATCATTGGACCGTACTTCTTCAAAGATGATGCGAATCGTAACGTAACTGTGAATGGTGAGCGCTACCGTGAGATGATATCCAACTTTTGTTTGCCCAAAATGCAAGAGCTTGACTTGCATGACATGTGGTTTCAACAAGACGGTGCCACATGCCACACAGCACGCTTAACAATGGACTTATTGAGAGGCGAGTTCGGTGAACATTTTATTTCACGTTCGGGACCGCTCAATTGGCCGCCTAGATCGTGCGATTTAACGCCTTTAGCCTATTTTTTGTGGAGCTATGTTAAAGCTCATGTCTATACACACATGCCCGCTTCAATTGACACATTGGAAGACAACATTGAAGCATTTATTCATGAGATACCGGCCGAAATGTTGGAAAGAGTTTGCCAAAATTGGACTAAGCGGATGAACTATTTGAGGCACAGTCACGGTCAACATTTGCATGAAATAATCTTCAAACATTAAATTATATGGACCGTACTATCGATTCAAATAAAGATTTCATGCATTTTTCTGAATTGTATGTGTTTTTTTTTTTTAACTTTCCTATAGCTCTTAAAAAATCACCAGAGTAAACACAAGTCGTAATATTTCTATTGCTCGTTATAACTACAGAATTGATCGTGGGACCTTCAGTGTTCTTCGCAATTCTCTTCTCAGCCTTAACTGCGATTCTTGTGGTGCCTGGTGATTAGCTCCCTGGTTGTTTTTTGACTACGAAGCAGATCTTGATCGTTTTTTTGTTGCTTTGCAGTTTCCCTCTGGTATTACTTCGATGCTCACTTAATGCTTGAATAACTGCATCTTTTATTGCCTTAGCAATGTCTGTTTTATCCTCCGCTGTTATATCGAGCTTTTGCACCTTATACGTGTGCGCTTTTGAAATTATTCTTGCGGTTTCCTGTGTTAGGGCAAACGATACCGTTGCTGAAAACGACTACTTCTGTGATGCACATACCGCTAGTTTCACATCAGCATCCGCTTCAGGTTAAACGCTGAAAAAGATATGTAAAGTCTCGTTTGCCTCTTGCACTCTGCGCCGTAATTCCATTCCAAATATTTCTTTCCTGTGTTCAGTGGCAGTGCTACCATAATGTCATCAAAATTGTTTATGCAACTTACTAGTACACCTTCTAGAATTTCAGCCGCAGTTCCCTTTAAGGCCAGAAAAACTCTTTGGCTTTTTCTTCATTATTCAATACATTTTTGTTGCGAACTGTGTCAAACTAAAACTTTAAAACATTAAATAGTAAACTTATTTTATTAGAGACTTCAGGAATAACTCGCAATGCTCCCTCTTAGCAATGAAGAATATTTAATTTTACTTCTAGATAATGCACTTTTCCATCAAGAAGATTCATCTTCTCTGCAACTAACTTTTATTTCCTGCAGTCGGCAGATCTAACTTGCACAACACTTTCTTAAGTTAATCAACTTTTAGCTCATCGAATTTCATTGTCTATTAATTCATGTTTATATCCTTTTTTTATTTATAAGTTCTTTCATTGCAATTTCACTTTAGACTCCAATTGTTACATTTTTACTTTATAAAACTCGTTTCGGTTTATTCCCTTTATAATAAACCTTAGAGTAGTGCTTTTGCAAATCGAAATAAATACACTCACTTATTCAACTTAACCAACTTTATTGAAATTAAGGCCCTAATTTCGTAACCCTGCCTTTACACATGCAAGTAGTGGCATGCCACTGTTGTATACATATTACCAAAGAAAAATTGTTCGAAAGAGTCGAATCTCATGCCATTGGCTTTTGTGATTACACATGACACTGCGAGTTCATTTTCAAAATGCCGTTGAAGCGTCAACTTAAGATAATTTGTTGACTTCTCAAATTAAAAAAAAAGTACCAAAAAACCAAATAGAGTTACCGAGTTAATCATATAGGCACATTTTTGGGGAAATGTTTTACATATATTTATATAAGCATTATTTTAACAATATTAATGCTCTATAATTAACAAACTTGCTTTTATTAATGCGCGTTTCAAAAAATTAATCATAATATTAAACGTATCATGTTAAAACTTTAATAACATTTTGACAATAATCCATTTAATTTGCATTAAATTTTGAACAGGGTAACATTGTTCATCGTTTTGTCATTTAGTGGCAAGCAATTGCCAAATTTCCACTCGCATGCAATTTTTGCTGCCACTGGAGCTGCCATTGCGAAAAATGTGAGTGTATTAGTAAAAAAACGTGAGTGTATTGAGTTTTTCGAACTGGCAGTGGCATGTGTAAATGCTAGGTAAAACACAACGCAACGACAAAGAATTACATTAAAAGCAAAAACAAATTCATAAATATTTTGTAATTTTGTTGTTGCCTTTAACAGAAATTCAGATTGGTTTTTAAGATTTCATACGCCTCATTTTTTTTTTTTTTTTTTTTTTTTTTTTTTTTTAAGACAGTACATAAATTTCTGTACAAAGCAACAACAAAATTACAAAATATTTATGAATTTGTTTTTGCTTTTGATATAAATAATACTTTGGCGTGCGTTGTGTTTTCCAAAATTAAAGGCCGTGTCAGATAAAACTTTTGCTTCGCGTTGCGTTATATATACTTTGACAGAAAAGCGTAAAGCAAAAAGTGTATGTCACAATAAAAACTTTGACAACACTCACACATTGTGTGTTAAAAAGAAAATAAATAAAAAAAATTATACTAGAAGATTGTCAAAGCGCGCAAAAAGATGAGAGTTGCCCAACTTTTCGCTTCGCTTTGCGTTAAAAGCAGTTTATGTGACAAGTGCCATATAAACATGTACATTTAACTCAAATGTCAAAGCGTATATGTAACGCAACGCGAAGCAAAAGTTTTATCTGACACGGCCTTAAGGCTTAATTGTTATGTTAACAAAATTTATCCTCTGTTGTTTTGTTATGAACTGAACCGTTTAATGTCTCAAAACAAACTAAACTAAAATGTATGATTCTGCCTGTAATGTATAGTTCGCGGCCATTTCTAGTCTATTCCAGAACTTTCTGTTCGAATTATTTTAAAATTACTTTTATACATCTAAATTTAAAGTCTATTTTAAGGCGTTACAAATTTTATACTACTAAAAACTCCGTACAGTGGCGTTCATAACTATTTATACTAATACGACATAACAGTATAAACTACACAGGAAGAAAACCCTCGGGATAAATCAAGTCTTTTATGATTACTTTAAGTACGAGTCGGACTCAAAAATTCATGTATGAATAACACTAAAACGTACTCAAAACAATCCTAAATGGGATTACTTTCGAAAATCAATCCCGAAATTTCTTGAAATAAGTATAAGATTCAGTGTTGCCGTTAGGATACGAAAGATACATTTTTCGTATCTTTTGACTACTTCAAGTATCATGTATAATCCTGACATTTTTCGTATCTTTTGAATCTGTACGCAAAATGTACAGAAACAAAACATTCGAGAATTTTTAGCCAACTAAAACTAATTAAGACTGATCATCGTAACCGACTCAATACTAATACAATAGCAGCCAAGGCGCTAGATGTGAGAATGTGAGGTCAACTCTACAAAAACAGTGTTTCTGTGGTCGGATTGTCAAAAATATTGCTAGTTAAAAAAGGTTAGTTTACATAAAAAACTAGTTTGCATACACACTTTGACTAGTCGACCACCGAAAAAAAAACACCATATGTTGACTTGACCCCAACTTCTAGTTAATTCGCCTTGATAGCAGCTTCAATAATGGTGAAAGAAAACATTAAGGGGTTGCAACATACGATCCACCTAAATCGATGATTACTAGTAGTGCGAAGTTGTTCTGAGGAAATATGAAAATCTTTTTTATTTTCAGGAAATTTATATGAACTTTTCAAAATAATCGCCTTAGTATAAACGCCTTAACTCGTATATTAATTTTAACAAAAATTAATTTATTTGATAGCATCCAAAAATAATTACATATTATTAATTTTAAAGTTTTCTTACTGTATTTTTTAAAAATTACATAAGTACATAATATTTATGACTTAAATAAATATAAAAATGAATTTATACGAAATCATTTTCTTTACAATATTCAGCCGTGTCACAGATTCCGTTCGGAATGCTGTCAATTCCGTATTTGCCATTCCGTTCGAAATCATTTTTGGTGCTTTGGATTCCAATCGTTTTCATCAATCCGAAAAATTTTGTTTAAGCGATTTTTATTTTACCCATTTGGCAACATCAGTATTTATTACAATTTAATATGGCAACAAATTCACTTAGCAAGACAAAAAACAGCTGTTAACAAAATTTTTGTAGACAAAAATTTACATTTGAGTTTTTATTTATGTGTAAAAAAGTAATCAACTTTAAAATTTGTGAAATTTAAAAAGTAAATATGCCGGGCGTATTTAATTTTTAAATTAAAATGCGGGAAATGCAGGCTAAAAAAAAGTTTAACAAATGTAATTGTTTCCAATTTTGCTTTGTTCTTTTCCGTTTTGTTTTGTTTTGTGTGTTGCCGGTATGTAAATTTTGGCAAAATATGACAACAAAAGAGATATGGCAATGCTTCATAAATCCATTACGAAAATTTTGTTTTCTTGTTAAAGATTTTAGAAAGAGTTTTAAATATTTGTAAAATAAATTGCTAAAAATTATTTAAAATATACTTCTTTTGAAAAATATATAAAGAAAACATATTTGTTTACCGATAGAAAGTATATTTTGATAATTATTTGCCGTTTAAGATACAGAAAACTCCCATTCCGTTCATGAAAATAGAAATGGTTTCATTCCGAAAAATTTTTTCGTAATTAATTTTCTGAAGCACCAAAATACGGAATGAATTCCGTTTCCGAACGGAATTGTGTTCTGTGACATGGCTGATTAATTTAAATTTGAAATAAAAATGTTATGTTAATAAATTTTAAACCTTAAAAATGGATTTTCAAATTTTTTTCAAAACGTATCTTTTTGGGAAAAAGTGTATCTTTTTGGAAACTAAAATGTATCTTTCTCGAAATTTCACTGGCAACACTGATAAGATTCTTAAGCCAAGTAAAAAAATTAAACTTTTCGTTGTGTTTAACCCTACGGCTTACGCATGTTTTGATTTTCTATACACATTGAAAAAAGCTCTGGCCAGACTCATGTGTACCATAAAGGGTTGAAAAGTAAATTTCAACTCTTGCTTCTCATTTAATTTATATTTTTGGTCAAATATTTACTTAAGATTTCTAAAGTAAAAACCATATCGGTCAAGATGTTGGTGTTTTATCATTCTGTAAGGTGTAATACGGTTAAGTAAATAAAAATAAAAAGTTAAGAAAATCTTATAGCAAGAGAAACAACTGCTTTTGTGAAGTTTTGTTATTATTTTTTTTATTGTTAACATACCCCTGAAGATGGTTAGCGACGCTAACCGAAATATTGGGAATAAAAATAAAAATATAAAAACAAAAATCACGAGTTTTTAATTTTTTTTTGTTTACTTAAACCTGCAGCCAAACAAAAACAACTTATAATTAATCTAAGTAAATCAATCATAATAACTTTTTCTTTCTATTTTCATTTTTGGTTTTTCCAAGCACGAATTCAGGATAAAATCAACTTTAAAATCAGTGTGACCCTTTTAGCATTTTCACTGCTACATTTAGCATTATTTATTTTGATTTAGCAGCGAATTGCATTTAGCATAATTTTTAGAATTTTACTAATATTTTATTAGCATTCTTTAGCATTTTTTAATCTTATAAATTTTATATATTGCTATTTCACAATATATGTAACTTATACCATGTTCACACGGACAGCAATATTCGTGTTTGGCTCTCTTATTCCTGTTTCGCGCCCCAAACATGATTGAAACGACTTGTTTCCCCATACAAAATTTTGAGAGCGAAACAGGTCGTTTCATTTTGAAACAGGCTGCGAAACAGGAAAAATGTACTATCATCTCCAATTTTGATAACATTTATCGTTAGTTTATCTGAACTAGCTCTCAAAAAAAATCAAAACAAAGAAAAAAATTGATGTTTAATAAAATAAAGTGATAATTATAACCTAATAATATTAATAAAAGTATTAAATAATATATTTTCAAGTTTTTTTTACTTTTTTATCTACTTTAAAAAAAATCACACTAACAACACAAAATGAAACAAGAATGAATCGTATGAACAGCATGTTTGGCAAACTAGTTTCAGAGAGCGAAACGAGTGGTTTATATCGTCATATGAACATAGCATTAACATTTCTGTCAATCTCTATCATTGTATTTTGTCATTTATACGTTCATACAAATGTATAATAATAGCATCCCTGTAAACACGAAAAAAAAAATTAAAGAAGAAATGCTAGATTTTACTACAGAAGAAATAACGGTTTTGGACCAGCAATGCCAAAGCTGAATACATGCGAATGGATGATCATATTCCAATGGTATTTTGACCAATACTTTGGCAATTAAGGAAAACTATTCATATAATGATGTGTTCAATGTGTAATTAAATTTACTGAAAATGCTGTTGAATAGCCTTTTATGTTTACAATGACAATTTTTGTTTTTACTTATATTTTGTATTTAATAATATATATGTATGTATGTATATTGTTACCTAAAACGCAAGAAGCCGTATCTAAAATTTTAAAAATTTAACTGGAGAAGCAAAAAACTCTTTAAAATAATAAATTTATTGATCGCCTTAAACTGTTTATAATTTATTTTTCATGCAATTTTCTTGTAAAACTTACCAGTTGTTTTGACAGTTGACAATGTTGCATATTTTGCAAACTGTAGGTTAGGGCTTTAAGCGTTTATCGTGTAATGTACTGTAGATATTGCCTTTTGTTTTTTTGTATAAAAAATCGCTAACTTTTGTCAAACTATTCCAAAATTATTTTGTGAACATCAATAAAAAAGTCGGTTTTTAATTTTTGGTAAGTTAGGGATTTTTAGGGAAATTGAATTTTATAATAAATTTTTTAAATATTTTATGTACCATAAATTTTCATATCTGTGGCATTTTGACAAAACATCTTAAGTCAAATTTAAAAAGTTCAAAAAAAAGTTGTTAATCATACGAATTTTTATTCAAAAACCATTTTTGTTGACGTTTTTAAAATTTTTCTTTAATTTTGATTTATTTTATTATTTAATAAAAATTATTTTTTCACCAAGGTTTTTTTAAAAACTTTTGTGCTATCTTATCTCGACTTAAGATGTTCTGGCAAAATGCCACAGATTAGAGTTTGCTAAAACCGTAAAAATGTGAAACCGCGTTTTCGGCTTTAAAATGACTAAAACCGGTCGGTTTCGGTTCGGTTTTTAAAATATCCAAGTAAAACTACGTACGTATATGTATATTTTTTATCTGTAATACAATTTTTTTCATTTGTTTCAAACCAGGTACTTTTATTAGAAAAGAAACATTTGTTCTTCTTAGTACTTATTTTAAATTTCAGTCTGTTATGTATAAATAATTTTAATATAAAGTACGAGTATTATGTATAATTTGCAATTTCTTTTAGCATTAATAGTATATGTTTAAAGTAGGGATTGCTGTTCGGTTTTAACCAAATTCGAAACCGCAGTTTTAAATGCCTAAAAACCGAAAACCGACAAAAAACCTCGGTCTTAGCTTTCATTTTAACAATATATTTATGCTTAAAGAAATTATACATAATACTCGAACTTTATATACAAAAACTTTATAGAAAATAGCCTCAACAATGGCAAGGTATTTAAAAATTCCTAAAATTCAAAATAAGTACATACTAAGAAGAATAAATGTTACCTTTTTAACTCCTAAAGGCCGTTACACACTATCCCACAAAGTCTTACGTAATTTTAAAAAATGCTTCCCTGATGTAATTATTCTTTGAACATTTTTAAAAAACAATAACAAGTTATCATGACAGGGTTTCATTTTTGTAAATTACTAAAGACTTTGTGGGATAGTGTATAACGGCCTTAAGTAGACAAAATTTGTGTGGCACAAACTACCACCTGGGCCTGGCTGGGACCACTAGTATTTTGTATGGAGTTTTTGTTGCTATAGAAAAAACTCACACTAACGAACCCCTGGGCAAGGCTGGGACTACTTTAATATGTATGGAGTTTTATGGCTATAGCAGGAACATTTTGTTAGGAAATATAATAATTCTTCGAAAAATTAGTAAAGAAAGTTTCAGTTTGATTTTATTTACTGCAGTACATATATAATAGGGCAGAGCAGGTGGATACAATATGCACCAAATTTCATTTGGCCAATTGCGACGCCCACGGTGTTTACACTTTTATCTCATTTTTTTGTAAAAAAAAAACACTTTGATTGAGAAATACAAAAAGTTTCATTCTAATATACTAAATAATTATATAAAAACAAGTTAGAGTGCTACATTCGGCTGTGCCGAATCTTTGATACCCTCCACCGACAGTTCGAATGTTTAAGGAGTAATATCTGTATGATGTCTTTTTATTATTATTATCTTAAACTGTGACGATTTGTTATTAATTATGGTTTTAGGAGACTAAACTGTTTTCGGGAGAAGTGTTTATATGGGGCTTAGGGTAAATTATGGACCGACCTTCGCGAAATTTTACAGTGTCATTTCTAGTCGAATAAAACGGACTTGTGCAAAATCTTATGTCATTCCGTGCGTTTTTGCATCATTTATGTTAGTTATTGTAACAAAATTATCAAGTTTTTGAAGGTGGTGGTTCCACATTTTGATTCATAGCTCTGGTCCTACTGAACCGATTTTGCTGAAATTCAATCCCAAACTGCTTAGGATAACTACAAGCAATTTGACACCTAGTTTGTTTATTTCTTTTGAGTTTTTCGAAAGTGAGCGTGTTTTCAACAGACGGACAGACAGACGGACATGGCTAAATCGACTTAGAATTACTCAAGCAGCCAGAATATATATACTTTATGGGGTCTGAGATGAATAATAAAAAAGTTTCACACGGAATGACAAACTTAGTATACCCTCTTCACAACTAATTGTGGTGGAGGGTATAAAAATGGCAAAAGTAAAAAAATGCCGAGGCCAATAAAAGTACCTGAATTGAAACAAATAAAAAAATTGTATTATATACAAAAAAATATATTTGTTTATGTATAAAATTTAACTCTGATATTTTCAGAACCGAAAACCAAAACCGACCGGTTTTAATCATTTAAGCAAACTCTAGTTTAAAGTAAAATCTAAAACCGAGTTTTTTTTACTGTTTTCGGTTTTTAGGCATTAAAACCGCGCTTTCGATTTCGGTTAAAACCGAATAGCAATCCCTACCACAGATATTAATTCGAATGTGTATTCTAAGTCAAAATACAATTTATCAGTCTTTCATTCTTTAATACTCTTATTCCTTCAATATTTTTCAGGAATATTTTCTATGCACAATCAGAATTATTTTATGTACCCATACATTTGTATAAGACTGAAAGAAATATTAGATAAATTTACATGTATGTAAATATGTTTTTAATTTACTTTGTTTATGTACCTAAATTGTTTTTATATAAAAGAAATATAATACTTTCAGGTAAATTAAAATTCGCTTTTTTAGCATTTTCAATTATTTTTTTTAGCATTTTTAGCATTGTTTTAAGCCCCATTAAGCATCCAATTTTTTTTTAGTTGTGGTCACACTGTTTATAATACTTGAACTAATCGCATTTTGAGATTGATTCAATCTAAGTTTTACTCAAATCAATCTCATTTTCGGATTATTTTAAGTACGAAATCGGGATTGAATATGGATAATTTAAGTATTTTGCGATTGAAAATCCGTACTTGAATCAATCTTTCTGTACTTGATTCACCAAAATCCGTACTCACCGGCAGCGTTACCGTTATGCGACTAAGGTCGCATTTTGTCCATTTTTTGACTGCCGTGCCAATTTCTTTGCCCCTTTATTTTAAATCCCCTTTTGTATCATTTTGTGCACCTTTTTGATTTTCAAACTTTACCACATACATAGTAGTAAATCCGCTGAACGGATTTTTTTCTAAATTAGCATTATAAAACAATATATTCTCCAATAGTCTGAAAGTGGATACCTGGCAGTTCATCTTGAACTTATTAATAAATAAAGATGTATATTTTCAAAAATATATATACATATAACAACTAAAGAAACATCATAACACTGCAATGCATAAACAATTTGATCTGTTCCTAAATTAAACGTTCACTTCCATTAAAACTTGTATATGCCTTTTCCTTAATGTTTTTTTTTTTGTAATATTACTTTTTTTTTGGTAAAAAAGTCAAACCATATTAATTAATTTTTTTTTCTTTTTATTAGAATGTGAAACTATTACTTTTAACTAACAACAAGACTACTAACAAGACTTCAGTAAGTGTTTTTGTATAATTGAAAAATAAAAACATGAAATATCGCTTTATTCGGCTGTATCGAAGCTAATATACCCTTAACGATAGTATTAATAAAAACCGTACCACTACTAACTTCTCCTAATAAGAAATATTTGGTCTAAATTTGGTCCACCTATCGCTCTTGATCACAGAAAAAAACTACGACAAATCAATTGTCATATTGAATACCATATTCGTCAATACAATTAACTTTTTAATTGAAAAGGCACCAACAACTAAATTTGTAAATATAAACATTTATTTTGTTAATTAAAATTGTTTAAACTCAACAAATATTTTTAACAATGAGTTTGTTACATATATTGAATAAAATATTTGTTAACAATTAAATATAATTTTATTTGTGAGCTTGTTATATTAACAAAATATATTGTTGAATCAGGAGAGGCGTTTAAAAGCTGTTTTTATTAATTTTTTTTGAAGAATACATACATACATATATTATATATTATGTATATTAAAATCACATGACAAAAAACATTACAGTACTTTTCGCTTATAGTCCACTACTATAGTTGCACAACTTTTGTGGACTATAAGCGAATTTGGACTATAACCGATTTTTTTTATAAGCCATTTTATGGATAATAAGTGAAACCTAGTATAATCCACATTTTGGACTATATAAATATTATTTTCTTCAATAAATCCACTCTTTTTAAACCAAAGAAAAGTTTATTTAAAACATAACCAAATATTGATTTATTTTAAATAAATAGTTAAAACAAAAATCTTTTTAATCAATTAATTCAAATGCTTTAAAAGATTTCAATAAAAACAAATGCGTGTGAGATTCATTTTAATTCTTTGGGTGACGAAATCAAACACAACATAAATATGAATTTCATAGGATCTTTACATGGGGTTTCCACCTGACAGTTTTTTGTTATACCAAACGTCAAAGTCTATATAAAAAAACTCTTTTATTTTTATTAGCATTTTTTATGAAGTTGTACGTTTATTTAACAAAAAATTGTCAGACGAAGACACCATGTCATGAAATATAAATTGCGAAATTTGGCATTTATAATACAGTAGACGCTCAGAAATTCGAACTCTCAGAATCTACTTGATGTTGTTAGAGTTTAAAACTCAGTTTTTTTGGTGTTTGTATTACACATACTAAATAAAGTCAAATGAACTGAATTGTTATATTATATTTCGTTAGGTTTTTTATAGTTTTTATGTTAAATAAACTAAAACTAAAAAAAGTATAGTTTTGTATATCTTTATGGTCAAATTTATCTACATTTTTGTAAAAAAAACCGTCCAGAAATTCGAATAATTCGGAAACTCGAATCGCCCTAAAAACAAAGTGGATCGAATTTCCGAGCGTGTGCTGTAATTGCCAGCAAGGTAAATTAAAACATGTTGCCAGTTGATTAAAAATATATAAAAAACAGAGTGGACTATAAGCGAACATTTTTGCATGAAGAATTATATACGCATGCTAAGAAAATGTGGCTTTTAAACGAAAATGGACTACAAGCGAAATGGACCTTAGAACAAATAATTTGTATGAAATTCGAAAAAATCTGCATGTGAATATGACAGTTTTGGCTTATATCCGTTTTTAGCCTTTAAGCGGAATGGACTAAAGGCGAAAAGTACTGTACAATTTATTTAAGCCACAAATTTAGACCTGGATGCATTCAAAGGATCTGAAATCAGCACAATACAGAATCTGGCCACCATTATCAGTGATATTTAAAAATCTATATTTTTAAAAGATCCGTTAAAATTTCTTTATGAATCAATAAATATTAACTTTACTTACCGTATAGATTGATTAAATTTCGCAATAATCATCGTATCGCTTATTCTTTTAAAGATTATAAATCGAAAATACAGATTTTTATATATTTTATTATTAACTTTTTGACACAAAATAATTTTTTTTCTATTAAACACATACATATTAATTTTCTACAAATGAAACAAATTGTTAATATGACAATTTACAAACACGTTAATTAAGAAAAGTGTTAAAAATCTTTAAAAAGTTTTAAAAATTTTCTTTAATTACTTAATAACTTTTGTTATTTTTTTCTGTGATATAGGCGCTATTGTGACAAAGCCCTTATTTTGGGAAGAATAAGGTTGTTATTAGATAATTACTAAGTCAATTAGTAACCGCTTTCTGGTAATTTTCACTATTCCACCAAGTTTACTTAAGGTGAAAGTGAAAAAATAAAGTTTATTGGGCATGCTCTGGAAATCAAAATCACGTGTAATTGAAATCGGACAAGTTTTGAACACTCCCGTGTTTAAAAATTATTAAAATATATATATCCTTTCATACTTTGAGGGTCACTTTCCACTACCTAAACTTCTTTTAAAATCAGGAAAAGCTACGTTAATTTTTACAAAAATGCAATTGAAAATCATAATGGATTTCCATTTCACCTGATTTCGATTACCAGAACATGTCCGTATATGTTTTAGTAAGACATCAATAAGTACAGGTTTATGGGTAAAAATTAGATGTGGTCGTGGGTTTTTGCTCATATATCAGCTATTTGTGGACAGATCTTGTTGAATTTCAATAGAAAACTATTTCAATATTTTAACAGCAGTCGCTCGTTTTCAGTGAACGAAAACGTAGCAGCATTTCTTTTAAAATAAATTTTATTATTAAAAGTTAAAGAATCCGCTCAAAAAAGTTTTGTAGCCTAGCAGTTTATTTTCCAGCACTTTATTTAGTACGTATGTAATTCTAAAAGTAAAGATACAACCAATTAAACACTTAACGCAAAAGCCTTTAAACTTGTCCTTTTAATGATATTAATGAAGCAAATGTGAAATCGATAATCGAACTAAAATACCAGTTTTTATAAACAAAAGTGGAAAATATGTGAGTTCTGTATAATGAGGGGATTTTTTGGTCCCATGCAGATTCATTATACAGGCCAATTATAAAAATAAAATTCCCCGGGAGTTTTTTCTCTTTTCTCATTTTTACAATAGAGCTAACATAGGAAAAATAGGAGAAGGTAGAAACTGACGGGGAATTTTTATTTATAACTAGCTGGCCCGGCAAACGTTGTTTTGATAAGTTAAAAACATATTGGGAAAGGGAGCTTTTACCGCTTTTGCCATATTTCGCGCCCTAAATAATACAAAATATAGGCTATAATTCCTTCCAGATGTTACACTATTTGCCTGCCAAATTTCAAGAAAATTGGTTGATTATTTAAGAAGATATAAGGAGGGGGAGATTTTACCCCGTTTGTCCTATTTCACGCCCTTTTACTTATTTCCTTTCTAACGTTACAGTATCTGCTTGCCAAATTTTAAGAAAACCGGTTGTTTAGATAAGAAGATAAACTACACAGAAACACTACTCACACCCCATAGACACCAAAAAAAAACTAAATATTGCGCCATCTGTCGGACGAACTTCAAACTACACAGAAACGCTACTCACGGCCCATAGAGCATGCATATAGTTTGGTCAAAATCGATACAGTAGTTTTTGAGTTTAGCGATCACGAACATACACGTAATTTTTATATACGTACTTTTCGCTTATAGTCCACTACTATAGTTGCACAACTTTTGTGGACTATAAGCGAATTTGGACTATAACCGATTTTTTTTTATAAGCCATTTTATGGATAATAATTGAAACCTAGTATAATCCACATTTTGGACTATATAAATATTATTTTCTTCAATAAATCCACTCTTTTAAAACCAAAGAAAAGTTTATTTAAAACATAACCAAATATTGATTTATTTTAAATAAATAGTTAAAACAAAAATCTTTTTAATCAATTAATTCAAATGCTTTAAAAGATTTTAATAAAAACAAATGCGTATGAGATTCATTTTAATTCTTTGGATGACGAAATCAAACACAACATAAATATCAATTTCATAGGATTTTTACATGGGGTCTCCACCTGACAGTTTTTTGTTATACCAAACGTCAAAGTCTATATAAAAAACTCTTTTATTTTTATTAGCGTTTTTTTATGAAGTTGGACGTTTATTTAACAAAAAATTGTCAGACGAAGACACCATGTCATGAAATATAAATTGCGAAATTTGGCATTTATAATACAGTAGACGCTCAGAAATTCGAACTCTCAGAATCAACTTGATGTTGTTAGAGTTTAAAACTCAGTTTTTTTGGTGTTTGTATTACACATACTAAATAAAGTCAAATGAACTGAATTGTTATTTTTTATATTTCGTTAAGTTTTGTATAGTTTTTATGTTAAATAAACTAAAATTAAAAAAAAGTATAGTTTTGTATATCTTTATGGTCAAATTTATCTAAATTTTTGTAAAAAAAAACCGTCCAGAAATTCGAATAATTCGGAAACTCGAATCGCCCTAAAAACAAAGTGGATCGAATTTCCGAGCGTGTGCTGTTATTGCCAGAAAGGTAAATTAAAACATGTTGCCAGTTGATTAAAAATATATAAAAAACAGAGTGGACTATAAGCGAACATTTTTGCATGAAGAATTATATACGCATGCTAAGAAAATGTGGCTTTTAAACGAAAATGGACTACAAGCGAAATGGACCTTAGAACAAATAATTTGTATGAAATTCGAAAAAAATCTGCATGCGAATATGACAGTTTTGGCTTATATCCGTTTTTGGCCTTTAAGCGGAATGGACTATAAGCGAAAAGTACTGTATGTAGAGATATGGCTGAAAGTGAAGTTCGACTATTTGTATATGTACATTAGGGTGACCGTTAAAATCAAAAGTTGGATTGCTTAAGGTCTCACTCCCCAATTTGGTGGGTATTGATAAAAAATTACGCCAAAAAAAATTTTAGGACAATCGGCGAAGGGTAAGCCGTCCCTCAAGCCCACCAAAGTTTGAGAAATTATATTTTTACATGAAATCTGGATTTTATGTTTCATAACTTAGAAAATATTAATTTAAAGTTGATAACAAGTTTTGAAATTCTTTTGAAATTAAAATTTTGTATTCCCAAAAATTGAAATTACTTTTTGATAATAAACAGGCAGTGCACGGCCTAAAAAAACACTTAATTGTCAACATCTTTTGTAAAGTTGTTGTTGTTGTTTTTATTTTGTTTTTCTTAACCTACTTACAACTACAATTAATGTTGAGAGAATTTCAACTAATTGTAGTGGGGAATGTAAGATGAGATAAACCCACTGTTTATTGTTGATGTGTTTTGTTTAAGCTTTGATATTGTAACAAGTAGAACTGTTGCTATAAGTCTTATACGCTTAACAGTTTTATTTGGTTTAATATCTTTAGTTTTTCTAAAACGTTATGGATGAAGTTTCCTGATGATCTGGCCTAAGCAACCAGTGAAATGCGCATAGGAATAGCTTATCCCATCAACAATAAATTTCAAGTGTTTTTATCAATAATAAAAACTGGGAATTAAGCACGAATAACAAAATCTTTTGAAATTAAAATTTTGTATTCCCAAAAATTGAAATTACTTTTTGATAATAAACAGGCAGTGCACGGCCTAAAAAAACACTTAATTGTCAACATCTTTTGTAAAGTTGTTGTTGTTGTTTTTATTTTGTTTTTCTTAACCTACTTACAACTACAATTAATGTTGAGAGAATTTCAACTACATAATTGTAGTGGGGAATGTAAGATGAGATAAACCCACTGTTTATTGTTGATGTGTTTTGTTTAAGCTTTGATATTGTAACAAGTAGAACTGTTGCTATAAGTCTTATACGCTTAACAGTTTTATTTGGTTTAATATCTTTAGTTTTTCTAAAACGTTATGGATGAAGTTTCCTGATGATCTGGCCTAAGCAACCAGTGAAATGCGCATAGGAATAGCTTATCCCATCAACAATAAATTTCAAGTGTTTTTATCAATAATAAAAACTGGGAATTAAGCACGAATAACAAAATCTTTTGAAATTAAAATTTTGTATTCCCAAAAATTGAAATTACTTTTTGACAAGTTTTTCCTTAATCTCAAATCAAGGCGAATTCAACAAGGTAAACTCTTTAGAACATTTGTTCGTCAGCTGTTAAATCCAGCTTGTCAAAAAATTTTCTTTTTTAATTTTTGAAATTTGAAAAATTTGTGAGAAATTTTATGAAAAAAAAAAACAAATTAAATACAAAATACAAAAATAACCAAATGTGGAAGAACATGGATTAAAAATTTATATTTTGGTTACAAAAACTAACATAAATGCATTACAGAATGCACCAATGCTCATGACATCTTTAAAATCACAAAATTTAATATATGTATAAAAGAATCCATAAAATTTTGTTAAGCTCGGTTGATAAGACCCAATTTGCAATGTGGAAATTTCTTGCTAGACAGACGAAGAAAGAGGAAAGAGAGAGGAAGGAAGTAAAGTGTGTCACGCATACAGCGTCGCCCCCTACCAACAAACTTCGTCTGTCTGGCAAGAATGTCCACATTATAAATTCGGTCTAACTTACTATATGCCCCATATGAAACCCACTCTCAAAAAATGTATTGGTATTGGAGTCAAATTTAGTCCGTAATAGTTCCCTAAGATTCGAAACAAATACGATTAATACGATTAAGCCCGTTACAAATATAGATATTGTGGTAAAATTCGGTCCAACTTAGCTTTATACGACTGGAAATAACATTATTGCTGCAATATAAAGCAGTCTTCTGAAAAGCACTTTTTATTGAAATTTCGTCTAGTTTAGGTGTTATTATATCAGAAATCAGTCAACATAATTTTGTGATGATTGATTCATAGTTTACCATAGGTGAAATATAAATTTCCCTCTTGAAAATCATTTTAGTGCGGCTAAAGCTGTTACAAATCATTATATTTTATTCTTTTATTAAGTGAAATTTTGTTTTATAAGATTACAATTCCAATTGTTATAATGCTGACGTCAGTTTTTATAAATATTGCTTATTGAATTTATTGATTCCAAACAGAGTCCACTCCAGATATATTCCTGCTGTTGGTGGAGGTTACTAAAGATATCGCACGGCCGAATATACTGCTCCTTCTCAACATTTCAAAACTGTTTTACAGTTTATTTGCTGGAAGCAACCAATTTTGTGTGAAACTTTTATACAAATTGATTAAAAAGTATACCTACTTTTTTCCAACATCTTATATTTTAGTTAAATATTTATCTAATTTCTTCAAGATCTCCAAAACACATTCAAACGAATCACAAACATTTTTTATTGTTTACGTTTTAGTCACACTTTTTGTAAACAATTTTTTGACAAATTGGATTTGTTACACTAACAAAATGCCTGTTATTTTTGTTAGAGTTGTAATTGTTGTAGCGACGAGTTTACCTTGTTGAATTCGCCTTGATCTCAAATAAACTAAAAATATCGAAAAAACTACAAAAACTATAAAAGAAACGATTTTTTTCTGAATTTTGTTAATATTGTTGAAAAACATTTTTATTATTTTTTTTGTTGATAAGATTAATATTTTCATAACATTTCGTATATTTCATATTATTGAATTATTTTTTCTTTTATGCAACCTAACTTACTCTTATAATCTTGTACAACTTGTAAAACAAATTGTTTCTGTCCTTCATCTTTTGTGAAAAGTAAATTAAAATTCTCCATTAACTTGACACCCCTTTCAGCTGTGTCATTAACTACCTTAAGGAGACCAACAATTTCTTTTGCTTTGTTAAAAGCAATAATTTTTTGCCAGTCTACTGGATTTGATTTTAAAAATTCTTGATCTATTGAGAATCTTTCAAAGAAAAGTTTTGTTTCCGCGGAAATAAATTGCTCAATACCATTGCTAATTAGAGTTGACATTTTTTGGTTTTTTATAATCGGTCGCTTTATATTTTCTCCAATTTCGCTAACATCTTTTAAGGCTTCAACCATTCTCGCTTTAGTGGTATGTGGTATTCTAGAATCAAAAAATGCAAAAGCGACATTTTCAGGACTTATATACCATAAATGATTTTGTAATTTTTGAATAGCAATCTGCGATAATTCCTTGTCAACGTTTCTAAAATTGTGGATGTTTTGTAGCAAAAGAAAATCATTATATGGCGCATGAGTTGCTAAAGTACACGAAAACCAAGCTTCGACATATATTTTTACTATGAAAATACAGATTTGTCGCAGACCATTCAGTTCCTGTGTTGACATTTCAAATTCTTTGTGAAACAAGAAGATTTTTAGACTATAAATGGCTTTTGCCATCCATCTTGCATGATGAATAGCGCCTGGCGTACGAAACTTGACAGTGTCATATTTGAGGTTCACAGGTGTTTGTCCTAAAAATAACAAGGTAAGTTCTAACAATTCTTTGTAATCATCTCTTGGTTGTTTTTCTTTAAGCGTAGTCTGGGCAAACTTTATAACATGGCTGGCTGATTCTTTTAAATGACGATTTGTTACTCCGTCGTCAACTCCAAATTTAAAGTTTCGCAAATTAAGTTTAGGCCAAGCTTTCTTAAATTTTTCAAAAATAGCAACATTTGGGCTTTCGTTTTTAATCATTTTGGCTTCAAAAACACTCCTTAAAATAATCTCGTGTATATGATGTCTGCACGGTAACCATAATAGTGGTTTATGTAAGAAATTTTCGATAAGAACACACGTTCCATTTATACGTCCAGTATTGACGGCTGTTGTGTCAAAAACCAAAGCCTTAATATGATCCTGCAGACCCCATTCTTGAATAGCGTTGCATACAGCTAATGCCTGTTCTTTTCCTGTTCCACTTTCTAAAGAAGGGACTCGAAGCAATTGCTCAATACATCCGTTTGTAATTATTATTGGCAGCCTGTCTACTTTGTCGTTGCCAGTTAAAGAAGGTAATAATTTACCGTCCCAATGCAAGGACAAGGCATTACATTTGCTTACATCAAATTGTTTTTTTAATTCTGCAGCGTAATCTTTGCGCATTTTTTCTCTTGCAATGTGGATGGATGTTTTGTTTATTATATAATTTTGCGCATTAAGTCCTAATGCCTCAACAACTGCAATTATAACATGCACTGCTTTTCTGTCACTAATCATGCAAGCATCGAAAGCTGCTGCAAGTTTTGGTGTTAAAATTTCTATTCTACCTCTCCTTTTAGGTTGTGCTGGTGTGGCCTCTACCAGTTCTTCTTCCATAAGCTGCAAATATTTTCGTAAAAAAGGTAATATTGTTAATGGATGTGTTTCGATATATACCTCAACATTTTCGGTTGATTGTGTTGGCATTACGGATGCTTCTTCTATGAACTATTAAAGAAATATGATAAAATCTGGAAACTTTTAATGCTTTTTAATACTTAGGTACTTACTTCAGTGCTTTCACTTTCTGATGCTGACGATATTAATTGAACGTCTTCTTCTAAAAAACAAAATGAGCTACAATCAAACAAAAAGATTAAACTGTTTTCATACCTAGAGCAGCTTTTTCACAGATACTGCGTTCTCTTTGACTAGATATTTGTTGGTACCGTGCTTTAATTTTAGCTTCTCTTTGCACGCTCTTGTGGTCTATGCCATACATGAATCCCGGCCTGCCATTTTTTCTTTGGTTTAACAAAAATAGTTTATCCTCCTCAATTTTTATCAGATTCAAGGCGTTTGTGTGTGAAACGTCAAATAGATCGTCTAATTTTGCATCCCATGATTTAACTTTTTCACGCTGCGTTGGAGTTTGTCTTTTTGAATTTTTTTGTAAACTGCTCCAAGCGGAATATAGTTTCTCTAATTTAATTATGCAGTGTTGTTTGGCTCTAGTTGGGATTCTAGCTTTCTCCCAGAATACTGAAACTTCTTCAATTACTAACTTCGCACTTTTTCGTACGTTTAGTTTCACCACCCGTAAATTAAAAAATAAAACCTTTAGCACTTCTCTGTTTGATGGTAATTTATTTCCACCTAAACTTGTAGAAAAATTGCCTACTAAGTATATTTTTTCGCGTAATATCCTTGAGCACATTTTTAAACATTCACCTTGAATTATAGACTTAAACTGATCTGCTTGCAGGTTAGAAAAAATTGTTAGTCAAATGAACTAAAACAATGCAAAAGTCAAATGAACCGTCATTTAAAATGTAAACTGGGGAAACCCAAGTTAATATTTAGCTTAAAAATTTGGGCTTGTGTGCATTTGTTTACCAAAAATAGTCACACGATATACATATGTATGTGTTTGACTTTTTTTTTGTAAACAAACACACAACTATTGAAACTGTGTAAGTAAAAAAAAATAATTCTAAAGAAATAAATTCGCATCAATGTCGCTCTTTGCGTTTTATTTTAATTAGGTTTTGTTATATATGAGATTTAGAGAAAACTTGTTTAGACAAAAATTGTTGGAAACTTCACTAGTAATAACTTCTTAGTATACGATTTTTATGTAAACATAATATTTTCCAAGTTATGAGCAATAGAAGTCGGAATTTACGATTTTTTTCAAACTTTGGAGGGCGTGAGGGACGGCTTACCCTTCGCCGATTGTCTTCGCTGATTTTAGATAAATTACACTATTATTATTTCAAATTCTATGGTAAGGTTTTTTTCAAAATTTGAGATTTTGAAGTGGCTGCTTCGTACATCTTGCCGTAACTTTGGAACAACGTACCCGATTTTGTTAAAAAAATTTTAATTACGCCAGATTTAAGTCTTTTCAATCTCATTTTTCGATTAAGCCATTAGTTTTGGAGTTATTGAGGCAAAAGAGGAAAACAATTTGATTTTTTTTTTTGCTTAATTATAACATTTTGGAACTCAAAAATTCATAAAAAATGTAAATGAGCAAATACTTTCCAGCTTTAGTACTTAATCGTAAATCTGCATCTTTTAAAAATAAAATAAATTTTGAAGTTTTAGAGATTTTTGTAAGCTAATAGGGCCTAAATTTGTCCATTGTAAATTAAAAACACATTTAATTAAATTTTTTTCCCAACGTTTCGTCAATTTTTTGTTGACTTCTTCAGGGGAACATTTTTAAAGTGTGTATATATTACATTAAATAAAATAAAAGTTAACGAAATAAATTTTTAATTATTAAATTTGCAATCGGGATTATTTTAATTTTAATTTGTGTAAAGTAAACTTGGTCGTTAATAAATTATCCTATTTCATGAAAATCCATTGACAAATTCCTGTTTTATTTTTTTTAAACTGAAAGTACCTAGTTTTGACATTTTTTATCGCGAATTTGTGTAGAGCTAAAAATTACAAAGTTTATTACACAAATTTTTTTTAATCCTTTATGTACTTAAATTATTTTTTCATAAAGCTGCATATGTTCTGCTGGATGTTCGGTTCGTGCTTTGTTGTGATACAGACGTGTATTCTTAACTCCGCATACAATTTGAATTTTTAATTAATCACATTTGATTTTGTTATATAAACAGCGAATGGACGCTTGAAATTAAATGATACATTTTGTTATTTTAATTATTTAACATAAAGTGAACAATTAATACGAAAAAAATATTAAATAAAGAAAAATAGTAAAAATATATACGTACTAATGTTCATACATGTGTATGTATACATACATATTCTGAGCAAAAACATTTTAGTTTAAAGTTCTTATTTTTTTGTTGTTGTAAAATACAATAAATAACAAAAATATTAAAAGCACAGTTAAACGGTGAAAAACAAAAACAATTTATTGCATGAATAAAAACAATGAAACAACAATAAAACTGAATGATAGAAATGTTTATGTGACAGTGCATGCTAACGAAGACAATGCTGTAATAAATAAAACAAAAGAAAACAATAGTAACTACCTAACGGCTAAACCAATTTTTAGAACACGATCCCTTTCGCCCTCTCTTTTTACAAAGACGGTTGATGGTGATACGCTAAAAAATATAAACCTCACACTTGCAAGTGTTGCCACAACGGCAAACACAATCTTATTAACAAATGGTACCATGAACTCTAACACAGATGCAATGCAAACATCTCAAGTAAAAAGTGGTCAAAAGCCTCAAGTACAAGTTGGTATGGACAGGTACATAACAGTGCTTAAACGGGGTCGCAGCCCTACCTCTGCAGCAGTTGCTTCGGCTTCAAAAGTACCATCTTTTGATAAAATAAACTCTCAAAATCGTTTTGCAATTCTGGAGGATGAATCCTCGGAAGCACCAAACGTTATAAAATCTTCTAAGCCACCCCCGATATATCTAAGGGAGCAAAACTCAAGTGAGTTAATAAAGAGCGTGATCTCGGTAATAGGTGAAAATTCGTTTTACGTAGCTGCAATCAAGCGTGGAAATATAAATGAGACAAAAATACAGGTAAATCATGAGAATGATTTTCGTAAATTAACTAACAAATTCGAAGCCCTTAAAAAAAGCTTTTACACATACCAACTAAAGAGCAGCAAAGGTCTTCAGGTAGTGATCAAGGGCATAGACTCATGCGTGGACCCAGATGAAATTAAAACTTTTTTGGAAGAGAAGGGTTTTAAAATAAAAAACGTTACAAATATTAAAAACAGGGAAAAAAATCCCCAACCATTATTTCGGGTAGAATTAGAACCTGGCGACATTAAGCTTAAAAAAAATGAAACGCATCCTATTTATAATTTAAAATATATTCTCTACAGAAGAATAACTATAGAGGAGCCGCACAAAAGAAATGGTCCCGTTCAATGTCTTAATTGCCAAGAATTTGGCCATACTAAGGCATACTGCTATTTACCCCCTGTTTGCGTCGTATGTGGAGAATTACATTGTACAGTCCAGTGCGATAAGTCTAAAAATGACCCCAATGTAAAAAAATGTAGCAACTGTGGCGGAAATCACACTGCCAATTATAGAGGATGCCCTGTATATACTATCGTCAAGCAGTCGGCTGGACCGAAAACTAATCCCCCACAAATGCAGGTACCAAATCAAGTAAACACTAATGGCATTCAAGCTCCGCAGCCTAGTAATAACAGAACCTCGTATGCTAACGTCCTTAAATCAAACCATGTGCCAATGCAAGGCGCTTCGCCAAGTAATGATGAAACTCCAGTTTCTAATTTAAGTCGTCTTGAAAAAACCATGGAAACATTAGTGCAAACAGTTAATAATTTTACGAACACAATGGGTAATATGATGCAGGAAATTCTAAGAATGCAATCGATGTTATTGCAAGCTGTACTTAACAAGCCATGAACTGTTTAAAAATCTGTTTTTGGAACGCAAACGGCATCCGCCAACATAAAAATGAATTAGAATACTTTCTAAAAAATAAACAAATTGATGTCATAATGGTTTCTGAAACTCATTTGACCTCAAGAAATACGTTTAAAATCAATGGTTATACACTATATGATACCAAGGACCCTCGAGATAGAGCTTGTGGAGGTTCAGCCATTTTAATTAAAACCCGAGTCAAACACTACCTAATGTTTGATCACCGCGAAGATTATCTCCAAGCAACGAACATTTGCGTTGAGGAATTAAATAGAAACCTAGTAATTTCATCGTTATACTCACCGCCTAGATTTTCAATATCAGAAAGCCAATACTGTAAATATTTTAAATCATTAGGACCCTGTTTCCTAGCTGCTGGCGATTATAACGCTAAACATACCTTCTGGGGGTCACGACTTATAACACCAAAGGGTCGTGTCTTATTTAACACAATTTCTAAAATGGATTTAAATGTGGTAGCGAGCGGACAACCAACATATTGGCCTACTGATCATCAAAAAATTCCAGATGTTATCGATTTCGGCGTGGTTAAAAACATCCCCATAGAAACGATCCATGTTGAAGCTTCCTTAGAATTATCTTCTGACCATACACCTACAATTGTTACTATAATGAACCCCAATAGAATTGTATCTCCGACTGGTCACTTAGCGACGACAGCTACGCAAATTAACTGGTTAAAATATAGAAAATACCTCAGCACCCATTGCACAGAAAATATTCCGCTTAGTACACCGGAGTATGTAGATCGCTCTATTGCCAATTTTGACAGTTTTCTGAAACTAGCTGTTCAACATTCCAGTATTGCCCCCAAAAAAACAAAAAATATTAAAATATATTCCACAGATGTCGAGCGTCTCTTGTCTGAAAAAAGGAGTGCTCGAAGAGAGTGGCAATTGCACAGATCCCCGTTACTTAAGAACTTACTAAAAGAGTGTACAAAAAAGCTTAGAAAGTTACTGCAGACTCAGAAAACGGCTTCTCTGGAAAAATATCTTAAGGAACTTGATGCAACCCCACAATCAGACTACTCATTATGGCGTGCAGCTAGAAATCTCAAAAGGCCAGTTGTCTCTAAACCACCATTAAGAGACTTGAATGGTAGTTGGGCAAGAAATGATGTTGAAAAAGGAAATCTGTTTGTTAATCATTTAAAAAACGTATTTACCCCAAACATATCTCACGATATTGCGGCCGAGTTACCACCTGTTGTTGCTAGAGCAGCTGTTCCCCTAAGATTTGAGATAAGAGAAATCGAAAAAGCTATTTGTGATTTAAACCCCAAGAAGGCTCCTGGTTTTGATAAGATCAGCAACAAAATGCTTCTGGAGCTACCCAGCATAGCAAAGAAAATTATTCTTTTAATTTTTAATGCTATTTTACGACTTGAATACTACCCTCAAAAATGGAAGGTCTCATTAGTTACGATGATACCAAAGCCAGGAAAAGATCAATCCAAAGTTGAGTCATATAGGCCTATCAGCTTATTATCTAATATATCAAAGCTGTTTGAGAAGCTCTTAGCGTCCAAATTAACCCCAATTTTAAATGACAATGGGTGTATACCTAACCATCAATTCGGTTTCAGACGAGAACATAGCACAATTGAACAAACCCATCGGATAGTAAACGCCATAAGAAAAGCCTTTGAAGAAAGAAAATATTGCTCCGCTCTCTTCATCGATGTCTCTCAAGCTTTTGATAAAGTCTGGCATGTAGGTTTGTTACATAAATTAAAGCTGAACCTACCGGTTAACACACACAAGCTGTTAGAAAGCTACTTGGTCGGTCGAAAATTTATTATTAAAGAAGGTGATTTTTTAAGTTCTCCTCAGACAATTGAAGCTGGAGTCCCTCAGGGAAGTATCCTGGGCCCACTTTTTTATCTTATATATACCTCGGACATGCCGACAAACAATTACACCCTAACCTCAACTTTTGCTGATGATACAGCTTTCCTAAGCGTACACGAGAACAGTCGTGAAGCATCTCGATACCTGCAGGATCATATATTTCAACTAGAACTGTGGTTAAAACAATGGAGAATAAAGGTCAATGAGCAAAAATGCGTACATATTACATTTACCTTGCGTCGGGAAACATGCCCCCCTATTAAAATCAATAATCAACTAGTGCCTCAACAATCGCATGTCAAATATCTCGGTATTCATCTAGATCGGCGTTTAACATGGAAATGCCATATAGAAGCAAAATTAACCCAAATGAAACTAAAAGCAATTCAAATTAACTGGCTTATTGGAAGAAATTCTGTTCTTAGTCTCGATTGCAAACTACTACTTTACAACTCTATTTTAAAGCCAATCTGGTGCTACGGTATTCAACTATGGGGCACTGCCTCGGCCTCAAATATCGAAAAAATTCAAAGGCGCCAAAATAAACTTCTTCGAATAATCACAGCTGCCCCTTGGTATGTTAAAAACTCAAATATCCACAAGGATCTCAATGTGCCACTGGTAAGGACTATTATTACGAAGTATGCGGTAAAATATTTAAAAAGGCTAGAGTTGCACCCAAATCCACTAGCGCGAAATATTTTAAATGATAGCGGCCACACTCGCTTAAGGAGAAGAGACACTGCAGCACTTACCCATTAAGATGAGCGATAAACACATATATTAATGTGATACAGAACCCGTGATGAAGAAAATTTTTGTCTTGCACTGGCAGGACATTAAATAAAGAATTAGGATAAGATTTGATTAATTATTGTTAGTTCATATTTAATATATGAAGATTCAATAAATAAATAATGAGAAAAAAAAAAAAAAAAAAAAAAAAATAAAGCTGCATATAATAGAAATAAAATAAATTTTGTTTCTTGATAAAGTGAAAGTACCTAGTTTTGACATTTTTTATCGCAAAGGGTAACACGGTTAAAAAATCACAACATGTTTAGCTCTCTACAAATTTGGGACAAAAAATGTCAAAACTAATTTTTAATTTTTTTCCTTTTTGCCGCCATTTCGAGCTCGATGAGCGCCTACTTCCCCTCGTCCAACTCAGCCCATTTCTTGGCTCATGGATTTATTTCCGTACCTCATAAAACAAGGGGCTCTAGCGCATCCAATTCCTGTTACTAAGAAACTCCATACCAGTGTTGCCATTAGGATACGAAAGATACATTTTTCGTATTTTTTGATGGCTTCAGATACCATGTTTAATCCTGACATTTTTCGTATCTTTTAAATCTGCACGCAAAATGTACTAAAACTTATTAAGACTGATCATCGTAACCGACTCAATACCAATCAGATTTAATAATGGTGAAAGAAAACATTGAGTGAGTATGTTGAAACCATGCGATCCACCTAAATCAAGGATTACTATGTAGTAGTGCGAAGTTGTTTTGAGGAAATATGAACATCTTTTTTATTAATTAGTATTGTGGTTATTTTGTTGAACTATTTATGGTTTTTAATCCAAATTTTTAATATTTTTAATTAGGCTTAAGTTCATTAAATTTTAATTTTCATTAAATTATTTTTATGAAGAAAGGAATTTTACAACATGAAAATTAATTAAAATTGTTATGGATAATCTTTCATTCTTGACCGTCAATTATTGTTAAAGCTAAGGCACGAGCTCTTTGTGTTCAGTTGTCCTTCAAGTTGTGCTGAAAAAGGTCAACAAGAAAAAGAAAGACAAAAAATGTACTTTGGACTTCAAGAAGAATTCTTGACAAAAGTACGAAAAAACAGAAGTAAGGAAAAAACATGTAAAATCAATTAAAATGGATAATAATTCAAAAAAGCAAATTTCGATCTACCAAAGGTTAAAATACAATTTGGTTTAAGGATTGATGTTTGACTATTGACGTCAGCAGTCGTCGATGGCTGCGAGTGTAAAACGGCAAATCCATCTGAGGAGATCGAGTGGTTGCGATCGAAACATGTCATGGTAACCTGCCGGCCGCGGTTCGAATCCCGGCCACGGTCAAGAATGAAAGATTATCAATAACAATTTTAATTAATTTTCATGTTGTAAAATTTCTTTTTTCATAAATCTTTTTTTTTCAGAAAAATAAATCATCAAAAATCACGATAAAAGGTTAATTTTGTTGCATAGTATAATTTAAACAAACATTAAGTCCTTTTTTTTTGCTTAAACCAGTAAAAGAAACTATATAAAGCTTTGTTCGCAATCAGAGCAACCATTTCGTTTTTTCTTCTACCTTATTTCCTTCCAAAGTATTTCATATATTTTTCTATAATTTAATAAACAAAAATGTAACTAAAGTGTTTTTTAAAAAAATTTTGTCAATTAGAACTTCAGCAACAATTTTATGAAATTGTTTCTGATGTGTGTGGTTGCAAAAGAAATTGTTGCTCTATTATGAACACCAAGTGAAAATGTTTCTTTGATTGTGAACGAAGCTTAACTGTTATTATTTAATGTATATAATATTCATATGTATAAAGAAATTGTTATTTATTCATACTTATTAGTACTGCTGATAGGTTATTTGGTTTCAGATTTTTACAATTCCAAATAACGTAAGTGACATAACAAAAGTTGTGCTTAGAAAAACAAAATTTTCTCAACCGATATATATTTCTGGTTTTATTTTAATCAAAATAGGTATGTAATTTTCGTTTCAATATTGTAAATAGTTCCAATTTTATAATGTTTTTTCCCTGTCCTGCAAACTTTTGAAAACTGCAGATAGGTTATTTCGTCTTTAAGGTGACGATATAATTGATTTTAAAGTTTGCTTACTGTATTTAAAAAAAATTACATACCTAATATTTATGACTTAAATAAATATAAAAATTAATTTATGTATATGATATAATTTTCTTTACAATATTTAAAAATGTTACGTTAATAAATGTTAAACGTTAAAATGGATTTTAAAATTTTTTTCAAAATGTATCGGTTTGGGAAAAAGTGTATCTTTTTGGAAACTAAAATGTATCTTTCTCGAAATTTCACTGGCAACACTGCTACATACATCACTAACCCACAACTAGTGTACATGCGTGTAAAATGTAGCTCACAAGGGTCTTGGACTAGTACAAAAGTAGCCCAAACGTATGGAAAAAACATGGTCTATTTAACATTACGATGTCCTAGGGTAGGACCATATAACCAAGCTTTGGATTCATAGGAGTAGTCTTAAAACTACTCCATGGTATTCTCAAGAGGATTAGTTTTGAAGTCATTTAAAGACGTATTTTAAAATTAAACTTTTATACAAATTCTCCCTCAAATAGTTTCCCAATACAGTTGAGTATTTTACGAATTCCGCAGATAGTTTTCGTCAATTACCTTTAAGCTTAAGCGTGTAAATCATAATATGCAGTTGAAAACTTTTGAAATTAAAGTGGATTCACCCATGTTTTCCGGACAGAGCTTTTGTCCGGACCAAACTTTTTTACTGAGAAAAGTTAATTGCGTTGCAAAAAACTCGTTTCGAATATGTGAATAATATCTAAAAGCGACTAGATAAATCTTGCTTTGTTTATTTGGTGTCAAACCACATATTTTAAATTATTTTCATTGATAATTTGATTGCACATTCTCAAACCTTGTAGGGACCAAATTATCCGGACCTTCGTGAATAAGTGCAATAAGTCATTTAAAATTTTGTTCTCAATTTTAAATCCCATTTTACGTCAAAAAAAGAACATACGGAAAAAAATTTAAACAAGAGTCAAAGAACAAAAAAAATTATTTGACATTACTTGGAAAAACAATGAATCACTACGGTCCGGACAAAATATAAAATTTAGCCAATTCAAGCTGAGAGTTGTTCGTAAAAAAAATTTCTCTCCCCCTCAAAAAGAGAAACGTCAAAATAAATATAAAATAATGTTGTCCAGACAAAAATCCGGAATAAGTGAACTTTATTTTAATCACAAATCCAAATTAAAAAAACTTAATTAAGATAGATTCGCGTTTACTTAGTAAATATAAGAGAAATTATGAATTCTTGGCATAAACATATAGAGCAAATTGATTTATTCAGTTTCTTGTATTTTATTTATATTTGTATTTGATGACATTTTTTATATTTTCCAGAACCAAATCCAATACAAAACAACGGAAATGGAGTACTGTGCAACAAACTATCACGTTTAACATTGGCCACTTTCGACGAAGAGGGACGATGCATTGGACAAATGGGATCATTATCAATAAGCTATTAACAATTGTTTTATTTTTGATTTTGATTTCTTGTAATATATAAAACAAAAGGACATGTTTATCAGATTCACTTGAAAAATAACGTGTTCTTCGACATTGGAACTACATGTGCATTTAAATCGGTAAAATTTTGACACAGATTTCTGTATCTTTATTGTTATAATATGTATGTTTTACTTTAACATTGTTGGTAATATGCAACAGAAAAAAACATGAAACAACAAACTGGGCTTAAAAAATCCTAACATTAAACGTATTTCCCACGTTCTAGGAATCTAAATCTAGTGAAATCTAAAAAGAATCAGATTTTAGTTAATTTAGTGTAGTTCTGGTAAAGATAATTGGTACACAAAATAAGAAGTATATATATTTAAAAGACATACTTCCTAATTTTATCGAAATTTTTTAACTTGTTTGATTTAAATTTTACTCAAATTAATTTCCACAACATGGCCGTTTTATAATTTTGGAAAACGTTTTTAATAAAAAAAAAAAACATTTCGTTAAATTTATTGCACGGAAGGAATACAGCTAGTAACCGTTCTCCAAACAAACTGTAATTTATATCACTGATGGGATTTGTGGTACAATTGTAGCAAATTTGGTACAATCGAAACTTTATTGGTACTTTGGTACACTTCTTTTTTCTCCCTAAAATTTAAAAAAAAACGAAGTTTTATCATTTCTTTTAGGTAAATTAACTCACTTTTCTTTTCAATAATAAAATTTTTAATAACATATCTCCAGCCCTGACCAGAACTACCAAATATTGCGTTATTGTTAGTTTTTGTTCATGATGTTGTATTAACATATTAAGTACATGCATACATAAGTATATCCCTGTAGGCAGCCTGGATCTGGTCACTTTTATCGTGGTGATTTTGGTGACACTGCCTACAGTTTTGCCTACCTTTGGCAAACAATGAGAAATAGAGAAATTTTTGGTTCTTCTGTATTTTGTATACCCACACCACAATGGTGGTGTGATGGTAATCTGTTTCAATTTCAAAAGGACGAAGCCTACTGAAAATGGTGAGAATTGGTTCAGAATTTTGCATAGCCCCCATACACACATCTTTCCGCAATAGTGCTTGTGCCTATTAAACATCTAATTTAAGTTGAACCAAACTTACTTTATTGCAATCTAAATGATCTTACCAAATTTTATTGGAATCGGTCCATATTTAACGATAGCTCCCATAAAAATACTACTCCCGGAAATAGCTTTTAATGCCATAACTTCCTTATAAATGCAGTAACATAAAATGTGAAAGAATGTTGTGCTGGTAGGTCCAAAATTAACCATTAACAGGTCCCATGTAAGCGCCCTTTCTTAAATCACTCAAGGGCAAATAAATCTCATATAGATGAATTTATCTAAAAAATACTCATAAAAAAGAATTTCCACATGAATTTTAGGCTCCTAAAATAATTTTGCTCTGGCGGGTTCACGATAAATACAATTCCTTAAATACCAATCCCTCCTACATTTTGTCGGATGTTGTATTTGTATCTAATTTATAAACTTTGGCTCTTGCCGTTGTCCAGATAAACAGAAATCTATAATGTCTTTGTATGGCAGGTGCCACTCTCACTTCTCCAATGCCGCCCCATTTCTGCTATGAGATTTTGTATTAATATGTGCACCAAATTTGGACAATTTTACTCTTACCGTTCTTAAGAAAAAAACAACAAGAAGGGATTTATGGGTAAATTAGAAGCAGTCATGTGTTTTTGGACATAGCTCAGCAGTTTGTGGGCCGATCCAACTCTGAATTGCAATAGCAAACTTTAACGGAGTATATGTGACATTAGCGTATAACAACCTAGTCCCCATAATTTCTGGAGTCTTAGGAAAACCCATTTCAATATACACACGTATAGACGGACATCGTTAAATCAACTTCGTTAAGCCCTTATGATACTACATTTTTAATGCATTGTTCAAGTTTTGGTGAACAGTACAAATATAATGAAATACAAAAATTAACCAAGTGCAAAGAGTTAAGCTGTATTAAGATAAATCGCAAACTGTCAAAAATTTTACTAAAGTTATCGATAAAAAATGAAGTTATGTCAAAAAAAATGTAATATTGTTTAACCTAATAGGCTTTTTACACTTGCTCTCATCTTACATCTTTCATCTTATCGCAAAGATGATAACATCTTCCCATAAGAATTGTACAGGGCTGAAAATCAACATCTTTCTTCATCTTTAAAAGATGTTCTTTTTTCATGTTGTTTCATTCATCATCTTTCGATTATTTTAGTGTCATCACTAGAAAAACCCAATAATTTGTTAAAAAAATATATACCATCACTAGAAAAAAATACAAAAGAGCAGGACAGCAATATCATTTATTTAGTTTTTATTCGCTCTTACACGCGAAAATAAATATTTTTATGATGAAAGATGTTGCAAATGTAAACAAGTTTTTTTCATTTTTAACATCTTCCATGCATTCCCTTAAGATGTGCTCAAGTGTAAAAAGGCTATAAAATTGACATTTCAAGCCTGAAATATTAAAAGTATTGCTGAATCAGCGGTTTATGGGCAAATTCAGCGATTTACCGCTTTTTGTTTTTAGGTTTCTCATAAACAAAAAGTTGGCAACATTTAATAAAATAAACAAAACAGGGATGGCTAAGTTGTTTCAATTGTACTTTTTTGTTGATACTTTTTAAACTGAGATTTATAATACCTTTTTGTAGTGTTTTTTATGAACATAAATAAAATTAATTTCAACTAAAAAAATCTTTTAGTACAATTAGGGTAAAAAATTATAATTTTTATAGGTTGTTGGTACAATTTTAAAAATTCTCAACGCCATCCCTGAAACAAAACCATAACAAGAGAAAAAAAAACTAAAAAACTTTCTTTACATTTTTTATAGTTTGCTCTTTCTAACATTTACTGTTTCTTTCTATCAATTCTATATCAATTAAAGAATAAAAAATGTAGTGTCATAAGGGCTTTACTCATAAGGATTCAGAATATATAAACTTTTTTAAGGCCTTAGATCAATATTGTAGAAATCCTTTTATTCTTAATTAAAATTTTTATTTTAAACTCGCTGCTTGGTACCGGCTCTACTCGGGATTTTTCGAATAACAGAAAACTTATTATTGTTTAATAAATATATTTTGTAAATTTCCGCCAAATCATACCATAAATTAGAAAAGTTTAAATATCACGACAACAGCACCCAAGTTTGCTGTATATCGGTCCAGAAGTTCCTGAGTTGTATGAACACATGCCCGGCACAAACGTTTTCATTTATATAGATTAAATAATTTATACAACATTTTTGGGAATTTTTGTATGGAAACACTGGGGCTTCAAATATTTGTTTAGCCTAGCAAAGCTTCACCTTTTGAAATATAAATAGATACATATTTATATATTATATACAAAAGTATGTATGAATGTAGTGCACATGAACTTCCAATTTTTGAGATTGTATCTCATAACAAATCTATGTTTAATAGGTAGCTATAAATAAGAAATATAATATAAATTATTATCTCTTACATATTATTAAATTTATTGTTAATTTGTATTTATGTAAATATTGAGAACTTTTCCCAATTCAAGAGTTAAATACTGAATTGTCCATAAAGTGTTCAAATTGTATTTAATGTATGCTAAAATTGTTAAAATATTTATTTTATACCTAAAAGGATTAAAAGAAATTAAAAATTAAAATATTTTCTTGATATGTTTATCTTCCGACTGAACAATAATTAAAATACTTCAGTTTATTTCGTGTAAAAACAAAACAAATAATGTACATAAAAACAATCAGTTGTAAGTAATTTAGAAAATAAAATTATATATAATTGAATAAAACAAAAGAAAGTAAAACACAATACAATATCGTATCTCATACCACCACCAAGTGATTTCATAGTTTAGCCAAAAACCAGAATTAAATTACAGTGCATCTCGAAAGTAAACATACTTTATAATCATTTTGTTTTTATTAAATACAACCATCAATAATAAATTATAATTTATTTTTATTTTAGGAAAGAATTTAATTTAAACGAATGAAACATATTGTTTGTATTTTCCTTGTAAATAGTAAATATGTAATAATATATAATATAAAATTGTAAATCAGTATATTGTGTAATTTAAATTATTTTTGAAAGCTATTTGCAGAAGACTTCAAATAATTTATGATATGTACATACCAAAGTAGTAGAGGGTATTATGAATTTCTGCTGATGTGTGTAACACATACAAAGAATGGTTCTACCCCAATTTTGGTATACCGATCTTAACTTCCTAACTATCTTATTTTGTTAGTATGTATTTACATCAGTGTTGCCAATTTAGCCATTTTTCACCCTGTTTAGCCATTAAAAAATTAGTTTAGCCATTAGCCATTTTTCAACTTGTTTAACCATAAAATTTTTGCCGTTTTTCTTTTAAAAGAATAATTTTTATTTTATTATAAAAATTTATTAAAGTAAAATTAAATGCCTTTAATTTAAATCAAAACTTTTACAAATGTTGAAAATCGCTAAAAACGAGGATGAAACATCTTTCAAAATATTCCGATGTTAAATTTATAAAATGGGTCAACACAAACATCGGTGTTTCTTTCTAGTTGCAAGTATTTCAATAAAGAGATGCATTTTTTTTAGAAATTTCAGAATTGGCTATAAAGTTACTCTCACTTCCATGGTCTAATGCTGAAGTAGAGAGGGTATTTAGCCAAGTAAACATCGTTTAAAGTAATTTGAGAAATGTGTTACATTTAGCAACCGTTAATTCGATTTTATCAATTAGGTAAATATTTTTACCATAACAATAAAATATTTATACCCACTAGTGTGGTAGTGGAGAGGGTACCATGCGTTTGTTCTGATGTTTGTAACACCTTTAAATATTGGTCCTAAGCCCACCTTTACGTATACCGATTGACTCAGAATTACTTTCTGAGTCGAATTAACGATGTTTGTCCGGCTGGCTGGCTGTCCTTTAAACCTTGTGCTCAAAGTACAGGTCGCAATTTTGGAGATTATTTTATAAAATTGGTACATAGGTTCTACTGTGGCCGGGGTTGACCGACAATACTTTCTTACTTGTTTTTTATTGTAAATGTTGTCGTGATTATGATTTACCTTCAAATTATTAAAAAATAATAGGCACGAGGGATTCCTATGAGATGAACAATAACGACATCGATGATTAAATTTTTACAGCCGTATTCATAAAAACTTATTGACCATTTTTAAGCAAAAATTGCTATAGTTGTATTCATAAACGAAAAATAGTCAATTGAACCTTTAATAAACCATTCATAAAGTAAGAAAATTTATTGTTGGATTTGCCCTTCTTTAAACCAAAAATAAAATGACATTTTGATAAGTGTTTGCATTTTATGATATTATTTTTGTGAAATATGTCGAAAAAAATGACAAAAATTTTTTATTTATTTAAAATATTTATACCCACTAGTGTGGTAGTGGAGAGGGTACCATGCGTTTGTTCTGATGTTTGTAACACCTTTAAATATTGGTCCTAAGCCCACCTTTACGTATACCGATTGACTCAGAATTACTTTCTGAGTCGAATTAACGATGTTTGTCCGGCTGGCTGGCTGTCCTTTAAACCTTGTGCTCAAAGTACAGGTCGCAATTTTGGAGATTATTTTATAAAATTGGTACATAGGTTCTACTGTGGCCGGGGTTGACCGACAATACTTTCTTACTTGTTTTTTATTGTAAATGTTGTCGTGATTATGATTTACCTTCAAATTATTAAAAAATAATAGGCACGAGGGATTCCTATGAGATGAACAATAACGACATCGATGATTAAATTTTTACAGCCGTATTCATAAAAACTTATTGACCGTTTTTAAGCAAAAATTGCTATAGTTGTATTCATAAACGAAAAATAGTCAATTGAACCTTTAATAAACCATTCATAAAGTAAGAAAATTTATTGTTGGATTTGCCCTTCTTTAAACCAAAAATAAAATGACATTTTGATAAGTGTTTGCATTTTATGATATTATTTTTGTGAAATATGTCGAAAAAAATGACAAAAATTTTTTATTTATTTATATGGACATGTTAAATACATTTTACTTTTTTTTTTTATTTTAGACAACCACCCTACAAGAAATGGATGACCGAAACTAAAAAAAAAAATTTTGTTACTAACACACTTGCAACAATTTTACATTAGTTGTACCACTCTAACACATATGTTAGAGTAGAACAACTAAAAACACGACAAAAAATGCCAATTTTTTTTTATAAATTTTCGTCATACGCTTTACTGGCTAATATTTGTTAATTGTTTAAATTTAATACTGCAAAATATTTTATTAATTTTTCAAGCCATGAGACATGCTGGAAAGGAGCCCTTTCCCTTAATATATGTCGGCAGCAAAGATCCTGGAGCTGCAGAAAAATATGAGGTTGCAGGTAAGTCACAAATAAAGAAAATCCAAAAGATTTGGTTACGTAAAAGTTATAAAAATGCCGATAAAGAAAAACGCGAAGCTGAAGATGCGGAAAAACGTAAACAAAATTTGGATGAAGCCAAAAAGATTGTCACATCCGAAGATCCCAGTTGGTCAGCTGCCAAGAAAATTCGCATATTTGAAGTTGTCGAAAATTGACAGAAACGTTAAAATCTAAGGCTGGGTACATCGTTTAAGACGTCAAGGCAAAGGTTTAATTTTTACAACATTACGGATTTTTACAATGTTTGGTACAATTGTTTGGTGCCAGAATGCAAAGCGGTAAGTTTTGTTTCGTGAACAATATTGCAGAAACTCATTTTTTTGTTTTAGACACCAGGTGGACAAGAATTGCATGTAGATTACTGGGAATTAATTGGTTTTGCTCCTGCTGGGAGTGCTGAACGTATTTTCAATGAATAGGCTCATCCCGATGTTATATTATGATTAGAGGCGAAAACTCTTCGAAAATTTTAAAAATGCCTACCGTTATAAAGCAAGCATTCCGTGCACATTACTTTGACCGAGGGTATTGTGAAGTAACTCCCCCAACATTGGTACACACTCAAGTAGAAGGTGGTTCTACTTTATTTAAATTATAAAAAATGTGCCAGTACTGCAAGAAGCCTATCACATATTGAAGTAATGGGACTTTTGCAAAAAAGCTTTATAAAATTTTAATTAACCTCATAGAACATAGAACTAAAAATAATTATTTATTTATTTAATTTATTTGTAAAACGAACTGTTTATTTTAAATATAGACAAAAATATGTATGAGAATTGAATGAGATGAATTGTGTTTTATTTAAGCTAAAAATTACGGAAACAGTGACGAATGTATCCATCAGTACTGACTAGTCAGCTGTGTCCGGTGTATGCATCAGTACTGACTAGGCAGCTGTGCCCGGTTTATACATCAGTACTGATGTTTACAGAGTATAAGAGTAAACAGCTCAGCTATACCTATATATCTTATCAACCACAAATTTCAAAGGTTAAAGAGGGATGCAAAATCACACGTATACAAAAGTTTCCATCAGTTTTTTCACGTTGGCCCTTAGAAAATGATAGAAACTTTGTTCTACGCGATGATGGCCAATTTAAAGTTATATTGATAATTATTTAAAAAAAATTTTATATGATTTAAATGAATATGTTCAGGGGCAAATGCAGATATTCTCTTTAATTATTTATTAAATTATTGCAACTAGTTGTTTTTTATTTAAAAAACAAATTATTGTTCAAAAATATTAAAAAAAAAATAAAATAAGCAAATCATAATAATAGTGATGTTAATAAAAAGTAAACAAACTTTTCATTCGAAAACTTTCTTATCGAATATTTAAAAAAGGTTCAAACAAAAAATTTCATGATACCTTTCGGCAACATTTTGTTCAAAAACTAAAAAATTATTATGTTTATTTGATAAGAAAAATTTTGAAGGTCTACAATTAAAAAAAAAAATTATAAAAAAAATTTATATATAGAATATCATGTGAACCGAATAGAAGTTTCATGCATCACTAACAATAAAATGGCAGCAAAATATAAAGAAAGTTGCCATACTTAAACACAAAATCGCTACAAACAGTTTAATAGTACAAAAGCTGTTATTGTACGTTTATAAATACAAATTTTTATAAGAGGTTTATAAGACAAAAAGCGTTTAATAGTTATTACATTCTATAAGCTTAAAATAAGAACTTTTTATGAATATGGCTGTTAATATCTATAGAAATTTTTAATTTACGTTTATTCTTATTAAACAAATTGATCTTAACTTACAATTTCATCGTAAACAACTTAAAATGAATTATTTCTGTTTTGTTATTGAATTTTAATGTGTTTTTATTTAAAAATAAGTTTTAGCCATTTTTTCCGTACATCTATCCATTTTTTGTCAACAAGTTTTGGCAACACTGATTTACATTAAGTTTGATCCAAAAATATAACATCAATCGTCTAACCAAATTTGTTTGAAATCGGGCCATATTTGACCATACCTCACATATACCCTTCGAGAACTTAGTTTACTATAAAAAGCTAAAGAAATAAAGGGTGGTTAAATTGTAAGGGCCGATGTTGAATGTGAACCACACCTAAACGCCAAGTTTTTTTCCGAATTTTATTTGACATTTCTCTATTTCAGACTTACTCAATTTGAACCATGGAGAGATACACAATCCAACAACGTGTTAAAGTTATCCAGACTTATTATGAAAATGGATGATAAATTTCGAAGAAAATCATCTTCAGTGATGAGGCACATTTTCACCTCAGTGGATTTGTCGATAAGCAGAATTTCCGTATTTGGGCGAATAATAATCCTAGAGTGATTGTCGGCTTATGGGCTGGCGGCATCATCGGGCCGTAATTTTTCCAAAATGAGGCCGGTCAGGCAGTTATGATAACAAACTTTTTATGGCCCGAATTGGAAGATATGGATGTGGACGATATGTGGTTTCAGCAGGACGGTGCCACTTGCCACACAGCTAACGAAACAATGGCTCTTTTGCGCAACAAATTCAATGGCCGTGTTATCTCACGTAATGGCGATGTCAATTGGCCGCCAAGATCATGTGATTTGACACCGTTGGACTTTTTTCTTTGGGGTTATTTGAAAGAAAAGGTGTACGTCGATAAGCCAGCAACAATTCAAGAGCTAAAGGATGAGATAATTCGGCACATTAACGGCATAGAATCTCCATTATGCCTCAGGGTCATCGAAAATTTGGAACATCGGATGGAGGCATGCCGCCGTGGTCGCGGCGCCCATTTGGCCGATATTTTGTTCCATACATAATTGAGTAATACCAATATATCATAATAAAATAAAATTACAATAATTTCCTAAATAGTTTGTGTTTTATTCAAAATCAACATCGGCCCTTTATATCCTGGAAAGGATATATAAGGAAACTTATTCGAATATTTTACTGCACACATCACATTCGTAACACATGTGGTCTGGCCAGACCCATATATATTTTGTATAGAAGATGCCGTGTTTTTAACTTTCTTTCTTGCTGTTTTTAATTATTTTTTTTTGTTAAATTATCTATTATTTATTTAATTTTATTAAGCACACAAACTAGTAGCCTCATCTAGTTCTCAATTTGAAAAAAACCAATAAGCTCAGTAACTAGTAACTCACGTTCAGAAGCTGATTTTTACATGTGAAGAGTGGAGACTAATGTTTTAGAACATAATAAAGCTGCTGAGGAAGGTTATGAAATTCAACCGTTCACAGCTGAACATAATGATGCTGTAGATTACGTTCCAAATATGAACGATTCATCCGGTACTGAAAATAATTTGGTCATAAAACCAAATGAATCGTTTGCTTTTAAAGACGATTAAAAAGAACCACATGTACAAACTTGTCAACAATACTCTGCCCATGATTATTTCTATGGTAAAGATTGACCGCAATGGAATAAGCAGCAACTTAATGTTGGTATATGCTGCGTCAAAATAATATGCGTTTTGGAGTTGGGCTCTATTCCAATTCAGGCGCTCAAGAGATTTGGCACACCAAATATTATATTTATAATCATAACTAAAACAAATTGTACTCGTGTATTTGCTTGAAAAGGACCGATGTTTGAAAATTTGAAACCGAGTTGGTTCTATTTAATTTTAAAAATGGAATATTCATATACTCCAAAAAAATTTTGTTCAAAGTGTTCCGATTGTCAGCAACATTCTAAAATTAAAATTACATGTTTCAGTAGCTAAGGAAATCCATAATGCTAATACATTAATTTTATTTCTCTTTTTTATTACAAATAAAATAGTATTGCATGTTATATACATTTAATGAAATAAAACGATCCTATTTTTTTAGTTTTTAGAAATATTTTGATGGGTCAAAATAAGTTAATTTGTATATTATAAAAAAATTATAAAAAATAATATGAATATGTACGCATATTATTTCATATAATGAATTTTATATTTTATTTAAATTATAAAAGTGCATAATATAACATTTACAGTACTTTTCGCTTATAGTCCATTCCGCTTAAAGGCCAAAAACGGATATAAGCCAAAACTGTCATATTCACATGCAGATTTTTTTGAATTTCATACAAATTATTTGTTCTAAGGTCCATTTCGCTTGTAGTCCATTTTCGTTTAAAAGCCACATTTTCTTAGCATGCGTATATAATTCTTCATGCAAAAATGTTCGCTTATAGTCCACTCTGTTTTTTTATATATTTTTAATCAACTGGCAACATGTTTTAATTTACCTTTCTGGCAATTACAGCACACGCTCGGAAATTCGATCCACTTTGTTTTTAGGGCGATTCGAGTTTCCGAGTTATTCGAATTTCTGGACGGTTTTTTTTTACAAAAATTTAGATAAATTTGACCATAAAGATATACAAAACTATACTTTTTTTTAATTTTAGTTTATTTAACATAAAAACTATAAAAAACTAAACGAAATATAAAAAATAACAATTCGGTTCATTTGACTTTATTTAGTATGTGTAATACAAACACCAAAAAAACTGAGTATTAAACTCTAACAACATCAAGTTGATTCTGAGAGTTCGAATTTCTGAGCATCTACTGTATTATAAATGCCAAATTTCGCAATTTATATTTCTTGACATAGTGTCTTCGTCTGACAATTTTTTGTTAAATAAACGTCCAACTTCATAAAAAAACGCTAATAAAAATAAAAGAGTTTTTTTATATAGACTTTGACGTTTGGTATAACAAAAAACTGTCAGGTGGAGACCCCATGTAAAGATCCTATGAAATTGATATTAATGTTGTGTTTGATTTCGTCATCCAATGAATTAAAATGAGTCTCATACGCATTTGTTTTTATTGAAATCTTTTAAAGCATTTGAATTAATTAATTAAAAAGATTTTTGTTTTAACTATTTATTTAAAATAAATCAATATTTGGTTATGTTTTAAATAAACTTTTCTTTGGTTTAAAAAGAGTGGATTTATTGAAGAAAATAATATTTATATAGTCCAAAATGTGGATTATACTAGGTTTCACTTATTATCCATAAAATGGCTTATAAAAAAAAAATCGGTTATAGTCCAAATTCGCTTATAGTCCACAAAAGTTGTGCAACTATAGTAGTGGACTATAAGCGAAAAGTACTGTAGTTACAAAAATTTGGTTTTATTTATTCAAAAGTTGGTTGTCTGGCTAGACTTGTGCGTTACGAATGCATTCGAATGTGAAAATAAAAACATGTGTAAGACCGAGGGTTCAATACCACTCATTAAAAAATAGCTTCAAGAGCTATTACTACTGCCTTATAAATGTTGGCATTGTTATAAAATTTGTCAACTATAACCTTTTAAAATATCTTCTATGTGATGGTAGGTCCAAAATTGAACGTAGTTACCCCTCTCCAATCACATATAGATGTTGCTTTTTAAATAATACAGTATAACCCGGTTAATTACCCCACGCTTAAATGCCTTTCTCTATTATTTACCTTAAGTTTTAAATCCCCGTTTTTTTCTTCCATTTTTCAAACAAAAATCCACGTTTAATTGCCTAACGCTTAATTACCCAATTCGGATAGTTGCCTTAAAAATTTAACTCCCAAAACAAAATAAAACCTAAATTTCATTCGTTTAATTGCCTCAGTTCATTTGACAACACAGCAAGTAATGCAACCAAGTTTACATGTTAATAATTTGAAAATATACACTTAAAATTTTTTAAAAAAATATGCCCAAAAAAACAAAATATGGCTTCTTTGCATTAAAATAAACTGTATTCTGTACTCACCGGAATAAAGTTACGTTATGAGGTTAGGATTCAGATAAGAGTTATTTGTGCTGAAAATTATCTAGATACACCAAGTATATGAGATATTTTGTCTTAAAGGGATTAAAAGAAAGGTCGCTAAATTTTAAATTACATTAACATTTAAAAGGATAAAATAACTTGAATATTTTCGGGATTGAAATATGAATGGAAGCTCTGAACCGATTCAACCATATTTTATATGCAGTAAGATAATTCGAAGTTTGCATGGGGACTATGGGGACCGATTCTCAAAATTTACATAGGTTTCGTTCTTATGGCAATTAAAACGTTTTTACCAAACCTTATCAAATTGTCTAAAAACTGCTACTTTTACTTTACGCACAAGGTTTACATGGACAGACAACCAGCCAGATGGACGGACGGACACGAAAAGATCACTTTAAAAAGTATTTCTGATTCGATCGGTTTACTAATGGTGTTTTCTTTTCTACAAAAAAAATACCACATTTTAAAAGGTGCATTTATAAAATGTCTTGCCTTACATGTAATAATGCAATTTCAGTGTATTCAGTGTATTTATCAAATATGGAAAATTGGGAATTTAGCACGTCATACAGAAATCGTATTAATGATAAATTTTGTATTCCCGTAAATAACTTTGGCAATTTTTTATTTGACGAGAACAAAACACAAAATTGGATCGCCCTGTTTTTAACAGCTGACAAAAAGTTTGTTCTTCAATATATAAAAAAATATGTACATAAATCAACAAGGATGTTCTTCAAAATATAAAAAAAAATACACATAGACCCAAATTTGTTAATATATTAATATTAAATAAATAAATAAATGAACAAAATGAATGACCAAATTCCAATTTCTTTAGTTTGTTTTTCATAAAATATGTAAACAAGAAAATACCTTTGCCAGATTGTGAATTTATTAACACCAAGTTTTTACGATTTCTTGATTTGACGTTTTTTTTTCAAAAACAATTTTTTAACACCGAGTCCATTTAAATTTTATGTCACTGACAACCTACCATTAATAATGTTATGCTTTCTTTTGTTTTTACTATAATATAATAGACAAAATTACTATTAAAACTTAAAAATTTTACTGTCCTGATTAGAGGCGATTTTTTTTCCAACTTCGTCTGGTAACCCTATATATAAACAGAAGCCATCTTTTTACAGGGCATTATCAACACTCTCGATTTATACGGGGCGTAAAGTGCAATGCCTTATGCCATTTAAGGGTGAATTTTTTTAGAATAAAACACGCTGCCCTCTTAGAGAGCAAAGAATTTTTAAGAAACGAACACCAAATTGCATTTTTTTAAATAAAATGTGACATTTTTTGTAGAAAAGAAAACACCATAAATGATGCGTCTAGATTTCTATGTAGCAGCACAAATTTATATAATTGCCTTTTTCTTAATTTTTGCATGGATATAAAACTTTACAGTTTGGAATAACATTTATCTTCAACGAAAACTTTCTTTGGCTTACAATTGAAGCACAGCCGCGAATAACGTTGTAAAAGCCACTTTTTGCAAAAACTGTTTTTTTGCAGATAACCGTTAACATTACCCTTTTAGACTGTTTAAACCTTAAATCACCCAAAATTATGCACCCTAACGCCTTCAAAGTGACATACAAAGAATCAACTAGTGGAAGAACGTTGTAAGTTACTTACAAAATGATACAAAGTAAATGGTTTTGAAACGTGGAATAACGTTTTAAATGACATCGCGATTGTGGATATGAAACGTTTTTCCACTAAAAAAAGGTTATAAACTGTAAATTCGCATGTAATTTAAATTTTAAATTTTTTGATATTTTAAATTAAAGTTCTTATTGCCATTATTTTTAATAATCTAAAGAAAAAAAATAAAAAATTAATAACCTTGTCTGTTAAAAACGTTTTTTTGCTCTCCTGAAAAATAATTATTTTGTAACTTAAAACGTTATTCGCGGCTGTGCTTCAATTGTAGAGTGAAAATTAAATGTAGATGGAGAAATTAAAGCAACAGAAAATTCTTATGTTTTGCAAATTATTTTAATCATTTTTTATTTGCTGAACATGCAAAAAAAATGCAGCAATAGCTAAAATATGCAAATTATTCACAACCAAATCGATACCAAAATTTATAAAGTTTTAAAAAGGATATATTGTTTCTGCATTCATTGATCGCACAATAAAAAACAGACAACCCAGTAAAAAAATATATGGATTAATCCATAATCGAGCAATAAGGGAGTAATGACTTGTTCATCCATTTGGAGTAAGTGAGGCCAAAAGCTGAAATTTGTCGTACAGTGTTATAACATATTTTTTGTGTTTTAATTAACTGTTTTTTCTCATGTACAAAAGGTATGTGAAAGGTATATTTTGTTGCGGGTAAAATTTATTAAAATGACAATTGCCTGTCAAGATTAACAAATACAGAAGGTCTACAATTTGCCTTAATAAATTTCTAAAAACGCTCTATTTGCGACAATTCCACTGTAGACGTATTTTGTTTTTCAATAAAAACAAATGGCAAGATATCCATAATATGTAAAATTGTTTTTGTTGTGTCTTCTGTTTATTTGTTTTTTTAAGGATAATTTGAAAACACAAGTTTATTTCAAGGTAAACGTACGACGTAGGTGAACTTTTACGTTTGTACCAATTATTGTGTGCCTTGAATTAAATATACACGATTAATTGGACAACGTATCTACGTCATACGCTACTACCTAATACGGCGCGATTGCATTCCAAAATTAGTCATGATTTACTGACTTACGGGTATACTCACTTTTAATTATATATACATGTATGTACTCCGGCACAAACAAAGAATTTGCAAAACAATTGTTGTTGAGTATATAGTCAACTCAAAATGGGAAACGTTTTTATTAAAAATTTTGACACTGCTAATTCGTGCTGACATTAGATGAGGCAAAAGTTTTTTTTTATATGAACACATATATATGCAGCTGGTTGGTTTTTTTCTTGAGGCACTGCTGGGCAGGCTGAAAAGAAAGAAAAAAGTAAAAAGCAAGCATTAGTTTTTGTTTGAAAATAAAAATGCGTAAAGGAACGATACATACATTTACTTACATGAAGTTTCTTGTCCAGTATCCATAAATTTACATCTAATGTATAGATTCAGCCACAAACAAAATTAGAGCTGACATCAGTAAAGCAAATTTTCTTTTGCTTATCCAAAATATGTATGCTCTGGTTTTTTTGGTACTGCTGGGCAGGCTGAAAAAAGGTAAAAGTTAGTATTAGTTTTTGTTTGCAAATAAGAATTTAGATAGGAACGATACATATCTTTACTTACCTGTAGTTTCCTGTGTAGTATCCATAAAATAGTTTTAAATGTCCCAAAAACCTGAAAAAATAGAAAAAAATGGAAAATAAAATTATTAATTAATACTCACGTGTGTATTTTTCCTTAATGGCGACAAAGAATGATAAAACATATGTGTTTGTGTGGGCGTTGCTCAAGAGTAGTGTAAAAACGTATGTTGGAAAATCAACCGCAAAAACTACATTGAAGTGGCAATGCTGGCAGAAATAGTAAAATAGTGCAGAGCAGGGTATAGTAAAATTTTTGCAGGGCTGTATTTTCCATTCAAAAGTGAAAATTAATACTCAAAAATATAATTTATTAAAATTTATGAATGAATGGAAAATACTGGTGAAATTTTATGAACTCCTGTTAGGCAAACTGGTAGAGGTTAAGGGAGATATAGAGTTTATGGGTCTAGATGGGTAAATAAATAGTTTTGTTGATTATTTAAGCGCGGTATTTTAAAGTATGGTTATGAATATTTAAATATAAAAAGAAATTTTTTTGGAATTCTTTTTTGGTTATATAATTTTTTTTTTGTGAAAAATAAAAGGCGCCAAGAGTTTTTTTTGCATAAATACTTTTAAATAATCACACAGAGGCGCGAATACGAGAAAAAGTATATATATATATATATATATATATATTTTAGTATTTTTGTAGCAATGGGAGAGGCGCCAAGAGCAAAATTGGGTGCAGAGTTTTTTTTGTGAGATTTTGTCGAGAGATTTGGAAAATGAAACGAGAATTTTGGAAAATACCGCCAAAGGGCTAAGACGAGTAGGGTATTTAAATAGACAGAATAAAAGAGCTAATTTTATTAGTAAAATAATTGTGTAGTGAGACAGACCGTCTAGTAAAAAGTAAAAGTTATTTAAAGTGCCTAAAAGTGAATATTAGTTGTTTTTTTGTGCGGTATAAAATCAAAATAGCTGCAACAATAAAGGCAAAAGGGAAACAAATCCAAGATTTTAAATTGAGGATTTAAAATAAAAATTTTCTGAACACAAAATAAAAAAACGTAAGTTAGTGCCAGTGTTTAATACTTAGTTAGTGATAAAAAGTTTGGAATTTATTAAGTTTTGAATTTATTACTATAAAGGTATAGTCGTAAGTAAGATTGCAGATTTATTTAAGGTTTAAAAATCAATTTTGTTTTAAACAAATTTGGTAAATAAATGTTAATAAATCTGGAAATTTTAATTATGAAAAGGCCTATAGCAGTAAAGGAAAAGACTTGGTAAATAAAAAAATTTTAAAATGAAGTTTAGAGAGTGGTGGAATAATAAAATATTATTACATCCTTTTTGATATAGCTGGCTATTCTCTATTTTCACGGATATTGACTTACGTGGTCTGTCGGAGGAATTTTCCCCAAACAACACAGGAGATATAGCCAGGTAACCAGTTTTATTTTTATTCATATACATACGTATCCAAGCGAGTTTTGAGCCAGTGATTTGTAAAAATTACGAAAAAAGCCATTTATTCCAAAACCTCGAAAAGGCCAAGTAAATAATGATAAATTGGATTAATATTGATACAAACCATTTTTAGATCATGGAGTAAAGAAAATAATCAAGGCCAGTGTATGTTAAATTATGAATTTTTATTTATATACGTATGTGAAATTAAAAGAATAGAAACAGTGCCGTACAAGAATTTACACTCGCTAGGAGATTTGACTAGTGCTTAAAAAAAAAAAAAACATTTAAAGAATATTTGCAAGAGAAAAAATTATAAAAAAAAAAAACAAAAGAAAACCATAAAAAAAACATAAAAATTGAATTAAATAAGAGAAATTAGTATAGCTTATAAGATTATAAAAAAAATATTAAAAGGAAAAAAAAAACATTAAAATTGAATTAAGTAAATACGGATAAATAGTGTAGTTTATAAGATTATAAAAGAAAGATAATAATCGTAGATTTAATTTATAGTAGAGGTGATATTGTGAAAAATATTGTGTCCTTTGTGAGAGTATCTGTGTATCGATCAAGAAAACAGCCTAGAAAGGAAAAGGAAAAGAATCAAAATTAATTTGTATATAGATTTAAATGAGTAAAAGAAGATATATAATAACATATAGAGTTCCAAGGTTAGTGCTCAAATTAGGCGCGGAAATTGTTAGAGAAAAGAAATATAAGAATTTGGAAAAATATAGTGAACTTCAGGGAGCTCCTTTAAGTTTTATAAATAATTAGCAGCGTCGAGATTTTGAGAAAAATAAATAGAGTAATAATTTGAGCTCTGAATAGGAATTAATATATGAGTAAAAAAAAAAGGATTGTTAGAAAAAATATAGAATTTGTTGCTTTGAGCTAAACTCAATTATACGTAAATATATACAAATTAATAGAGGAAAAAATAATATTTGAATTTATAATAGAAAAAGAATTAAAGAAAGTAACGGCTGAAAATATAAAAGAAATTAGGATTAGTTTATTATTATAATATTTAAGTTTTATAATTTATTTTAGTTGTAGGATAAAACAGAGTAATTATAAAATTTGTTAGTTATATATTTAAGTCTATAAATATGAATAAATATTGTTTTGATTAAGGAATTTACATTGAAAATGTTGGCTTAATTAATTAAGGTTTGGGCAATGGTAGACCGGTAAGTAAAAGTAGGGTCAGGTGGATTTTGGGGTCGAAAATTAAACGGTTTTGGACAATTCTTTTCGGCTAGGTTGGGAGGGCAAATAATGAGACCAACATCTGTCTCATCGTGATGATTCTTGTGTTTGTGGAATCATGTGTTTTTTTTTGTAGTTTCAGTTTTGATGTGTTTATTTTTGTTTTTTTTCGTGTTCGGGTACGCGTCACGCGAGAAGGGTTGGAACCACCTGAGAGTCACAATAAAAAAAAAAGGAAGCTAGTCGGAAACCTCGCGTGTTCAACCGGCCCGTAACAGAAATGGCGCCCAATCAGAATGAAATAACTCAGAATACTTTTTTTCAACAAGGGGATCAGTATACTGAGCTATTGTGACAAATGATATGTAGAAACATCGATACATATAGAGGGAAATAACACAACTCCAGTAGATTCAAACTTCCAGTTTTTAGATCAAAGATTTTTATTTATATAGCCACCTAAGAGAATGAATAGTTAGATGTTGTATATAAATAAGATTCAACAAATTTAAAAATGGATAGAGCATTATTAGAACTTACGGGATTGAACTGCCTTAGCTTAGTGAAGCATTAGATATTCCTAATTGTAGGGTGTTCAGTTTGGAAGTACTTTCACATTTTTTTTGAAATATAATTTATAATAGTAGATCAAAGACAGTATAGAAACGAAGACCTTCCGATAACCTCTCGTGATCTGCTAGGAAACGAGGTTAGTTGTATTGGATGTTATTTGGTGTCAATCGTAGCTCACTCAGTAACGAATGCAGGGGGAAAGTACGATCGATCATACTGTAAATTATCTCATATTTACTTTTATTTACGTTTTTCAACAAACAACAAGAATTCGTCAGCAAAATTAATTACCGCCTTGACATACGAATCCGTCTACCATTGCCAACCTGTAAAAAGATAAAATTTTATTAATCAAAACAAACTTAAAACATATTTAGTTTTTTTTAAATAATTATTATTTTATTTTAGCTATTTATTTATTTATATTTTTTTTTATTATTAATTTATTTTATTATAGTTATTATCTTTTTTTTTATCTACAACTATTATTTTTTTTTATATTGAATTTTTTTTTTATTTATTAGTTTGAATTCTTTTTATTAGCGTGAATTTTTTTTATTAGTTTGATTTTTTTTGTTAGATTTAATTTTTTTTATTGGCTTGAATTTTTTTTATTACATACATGCATGAATTATTTTTTTTTATATTTTTTAGCTTAAAATTCTTTTTATTACATACATACATATATAAGTTTTTTTTTCTTACTGAATTTAACCTGAATTTTATTATTTTTTTGAAAACTTTTCCGTGATTTTAAACCTTTTTTTCTACCACTAAAGTTGGGAAAGTTTTTTTTTATCAATAGTGTCAAACAAAGTCTTAGATCAGAAATCACTAGTGTTAATTAGCGATTTCCGTTCAATAAGGCAATGAGCAATAGTCCGCATAATTCAAGATCACGCAAAAGAGTTAGACAGGTGCAGTTTGACCTAAATAGATCTTCACCTCACGTCTTAGAAAAAATTTGTAAACCTAATACTCCTAAAACTAAAATTAATATAGATATGGCCGAGGGTAACCAAAACAACGAACAAATCAGGGATTTGTCGAAAACAATTCTTACTAGTACTCCTAATATGCCACAGGGGGTTGATTTTGTACATGGTGATTTATTAGCACAGGGTACAAGTAGACAGTCTAATCAATCTGTTAGTTTAGAAAGAATAGAAGAGTCGTTAAAACAACTAGTTGATCAGAGTATTAATGTACAAGTAGCAGATATCAAGAACACTATGGCCCAATTGGCATCTACTATTAGTAGGCTTAGCATTGTGGTGCAGCAAACGCAAAAAGAAAATTATAGACTAATGTCGAACTTACCAAATGCATCCAGAAGTTCCAACGAAGCACAACAGCCAATGGATATCTCTGGCATGCAACAACAACAACCGTCTCACTCCTCGAGAGCTTCGTCCGTGTGTAGTGATGAACACCGAAGCTACAACCGGCCTCGGATTGATAAGTGGGGACTGGAATTTAATGGCGATAACAATAAACTCGCAGACGAAGATTTTGTGTTTCGACTAGAACGTCTCCAGAGTCAATACGGTGTGGCATGGAAAGAAGTGCTGGATAACTTCCATCTTTTAGTAAAAGGAGCTGCAGAAAAGTGGTATTGGTTGTTTATTCAGACTAACTATGTGTCTGAATGGTCCACCTTAAAATCTGCATTGCTGAAGCAGTACCAAGCTACGCGTTCAAGTTTTGAATTGATGAGAGACATGGTAGAAAGGAAACAACTGCCAGGTGAATCAATAGATGATTTCTTCTTTGCCATGACACAATTTAGATCACGCCTTACTATTTCAATGCCAGAAGCTGAAATGATTAAAATGTTAAAAAAGAATATAAGAGAGGCTATAGGAAGAATAGTTTACCCAATGACTGTAGCATCTGTAGAGGAACTAAGAATGTGTTGTTTGGATGCAGAAAAAACTTTTCTGAGAAAAGAAGTAAGACCACAACCGGCGGCAGTAAATCGTTATGTGAGGCACGTTAATGAAATTTATAAGGAACCGCAAGACATCCAAGAAATTGTGAACGTTGACTGTGAAGAGGTAGCGGCAGTAAGATTACGGAGCTCAAGCAATTTGGCACCGAATACGCCCCTTATTTGCTGGAACTGTCGACAAAATGGGCACATGTTTATGGACTGTCCAGCCGACCAGAGGACGATTTTTTGCTACCGGTGTGGTAAGCCAGAGACAATAGCCCCAAACTGCGACAACTGCAGGAGTAGAAATTTTGTCAGGAACGAGGGGAAAGCGGGGGACCGTCGTTCAACACAAAACCCGCAATAGAACCTGAAAATAAACAAATAATTAATATAGAAAAAGCAACAAATAATTTCAACAAATTTATACCACAACAAAAACATTTATATACCCTAGAGGAAAGACAACAAAATTATGATATAGTAAAAAACCGAATATTCAATTCGGAAATTTATTTTAGAAGGCCAGCAATAACAAAAAGAATAAAAAAACTAAGGCAAAAATTTGCAGAGAGAAAAAGAAATAGAAAACTTGCAATTGAAGCAATAAAAACAGCAGATAATAAATCAGCTGATCCCAGGCCATATGCTGAGTTTGCTATGGGAAATGTCAAAATAAAAGGTCTACTTGATACTGGCGCTTCTGTGAGTATTCTGGGAAAAGGATGTAGGGAAATAGTAGAAAGTTTAGACTTAGCTATATCACCAATTTTTTCTATTATCACTACCGCTAGTGGACAGGAGCAAAGACTGTTAGGGAAAATAATAACTGAAGTAGAATATAATAATAAAACTAATAGAATGACGTTCTACTTATGTCCTGATCTAGAGCAGCCTGCCTATCTTGGCGTAGATTTTTGGAAAATTTTTCAACTTGCGCCAGAAATAGTAGGGGTTTCGGAAATGAATATAGAAAAGATTACTGAAGAATATAAATCAGAAAACCATAAGTCAGATCCCCACGATTTAACTGAGACACAAAAAGTAGAGCTAGAAAAAGTTGTAAAAATGTTTCCATCTTTTGAAGAACAAGGACTAGGATGCACATCATTGGAAAAGCACTCTATAAAACTAGTAGAAGGAGCAGAACCGGTAAAGGATAGATATTATCCCATTTCACCAGCGGTGCAAGAAATAGTTTATAGGGAAATTGATAGTATGCTAGAACTTAACGTAATAGAAGAAAGCGAAAGTCCGTGGAGTAATAGGACAACGGTCGTTAGGAAACCGGGTAAAAATAGGTTTTGCCTAGATGCCAGAAAGCTAAATAAAGTTACAATAAAAGACGCCTATCCACTGCAGAATATCGACGGGATATTAAGTAGAATAGATGAAACCTACTATATTAGCAGTGTAGACTTAAAATTCGCGTTTTGGCAAATAGAATTAGATGAAGAGAGTAAACCTTATACCGCGTTCACTGTAGCAGGCCGTCCACTCTACCAATTTCGTGTAATGCCCTTCGGCCTATGCAATGCGGCTCAAAGACTTTGTAGGCTGATGGACAAAGTTATTCCACAAAGGCTAAAAGAAAATGTTTTTATTTACTTAGACGACCTGCTGGTTATCTCAGATAGTTTTGAAAAACACTTAGATCTATTAAAAGATGTAGCTCAGTGTCTTAAAAATGCGAATTTAACAATTGGCTTAAAAAAATCACAATTTTGTTTCAAACAACTTAAGTATTTAGGTTTTATAATTGGAGGTGGAATGCTAAAGACTGACCCTGAAAAAATTAAGGCCATAAGAGAAATTAGAATACCAAAGACTCCAAGGGAAGTCCGAAGTTTTTTAGGAACAGCTGGCTGGTATCGCAGATTTATTAAAGATTTTTCTACGATATCAGCGCCTTTAACTGATACCTTAAAGAAATCCAGCAAGTTTGTAATGACACCTGAATCTATATCTGCCTTTGAAAATCTGAAAAAAGCTTTAACATCAGCTCCGGTTTTGCGGCATGCTGATTTTTCAAAAAGATTTTACATACAATGTGATGCATGCGATTATGGCATAGGTGCAGTGTTGTACCAATTAAACAACAATAATGAAGAGCATCCAATAGCGTTTTACTCGCAAAAGTTAAATACCTGTCAGAGAAATTACAGCGTGACGGAGAAAGAATGCCTAGCAGCAGTAATGGCTGTAAAAAAATTCCGCCCATATGTAGAGATGATGCCGTTCACGATTGTCACAGACCATGCCAGCCTCAGATGGCTTATGTCCTTAAAAGACTTAACAGGTAGATTAGCTCGTTGGTCCTTGCAACTTCAGGCTTTTGATTTCGAAATCATGCATAGAAAAGGATCAGAAAACACTGTAGCTGATATGCTATCTCGGCTACCAGAAGAAAATGTTGAAGAAGTAAATCTAGAAGATCTTTTTGATTTTGAAACAACCGAATTTCAAAGTGACGAATACCTGGAGCTAACAAAAGAAATACAAAGCAATGAACAACAACTACCAGACCTGAAAGTGGACAACGGAATGGTTTTCAAAAAAATGTCGTTTGAGCGAGAAGAAAATGATGAAGAATGTAAATGGAAACTGTGGATACCACCAAATATAACGATACCGCTTATAGAGAAAGCACACGCAACTCTAACAACAGCACATGGGGGAATAGCCAAAACTCTTGAAAGGTTGAAAAGACACTATTACTGGCCCAAAATGACGTTTCAGGTTAAAACGTTTATAAGAAATTGTCAAATATGCAAAGAAACTAAACCTACCAATCAAAACCTAAGGCCCGAAATAGGTAATCAAGTTGTCACAGAAAGGCCCTTTCAAAAACTTTACATAGACTTTATGGGCAAATACCCTAGATCTAAAAGCGGAAATTGTTATATTTTTGTAGTGGTTGACCACTTTACAAAATTCACATTTCTAAAAGCAATGAAAGAGGCATCAACACAAAATGTAATTGATTTTCTGGTTCAAGAAATTTTCTACAAGTTTGGCGTGCCAGAAATAATTCATAGCGACAATGGGGCACAATTCATATCTAAAAACTTTGAAAATCTAATAAAAACTTATAAAATAAATCATATAAAAACAGCAGTGTACTCCCCACAAAGTAACGCAAGCGAAAGGGTAAACCAGTCAGTCTTGTCAGCAATCAGAGCTTATCTAAAAGAAGACCACCGAGATTGGGACCTATACCTATCTGAAATAGAATGCGCCTTACGAACAGCAGTTCACTCAGCTACAGGCTTTACACCGTTTTTCGCCCTATTCGGATACCATATGTATTCAAGCGGAGGTGAATACAAATTAGGCAGAAAGCTACAGTCACTAACAGAGCATCAAGTAACAAATTTAGATCGAAACGATAAACTTGAAATAATTAGGCAACAAATCAAAGATAACATGAGAAAAGCCTACGAGAAAAGTGCCGAAAGGTATAATAACCGAGCTCGTAAAATAACTTTTGTTCCAGGCCAAGAAGTTTATCGCCGAAATAACACGTTAAGTGACTTTGCAAAAAACCGAAACGCAAAATTTTGCAGAAAATTTTTAAAGTGTAGGGTGGTTCGGCCTGTAGGGAACAACATGTATGAGCTAGAGACATTACAAGGCAAGTCAGTAGGAATTTACCACGTCAAAGATATAAAGGTATGATGGCATCAGCCAGAAATAAGTAAAATGTGCAATGCTTATGAGAAAGCTCTATTTGTCAAACAACATAGAGGGGATTGATACTTAGAATTAGAAAAAAATGTTTTGTTTTACATACCATAGCCAGTGCAATATAATTATAATTTTCCTTGACAAAGAAATGTATGTTGTGATGTCCAGTTTTTTTTTACAATTTATTTTCGTTTTAGACATGATGATTGTAGGGAAAGTGCAATATTTGAAATATTTTCAATGTTGTGCAATCAACATGATCTCTAGTATTTTGACGAATCTAAAAAAAGAAAGAAAAAAAGATATCACAAAGTACATATTCTTAAAATGATTGAATCACAAAATATACTTCCCGTGAGGTAACCAACGGTTGAGCTGGTTATGCATCCTAAATCATCTCTCAAAGCTTTATCAAAAAAGGTTTGTAGAGATGTGTGTTGACAACTAGACAATAATTCTTGTAAAGAAAATAAGCAATAGAGGCGTGACCCTTTAATTTAGACGCGGTTCGTAGAAACTTAGATTTTTAATAAAAGTTTTTTTTTGCCTCAAAACATAAATTAAGGTTTTGTGGGCGTTCGAGTTAATATAAATACTTAAGCACACAATTGTGCACTACTGGTTAAAATCCAGTAACAAGAAATTTAATAATTCAAATCGGGCTGCCTCTACTAATTTTTTTCTTACCACAGTAAAAATTTAGGAAGAGTGCTATTGTCTAGTCATCATCAACGGGAGGGGATTTAAATCAGTTCCGATCAGTATCGAAGGTACTAAGTGCGAGGTTTCCTGGGGAAGAAAAATATATTAAACTTTGTCGGCTATGAAAAGAAAACATATTTTTTATACTTACATTTTATGTTTATTGCCCGGCTAATTCAAGTAGAGCATGAGACTCTTGATTTCAGGGTCGTGAGAGTTCCCCACGTTGGGCTTCTGTGGTGCAAATGTTTAACCGCACACCGTTCCTTCTGGCCAACATCCAGCAGCACCGGAGTTTTGTTGCGGGTAAAATTTATTAAAATGACAATTGCCTGTCAAGATTAACAAATACAGAAGGTCTACAATTTGCCTTAATAAATTTCTAAAAACGCTCTATTTGCGACAATTCCACTGTAGACGTATTTTGTTTTTCAATAAAAACAAATGGCAAGATATCCATAATATGTAAAATTGTTTTTGTTGTGTCTTCTGTTTATTTGTTTTTTTAAGGATAATTTGAAAACACAAGTTTATTTCAAGGTAAACGTACGACGTAGGTGAACTTTTACGTTTGTACCAATTATTGTGTGCCTTGAATTAAATATACACGATTAATTGGACAACGTATCTACGTCATACGCTACTACCTAATACGGCGCGATTGCATTCCAAAATTAGTCATGATTTACTGACTTACGGGTATACTCACTTTTAATTATATATACATGTATGTACTCCGGCACAAACAAAGAATTTGCAAAACAATTGTTGTTGAGTATATAGTCAACTCAAAATGGGAAACGTTTTTATTAAAAATTTTGACACTGCTAATTCGTGCTGACATTAGATGAGGCAAAAGTTTTTTTTTATATGAACACATATATATGCAGCTGGTTGGTTTTTTTCTTGAGGCACTGCTGGGCAGGCTGAAAAGAAAGAAAAAAGTAAAAAGCAAGCATTAGTTTTTGTTTGAAAATAAAAATGCGTAAAGGAACGATACATACATTTACTTACATGAAGTTTCTTGTCCAGTATCCATAAATTTACATCTAATGTATAGATTCAGCCACAAACAAAATTAGAGCTGACATCAGTAAAGCAAATTTTCTTTTGCTTATCCAAAATATGTATGCTCTGGTTTTTTTGGTACTGCTGGGCAGGCTGAAAAAAGGTAAAAGTTAGTATTAGTTTTTGTTTGCAAATAAGAATTTAGATAGGAACGATACATATCTTTACTTACCTGTAGTTTCCTGTGTAGTATCCATAAAATAGTTTTAAATGTCCCAAAAACCTGAAAAAATAGAAAAAAATGGAAAATAAAATTATTAATTAATACTCACGTGTGTATTTTTCCTTAATGGCGACAAAGAATGATAAAACATATGTGTTTGTGTGGGCGTTGCTCAAGAGTAGTGTAAAAACGTATGTTGGAAAATCAACCGCAAAAACTACATTGAAGTGGCAATGCTGGCAGAAATAGTAAAATAGTGCAGAGCAGGGTATAGTAAAATTTTTGCAGGGCTGTATTTTCCATTCAAAAGTGAAAATTAATACTCAAAAATATAATTTATTAAAATTTATGAATGAATGGAAAATACTGGTGAAATTTTATGAACTCCTGTTAGGCAAACTGGTAGAGGTTAAGGGAGATATAGAGTTTATGGGTCTAGATGGGTAAATAAATAGTTTTGTTGATTATTTAAGCGCGGTATTTTAAAGTATGGTTATGAATATTTAAATATAAAAAGAAATTTTTTTGGAATTCTTTTTTGGTTATATAATTTTTTTTTTGTGAAAAATAAAAGGCGCCAAGAGTTTTTTTTGCATAAATACTTTTAAATAATCACACAGAGGCGCGAATACGAGAAAAAGTATATATATATATATATATATATATTTTAGTATTTTTGTAGCAATGGGAGAGGCGCCAAGAGCAAAATTGGGTGCAGAGTTTTTTTTGTGAGATTTTGTCGAGAGATTTGGAAAATGAAACGAGAATTTTGGAAAATACCGCCAAAGGGCTAAGACGAGTAGGGTATTTAAATAGACAGAATAAAAGAGCTAATTTTATTAGTAAAATAATTGTGTAGTGAGACAGACCGTCTAGTAAAAAGTAAAAGTTATTTAAAGTGCCTAAAAGTGAATATTAGTTGTTTTTTTGTGCGGTATAAAATCAAAATAGCTGCAACAATAAAGGCAAAAGGGAAACAAATCCAAGATTTTAAATTGAGGATTTAAAATAAAAATTTTCTGAACACAAAATAAAAAAACGTAAGTTAGTGCCAGTGTTTAATACTTAGTTAGTGATAAAAAGTTTGGAATTTATTAAGTTTTGAATTTATTACTATAAAGGTATAGTCGTAAGTAAGATTGCAGATTTATTTAAGGTTTAAAAATCAATTTTGTTTTAAACAAATTTGGTAAATAAATGTTAATAAATCTGGAAATTTTAATTATGAAAAGGCCTATAGCAGTAAAGGAAAAGACTTGGTAAATAAAAAAATTTTAAAATGAAGTTTAGAGAGTGGTGGAATAATAAAATATTATTACATCCTTTTTGATATAGCTGGCTATTCTCTATTTTCACGGATATTGACTTACGTGGTCTGTCGGAGGAATTTTCCCCAAACAACACAGGAGATATAGCCAGGTAACCAGTTTTATTTTATTTTTATTCATATACATACGTATCCAAGCGAGTTTTGAGCCAGTGATTTGTAAAAATTACGAAAAAAGCCATTTATTCCAAAACCTCGAAAAGGCCAAGTAAATAATGATAAATTGGATTAATATTGATACAAACCATTTTTAGATCATGGAGTAAAGAAAATAATCAAGGCCAGTGTATGTTAAATTATGAATTTTTATTTATATACGTATGTGAAATTAAAAGAATAGAAACAGTGCCGTACAAGAATTTACACTCGCTAGGAGATTTGACTAGTGCTTAAAAAAAAAAAAAACATTTAAAGAATATTTGCAAGAGAAAAAATTATAAAAAAAAAAAACAAAAGAAAACCATAAAAAAAAAACATAAAAATTGAATTAAATAAGAGAAATTAGTATAGCTTATAAGATTATAAAAAAAATATTAAAAGGAAAAAAAAAACATTAAAATTGAATTAAGTAAATACGGATAAATAGTGTAGTTTATAAGATTATAAAAGAAAGATAATAATCGTAGATTTAATTTATAGTAGAGGTGATATTGTGAAAAATATTGTGTCCTTTGTGAGAGTATCTGTGTATCGATCAAGAAAACAGCCTAGAAAGGAAAAGGAAAAGAATCAAAATTAATTTGTATATAGATTTAAATGAGTAAAAGAAGATATATAATAACATATAGAGTTCCAAGGTTAGTGCTCAAATTAGGCGCGGAAATTGTTAGAGAAAAGAAATATAAGAATTTGGAAAAATATAGTGAACTTCAGGGAGCTCCTTTAAGTTTTATAAATAATTAGCAGCGTCGAGATTTTGAGAAAAATAAATAGAGTAATAATTTGAGCTCTGAATAGGAATTAATATATGAGTAAAAAAAAAAGGATTGTTAGAAAAAATATAGAATTTGTTGCTTTGAGCTAAACTCAATTATACGTAAATATATACAAATTAATAGAGGAAAAAATAATATTTGAATTTATAATAGAAAAAGAATTAAAGAAAGTAACGGCTGAAAATATAAAAGAAATTAGGATTAGTTTATTATTATAATATTTAAGTTTTATAATTTATTTTAGTTGTAGGATAAAACAGAGTAATTATAAAATTTGTTAGTTATATATTTAAGTCTATAAATATGAATAAATATTGTTTTGATTAAGGAATTTACATTGAAAATGTTGGCTTAATTAATTAAGGTTTGGGCAATGGTAGACCGGTAAGTAAAAGTAGGGTCAGGTGGATTTTGGGGTCGAAAATTAAACGGTTTTGGACAATTCTTTTCGGCTAGGTTGGGAGGGCAAATAATGAGACCAACATCTGTCTCATCGTGATGATTCTTGTGTTTGTGGAATCATGTGTTTTTTTTTGTAGTTTCAGTTTTGATGTGTTTATTTTTGTTTTTTTTCGTGTTCGGGTACGCGTCACGCGAGAAGGGTTGGAACCACCTGAGAGTCACAATAAAAAAAAAAGGAAGCTAGTCGGAAACCTCGCGTGTTCAACCGGCCCGTAACAATTTATAACAGGTAGTCTCGGAAAGCCAGCTGCTTATTTTTTATTTGCTTGTTTTGTGATACGAACTGTCAAATGTTGTATAGTAAACAAGTTTTTTGTCTTTTTTGTGTCTAATCAACCCCTTTGCCGATTGACAGTTCGTATCACATAACAACAATAAAAAGCGTTGTTGTTTGGTTTATTGTACAATTGTTGTAATCTCGCGGCTACCTGCTTTAAATATACCTTGGGTATGTGTTTAGAAAATATTTTTTCATCTATCTTCTTTCTATATATATAAAAAAAGTTGCATTGTGTTAGTAATTGATGTTCTCTGTGATGCGTGAACCGATTTTGTTTCTGCAAAGTTCACGTGGAAGATGACGTCAATACCAATGTTTTTATGTATCGACGGTCTTGAAATGTGTATTCATGAGTTGTAGCCAGAGTTCAGAGAAATTCATATGTGATCGCTCATATTCAACCATTCTTGAATTTTTTTCATAAATGAAAAATGTAAAATATGTAACTTTTTCACAGTCATAATTGAATTGTTAATATTTCGCCAAATTCATTTATGTTTTTGAGGAAAAATACATTTTTGCCTTTCTTCAGTCATGAGGAATGAGGAAAAAAATATTTTTAGAAACGATCCTCACTAGTAATGTTGTTGTTGCTCGACAGTTTGCATGACCACAGCTCGAAATGCCTGTGTGTGTATTTGTTTGTGTAAAATATTTTTGGTAAAGACAACCAGCCAAAGTGTCTGTTGGATTTTTTGTAGGAAACAATTATTGAAAAAAAATTAAAAGAACTGCACATATCGTCATCTTAAATGCAGAATAATGTAACATCACATTAATAATTTTACATGCAAGGCATAAAACTTTATAATATGTTAATTATTTGAAATTTAAAAGAATTTTAAATATTTCAGCTCAAAATGCGATAACCGATATATTTTTGAGGAAAAAATATTATATTTATGGTTATTTTTGAAGGTGTGTGTGTTACGTTAAATTAATTTGTAATTTTCAGAAATAAAAAGACGTATCATCAAAAGATGTATATAAGTATTAAGTGAAACAAACATTTAAAATAATTAAATATTTTTTGTTAAATTACCGGAAAAATAGAATATATATATATGATAACCACACGAATATTTATATTATTATAGATATTATGATATACCTATTATGTATAATTTTTATTGATTTTAATTAATAATAAGTAGTGGTTTAAACTAAAAATTGTACTTCATTAAATTTAGCTATGAATTAATTTAAAAAGCTATCTTTTTCATTCTAATTTAAAAGTATTTTGATCTCCTTAAAATTAATTTTTTTTTACAACGAACAAATTTTGCAAATAAATATTTGACTCATATTCATACATACCTATTTGCCTCCATATAACGGATTATTTCAAATGAACTCTGCATCGCATACTTACAAAGATCCACTTGGAAGAATGCAAACCTTACAAAAAAAAAAAAAACAGATTATTTTAAATAAACTAATAAAAAATATTTCTTTTGTATTATAAACTTTTTATATGATGAAGAAATTTTGTGGTCCCATACAGATTCATTATAGGAAGTTCGACTGTATTTAAATTTATTAAAAAGGAAATACATTCATATATTAACTCAAAAATCTGAGGACCTGCAGATGTTGCCATTTATTCTTGGAAATTCTTAGCATTTGGGAGTGCAATGAGGTAGGCTGCAAAATTTCAAAATTACTAACGGTTCGGTTCTTTTAATTTTAAATCACTTTTTTAATTTTTCTTATGCAATACTGAAAATTATTATTATAAATCATTATCTGTTCACTAATTTCACTAACACCGTAGTGACAGTTATAAAACAGATTACCCAGTTTTGATGTTTAAAAATATTAATGTGCTCTTATAAAAAGAATTAAAAACTCTGCTAATTTTTTTCTTGAGTGTGATTATACATTATGTTGTTAAAAAAATTATATATTTATTTAATGATACGTCATTTTTAATTTTGTAAATAACTTGGTTATTTTTTAAGATAGAAGTTTAAAATTTTATAAAAATATGTAACGTGAATCGTAATCAACAAAAAAAAGTCAACTTCAAATGTTCCAATAATATCTCCATTGTTTTGCATTTATGCTAACGATATGTGTTTTGTTTGTAAAAATAATTCCTTGATGCCTTTAAAAGGTCCCTGTTTCTTTCGTCAAAAAGACGTACCTAAAGGCAGCAATTATTAAGAAAAAAAAAATAGCCACAAGATTTTGTTGGTATTTTGTGCTTGTAAAAATATTTTGGTTTCTGTACCAATCGCGACGGTGGTTTTTTTTTTCTTTGAAAACACTTTTCTTAAGTAAGTAAAAATATTTGAAAAAAAAAAAAAATTAAAAAGGTCTTGTTTTGCTACAATTTATGTGTAAGTAACCAATATACATAAAAGCAAATGTGACAGTATCAAAATATCTGTTTTGTTAATTGTAGTGTTTAACTTTAATGTTTTTTTTATTTTTTTTGCAATCAGGGACATCATCACTTTCACTTTGATTATCACTTTTGATGTCCTGCCGATGAACAAGTTTATAATGACTTTTTATAATCGATTTTATCTTTCCACAAAGTTCCTTTTTGCATGATGTTATTAAACAAGTGCTTTTGTTTGAAGATGCATTATACGACACAAATTTTTTTATGTTGAACTGTTTTTTTGGCATTGTTAAACTTTTGAACTTAGACACACACTCCACGTCAATCACCTATTAAGAACTGCTTTCAGTAAAAACTATCTATATGAATATATGTAAATATTTTGCATTGCCAGTGCAAAATGTTTTACAGTTATTGCCTGTCACAATGATAAAAAGGTAACCACAATACTTAGAAAAATGTACAATAAGAAAAGGCAACAGGACAATTCATTCAAACATCTGTGCATACATTTTTATTCTACCTAATGGTATATCATAACTTTTTACAAAATAAAAAATGCGCACCTGTGTTTGCCTGCAAAAATGTATAAAGTCATTATAACAGGTCAATTTTACGTTAAATAAATTACCATAAAATGGTAAGGTTTACTCTTTGGGTTCGGTTATATAATTGTAGCATAAAAAAGTAAGCAATAAATTTAGTGCGAAACAATAAAGTTTCATTAATACATCAATAAAACACATCTTCTTTCGCAAAAATTCTACCTATTGTCACATTTGCTTTTATGTATATTGGTTACTTACACAAATTGTAGCAAAATAAGACCTTTTTAATTTTCAAAGAAAAAAAAAAAACCACCGTCGCGATTGGTACAGAAACCAAAATATTTTTACAAGCACAAAATACCAACAAATTCTTGTGGCAATTTTTTTTCTTAATAAAAAATGACGTATCATTAAATAAATATATAATTTTTTTAACAACATAATGTATAATCACACTCAAGAAAAAAATTAGCAGAGTTTTTAATTCTTTTTATAAGAGCACATTAATATTTTTAAACATCAAAACTGGGTAATCTGTTTTATAACTGTCACTACGGTGTTAGTGAAATTAGTGAACAGATAATGATTTATAATAATAATTTTCAGTATTGCATAAGAAAAATTAAAAAAGTGCTTTAAAATTAAAAGAACCGAACCGTTAGTAATTTTGAAATTTTGCAGCCTACCTCATTGCACTCCCAAATGCTAAGAATTTCCAAGAATAAATGGCAACATCTGCAGGTCCTCAGATTTTTGAGTTAATATATGAATGTATTTCCTTTTTAATAAATTTAAATACAGTCGAACTTCCTATAATGAATCTGTATGGGACCACAAAATTTCTTCATCATATAAAAAGTTTATAATACAAAAGAAATATTTTTTATTAGTTTATTTAAAATAATCTGTTTTTTTTTTTGTAAGGTTTGCATTCTTCCAAGTGGATCTTTGTAAGTATGCGATGCAGAGTTCATTTGAAATAATCCGTTATATGGAGACAAATAGGTATGTATGAATATGAGTCAAATATTTATTTGCAAAATTTGTTCGTTGTAAAAAAAAATTAATTTTAAGGAGATCAAAATACAAATAGAATCTGGGAATTTATTCCTCATGGTGAGTTACATTTATTATATAAATTTTTCATATTATTCGAATGTGTATTCTATGTCAAATACAATCCTCAAAAATTCTGATAGTGCATAGAAAATATTCCTGTGAAATATTGAAGGAATGAGGCTATTAAAGTATAAAAGCTTTTGAGGATTGTATTTGACATAGAATACACATTCGAATAATATGAAAAATTGAGATCAAAATACTTTTAAATTAGAATGAAAAAGATAGCTTTTTAAATTAATTCATAGCTAAATTTAATGAAGTACAATTTTTAGTTTAAACCACTACTTATTATTAATTAAAATCAATAAAAAATTATACATAATAGGTATATCATAATATCTATAATAATATAAATATTCGTGTGGTTATCATATATATATATATTCTATTTTTCCGGTAATTTAACAAAAAATATTTAATTATTTTAAATGTTTGTTTCACTTAATACTTATATACATCTTTTGATGATACGTCTTTTTATTTCTGAAAATTACAAATTAATTTAACGTAACACACACACCTTCAAAAATAACCATAAATATAATATTTTTTCCTCAAAAATATATCGGTTATCGCATTTTGAGCTGAAATATTTAAAATTCTTTTAAATTTCAAATAATTAACATATTATAAAGTTTTATGCCTTGCATGTAAAATTATTAATGTGATGTTACATTATTCTGCATTTAAGATGACGATATGTGCAGTTCTTTTAATTTTTTTTCAATAATTGTTTCCTACAAAAAATCCAACAGACACTTTGGCTGGTTGCCTTTACCAAAAATATTTTACACAAACAAATACACACACATGCTGTCGTGTTGTCCAGCGGGAAAAATTGCCAGCGCTTTCACTTTTTAGGCCTTAAAGAAGGTTTACAGCTGTATTTTTAATAAACTTTTACTTATTCCACTCTGCCTTATTTTAAAAGTTCTTTTAGAAGGGTTTTTATAAAATATTTTACAAATTTAAATTTTCTATTCTAAGATAAGGCCTATCGAAATCTTTTTATTAGTAGTTATGTTGGAATGTGTACCACACAGAAAAAATTATTGCCGAATTATTTTCAAACAACCGCTTGTTTGAAAATTTTTTTAATTTCTATAAATATTTTTACTGATTCAATCAATATTTTTGTTTGATTTTTATTTAACCAACAAAAATGTGGACAACTCTTCAAAAATAAAATAAACGCGTTATTGGTGTCAAGTTTTCATAATTTTGTATGAAATATTTAACGCTCTTTAATGTTGTCGTCTTTTTGCATTTTTTTATTTGATCGCAACACTTCTTTATGTGAAATATAAGAACAACAACAAAAAACACACACAGTCTATTTTTGGACGCTTTAAAAAAGTGCAACTATAAGAAAAACAATAGCAGACACGACATTATAAGAAACAAAATCCCGTATTCAATTTTTTAAAACTGTTTGGTTAAATACATCAAATACAAAAATAGAATGATGACGAAAAACATATCGAGTCGGTCTGCTGCCGTTTTTGGTTACATTTCTTCTTTAGCAAAGGAAAGGATACAGCAACAGAGAGTGATAAAGAAAAACATTGTGTTGTGTGTATAAATAAGACTTCGTTCAAAAATTATTCCAACAAAAAAATGTGTTTCAAAGCCAGTCGGCGGCTCTGCTTTGCCGTCACCTTCTCATACAGTGCTTACTTGTGTGCGCGTCATTGCTTGTGCAAAAACTTTTTTTTTTTTTGATTTTGAATTTCAGTAAACTTTTTGTTTGATTCAGTTAAATTATTTGTTTGAAAAAATTAGTGTTTTTTTTCAGTAAACAAAATGCAAATAAATTGTTTGAATATGCAAATTTGTTTGTAGGACCGATTTCAGACAAAAAATTGTTTGATTCTACAAATTTTTTGTTTGAATTGGAAAAATAATTTTTTCTGTGCAAGTTTAATTATTAATTTATTCACTTCGCATTATTAGCAAATACAATTACACTGGAATAAAGCTTTATTCTTTGTTATTTTAAGAAGGCCTTTAAAGTAGATGCAAGAAGTCATGGTTTTGGTCTCCAATAACACACTGTATAAATTAGAAAACTTTATATCGGTAAAAAGGGTTCTATAAGGCCTCTTTACTGCTTCATTTTCCCGCTGTTAATGGTTGCGTTTTTTTCATTATGAGGAATTTGATTGTGAATTTTTTTAAATTTTTCATATCTGACAAATTCACTTATGAATTTTTTTGTTTGCTCATTTTTCATGAATGAGGAAATTCAAATTAGTTTTTTTCCTCACCCTCATGAGGATGAAAAAGCAGTAAAATTTTTAATTTTTCACGCTCGCTCATGACTGAAAAATGAGTGAACGTTTCGGTACTCTGGTTGTAGCCATTTTAGTGAACACTGCATGTTCGCGCGTTCGCAAACCATCGGTTTTGTATATTTACACCGGAAATGGAAAAACAAGAAATGCTGTGTACCACAGCATTACAATAAAAAGAATTTATATTTGATTTAAATGATTTCTGATTTTCTTTTTTGCACTACGAAGTGTGCAGGAGGTTCGCTAGTACAATATATTTTCTTCTAGCAATACATTCTTAAAATACAGTACAAAGACAGAAACTAAAGAATTCGGGAATAACCTTTTTGCAGAATGTTCGTTGCTGAGCTTTGGCAGGATGAGTCAGATGTAACCTGACAACAGAAGGCACCCTCGATAGTAACACAAACAATCTTTTAACAGAATTAACCGAAAAAATTAAAAGAAAACAGGACTCTAATGGCATAATGTAAGATTTTTTTAATCTGTATTATGGGCTACTTTCGATTCCTCCAACATCAACGATAAGTGAAAGAATTTTTTCCAAGTCAAGTTTTGTTAAAACTAAAGAAAATAACAGCTTAATTTTAAACATTTTAACCAAAATTTTTTTCCAAAAAATTATTTTGGCAAATCTCCTTAAACTATTGAAATAACTAATAAAAAGATCCACATACCATTCAGGGGTGTTCTGGAAATCGAAAACGCAAGAACTTGAAAGTTGTTTTTAATACACTTTTAATCTTATTTATATAAGATTAAATTATATAAACTAGTGTTCGCCTAATGGTCAAAATTCGACCATAAATTTTTATGTAAATACCTATGAAGAAAACATAGTTCATCCAAGTATATATGAATTTACATGTTTCGAGTTTTTATTTTTTCCTTCTTAGTGGATCGATTTGGCGAGAGATTAACCTCCGGTTCATATTTTATCTTCTACGTGAGTTAATTTAATTTTGTAAGTTCAATATAAAAAATATCAGAAAATAGCAACTGAAAAACAAAAAAGTATCAAAAAGTATCCTTTATAGATTGTCATCCACTCAGGACATTGCATGTTTAATTTTATGTTTCTTCGTCTAATTTTAACGAAAATAAATTAAAATACCAGATGTAGAACGAAAAAGTACCAAAAAGCTCCCTCTTATACATTTTTATTTACTGAGGACCATGCATGTTTATTTTTATCTTTGAAGTCGAATATTAAAAAAAAATTCAAAAAGTACCAGATGAAAAACAAAAAGTACCAGCATTTTTTATCTTATAGGTTCTCATTTACTCAGTAACCTACACCTATAATATTATGTTTCTAAGTTCAATATTATAGAAAATTTAAAAATTATCACATGAAGCACAGAAAAGTAAACGAAAGAAATTAAGTATTTCCCCTTTTTGATACTTTTTTCTTCCCAAAGGGGTTCGGTTGACAAACAAAGGAAGAAAGCGTTCTTAGTTGTTTTGCCTTTGCAGATTTATACATAAGATTTATATAGTCGAAATATTCGAAAACCGGTTTCTGAAAATGTCGAATAATCGACCACCCTATTTTTTTATTATTTGATAATTGAAAAAAAAAACAAATGTTTTATTTACATATGGGCATTTCTCCAGAATGGTCTACCAGGATGAAAAAATAAAATGTTGATAATCATCGTCTTTAATTGTTTATTATTATAAAAAAAGTCTATGTTTTTATAAAAGAATGGTTTCATAGCATATCTCAGCTGTTTTACTTGAGAAAATTGCGCTGGAAACTGGAAAATTTTATATTTTCTTATATTTTCTACTTCTAAAGACATTTTTATAGGGTCCATTATTTAGTTCCCGTTATGTTACTATGTTACATCGTCTCCCAAGGGTCCTATGTTACATGGCTGCTAACGTTCGCACTCAGCCACCTGTAGTGCGATTCTGTAATTAATTTTAACAATAGTTGTCATTGTTAGAAAATTTAACAAGCAAATTAACGATTTTGCTATTCTGTAACATTTTAAACAACGCTTGTTATCGTAAATTCAGCTGTTTGTGTTAAGTAAACGACAACTTTATTAGTGTTGTTTATTTATTGTTAAATGTCGAAAAAATAAAAAAATTTAGTTTTAAGAAGTAATATAACTTGGAAATGGCTATTAAATTATTTGCATTGAATTTAATAGTAAAATGTTTTGCTTATCTTCTTAAAAAAAACAAAAAACTAAAAAAAATTCTGTTTAGTTTTAATAATTTTATTTGTTTTTTTTTATTCCTCTTTGTGGTTTTCGTTATACCCCTGTCACACTCGGCAAGTTACTTGCGCAACTAACTTGCCGAGTCTGAAAGGTGTCTTATTTGGCCATTTTTTTTTTAAAGTGATGCCACTTGACGTTAATTTTTATCTATGTTGTTAACAACAATTTACATAAACAACAAAACAGGTTGACAATTATAACAACTGTTGATATTGTTAAAAGCTATAGAATCCCACTACTGGTTGATTCAATAAAGGAGTGGATCCTGTTCAAATCAATATCAGAAAGACAAGTTTTGTCCCCAATGTATCTTCGTCCAAACAGTTCAAGTCTTAAATCTTCGAATGCCGCACAATGACAGAGAAGATGTTCCGTTGACTCTTCCTCCTGCTCGTCGCTGCAACATCTTCATAAATGTGCTTTGGATTTCTGAGGTGATGTCTGGATAGCTGTAATGCCCGTCGAGTACTTTTTATCTATGATGGGCCCGATTTTTCTGGTTTCCCCATATGCTGGTAATAAGATTAAATAAGTTGCTTACTCCTTGGGAGTGGAAAACCTGTATCATATGTTGAGCCGTCTCGATTGCAGGTGGTGCCTGCATACGCCAACGAATCAACCATGCTGTTCTCTTACTGAATGTCACAGTATCTCCTCCAGAGTCATACGGTATTCTTTGACAATTCTTAACCCTCAAATACCTGAAATTTAGATATTAAGTTTGCAATTTTTTTGTCTGAGCTTTCACAAAAGAGTTTTTGTAAGTATTTTGAAAAAAAAAAAAAAAAAAAATAACAACTTGTAAAAGCTTTCAAAACTGTTTCAAACTCCAAATATATATGGAGTTTGGCAAAAAGAGAAGGCAATATAAATGGTCATCTGTTTACTTGCATATACACACATACTTGAACAAATAAACTCTGGCTTTTAAAAGGAAATACTAATAAAAAAGTAAAGAGAACAAAAGGAACAGCAACATTATTCATTATGGCATTCAAAAAGCCCTTTTGCCCACACAAACAGTGAAATATCATAAAACGAAAAGAACGACTTAGCAAGTACCTGCTACTGGACAAATTTGGTCACAACTGTGATTTTTTAGGAATATTTGCATGCATATTTTAAAATTTTGTTTTTATACGTATTTTTCGTTCAGCTGTATTTAACAATTTTTACCAAATTTTTGCCATATCTTATACTCTTATGGCTTGTTTGAAATATTTCCCGAATTTTCACTATTTTTGCACAATTTTTTTTTGTTTTCCCCCGACAGTTTCTTTTTTAACCGATTTAGCGATTTTAAATAAATTTAAGGGTTTGTTTCCAAGTTTGCTTTTTTTCGCGAATTCTAGCCATGCTCGCAAAGAAGCGATTTTTCCCTGTGAATCCTTACAGCTTTAACGATTTTAAATAATTATGAGGCCTTGCAGTCAATCTTTTACATTCTCCTGTTTCTTTTACATTCTCCTGTTCCAACACTATAAGAGATGCTTCTCCACAGAATAAAACAAATAAACTAGCTTCTGCGCTCATTTTTTTTTTTTTTTTTTTGAACACATTTTGACACTTTTTGCCAACTGTTTTAACAAACAAAAATTGTCAAATATTTAAGCTTAGTTTGAACATTTAACAAAATATTTTTTGTTTCACACTGTTTGAAGCAAATATCAGAACAAATATTTTCGTCAAATATTTCATTAGTCTGAACGTACCTTAAGACCCTATAAAGTATATATCGTTACTTTAATATATAAAAGCCCTAACTAACGTTTTCCTTACTTTACAGGAGAAGGAAAAAACTTAATAAAAATTATAGTCTTGTAGTCGCGATTTTTGTTAAACGCAATTTTTTTATTAAATTGCTTAGAGAATTAAATAAAAAACTGCATTTTAAGAAAATCGCGACTACAAGACTATAATTTTTATTAAGTTTTTTCCTTCTCCTGTTAAGTAAGGAAAACGTTAGTTAGGGCTTTTATATATTAAAGTAACGATATATTCTGGCTCGTTGAGTAATTCTAAGTCGATTTAGCCATGTCCGTCTGTTAGAAAACGCTCACTTTCAAAAAACTCAAAAGAAAAGAACAAACTTGGTGTCAAATTGCCTGTAGTTATCAAGCAAAAAATTTGTGATTTTGCACCTATTAACAAAAGGATTATATAGATTACTAAAAATTTTAAAAATTTAATATTATGATTTTTTTCAGTAAATTATATTTTTAATTTTAGTATAAACAAGTTAGAGTGCTACATTGGGCTGTGCCAAATCTTTGATACCCTCCACCGACAGTTCGAATATTTCGGGAGTGATATTGGTATTAATTTATCTTTATAAAAACAAACAACAGCATTAAAATTGGTTGCGGTTTAGACCTATATTAAATTATTGACCGAAAGCTTGAGTAAAATATCATGATTCATAAGAGTTTAAGCCGATGATTTTAAGGAGGGGGATTTATATTGGAGCCATGGTAAGTTATGAACCAATCATCCCAAAATTCTGCAGAGTGATTTCTGGTAAAAAAAAAAAAATAAATTTCAAAACAGTGGTGAAATTTGTTTTAGCGTTTACAGTGAATTTTAGAAGGCTGCTTAATATGGGATCTTAGGTAAATTATGGAATTATGTCACAAAATTGCATGACATTTTTCTGGCCATATGAAGCTAAGTTGGAAGAGATTTAACCGTAATATATATATCTGCTACGGTTGTTGGCGTATTTAATTAATTTAACAGAGTGGGCTTCATATGGGGCCTATAGTAAAATATGGACCAATCTTCACGAAATTTCACAGTGTGATTTTGCAGTCGAATAAAACGAAAATTTGCAAAAACTCATATAATTCCGTGGATTGTTCCACCATTTATGTTAGTTTTTGTAACAAAATGATCAATTTTTTAAGGTGGTGGTTCCACATTTTGATTCATAGCTCTGATCCTACTGAACCGATTTTGCTGGATTTCAATCCCAAACTGTTTTCGAAAGTAAGTGTGTTTTCAACAGACGGACAGACAGATGGAAATGCCTAAATCGACTTAGAATTACTCAAGCAGCGAAAATATATATACTTTATGGGGTCTGAGATGAATAATAAAAAAGTTTCACACGAAATGACAAACTCAGTATACCCTCTTCACAACTAATTGTGGTGAAGGGTATAAAAATGAACAAAAAACTTTGCCGTTTCAAACAATGTGTTATGATAACACAGTGCAACGCAAAAAAAAATAACCATATACCGACAAAACTACGTGATAAAAGACAAAAAAAAAAAGACCCGTGTCTCCCAGTTTTTCCCAAAGTCATGCACTTGCTTTTTATGGGCCCCCAAAGATTTGGGGCCTCGGTGTCATTTTTGCAAAAACGTGATCATTTTCTCAGGCTCATATCTTGCAAACCGTTCGGAATTTTGATTTACACTTTGAGATAACGTTGTAGCTCTTGCGTGCCTCGGTAGGCTAGCTGGTAGCGAGCTAGTCTATCAGCGCAGAGGTTGCGGGTTCGATTCCCGCCAGAGACTCTGGTTTCTTTCCTGCAGACAAGCACAAGGCTTCGCGGGATAAGCTTAGAAAATTTAAAAAAAAAAATCTAAATCGTTAAAAACTTTAAAAAATTCCATTTTTTTTACCTTTTTCCCCCTGTTCAGGTTGATAGTTAGCAAACCGTTAAAAATTCAAGGAAACAATCAACTACAAAAATTTACCTAAGATCTCAGTAAACAATTTTCCAGAGCAGGTAGCTTCAGGGGAAAAAGGTACAAAAATTCGATTTTTCACTTTTGCGGCTAGCTAAACGGTGCTAAGAAAAAAAAGTTGTTTACTGAGATCTTAGGTACATTTTTGTAGTTCATATGGCCAGAAAAAATGTCATGCAATTTTGTGATATACGGCCCATAATTTACCTTAGATCCTATACTAAGTAGCCCTCTGAAATTCACTGTAAACTCGAAAACTAATTTCACTGCTGTATTGAAATTTTTTATAATTTATGTTTTTTATCACCAGGAATCACTCTACAGAATTTTGGGATGATTGGTTCATAATTAACGATGGGTCCAATACAAATTTCCCTCCTAAAAACCATTTTAGTTCGGTTAAAACTGTTACGAAGAATGATATTTTACTCAAGCTTGTTCAAATTTCTAAAAAAAAACATAAAACAATAATTTTATATAGGTAAACCGCGACTAATGTTAATACTGACTCCGTTTTTTTTTAAATAAAATTAAATTTTTTTAATTATGATTTCTAGGTATCATATAGACCGCACTCCTGAAATATTTGAACTGTCGGTGGAGGGTATCAATGATTTAGCACTCTAACTTCTTTTTCAATGAATTGTTTTATATACATATATTAATATTAAATTTAAAACGGTATTAAAAAAATTGTTGAAAATACTGATTGCATGCCTAAATCTATTTTTGTAATAAGAAAAAAATTTACATTAGGGCACATTTAAACAGGTAAGTGAATTCCCTTAGCAGCATTATTTATTCTGCTTAGTGAATACTGCGTAACAGAATATTTTGCGTACCTGCATGAATTTTCAAGCAAACTTGAATTTGCAGCTAAACGAAAAATCTTGTATGTAAACTTGCCCTGATTATGAAAATACAAACTTGTTATCATGTATTTTTAGTTTGCTAGTTTTTTAACTGGATTCTGTTTACAATTCAAGTCATTAATATTTGTTTTAATTAGTTATTTATTCACGAAATAAAAAAAAAGATTCAACATTTTTTATTTTTCGAATTTATATTATGAGCTAAATTTCAGTTATGTTGAATATAATATAAAGTAGCCTACGAAAGGAAATAATTCCCAGTTTCTATTTGTTAAAAAAAAAGATTTTTATAATTTTTCTTATTGAATTTTATGTTAACACTAATTTATCATTATACAACAGGCTGTTCACCATAGTGCACTGAAAGAATTTTCTTCACAATACCAATGAGTTTTGGCATTAATCCCATGAAAAATTGCATTAAAAAGGAACCTATGCAGCGCTTTGTTGGATCAATGAAACCTGTTTCATTAAAATGTATTTAATGAAATGAAAATGTATTTAATGAAACATTACATTATATCTATGAATATTGTTCATTGGATAAATAAAATATACTAGTGTTCGCCTAATGGTCAAAATTCGACCATACATTTTTATGTACATATCGCTCCTTTATTGCAACATATTCATATCTCAAAAAATCAAAAATTTTATGTTACCTAAGCAAAACTGCTCCTTTATTCCTTCTCTAAATGTTAAAGACAAATTAGTGTTTTATCTCAAACTGAACCGGAGTAATAGCAAAATATATTTTATTAAATCTGTATAAAAAGGTACATTTTGAAAACTTTAATTTTGCCAAGTTTGATTATTTTTGAGATTTGATTCCATATGTTGCAATAAAAGAACGATATACAGAAAACATAGTACATCTATGTATATATGAATTTGCATGTTTCGAGCATTTTTTCCCTTCTTAGTGGATCGAATTGGTGAGGGACCAACCTTCGGTTCATATTTTATATTCCCCGTGAGTTAATATAATTTTGTAAGTTCAATATAAAAATATCAGAAAATATCAATTAAAAACCAAAAAAGTATCAAAAAATCTCCTTTATAGATTGTCATCCATATGAAGTACACATAGTACTCTAAGTTTATATGAATTTACATGTTTCGAGCATTTATTTTTTGGGTCTTAGTGGATCGATTTGGCGAGGGGCCAACCTCCGGTTCATATTTTATCTTCCACGTGAGTTAACTTAATTTTTGTTAGTTCAATATAAAAATATCAGAAATTATCTATTGAAAAACAAAAAAGTATCAAAAAATCTCTTTTATAGATTGTCATCCACTCAGAACATTGCATGTTGAATTTTATTTCTCTATGTCTAATATTAACGAAAGTTAATCAAAGTACCAGATGTTGAACAAAAAAGTACCAAAAAGTTCAAACATATTCTCATTCACTCAGGACCGATCATGTTTAATTTTATCTTTATAGGTAAAAGAAAGAAATTTGATTTCCCGTGTTTATATAGTCGAAATATTCGAAAACCGATTTCCAAAAAATGTCGAACAATCGACCACCCTATTTTTTTATTATTAGATATGTGTATGTATGTATATTGTTTTTATATGTTCCCAATTAAATTTTTTTGTTTAACTTGGACAAACTAAACATAAATCCAATGAAATTTTTTAACGTAATACGGTCGATCGTAATACAATAACAAATCTGTTAACTGCAAGTCTTGCCGCAGTGCAAAAAACTACTTTAATAAGTGATGATACGGCGACCCCAAAACAGCCTCTATAAAAACTCATTAACTTGAGTAAAAATTTCTCAAAAGCGTCCAGTATAAGTTGGCATTGATAGATATAAAACAGTGCTTAAACGGGGTCATAGCCCTACCTCCTCAGCAGTGGCTTCGGCACCGAAAGTCTTAAAAGATGGTACAACTGACAAAATAAATTCCCAAAATCGTTTTGCTATTCTGGAGGATGGACACCCTGAAGCACCAAATGTGATTAAGTCGTCCAAGCCTCCCCCGATATATCTTAGGGAGCAAAACTCAAATGAGCTAATAAAGAGTTTGATCTCGGTGATAGGAGAAAATTCGTTTAGCGTAGCTGCAATCAAGCGTGGTAGTATAAACGAGACAAAAGTACAAGTTAATCATGAGAATGATTATTAACAAATTTGAAGAACTTAAAAAAAGCTTTTATGCATACCAACTGAAGAGCAGTAAAGGTCTTCAAGTAGTGATTAAGGGAATTGACTCATGTGTGGACCCTGCAGAAATAAAATTATTCCTAGAAGAGAAAGCTTAAAAAAATGAAACGCATCCGATTTACAATTTGAAATATATTCTGTACAGAAGAATCACTGTAGAAGAGCCGCACAAAAGAAATGGATCCGTTCAATGTTTAAACTGCCAAGAATTTGGTTATAATAAGGCATGAATTACATGGTACAGTTCTTTGCGATATGTCTAAAACCGACCCCAACTTAAAAAAAATGCAGCAACTGTGGCGGTAATCACACTGCATATACTATCGTCAAGCAGTCGTCTGGACCGAAAATGAATCCCCCTCAAACGCAGGTAACAAATCAAGTAAACAATTATGACATTCAGGCTCCGCAGCCTAGTAATTACAGAACCTCTTACGCTAACGTCCTAAAATCAAACCATGTACCAATGCAAGGTGCCTAGCCAAGTTATGATAAACCTCCAGTTTCTAATTTAAGTCGTCTTGAAAAAAACATGGAAACATTAGTGCAAACAGTAAATAACTCAAACGGCATCCGCCAACATAAAAATGAATTAGAATACTTTCTCAAAAATAATCAAATTGATTTCATGATGGTTTCTGAAACTCATTTGACATCAAGAAATACGTTTAAAATCAATGGTTATATACTATGTGATACCAAGGACCCTCAAGATTAAGCTTGTGGAGATTCTCCAATTTTGATACAAACTCGAGTCAAACACTATTTCATGTGTGATCATCGTGAAGATTATCTCCAAGCAACGAAAATTTGCGTTGAGGAATTAAATAGAAACCTAGTAATATTATCGTTATACTCCCCACCTAGATTTTCAATATCAGAAAGCCAATATTTTAAATCATTAGGACCTTGTTTCATAGCCGCTGGCGATTATAACGCTAAACTTACCTTCTGGGGGTCACGACTTATAACACCAAAGGGTCCTGGTTTATTTAATACTATTTGTGAAATGGATTTAAATGTGGTAGCGAGTGGACAACCAACATATTGGCCTACTGATCAGCAAAAAATTCCAGATGTCATCGATTTCGGCGTGGTTAAAAACATCCCCATAGAAACGATTTATGTTGAAGCTTCCTTAGAATTATCTTCCGACCACACACCTACAATTGTTACTATAATGAACCCCAATAGAATTGTATCTCCGACTGGTTACTTAGCGACGCACAGTAGCGCCCGTAGAGCAAACGAGGTTGCAAAAATAAAAATTTTCATGAGCGCCGACGAAGTTTTGAATAAGCCCATGTTATAGGAAACTTTTCAACGATTTCAAATCTGTCACTCTTAATAATATCACATTTTTAGTTTAGAAGATATAGCCGTTCAAATTTGACCGACTTTCGGTTTTCAAAAAAACACACAATTTTTAGTAAATTTGTTGCGATTTCAGGTGTAATATCACGAAAAATAGGTAACGAATCGCCTTATTTTTTGCTTGTATTGATTGATGTATTTATTAAATGTATAATGATAAAAAAAAAATTAACTGTTTGCTTTGTGTTTCTCCTGGTAAATCACTATTTAAAAACTATCCGTTTTTTTCACTACTTTTCAACTTTGACGGAAAATAAAAAAAATCTATATTTGCCATATTTGCAAAACCTGTTCATTGATTATTTCTTTACATAATTCAAAAATTTTATCTGCCCGTACGTGCCCGTTTGGCTTCTAGAGGTAAAAAAGGTTAAAAAGACATGGTTGCAGAAATTGTATGGCGTCCATCCCTTATATGTTTTGACTGACAGTAGTTTGATCTAATAGTTTGAAAAAAACTACTCATTGAAATTAGCAGGTACGTACCTCACTTAAACAATACTTTGGCGTACAAATGGCCAAGAACAATATTGACTTATGGTCCCTGCAGGTAGGCACAAATCTTATTTGGACACGTGCATAATATCAAAATGCATTATTCAGTCTAAATCCATATGTATGCAGGGAACAGGTAAGTTTTTAGGCATGGTAGCATAAGCCTATATATTGCAAAATAAGCATAATGCCTGGATTAGTCTACGACTGAAAGTTGGCGCAACAATTACTGAAACCATTAAACAATTTAAGTACTGAAAACATCGCGTTGAACAATTTTAAATTATTTGAACTGTTTAGAAAGTCAACCACACCAAATTTTTTCACGGAAGCTGCTTTAGAAGAACTTGATAGCTTATACGGAAATATTGAGAGAAGCGAAATTATAAAAAATAATTTTTATCTGATATATGCAAATATTAAGGCAAAATGGGTGAAATCTAATCGAACCATTCAGAACTTCAACTCCAAATACGAGGACTGGCTTAATGAAGACACCATCCTGGATATATTGGCAGTAGATACACCCACCACATCAACCAGAGGAGCAAAAGGAAGGCCAAAAAAAAGTATTGAGGAGTGTTAAATTTTCACAAGGAAGAAGAAACTTGCCGATGCCACCAATGACTTGACCACGAAGCAATTATCGGACGCGCTGTCTATTAAATTTACAAAGGATAGTGAAAGAGTTAGGTCGCAGATAACCAAATCTGTTGCTGATGCAAGCCCACTGCGACTAAAAAGGATTAAGGAAAGCATTCCCACGCCCACAAACGCACACATTAAAAAGTATGGATCCGAAGAAGCCTTGGCCTTGTTTATGGACTTAGAACTTTCCAAAGAGAAATATGAGAAACTACGGGCATCTTTAACGCGACACGGCGCTGACGTTTTACCCGGATACAAGCATATTACGCAAACCAAAATAAATTCACGACCACTGCATACGGAGTTTACGGAAGTCTCTGCGAAAGCCAATCTGCAGGATCTCATGGGCCATACAGCAAAACGGTTGTTGGAGAGTCTTCCTGAAAATGAGGTGAAAATTCTTCCTGAGAAGTTGACATTGATCAGCAAATGGGGCTGCAATGGATCATCCGGACAAAGCGTTTATAAGCAAAGGATATCTTCCGATGACTCCACAATATCGGACGGAAATGTGTTTATGGCATCTGTTGTTCCTTTGCGGCTTAAATCTGATGTTTCCCTACACTGGAAAAATCCACGTCCGTCATCAGTGCATTATTGCCGAACAATAATGTTTCAGTTTGCAAGGGAATCGGCAGAACTCATAAGGACCACGGTGAAGGACATTGAAGAACAAATAAGCAAGATTAAGCCTACAAAGCTGCAAATTGGAGAAGGAAAATATATTGAATGCAATTACGAGTTCCATCTGACCATGGTTGACGGAAAAGTCGTAAACGAACTGACAGGAACAACCTCAACAATGTCATGCCCGATTTGCAAGAAGAGTCAGAAGAACTTTGGTAATTTAAACGATTCTACAAATGAGGAGAATTACGAATATGGAATGTCACCATTGCACGCAAGGATAAGGTGTATGGAATTCTTGCTAAAACTGGCGTATACCCTACCACAAGAGGAGGAAAACTTCGATGAAAATACATCAATAAAGGATAAGGAAAAGATCAGAAAGAAGCAAATACAGGATGCTTTTTTTAAACAAGTTGGACTAAAAGTAGATTGTCCCAAGCACGGATACGGTAACTCAAACGATGGAAACACTTCTAGGAGATTTTTTGAAAATGATGAGGCAGTAACTAGAATCACTGGAATTGACAATCAAATCGTGAAAAGATTGGGAACGATCTTAGATGTTTTAAACTGCAAAGAAAATGTCAATTCTACAAAATATGGAGAATATGCGTCGAAAACTGCATCTCTTTTAGCAGAAATGTATCCACAGAAGAAGTTGACCCCGACCGTCCATAAAATATTGGCGCATGGCAAAGATATAATTGAGTACAAGTCTTTGCCAATTGGAGAGCTTTCTGAAGAAGCACAGGAGTCTCTTAACAAATTTTATAAAAAATATAGATTGCAGAACACATTCAAAGCATCAAGGGTAAGGCAAAATGAGGACCTCTTCAACATGTTGGCAGCATCTTCCGATCCACTTATTTCTTCCCTGCGGCATGTGAAGTCAAGAATGGAGTTAGAAAATAATTATAGTTTAGAAATGGTTAGTCTTTTAGATATACCTTCTCTTACGAACTGTGATGAATATTTTACAGAAAATTGAAAAAATAAATTTAAAAAAAATATAATTTTTTTTTTAATTTGTTGGGTAATAATTTAAAACATAAAACCCTAAAGAAAAAAAATAAAAACAATCTAAAAATGTATAAATAATTTTTTTTAGTTACCATAAAATTGATTTTTCTACTAATTTTAACTTTGATAACCCATAATTAGGCCCCTACAGAGCGTAGCACCCTTTCCGAACGCTCATTTCATAGGCTGAACAGTTATCTATCATATGCTGTTCAATTATCTTATTCGGTTCAAAAGATATGATTTTTGCAACGAAAAAACTCAAATGGCGCCACTATGCGACGTCAGCTACACAAATTAATTGGTTAAAATATAAAAAATATCTCAGTACCCAGTGCACAGACAATATTCCACTTAGTACACCGGAGAACGTAGATCGCTCTATTGACAATTTTGACAGTTATCTTAAACTAGCTGTTCAACATTCCAGTATTGCCCCAAAAAAAAAAAAAAAAAAAAAAACAAAAAATATTAAAATATATTCCACAGATGTCGAGCGCCTCTTGTCTGAAAAAAGGAGAGCTCGTAGAGAGTGTACAAAAAGGCTAAGAAAGTTACTGCAGACTCAGAAAACGGCTTCTCTGGAAAAGTTTCTTAAGGAACTGGATGCAACTCCACAATCAGACTACTCATTATTGCGTGCAGCTAGAAATCGTAAAAGGCCAGTTGTCTCTAAACCACCATTAAGAAACTTGAATGGAAGTTGGGCAAGAAATGATGTTGAAAAAGGAAATCTTTTTGTTTTTCATTTGAAAAACGTATTTACCCCAAATATATCGCAAGACATTGCGGTCGAGTTACCACCTGTTGCTGCTAGAGCAGCTGTTCCCCTAAGATTTGAGATAAGAGAGATCGAAAAGGCTATTTGCGATTCAAGCCGCAAGGAAGCCCATGGTTTTTATAACATCAGCAACAAAATGCTTTTGGAACTACCCAGCATAGCAAAGAAAATGATTCTTTTAATTTGTAATGCTTTTTTACGTCTTGAATACTATCCTCAAAAGTGGAAGGTTTTCTTAGTCACCATGATACCTAAACCAGGAAAGGATCACACAAAAGTTGAGTCATATAGGCCCATAAGCTTACTTTCAAATATATCAAAGCTGTTTGAGAAGCTATTAGCGTCAAAATTAACCCCAATTTTAAATGAAAACAGATGTATTCCTAACCACCAATTCGGCTTTAGAAGAGAACAGAGCACAATTGAGCAAACCCATCGTATAGTAAACGCAATAAGAAAAGCCTTTGAAGAAAGAAAATATTGTTCCGCTCTCTTCATCGATGTTTCTCAAGCTTTTGATAAAGTCTGGCATAAAGGCTCATTACATAAATTGAAGCAAAATTTACCAGCAAACACGCACAAGCTGTTAGAAAGCTTCTTAGTCGGTCGTCAATTTATTATTAAGGATGGAAATTTGTTAAGTTCACCTCCACCAATTGGAGCTGGAGTCCCACAGGGCAGCATCCTGGGCCCTCTATTATACTTAGTTTGTACTTCGGACATGCAAACAAACAACTACACCCAAACTTCAACATTTGCAGACGATACAGCTTTTCTAAGTGTCCACGAAAACCGTTATGAAGCATCTTGTTACTTACAGCATCATATATTTCAACTAGAAATATGGTTAAAACAATGGAGGATAATGGTCCTTGCGTCGGGACTCATGCCCCCCTATTAAAATCAATAATCAAACAATTCCTCAACATTCGCATGTAAAATATCTCGGTATACATCTGGATCGGCGGTTAACGTGGAAATGCCATATAGAGGCAAAATTAACTCAAATGAAACTAAAAGCCATTCAAATTCATTGGCTTATTGGAAGAAATTCTGTCCTAAGTCTCGATTGCAAGCTTCTACTTTACAACTCTATCTTAAAGCCTATCTGGTGCTAGGATAGTCAACTATGGGGCACTGCCTCGGCCTCTAATATCGAAAAAAGTTAAAGGCGCCAAAATAAACTCCTTCGAATAATCACAGCCGCTCCCTGGTATGTTAAAAACTCAAACATTCATAAGGATCTCAATGAGAGAATTAGTAAAAACTATGATTACAAAATATGCAGTAAAATATTTAAAAAGGCTTGAACAACACGTAAATTATTTTAAATCATGGCGGCCACACTCGCTTAAGAAGAAGAGACACTGCAGCACTTATCCAATTAGATGAGCGATAAACACCTATATAAGTGAACAGAACCCGTGATGAAGAAAATTTTTGACTGGCACTGGCAGGACATAAATAAAGTATTAGGATAAGATTTGATTAATTATATTTAGTTCATATATATTATATGAAGATTCAATAAATAAAGAATGAAAAATTTTTGAGTATTATTTTTAGCCATATCATTTTAATACTAAATAAACTCAAGAATATTAAGCTTACAGAAAAAGTTTTTAAAGTCTTAAACTTACACACAACATGATGACAACAAAAAATTTTATTCTTCTCTAAAGAGTTGAGTTTACAATATATTCACATAAAATAACTTCCACTTCATAAAACACTGGATTTACTAAGCGTTAGTGATATTAACTCAAAGTTTACGATTTTTGACTTTGTTGTTGCAGTAAATGAGTGGTTTAAGCATCTAAACTACATACATTTTCAGTTATTACGTTGTGAACGGAATTCAGAGAGAATTCTGTTAAATTGCGTTAATAACGCAATTAACCAAGACTTGATTAAATGCACCAGTTACGCATTTAAATAAGGTCCGTTTAAATGCGTTTGGTTTTCGGCATTTGAACGCTTTTATCCGTGAATAACTGTACCCATATTGTTAAGATTTAGTTTATACCTATAGACACATGGATAAAGTATTCTGAAACCTTGTCGACCTATAACTCCTAAAAACATCTTTCTATAGAACCAGGGTTGTTAGATGTGACGATTTTTCGTAATTTTGACGATTTTTTTCAGAAAATACAGTAAACCGACGATTGACGATTTTTTTACTAAAATTTATAGTGTTATGACGATTTTCTGGCGTCAAAAAAACACTTACAAGAAATATTTACAATTAAATTGGGAACAGTCCAAAACGTAACAATCAATTTTTCAAAATACAAAAATTGTTGGAAATTAAACAAAAAAAATTCTTCCCCCATCATTTAAAGCGTTAGTAATTCGAATTCTGGTATGACAAATATAAATGCAATCGATACTGCAAAAATTATACACTAAAGCTAAATTGGTTAAATCCGCTTCGCGTTTTGATGATTCCGATTTGCGTCGCTACAAACGATTGGATTTTTTCACTGAAGTCATAATCACATGTGAAGAGTTTTTCTATTTGCGTGTAAAAAGGCAAGCTGCGTGTTAGGAACTCAGAAGTTAGTTCTTAATAAGAAGTTATGTGGAAAAATGAGTGCAAAGAAAAGAAAATGCATTAGTTTGGAACAAAAATTTTAAGTAAAAAATCGTTTCAAGTCGGGTGAAAAGGCTGTTGATATAGACAGAACCCTTGGTTTAGCACCTTCAACAGTAAAAGCCATTTGCAATAGTGATAGCGCTAAAAATTAATCATCTAAAAATAGCTCGAGTTAATAGTAAAAATAATAGTTTTTGTGAATATGGATAAATGAAATAAATAAATTTTTGTTATGTTTTTATGAAAATATATTTTTCCTTATGTATTTCTTTACAAATGATTAATGTATTTCAGCCCACTTGCTAAAATAAATAGAATAAAACTTAACCATATAACTTTTTTTTATCATTAATAGAATTTCTTGCTAAAAATTATTATTTTGAAACCAATCAATGCAAAAATTGTCTCTGATTTTTAAAATTTAAATATTTGACGATTTGTTGACGATTTTGTTAAATATTCGTGACGATTTTGATGAATTTTGTTAAAACTTTTAACGATTTTTTAAGAAAAAAGCCTAACAACGCTGCACACATGAGAGTTGTATTTCAAACGCGGTCGGATATAGGTGGTATAAATAGCAAGGAGATCAGATGGAGTGAGTTTTATCCTAGTATATTCATACTCCGTGGCTGCTTTATCTTAAAATTTCTTTAAATAACTTTTAATTATGTCGCTATAACAATAATTATTTAACCCTTAGATATTTGCTTAATAAAGTTTTTCTGTATTGCGGGTTTTCGACCTTGCGGAACACTTATTAATTATGTACATATAAAAATAATTTAATAGTAACAAGAACGTAAATTATAAACACATATCGATGGCTTAATATAAAAAGGACGTAACTCGATTTCTTTAAAAATAGCTTTTTTTATTTATTCTGGTAGCTAATGCCACATGTATCTTGATTTAAAATTTTTAAGGGGCTGCAGTACAACACTTGTTGGTTTTTTTTTATTTAAATTTGCATTATAATTATTTTTTTATCTTAAATTTTAAACAAACAAAAAAATCGAGTTAGACCTTTTTTATATTAAGCCATCGATATATATTGTTACTTAAATTTATAAATAAATTGAGTAATTTTCCAAATTATAATTTTTTAAACCTTTAAAAATTTAAAAATTTTATATGGTGGAGTTAATAAAAATATGTCATATTAAAGCTTGAAGTGTTCTTCCCTAAACATATTATGTTTGAATAAATATATTGACGAAACTTTTAGTTTTGTCGAAAAATTTTCAGAAATATTGGTTTTGAAATTGGCTCTAAATAAATCAGAATTATTAATACATCATGTGAGAGATAGTTCGAAGTAGTTTCTAATAAAACCAATACTTCTAAATACAGTTTTAACCTTAAAAGTCATTGATAAAGGGTACGTTGGTAAATGCAGTTGCTGGGTGATACTGGTTAGAAACTTGGCATCACTCTCATATGTTAATTTTTTGATGCAATAACTTGAGAAATCGTTTTATTTTTCGTTTGCAACGCTTTTTCTTGTAATTTATAAGAATACTGTCACTTTTTGGCTTCATATTTTCATTCAATAAAATTTGTCATAGTTATTGTTGATAACATTTTTATTTTTATTTTATGTTCGCTTATTAAACTTTTGAAATTTAGCTCGTGTGCAAAAATTTAAACTTTGCACAGCTTTTGTGCAGTAAAAAAGCATCAGCATTACAACTGCAACTGGTAATCACGCATCAACAAAAACATTTTGCATTATTGCAGCAGTGATGCACAGTTCTTATGCATTTACGTACGTACCTAAAGTGTTCTTAAGCTTTTACGACTTATACCACGTGCGTTGGCGGAAAAATTATTCTTATTCGCTTTAGGGTTTTATTCGTATAAAAGGTTTAGCTTTTCTAAAATCTTAGGAAAAGTTTCCTGATGAACTGGCCTAAGCAACCAGTGAAATGCGCATAGAAGCTAGCTTTCCCTCAACAATAAATTTCAGTGTATTTATCAGATACTAGCGTTTAACCCGATACTTCGTTAGCGTCTCCTTTTATTTGTGGACATATTTTTATGCCAAAGTTTATTTTTCTAGGCTTAAACTTGCTTAAATTCTAGCATTTAACCCGCTACTTTGTAACCGGGCTTTTTCTTTCATGAATATATTTATATGCCAAAGAATATGTATCTATGTTTTAGCAAAAAAGTTCCAAAATTTTTATCTCATAGGTTGATATTTACACAGGACTTTGCACCTATTATTTTGTGTTTCTAAGTTCAATATTATAGAAAATTCAAAAAGTACCACTCGTATAACACAAAAGCAAATGAAAGCAAGTTAATTTCCCGTATTATCCGTTTTGACACTTGTTTCACCCCATTTATGTATGAAACATTTCAGTGTTGTAGTGGGAGCCCATAATTAAGTACGAATATGTATGTCAATGAATGGAGACAAATATTTTGTAAAAATGGACCACATGACCTTGCATGTTGAATTTTATGTTTCTTAAGTACCTAAAAGCCCTCTTTCAGGTTCTTATCCACTCAGGACCTTGCATGTTTAATTTTATGTTTCTAGGTCCAATACTAACGGAAATTAAAAAAGTACCAGTTAAAGAACAAAAAAGTACCAAAAAGTTCCCTCATAGATTCTTATCCACCCAGGACATTGCATGTTGAATCTTATGTTTTAAGGTCCAATATTAACGACAATAAAAAAAAATACCAGTTGCAGAAACAAAAAGCTAAAGAATAAATAAATTTCCCGTATCTCCCCTTTTTGGTACTATTTTTTCCCCCCATTTAGTTATCAAAAATTTCAATATTGTAGTGCGAGCTCATAATTAAGTATGAATATGTAAATGAACGGAGAAACATGTTTTGTATAAAAAAGTACCAAAAATAGTTACGATTTTTACCCTTTAAATTTTCGAATTTCGAAAAAGTACCAAATTCATATTCGTATTTTTTTGATAAGTTTCGAATGTTGCATAAACTTTGTTCCTATGTTGATTGGTTCAAAAGAAAGATGGGGTGCCAAAAAAGTACAAAAATTCAGGTTTTATCCGTTTGCTTCCTAATAGGACCAAATTTTAAAAAAGTACCAGACACCTATCCGCTTATTTTTCTAAAGAACAACGAAAAGTATTAAGTTTTTACCCTTTTTTACCCCCTAAACATTCGGGAGTCACCTATCTCTGCTCCAAATTTCAAGTTTTTAGCTACAGGCGTTTAGGCTGTGCGATGATGAATCAGTGAGTCAGTCAGTCAGTAACGTTACAATTTTATATATATATATATATGTATAGATAGATAGATGAAGAAAAATTTTGTGAAAAAATAACAAAATTTGGAACGATTTTCACACCTTAAACATTTGAATTAAAAAAAAATGGAAATCTGTTTTGTATTTTTTAAGATAAGGTACGAATGTGATATAATTTATATTTACCCTTTTACTCCACAAAAAGGCCATACTTCAAAAAAGTACCAAGCACCAGTCTGTTAAGTTTTTTAATGAACAATAATAAGTATTAAATTTTTTGTATCTCTTTTAGTTTAGGAGATATGAGGTTAGCGAATTTTTCTAATGAACAACAATAAATGTTAATATTTTCCTTTAGTTTAGGAGGTATGAGGCTAGCAGGATCGATTTAGCGAGAGGACAGACCCCGGTCCTAATGTCAACCTTTTAGCTTTAGACGTTCAGGATCTGCGATGAAATATAAATAGATGGAGAAAAATATTTTGAAAAAAGTAACAAACATATCTTAGGAGGTATGAGGTTAGCAGGATCAATTGGGCGAGAGGAGAGCCTCTAGTCCAAATGTCAACCTTTTAGCTTCAGACGTTTAGGCTCTGCGATGAAAGATAAATAGATGGAGAAAAAATCTTTTGTAAAAAGTAACAAACATATGTTGGTACAATTTTGACCCCTTAAACGTTCGAATTTCAATAAAGTACCAAATATGCATTTGTATTTTTTAGATAAGTTACAAATGTTATATAATTTTTATTTCTATGTGTATTGATTTAAAAGCTAGATGGTTTGCTACCTAAAACGGCCGAATTTCGTAAAAGTACCAGACAGCTATTAGCTTTTTTTTAGAGAACGAAAAATAACCAAAATATCCTTTTTACAGATTTTCATTCACTCAGGAACATGCATGTTTAATTTTATGTTTCTAGGTCCAACAAATACGGAAATTGAAAAGGTACCAGTTAAAGAACAATATAGTTTCAAAACCCCTCTTGCAGATTCTCATTCACTCAGGACCTTGCATGTTTAATTTTATCTCTCTAGGTCCAATACTAACGAAAATTCAAAAAGTACCAGTTAGTGAATAAAAAAGTACCAACAATTTCCCTCTTATAGATTCTCAACCACTCAGGACATTGCATGTTGAATTTTATTATTCTAGGTTCAATATTAACGTAAATTCAAAAAGTACCAGTTAATGAACAAAAAACAGCACCAAAAAGCCCTCTTACAGATTCTTATTCACTCAGGATCTTGCATGTTTAATTTTTATGTTTCTAAGTCCAATAAAAACGGATATTCAAAAAGAACAACAAAGTACTAAAAAGCCTATCTTACAGATTCTCATTCACTCAGGACCTTGCATGTTTAATTTGATGTTTTAGGTCCAATTTTAAAGAAAAAACCCAGTCAAAGAAAGAAAAAGTACCAAAACGATCCCTCTTACAGATTCTCATTCACTCAGGGCCTTGCATGTTTAATTTTATCTTTCTAAGTCCAATACTTTAAAAAGTACCAGTAAATAAATAAAAAAGTACCAAAAAATCCCTCTTATAGATTCTCATCCACTCAGGACATTGCATGTTGAACTTTATGATTCTAGGTGCAATATTAACGGCAATTCAAAAAGGCGTACGGGTATATCACCCAACGTCATATCGTCCAAAACCAAAAATGTCATAACACCCAAATTCCGACGTATCGCCCAAAAAGTAGAATAGAAAAATGTCATACCGCCCAAACGCAATGTCATATTACCCAGACATTTTTTTTTGGGCGAAATGATATTTTCTAAAAATAATCAATTCTCAAAAACACAACATAATGAAACAGTTATTTTTGCTGATATTTATACCCTTCACCACAGGTGGAAAAGGGTATATATAAGTTTGTCATTCCGTTTGTAATTTCTACAATATTGATCTTAGACCCTATAAAGTATATATATTCTGGGTCCTTATGAGGAGAGAAGTTAATTTAACGATATCCGTCCGTCTGTCCGTTTTACGTTTGAGTCCGGGACTCCAGACAGGATAGCGGCTAGGTTGTTTTACATTTATGTCACATATAGTCCACCATTTCTTGCTATTGAAATCGGTCAGATCGGTCTAACAATGGCTGAGATATGACCAAAAAACCACGACTGCCTCTAATTTTTCCAAAAAAATCCCTTGTGGTTGTTGTATTTTTATTACTTTTTTCTGTATATCTGGAGAATGGTAAGAGCCAAAGTTTTCAAATTAGGTACAAACATTTAGGTTATAAATACACACCATCCCACAAAATTTGGGCGGGATTGGAGAAGTGGGCGTGGTACCTCCCATATAAAAAGTATTAAAAATTGTATAAAAACTGTAATGACTGTAATATGACCTATGGTTACGCCTTATATATCAAAAGATCGGAAATTTTTAATAGAAAATATTTTCTGAAAAACTCGGGAAAATCGGATCAGATACGAAAAAGTTATGACCAAAAAATTAATTTTTTTTTTTTAAATACCCATTGTCGGGAACCATAGATCTTCCCGAGTCCAAGATTTATAACCAAAATAACTGGCAAATTTCTTCTTTAACACGTCGGTATATAAATCTGTCAAAGCGGTTAAGAAATAGCAGAGTTATGACCAAAATACTGAAATCCCAAAAATTACTCTTTTTTTTATAATTACGTTTGTTTTTTATACCCTTCAACGAAGGTCCTACACCCTATAAAGTATATATATTCTGGGTCCTTATGAAAAGCGAAGTTAAAATCCGGTTGTCGTCTCTTCTCTAGTTGTAAACAGTAAACGGTCCGGAGTATAGTTGTACGAAATGGAATCAGAGGGTTTTGAGTTTGTTAACGGTAAAAGGTTTGATTCCCAATTAACTTATTTAATAAATGATAAACAATTTTATAAGAAAAAATCCAAATATAAAGAGAAAACCTTCTACACGTGTTATGTTGATAATTGTAAGGCACGTGTTATAATTTTGCCAAATGAAATTTGTGTAAAGTGTGAAAGAAGTAGTGAACATTTTACCCACCAAAATCAGGAAGTTTTATATAATGAATTAATGTTTAACATCGATGTTGAAACCTACTTTGCAATTATACTTACGGACTGTTTTAATTCTTCTTTGCTACTGAAAATCTTAATGCCCACCTATAATATACATATGCTTGCATAAGCTTTTATCAAAAATTAACAAAAAGCCTGTAAAATGCATTCAAAAACACCAAAACAAAGTGCAATCAGATTCGATTTTTGCTTAAGCAAATGATAGATTCATAAAATTAATCAAAAAGTTTCCATAAGTGCACAGTCGCACAGTTGCTCGAGCCAGCTTAAGCAACTTAATACATACGTATAATTATGTAATGCACAGCATGCATGCATGTACATACATACATACGTACTTTGTATGGCTATCAGGGGTGTGCTGGAAAACGGAAACGTAAAACGCAAGAATTTGGGAGGTCGTTTTTAATACACTTTTAATAAAATATTTTTAATTTTTGTTTTAAAATTCTGTTTAATAGAGAAATATTTATATAATATTTGTCATAAAATTCTTATATTACAGAAATTTTATTAAGAACCGACATTTCAAATTCTTGCGTTTAACGTATGCTTTGAAAAACACTTTTTTATATTTTTAAATAAAAGGTTTAATTGAAAAATAAAAATTAAAATTGCTAAAAATATTATAAAAAATATTAAATTAATGAAAATATTAAATGGACGATGTCGATGATTTTTAGTTTTGACGACGATGTATCGCCGATGTATCGTAAATCAAAACATCGATATTAACATCGATGTTTATGAACGATATATCGATGTTTTCTAAACATCGATGTATCGTTTGCATCCCTAATCGTAATACAATAACAAGTTTGTTAACTGCAAGCGCTGCCGCAGAGCCAAAAAAAACTTTAATAAGTGATGATACGGTTAACCCCAAAACAGCCGCTATGGACAACTCAGTAACTCAAGTAAAAACTTCTCAAAAGCCTACAGTACAAGTTGGTATGGACAGGTACATAACAGTGCTTAAACGGGGACGCAGCCCTACCTCTGCAGCAGTTGCTTCGGCCTCAAAAGTACCAACTTTTGATAAAATAAATTCTCAAAATCGTTTTGCAATTCTGGAGGATGAATCCTCTGAAGCACCTAACGTCATAAAATCGTCAAAGCCTCCCCCGATATATCTTAGGGAACAAAATTCGACTGAGCTCATAAAGAGCTTGATATCAGTGATAGGTGAAAATTCGTTTTACGTAGCGGCTATCAAGCGTGGTAGTATAAACGAGACAAAAATACAAGTCAATCATGAGAATGATTTCCGCAAAATAATAAACAACTTTGAAGTACTAAAAAAAAAACTTTTATACATACCAACTGAAAAGCAGTAAAGGTCTTCAGGTAGTGATTAAGGGTATTGACTCATGTGTGGACCCAGAAGAGGTAAAAACATTCCTAGAAGAAAAAGGCTTCAAGGTAAAGCATGTAGTAAACATTAAAAATAGAGAAAAAATTCCCCAACCACTTTTTCGAGTGGAGTTTGAACCCTGCGACGTTAAGACTAAAAAAAATTAAACGCATCCCATCTATGATTTTAAATACATTCTGTACAGAAAAGTAACTATAGAGGAGCCGCACAAAAGAGGTGGCCCCGTTCAATGTTTGAACTGCCAAGAATTTGGCCATACTAAGGCATACTGCTACTTACCCCCTGTTTGCGTAGTATGTGGCGAATTACATGGTACAGTTCTTTGCGACAAGTCTTAAACCGACCCCAACGTAAAAAAATGCAGCAACTGTGGTGGCAATCACACTGCCAATTATAGAGGATGCCCTGTATATACTATCGTCAAGCAGTCGGTTGGACCGAAAACTAATCCCCCTCAAATGCAGGTAACGAATCAAGTAAACAGTAATGACCTTCAGGCTCCGCAGCCTAGTAATAACAGAACCTCCTACGCTAACATTATAAAATCAAACCATGTGCCAATGCAAGGTGCTTCGCCAATTAATGAAGAAACTCCAGTTTCTAATTTAAGTCGTCTTGAAAAAACCATGGAAATATTAGTGCAAACAGTTAATAATTTTACGAACACAATGGGTAATATGATGCAGGAAATTCTAAGAATGCAATCGATGTTATTGCAAGCTGTACTTAACAAGCCATGAACTGTTTAAAAATCTGTTTTTGGAACGCAAACGGCATCCGCCAACATAAAAATGAATTAGAATACTTTCTTAAAAATAAACAAATTGATGTCATGATGGTTTCTGAAACTCATTTGACCTCAAGAAATACGTTTAAAATTAATGGTTATACTCTATATGATACCAAGGACCCTCGAGATAGAGCTTGTGGAAGTTCTGCTATATTAATAGAAAACCGAATTAAACACTACCCAATGTAGAAATATAGAATTAAAAATTATTTTAATCATCGTGAAGATTATCTCCAAGCTACGAACATTTGTGTCGAAGAGCTAAATCGAAGCATAGTAATTTCATCTCTATATTCACCACCTAGATTTGCAATATCAGAAAGCCAATATTACAAATATTATAATTCACTGGGGCCCTGTTTCCTGGCTGCTGGCGATTACAACGCAAAACATACCTTCTGGGGGTCACGACTTATAACACCAAAGGGTCGTGTTTTGCTTAATACAATCTCTAAAATGAATTTAAATGTTGTCGCGAGCGGCCAACCAACATATTGGCCTGCTGATCCGCAAAAAATTCCAGATGTCATCGATTTTGGCGTGGTTAAAAACATCCCCACAGAAACGATTTACGTTGAAGCTTCCATAGAATTATCCTCTGATCACACACCTACAATTGTTACTATAAAAAACACCAATAGAATTGAATCTCCCTCTGGTCACATAGCGACGTCAGCTACACATATAAATTGGTTAAAATATAAAAAATATCTCAGTACCCATTGCACAGAAAATATTCCGCTTAGCACACCGGAGTATATAGATCGCTCTATTGTCAATTTTGACAGTTTTCTACAACTAGCTGTTCAACATTCCAGTATTGCCCCCAAAAAAACCAAAAATAATAAAATATATTCCTCAGATGTCGAGCGTCTCTTGTCTGAAAAAAGGAGAGCTCGTAGAGAGTGGCAATTGCACAGATCTCCTCGACTTAAGAACTTACTAAAAGACCGTACAAAAAGGCTGAGAAAGTTACTGCAGACTCAGAAAACGGCTTCTCTGGAAAAATATCTTAAGGAACTTGATGCAACTCCACAATCAGACTACTCATTATGGCGTGCAGCTAGAAATCTCAAAAGGCCAGTTGTCGCTAATCCGCCATTAAGAAACTTGAATGGAAGTTGGGCAAGAAATGATGTTGAAAAAGGAAATCTGTTTGTTAATCATTTAAAACACGTATTTACCCCAAACATATCTCACGATATGGCGGTCGAGTTACCACCTGTTGCTGCTAGAGCAGCTGTTCCCCTAAGATTTGAGATAAGAGAAATCGAAAAGGCTATTTGTGATTAAAACCCCAAGAAGGCTCCTGGTTTTGATAAGATCAGCAACAAAATGCTTTTGGAGCTACCCAGCATAGCAAGGAGAATTATTCTTTTAATTTTTAATGCTATTTTACGCCTGCAATACTATCCTCAAAAGTGGAAGGTTTCCTTAGTCATCCTGATACCTAAACCAGGAAAGTATCACACAAAAGTTGAGTCATATAGGCCCATAAGCTTACTTTCAAATATATCAAAGCTGTTTGAGAAGCTATTAGCGTCAAAATTAACCCCAATTCTAAATGAAAACAGATGTATTCCTAACCACCAATTCGGCTTTAGAAGAGAACACAGCACAATTGAGCAAACCCATCGTATAGTAAACGCAATAAGAAAAGCCTTTGAAGAAAGAAAATATTGTTCCGCTCTCTTCATCGATGTTTCTCAAGCTTTTGACAAAGTCTGGCATGAAGGCTTATTACATAAATTGAAGCTAAACCTACCGGTTAACACACACAAGCTGTTAGAAAGCTACTTAGTCGGTCGAAAGTTTATTATTAAGGAAGGTGATTATTTAAGCTCTCCTCAGCCAATTGAAGCTGGAGTCCCTCAGGGAAGCATCCTGGGCCCACTTTTATACTTAATATATACTTCGGATATGCCAATAAACAACTACACCCAAACTTCAATATTTGCTGATGACACAGCTTTTCTAAGCGTGCACGAAAACACACAGAGAAAACAGATTCGTGATCACAACCGAATTTGGCGCCAATCGAATTTCGTACGTTGCATGTACTATCACACAATTCGGTTCCAATTACTGAAAATTTCGTTGCTTAGCATAATATTTTCGATAGCAACATTTGAATTTTAGTACACTATCAGTCATAACAACAGATATTGTTAGTTGTTAGTATTATTATTAGAAACAAAATTGTGCTTATACCCAAATATATGATAGCTGCAACTGAATTAACACATAATTGGTGTTCATAACAAGAGATTTGATTGTCGTTATCAATATATTTTTTTAACCGGTCAAATGTAGCCCATAAGGGGCAAGGACTTGTCCAAAGGTAACCCCAATGAATGGAAAAAATAGCTTTTTTTACAGTACGATGTCCTTGGGGAGGACCATATAACCCAGCTTGCATTTCAAAGGAGAAGTCTTTAAACTACTCCACGGTATACTCCAAAGGATTAGCTTTGAAATCGTTTCAAAACGAAAACATGTCGTTAAAAAACGAAGACATGTCGTTTAAATGCAAACTATTCTTTATAATACCATGGTCGATACTTGCATTACATTGGACCAGCCCAGGATCAAAATGGATCAAATAGTCCAATATAATTTGCAGGGTGCATATGTGCATATGTTCATACCTATAAAAATACGTAAATTACTTACCCCTATTTATTAAGTTTTTGCACATTTTCCATTTTTACCGCAAAGAAAATTTTTAAATATAGAATTAAAAATTATTTTAATCTATCAAATTTTTTGACAGAAAATTTAGTAAGCAATCGGTGCTTTTAACTATTTTTTGGTTGTGAATTCCGAATAATAATATTTTCATTTGTTGTAATCGAATTGAAGCGATACTAACAATCAATAATTAGCTGCAATAAATGAATAAACATTTATATTACAAAATTTATTGACAAAAGCAAATTATTGATTGTAATGCCCAATATTCAGTATTGCCCTATATTAAATTCGGTTGTGATTCTAACTATTTGTACTAATTTTTAAAACTAAATTAAATTAGTTATCATAGCTAATAAAATAATTGAAGGAATCATATTTCAGTTGGAACATCGTTTTAATAATCAAGAGAATTAAAAATCAGTTAGATCTATACATTTTTAATAGTTGCAATAATAAATCATGTTACTTGATCAATATTTTATTACTGCAACCGTTTCCCAACCAATTTGTTTTCTGTGTGCAGTCAAGAAGCATTTCGATACCTACAGGATCATATATTTCAACTCGAACTGTGGCTAAAGCAATGGAGGATAAAGGTCAATGAGCAAAAATGCGTACATGTAACATTAACCTTGCGTCGGGAAACATGCCCCCCTATTAAAACCAATAATCATTTAGTGCCTCAAAATTCGCATGTAAAATACCTCGGTATTCATCTAGATCGCCGTTTAACGTGGAAAAGCCATATAGAGGCAAAATTATCTCAAATGAAACTAAGAGCCATCCAAATTCATTGGCTTATTGGAAGAAACTCTGTCCTTAGTCTCGACTGCAAACTTTTACTTTACAACTCCATCTTAAAGCCAATCTGGTGCTACGGTATTCAGCTATGGGGCACTGCCTCGGCCTCTAATATCGAAAAAATTCAAAGGCGCCAAAATAAACTTTTTCGAATAATCACAGCTGCCCCTTGGTATGTAAAAAACTCAAATATTCACAAGGATCTCAATGTTCCATTAGTAAAAACTATGATTACAAAATATGCAGTAAAATATTTAAAAAGGCTTGAACAACACCCAAATCCACTAGCTCGAAATATTTTAAACCATGGCGGCCACACTCGCTTAAGAAGAAGAGACACTGCAGCACTTACCCAATTAGATGAGCGATAAACACCTATATAAGTGAACAGAACCCTTGATGAAGAAAATTTTTGTCTGGCACTAGCAGGACATAAAATAACGTATTAGGTTAAGATTTGATTAATTACACTACGTGACAAAATTTCAACAAAGTCGTGACCAAATGAATCGGACAGCTTTATGTAAAATTTTCCGCTGAATCCGAATATGAACTCAGAATTGTCAAAAGTAGAACAGTTTTTCAGATATTCCAAAATAACCGTTATTTGTGTTTTTAAAAAAGATGATGTGACTGAAATGCAAAAATCTTAAAAAATTTTAAACGAATTATGTATTTCTTTCTTTTTAGTAAAAGGTTATAAAATTATTTATGTAAAATTTTCCGCTGAATCCGAATATGAACTCAGAATTGTCAAAAGTAGAATAGTTTTTCAGATATTCCAAAATAACCGTTATTTGTGTTTTTAAAAAAGATGATGTGACTGAAATGCAAAAATCTTAAAAAATTTTAAACGAATTATGTATTTCTTTCTTTTTAGTAAAAGGTTATAAAATTTCTAAAATAACCATGGATTGCTTGTGAAGATTGGTCAAGAAATGACAGAGTTACAGGGGACACAATTTCAAGCTTCATTGAAAATTTTATGATTTTGTTCAATTTTGCTCTTTTAAAGCTATTTTTGTTATACCAATCATTTAAAAATCCTAATGTTTTATTGCATGCGACGTTGTATTATTTTAATATGAACATTTTGCGCCCAACAAGACATAGATTGGTACAAAAATGACAAAGCTACAGAAAATTTAGTAAATTAACCCACATAGAAATTCAAAACCTTCAAGCAATTTTTAATATTTATTGTTACTAAAAATTTAGCTTTGTATATTTATTTGTTGTGGGTTAATTCAATTAATCTTCTGTAACTTTGTCATTTTTGCACCGATCTGGATCCTATTGGGCACAAAATGTTCGTATTGAAATAGGATAAAATTTTATTTTTTGGATATTTGCATATCAGTCACATCATCTTTTTTAAAAACACAAATAACGGTTATTTTGGAATATCTCAAAAACTGTTCTACTTTTGACAATTCTGACTTCATATTCGGATTCAGCGGAAAATTTTACATAAGGATTACGATTCAAATGCATTTGGTCAAAAAATTGTTACGTAGTGTTATTGTTAGTTCATATTTAATATATGAAGATTCAATAAAAAATAATGAGAAAAAAAAAAAAAAAAAAAAAGTACCAAAAACTTCCCTCTTTTAGATTCCTATCCACTCATAACACATATTGAATTTTATATTTTTAGGTCCAATAATAACGGAAATTCAAAAAGTACCAGTTAATGAACAAAAAATTACCAAAAAGCCCTCTTACAGATTCTTATTCACTCAGGACCTTGCATGTTTAATTTTATCTTTCTAGGTCTAATACCAACGGAAATTTAGAAAGTTCCAGTCAAAGAATAAAAAAGTAACAAAAAGTTCACTCTTATAGATTATTTTTTTGGGGGCTTATATTTTGGGGGGTTATTTCATGCCGCCTAGATTTTCATCCTAGGTGCAATACAAACGGAATTTCAAAAAGTACCAGTTGAATAACAAAAAAGTACCAAAAAGTTCCCTATTAGATTCTTATCCACTCAGCACATTACATGTTGAATTTAATGTTTCTAGGTCCAATAATGACGGAAATTCAAAAAGTACCAGTTAAAGAACAAAAAAGTACCAAAAAGCCCTCTTACAGATTCTTATTCACTCAGGACCCTGCATGTTTAATTTTATCTTTCTAGGTCCAATACCAACGAAAATGCAAAAAGTACCAGTCAAAAAATAAAAAAGTACAGATTCTCGTTCACTCAGGACATTGCATTTTAAATTTTATGTTTCTAGGTCCAATATTAACGGAAATTCAAAAAGTACCAGTTATAGAACAAAAAAGTACCAAAAAGTTCCGCAATAGATTCTTATCCCCTCAGGACATTGCATGTTGAATCTTATGTTTTTGGGTCCAATATTAACGATTATTAAAAAAATACCAGTTGTAGAACCAAAAAGCTAAAGAAAAATATAAAATTTCCCGTATTCCCTTTTTTGGTACTATTTGTTCCCCCCATTAAAGTATCAAAAATTTCAGTATTGTAGTGGGAGCCCATAATTTGGTACGAATATCTCAATGAATAGAGAAAAATGTTTTGTAAAAAAGTACCAAAAATAGTTACGATTTTCACCCCTTAAATGTTTGAATTTCGAAAAAGTACCAAATTTATATTCGTATTTTTTTGATAAGTTTCGAATGTGGTATAAACTTTGTTTCTATGTTTATTGGATAAAAAGAAAGATGGGGTGCCAAAAAAGTACAAAAATTCAGGTTTTATCCGTTTGCTTCCTAATAGGACCAAATTTTAAAAAAGTACCAGACACCCATCCGCTAATTTTTTTAAAGAACACCGTTTTACATTTTTTTGTATCTCTTTTAGTTTTGGAGATATAAGACTACCGAATTTTCCCGTTTTTACCCTTTTTTACCCCCTAAGCATTCGGATTTCCAAAAATCCCGTCTTAGTGGATCGATTTGTGGTGTGACCAATCTCTGGTCCAAATTTCAAGTGTTTTGCTTCAGGCGTTTAGGCTGTGCGATGATGAATCAGTGAGTCAGTGAGTCAGTCAGTCAGTAACGGTACAATTTTATATATATAGATAAATGAAAAATTGGGAATTTAGCACGTCATACAGAAATCTTATTAATAAGGAAAAAATTTCTGTTTGTTTATTATTCAAAAACAACAAAATTAAAATATTTTTAATTTGTTTTAATAAATTCATTTGTTTTTAAGTTATAATATGTATTATAAATAAGTATTTATATACATATGGGCAAACGCTACATTCGTACGCGTTCTCGGATTGATATATAAAAATTTTTTGGTCTTTCAAAAGAGATAGCTTCAACTTAAATATGTATAGTATTTAGTGGCATTAATATGTACTTATGAATGGCATATATCATAATTTCTTAGCAAGTATTTGTTGCGAAATAATCTATCACAAAGTTTTATAATGCACGCTACAAAAAGTGGAAGTAACTTCAAAGTAACTTCAAAGAAAGATGACTATAAGAGAATTCTAAATGCTCTTATTCGCAGCCAAAAAATGTTGTGATTTTTTGACAAAAGCCGTGAACCCTTTGTGACTTACGCTACATAACGCACGCTACAGTTTTTCCAGAAGTATTTTATTGTTATATTTTATATATTTTAACAAAACAAATTATATTTTTATGAATTGCATTTCTTAAATTAATTTCTTAACTACTGAATATCAACTTTTTTTTTTAACGAAATTTATATTTTGATGAATCTGCTGTAAGTGCTATTTTAAGCACAAAAATCACCTAAAATAATGCTAAATATTTTAAAATATAGTGCGTAAAAAAATGTTCGTACCATTACGAAAATATTTTATTTTTCTCACAAGAACTAAATCATGTTATATTTGACAATTGTTCAAACTGTCCTTTAACAAAATTTTAGACATTTATTATGCGCAGTTAATTTGAATTCTTCATATTTTTCTATATCATATCTATACATTTATTTGTTTATTAATAAAAAAAAAAGAAAATTGTTTGTTTTTTTTACCTTTAAAACATAAGGAAATATATTTTGTTTTACCAAATAGCAAATTAATTGTGTATTGAAGTATTAAACAGATTTTTTAAACCAAAACAATTTTTACGATTACATTTTTATAATAATCTTTTCGTTTACTTTTTTGTTGTACTGTATTTCTAAATTTGTCTCATTTTCTCACCAATACAAAAGCATTTCAATTTTGATCACCACTGGTTTATAGCAGTGACAGTGTTGAAAAATTCAGTACTTTGGTACTATTTTCAGTACTTTTTCATATTAAAAATACCGCAGTACCCCCGCGTTGTTTTCAGTACTTTTTTATCCTTTGAGCTTTTTAACTGTGATGTGATCATTTCGATAGCAGGCTTAGGCTATCTATCATTTATTTGTTGCAAAATTTATGTTGTATTTTAAAAATAATTACCGACGTTAATATTGAAATGCAAAGCGTGGACGCCAGAATTCATATTTTGCTTTCCAGAATGGGATATTTGTTCTTACAACTGGCAAGAAAATTTATAAAAAGGGATGCATAGGCTAAAATGGTAGTGGAAAATTTAAATGAAAACCATATTTATAGAAAAATGCAATGTTAAGCAATTGGTTTATTAAGTAAAAGCAACTTTGAAATCGTTTTATTCGACAATTTGCGAAACATTAAGAACTAAACTTTGTTTTGAACATAAAACCTTAAAAGTAATAATCAGCTTCACTCCAGAAAATATTGTTTTCGAAAAAACCATTGGCATAATACTGATGCTATTAATGTTATTTACAAACGATAAAGAAAATTATAATAATAAATTAGTTCTCAATTCCGTGTTCTAGTGGATCTTTCAGCAATTAAGCATTTCAGAACTGAATATATTTAAATTTCTTGGAAAAATATAGCCAAAATTAAGAACGAAACTAATGTTTGCTGACATTTCACATATTGCTTGTGGTATTTTATCGACACCACATTTCTGAGAATCAATTGAACGCACAATTTCAAATGTAAAATGATGAAAAAGCAAAAGAAGAAATCGTTAACACGTAGAAACTGTTGCAAGTTTGATAAAAACTAAAGATCTATTAAAATCAACTGGTAGTTGCTGTTGTAGTTATAATATATCTTATGATATCTTAAAGTAAATTTGCTTTATCTTATAACACTGAAAATCTTTTTTTTTTAACATTAATGTTTTAAATGGGTTTGTGAAATTCAAAGGTGACACAATATATATTGGCAAGAATCGAAATATACTGTGAAATGTGCTTGCATCAACAAACTATGTTGTTTTGCTTTAAAGGTTATGTTTTTTTTATAAGAGTTGCGCCATATTTGAATTGAAACCATTGTGCCACTTAATGAATAGTATTGGGCCATATAGAAATAATATGGCGAATAACATATACAATAATATTGTTAATGGATGGGGCGCTTGACGCTTATACATAACAGAAATATTATTTACATGTGTACCTCAAATATACGGGCCTGTTCTGAAAATCACGTGATTTCAAATCACGTGCTTTTAAAATCACAAGTGTGATTTTGTGGGATTCTAAAAGTCATACCGTTTTTGTGTTTCTTTGTGTGCTTTCGGCAATTGCAGATCACACCAAAACTCACAAAAACGGAACACCAAAACATCACACTTGTGATTTAAAAGGCACATGTGATTTGATATCACGTGATTTGAGCTAAAGCGATTTTCAGAACAGGCCTGATAAATACTTAATTTGCTGTTAAATACTTAGATAAATGAATTCCAATAAAATATTTTTTGTTCCTTTTACATATTTTCAAAAAAACTCAAAAAAGTACCATTTGGTAGGAAAAATACTCTTTTAGTTGAAGTTCAGTACCATTTCAAAATTTCAATTTTGCAACACTGAGCAGTGATGTCAGCGTCATACACAATTGTGTAAATTAATTCACACACATTCTTCACACGCATTCTTACGCTCTTTCATTTAGTCCACGTGAGTATACAATTAGTCGTCGATTATCAAGCGACGGGTGCACATGCGGCGGATGCTTACGTATTTTTTATCTTTATTAAGAATACTTGTCTCTTTATTCACTAATACTAATATAAAGCAATACAACCACAATTGACATCACTGGTTTATAGCATATCGTGAAAGATTGCTAAGAATAACCTGTGTGGCCAAGATGTCAAACTTGGACCCCTTCCAACTCACAGAGTTCTGGACCGATCTTGTTGAAAAATTGTGTCCAAACTACTATGTAACAGGACTGCAAATTTCATTCCGATCAGACGACATCGGTTTCAAAAGTTTGGTCACTTTCATGTCATCCCCAAAATATATTTTTTTCAGCATATTTATCGTCATACGAGTTTTAATGAGCGCCAAACGCTGCTTTTCATTTATTTGTTATCTCTCTATAAGCTTTTTAAAAATCTTTATAAGGGCTTTTTACTTCTCGTATTACGATATTCACTTAACTAATTTTTAAAAAATTTTGCTTTTTGTTTATAATTAATTCATTTTATAGCCAAAAATTTGTCCACCTAGATTGTCAAAATATCACGTTGTGCAGTGGCTGAAAATCATTTTTCATCGGCCAAAAGTCTATCACTTTTGAACCGATGGAGATATTTTTGCAATTATTTATATGCAATTATTTTATTCGGCTCAGCATTAATTGAGAAATTTAGGGTCAAAGTTGAACTTTTGATGTTTTTTAGCATTTAGTATGAAAATGCTTTTGATTGAGATTGAGAATTATGCTATTTTTTACTCAAAAGGGGAGATGGTTTTAAGTGCACTGTTTTAAGAACTTTTTAATCTACATAACTGCCAAATTTCAATATGATATCATGATTCATATCAGGTTTACAGAATGTCAAACCTTAAAATTATTGCTATTCACTCATATAGGAAGCTCTTTCATTAATTTAAATAATAATTTTGATGTTTGGCATTCTATAATTCTGACATGGATATAGATATCGCAATGGAAAAACTCTTTTAAAAAAAATTATTTTTTTTTTTATGATTATTAGTATGTATTGTGGTTATTTTGTTGAACTATTTATGGTTTTTAATCCAAATTTTCAATATTTTTAATTACGCTTAAGTTCATCAAATTTAATTTTCATTAAATTATTTTTATGAAGAAAGGAATTTTACAACATGAAAATAAATTAAAATTGTTATTGATAATCTTTCATTCTTGACCGTGGCCGGGGCTCCAACCCTGGCCGGCAGGTTACCATGACATGTTTCGATCGCAACCACTCGATCTCCTCAGATGGATTTGCCGTCTTTTTTTTTATAAAAATAGCAAAACTGCCACTATATACCACTAGATATTGATCAGAATTTTTCAGCGTAGAAAGCGCAATCTGGAACACCAATTTCAACAACTTTAAGCATTCTGGCCATCATTGTTTTTGAAGCAATATGAGCCAATGACTCCGCCAGCCCATAAAGCGCACCAAGCAGTAATTTTCTGAGGATGTAATGTTGTTTCGACAAATCCTTGTGGATTCTTCATACTCCAAATGCGACAATTCTGCTTATTCACCTACCAATTCAACCAGAAATGGGCTTCATCGGAAAAAAAAATTTTGAATGGAAATTCAAAATCAATATCAATTTTTGCTTAAGCTCATTCGCCGAATTATTTTGACTAATAATGCCCACAATTTGTACGCGTTGCTCTGGTGTAAGTCGATCCATAATGAAATGTCAAAGCAAACTAAACAAAAAGCAATTCTCAGCTGTTAAATGGGTGCCCAAATAAAGCAGTGATGCCAACTAAAAGTTGTATCACTCCAAGAAAATACCTTTATGTCAGTAAAATAAAAAGAGCAAAAAATTGTTGGGAGTTATTTTATACAGGGAACGTAACAGTTATTCCTTTTTTCATAAAAGTCAGATAAAAACAGTTAATTTTTAATTTTTATTATTTTGAACAAAAGTAACAGTTTTTTTTTGATTTTTGTTTTTCGATCAAAAATAAAAGTTATTCTTTAAAAAAATGTACCTGTAATAATAATTTAGTTGACTTTAAATATTTATTTTAATGTGCATAAGAAATCCCAATGAAGATTACACATTAAAATAAACATTAAAAGTCAACTAAATTATTATTATACGTACATTTCTTTAAAGAAGAACTTTTATTTTTGAACGAAAATATAAAAATCATAAAATAACTGTTATTTTTGTTCAAAAAAATAAAAATCAAAAAATAACTGTTAATTTTGATCGAAACAATAAAAATCAAAATTTTAAAAATCAATATATTTTATCATAGACAAGTTCATAAGGTTCAATATGGTATACTTGAATCAGTTTTTCGAAATTTACTCCTATATGCTTTTTTTGTTTTAAAATTCCAATATAACTGTTATTTTCGGTCCCTGATTTTATAAAAATGAAAAGGTGTTCTACAGGCTGTACTAAAGAGTTGCGGAAGTATATATGGGATTAAAGAGGATACTTTTAGCTTTCTGATGGTAGTAAAATCTTTTTGACCCCTTTTGACCCTAACAAGTTCTATTCCTCTGAAATTCGGATTAAACTAAAATATAGAGCCTGAGAAAACATTTAATAACACATCAGGTATAAATGGTAGGTGCAGTGATACAACGAACCATTTCTTAAAGACAGCTTTTCCACGAATATAACAAAAAAAAAAAACCATTATTGATACCATCTTGCGAGAAATCATAATTTAATTCTGAACAAAATTTACAAAAATTAAATTTTTGCTAAAACCACATAAAATATTTGTTTTCAGCAGCATGCCACAACCACAATTACCAATATTTAAATCGAGTTTTTTGGCATTAAAATTTTTGAAATCGGAGATTACTGACTTAAGGCCGATGAAATTGAGTTTTCAGCTACTGTGCGACGTTCTAATTCGTTTAATTTTCGCCAACTAAAGATACAGAAAACTCAATTTTGTTTCAATTTAGACTGTTTTTGTTGAAATTTACTTGTTTCACTAGAGGGAAGCGAACTGACACCAAAGTAGTCCCGTGATAGGTCTTTGGTGGTAGAGAACGGTTCTAGTTCCAACACTTTATATGAATAAGACCTATCACTTTTACATGGGGTTGTCATTGGAGGGGGTCAATTGACACCATTTGACCAGTCATTCTCAATGAACGTGCTTAGTGTCAATATCTTAAATGTAGTATTATTTCAATGCAATGAAGTATTATTTCAATAAAACAATTCCTAGAATTAAATTCAATAACCAAATTTAAGAAAGTACCAAAAAATGTGTCACAGCACCGGTGAAGACTGTACTGTAATTCATTACTTTTTCTACCTTTTTGTTCTTCATAAACCAGTTAAGGGATTCGTTCTTCTTTCACTGGTCATGAGTCCTTTCTTTTTGTACTTGTTTTATTTTCACAAATCCCAGGACCAGTCTGTTGGAACAATTGACACAAATTTCCCGCAGGGTTCTTTCAAACTATCCTCAAAACTTAAATTTTGCTTAAATCAGGATATTTCACTTAATTGTGAATGGAATAAACATTTATCCATCGATTTTCATGAACTCGAGGCTCGAGCTTGTTTTAAGAAAAGTTTATAAAAATAGTAGGTTTTTCCATTTGTTGTAAGTATTTTTATGTTAAAATTAACATTTTAAATGAAGTTATGACATTAAAAGCAATTTTCGTGAGTATTATTTGTATGGGCATGGTCAAATAAGGCCCGATTGGTAAGATTATATTGATTGCAATAAAATAAGTTTGGACAAAACCTAATCTAAATACCAATATAAAAAGATAGTTTATGGGCACAAAGATCAGGAAAGAAACTTGTGAAATTATGGACAGATTCGCCCCATTTGCAATAGGCATGGTCACTGTGCCAATTAGCCCCTATGTACCAAAATTCATCAAATCATCTCAAAATTGCGACCTGTACTTCGTGCACAAGGTTCACATGGACAGCCCGACAGCCGGACGGTATACTTAAAGATGGGTCACGAGGATCAGTATTTTAATGTGTTACACACATCCGCAGAAATGCATAATAGGCTCTCCACTATTAGGTGTGCGTATATGTACATAGCGTAATAACAAGTAGAAGGTCATGACTCATTTCTGCATACTTTGCTAAAAAATCGTATATTTTGAGTTATGACACTATTAAAGTAAACGACCGATATATGCATATCTACATGCAAAATATCTGCTTATTTTTTTCTAAAGTGATGATATTGTCATGCTGTGCGGCGAATTTAGCTCGTGTAGTTTTCCTTCGAAAAATATTTAGTTTTCTTAGCGAGTATTTTTAATGTGGCAGATGTAGTACCTGCGACATCACCCACTAAATATTTATGACAGTCTTGTAATATAACAACAGCTTCCCTTAAATTTTTTTCTCAATGATTTACGACAGAATTAGAAAGGCAGAGCCTTTGTATTGTTTGTAAAGGACGTGTACATGTCCTTGATGAGTTGCACCAAATTTGAAGTCAAAAAATTATTAAAGATATTTGAGTTAAGCGCATAATGAATTTTATTGCTCTTTGAGAATCAGTACATTTGTGTACATATATGCACGAGTATTTCTCAAATACACAAATATGTCTGTAAAATTTTTTTATTGTGTATTTCAGGGCAGGTAGCGTTTCTCATTTCGGCGAATAAAAATCGGAAATTGGTGTCTTGTGGTACAATGTCATTTGTCAATTATGTCAATGTATCCCGTCGATTTAAACATTAAACCTATGCCAGTAAAAACACGTATTTCCTTAAAGATTTTTATTGCTTTGATTGTTTTTTTTTATCAAATCCTTTACAGTTTTCGATAATTTTGGAATTTTTTTCATCAGTAACTAGAGCTACCTGCATACATACATACTTGAGGTACATTCGGTTAATATAAAAGCTAACTTTTATATATGATTACTTTGTCAAATGTATTTTGCCATAACTTGAAATTTTACATTCACCTTTATCGTGGTTGGCGAATTAAAAATACGCCTGCGACTGTTTGGTGATAGATTAAGGGAAATAAGTTCACGTTCTCTTTAATCTATTACCAAACAGTTGCAGGCGTACTTTAAATTCGCCAACCACGATAAGGGTGATTACGTTTTTTTATTCTTCGTTTTCAGAACTGAAGTTTGAATCAGATTTTATTTTAAAAATTTTAAGTTAAATTTAACTTCTTAAAACATACAAGTTATTGATGAATTTTTATTTAGGGTTTCTAACATTGCGGACTTTTTCTATTGTCGGGAATGTGTGAACTGGAATTACCATTAAATTTATGTAAAGAAAAATGTGGAAAATTATATAAGAACGTTTCTTAAAAAAATAGGTTTTCAAAGAGGATTCTCTATTTATAAGTCGTTTTTAAAGATATTTGAGCAGCAGAGTTTACATTATACTACTTTTTCAAATATTAAATATATGTATAAGTATATGTATCGGAAAATCTGAAGTATCGCCGATATATCGGTATCGGTATTCGTTACATTCCTAGTTCATACATCTATCTAACATGTGACTTAATTGACATGATTGGTTTACTTTTGGTTTTTCTTTATATTTTTGTGTTTTGCTTTATTTTTTCAACTTTTATGGTTATTATTTACAGTCTTACCTAAACAAGAGCGGAGGGCGGAACATTTTCTTTTGCTTAGTCCCCTTTCAGACAGGCAAAGTTTACTTTTCAAAGTCTTGAGTTTATGGAAGGAAGAGGAAAAGAGAATAGCGGGGGAGTACATACTTTGCTGTACTCACAAATTGTTTGTTTTGTTTTTCGTATGCAACATTCCCATTTAACTCTTATGTATGAAAAGCAATGTTTCACTATAATTTGGTATGCATTCTTTTAGGATTTAAAAGGGTCGAATATCTTATGGAATTAAAATTAAAAGTTGAGTTGGATTTATTCAATTTATACACTTAATTTTAATACTTAATATTTAGTTAAAAAAAATAAGGCGAAAAAAGGTTTGAAAACTTAGTGGATTAAGAACACGCATTTGCTGTTTGTAAATTATACGAAGAAATTTAAATAAAACCTCTATAAGTGCCGGTTCACACACGTCAAGTTTGACTTGTCAAGCCTTGAGCTTTTAGGAGAGAAGGGAAAAGAGAATGCCATTTCTAAATAATCAACTTTTGATTTGTTCATTATGTATAACTTTGTATCAATATCACATTTAAAAATTATTTTCAATATCTTTTAATGTTTGAAGCTATTTCTTTAATAAAAAAATAACATTAGGATTAATATTTTGATTTTTAAAATGGAAAGTTTAAAACTTTAATAAAAAACTTAGTAAAAAATTCAAAAATGTACAAAATGCCTTCGTTTTTTAGTTCATGTTTTTTTTAGTTTTCATGTTTCTTTTTCATTTATTTATAATACAATTGATAATGCATATTAAATTTAATATTGAGCACTTATGAAAATACGTATTAGAATCAATGAACTTCATTGGTTTTAATTCGCACTCATTCAAATGAATATTTTATATCAATGAAAATGCTAATTCATCCCTGAATTTTTTATGACACGCTAATGTTAAAATCTTGCATGTTTCGCCTAAAAAGAACCAGTGCATTATTCTTGGAACCCATGCATTTATTACCTTTTTGCATGTCTTTTTTTGCCGGGTTATTATGAATTATTATTATAATAATGAGCTGACGAATTGCCATATTTTTACAAAATTAAATAGGTTTAAATTATTTTCGGTTATATTTTCCGTACAAATTTTTCTAAAAATAGATTATAAATCCATATAATCAATATAATAAAAATGAAATGTTGTGTGTTGCTGATCGCATAACTTGAGAACGGCTTGACCGATTTGGACGATTTTTTCTTTAAAATGATCGCCATGATCCAACTTAGGTTTTTACCGACAGACAGGCCCACTTTTTTGAATTAGCTAAAATCAGAAAACGGCTCCATCTATCATTAGTAATCAGCTATCGAGCGAAGCCGGGGCAGCCAGCTAGTTTCTAATAAATGAGAACGTAAAAAGGTCCATTTAAATAACGAAATTTCATTGAATGTAATTAAATTCTAATAGTAGTGATTTATAAATTTTGGGCAAGAAGATTTTAGTTTGGGAGCTATGAAGCTCATATGTCATATGAAATCTTAAGGGTTCTTAATTGAATATTATATATTTTCATTTGATGTAATATAGAAATTATTTTGTTAAAATTCTATTTAAAAAAACTCATTGAAAAACTATATATTTTTCATAATTAATTAATAATAATTAGTATTGTGGTTATTTTGTTGAGCAATTTGTGGTTTTTAATCCAAATTTTAGGCTTAAGTTCATTAAATTTAATTTTCATTAAATTATTTTTATGAAGAAAGGAATTTTACAACATGAAAATTAATTAAAATTGTTATTGATAATCTTTCATTCTTGACCGTGGCCGGGATTTCGGATTAATTCTTAATGTACCTAACAGTTAAGCTCTTATATATACATACTTTCTTTAAAAATGATCAAAAATATGGAAGGTGGAATTTTCAAACTAAAATCTTCTAAAGTTCCATTAGTTTTACCTCTTGGGACTAAATACTTGATTTTTTTGTTCTTTAACATATGAAACTTTATAAAAATACGGGTTTTCTTTTCACAAATAATTTTTATCATCAATATTCTCAAAATTAACAACCGTTAATCTAAGATGCTTTTTTAATATTTTGTATGCCCAGAAATTTAGTGTATTCTTGACACTGGGTGCAAAAGTGTGCAAACCCAATAAACAACAAGCTGATTAAAATCTTCATTGTTTTAAAAATTTACTGTTATAATAAAATTGTGTATTTTGTACAAACAAACTTAAAGTAAATTATAATTTTTAAAAATAAAAAATCATTATTTGAAAAAAAATCTTTAAATGGTAGGTTTGTCAAAAATTATGATTAAATTATCATTCTGGCAACGCTGTTTACATAATATGTTCAAACAAAATAAAACAAAATTTTGTCAAATCAAACTTTGTGTGTCTAAACACCAAACAAAGTTTAAAAGAGAATTCAACAAACTTTGTCAAAGTAAACTTTGCCTGTCTAAAGGCCCAACTATAATATGCTTAAGTTGCCTTAAGCAAATGGGCGAATACATGTAAATCATATATTTCAAACCATATTGAACTTAAGGAAACTTTTTGTTAAATTTTATGAATCTGTCACTTGCTTAAGCAAGGTGCGAAACAAATCGCACTTTCCGTACGGAATCAAATGTTTTTTGGTTTTGTTTTTGTGTTTTTAAATGCATTTGAAAAGATTTTTGTTATTTTTTGACAGGAGCTTAAGCATATTATAGTTGGGCATTAAGAGTCCAAACACAATATAATGATAATTTATTGCGGTGCGGTTTTTCATACGATTTTGAAATAAACAACCGCAGTGCGGAACGGCATAAAATTAAAATCTATTTTATTTTCATTGCGGACTTTCTTTCTCTTGTCTCTCAATTTTAGATACTCGTTCTCTTTCTGATGTTGCCATAGTTTTTGAATAATTGGCTATGTTCACAACATTATTGAAAACAAACATGATCAAAATGTATGCACAAATAAATTAATAAAAATTTAAACAAAAAATGACAACTATTTCCGCCGCCGTCTTTCGTTGTATTATGTTTATTTTTCTCTCCCGCAACGAGAAATCGCACCGCACCGCAAACATTGTGTTAAGACTCTTATACTCTTATATCAAAAATATTCATTAAAGATTTTTGATAACGCCGTTTTTGGCAAAGTTGTTGCCATTGTGACTGGTTTGCAACAAGGCAACACAAAATTTGCTGTTTTTTGTGCAAATGGGACAGCGAAGCGCGTCACGAGCATTATGCTCGAAAAGATTGACCGGATGGATTACATTTTAAGCTTGGCCAGGATAATGCCATATATTAAGCTTGGTTTATTTAAAAATTTCGTCAAAGTTTTGCTAAAAAGAGGAAATAATGTCGCATTTGAATGCCTGAAAACAATTCCAACGTATCAGATGCAAAAATTAAAAAAGGGGTTTTTGTAGGACCTCAAGTTACAAAGCTATCTACACATAGAAAACAAATTGGTTGGAATTGCAGTAATAAAATATTGATTAAGTTATATAATATACTATTGCAACTATTAAAAAGGTGTAACTCTTACTGATTTTTAAAACTATTGAATATTAAAGCGTAAATTTAACTGAAATATGATTCTTTCAATTCTTTTATTAGTTATGATAACTAATTCCATTTAATACTAAACATTAGTACGAATGTTGTCAATCACAACCAAATTTAATACTGTGCAATACTGAATATTGGTTATTACAAACAATAATTTGCTTTTGTCATTCCATGGACCGAAAATAACTTTTATGTTTTTATTTTAGAGCAAAAAGGTTAGGCAAAACTGCCCTTTACCTGCATTTGGGAATTTTTAACCATTATCGTGACTTTAATATTATATTAGTTACCGTAACTAATTAATTGAGAAAATAAAAATTGTGGTTATAAATAACCATTATATCAACCAAAAAGATTTTTTGGTTTAAAATAACCATTAAATGAACCAAAAAAATTTTTTGGTTGAAAATAACCATTATCGAAAAAAATTGATTTTTTTTGGTTATCATGTATGAAAAAATTCCAACAATTTCAAAGGTTATTGTTGTCACCAATTTTGTATACCCTGCAGATAACGAGACTAGTCCATACATGCATGTAAAGAGTAGTCCATAAAGGAGTAGGAGTACTCCAAAACTACTCCAAATATATGGGTAAAAGGTGGTCCATTTAACATTACGTTGTCCATTTACCATATAACCCACCGAGGTAGTCCCTAAACTACTCCATGGAGTACTAAAGTGGGTTAGTTTTAAAAGTACTCCATGTCATTACAGTATGGAGTACACTAAAGCGGTAGTTTAAGCATTTTTCATTTTTTGCTAATCGCCTTTTATGGCGTGCCCTGTAGTCTATTATTGCTATTATTAAATATATTTACTTGGTATTTTTAATTTGTTTACCTTTTTTTCACAAATTTCACAAACTTTCACTTTTAAATAAACAATTAATAATGGACACCATCAGGACTACCAATGTGTAATACTGTAAACTATAGAAAAGTATACATCAAGTCATGTTGAATTATTTTAGTGTGAGTAGTGAGTTTTAATCTTGCACAGCGTAATTGCTTTATTCGTAAAGCAATGAAAAAGTCGATTTCTTGAAGTAGTAACCAGGGCGGTGGAGTCGGAGTCGGAGTTGAGGTTTTTGTGCTGGAGTCGTAGTCGGAGTCGTAGTACCAACAAAAACTCACGACTCCGACTCCAAAGTTTTTCGGCATACAAAAAATTTTCCAAAATAAAAATTATTCGAAATTGACGATGCAATATTTCAAATATCGATTTAAAATTTTTAAGAATAATTTTTAAGTTAGAGTGCTAATTCGGATGTTCCGAATCTTTGACACCCTCCACCGAAAGTTAGAATACGGACGTCGGTATAAAAATTGGTTCCAGTTCAAACCAATTATACGACAATCAGAAAGTTTTATGCTTTTTTCTAAGCTATTTGAACTAACTTGAATAATATTATGAACCAAAATTGGACCAAATTTTACAACATCTATAGCTGCTACGGTTTTAGGTGTATTTAAATAATTTCCTAGAGTGAGCATTATATGGGGCATTATATAGCAAATTATGGACCGATCTTCTCGAAATTTTGCAGTGTCTTATTGAGGACGTACCAAATTTTATTACTATAGCGATATTTATTACGTTTTTATGCGTATTAAACTGTTTTCCGGGAGTAGGCTTTATATAGGGCCTATGGTAAAATATGGACCAATCTTTACGAAAGCACATTTAAATATGATAGCAATATTTATTACGGTTTTACATTTACATTATGGAACCTTTTATTTTATTTATTTATTTATTTATTTATTTAATTTTAAGTTTTACAATCCAATACAAAGATTAAATCTTATATTAAGTACTGGATAATATACTGGGTATACAAAAAGTGGTTACACATAAGAAAGTATAAAACTATAAAAAAAGGGGGATGTAAGAAAAGATAAACTCACTGTTTATTGTTGGTGTTTTGTTTAAGCTTTGATATTGTTACTTACGGGTAAGACTTTGAGTGTTTAAAATTCTTATTCGCTTTGGGGTTTTATTCGTATAATATTTTTAGCTTTTCTAAAATCTTAGGAAAAGGTTTCCTGATGAGCTGGCCTAAGCAACCAGTGAAATGCGCATAGAAGCTAGCTTTCCCTCAACAATAAATTTCAGTGTATTTATCAAATATGAAAAATTGGGAATTTAGCACGTCATACAGAAATCGTATTAATGATAAATTTTGTATTCCCGTAAATAACTTTGATATAAAAAATTTAAATTTATAAAAAATAAAAAATACAATTTTTGAGTTATATATAAAACTTTTTAAAAAACTTTTTTAAAAAAAACTTTTAAAAAAAAAAAATTTTGTTATTTAAAACATTTTACACTTGCCTAAAATGTTTAAATATTTCAGTTTTGAATTGCGTTGCATTGTTGATTTTTTGCAAACGAAAGGGTAATTTATTCCAAATTTTAATGGCATTTATATAGAAATGTTGATCAGATATATGAGTTCTGTGTCTAAGTTGCTTAATACGGTTTCCTCTATTTGATCTAAGAAAAGTGATTCTGTTAAAAAGATATTGCGGACTTTGCAAATATATAATCTTGTGTAAGTACAATAACAATTTACATTTCAAAAGATTCTCAAAAGATACATCAAATATTTGCCGTGTATAAAAAGATATTCTATCGAATCGTCTTAAGCCAAATACGTATCTGGCTATGTTATTGTATGCTACTTTGAGTTTTTTCAAACTGGTAGAATCACAATTTATAAAAAGATCGCATCCATATAGCAAAGTCGGAATTAAATATGTTTTCGCAAGCAGCATTCGAATATTCTGTGGTATGAACCATTGCGTACACCATAAATTTCTTAACATCGCATACAACCTTCCCGTAATTACATTAATATGATCACTCCAATCAAGATGATTGTTAAAAGTAATACCAAGGTTTTTAACCGATTCGACTACGGTAATTTTTGAGTCTCCCAGAACCAAATCAGGAAAACAAACATTATTCTGAGTCTTCTTGGTAATAAGTAGACATTTCGACTTTTTCGGATTAAGACATAAACCGTTAGTTGTAGCCCAGTCATATATTCGCTTTAGATCAATATTTATTTTGCGGGTGCAATCGTCAATTTCCGTTGCTTTGCAACTAAGGTATAGTTGAACATCGTCAGCATACATATGTACATTGCAATATCCTAGTTGTTCTGGAAGATCGTTTGAGTAGATTGAGTACAACAAAGGACCTAAGATGGAACCTTGCGGTACACCTCTAGTTAACTCAATTTTATTCGAAATCAAATTCCCATAAAAAACAGATTGAGATCTGCCAGTTAGATATGATCGCATTAATTTCGTTGCCGAGGAGGAAAATTGGAAGCTATTTCTTAATTTAAATGTTAGAATTTCAGTATTGACGGAATCGAATGCCTTCGAGTGATCAAGAAGAATTAAAAAAGTTATTTGATTAGCATCAATTTTTGACCTAATTTCCTCGGTTACATCAATTAGTGCGGAGACACAACTATGCTGAGGACGGAAACCGGACTACCTAGCAGTAAGCATGTTATTATCATGTATAAATTTACTTATTTGGGAGTGCATTATACGTTCAAGTATTTTCGACAAATATGGGAGAATAGCTATTGGACGAAAATCGTCCTTAGTTTTTGGTATTGGGATAACTTTTGCATGTTTCCAGAGCGTAGGGAAAATTGATGTAGTAAGAATCATGTTGTAGAGATTGGTTATATAAGGTAGAATCACCGGTAGTACTATTTTTACGAATTTGGGATCTATTCCGTCAGAGCTCGTTGCATTTGATTTAATACTAAGAAGGTTTTCCAATACATCAGCCTGCGTTACACAACTAAAAGTAAATCCAAAAGAGTTATGGGTATCAGGAAAACTCCTAAGGTTAGTAATATCAGCAGATGGGGCAGGTAGTACTGCGAATTTCTGATTAAGTTCATTGACATCTACATCTCTACTTAATTTTTTGTAACAAAATTGTTAATTTTTGATCGGATTTTGCTGGATGTCACTCCCAAACTGCTTATTATAACTAGAAGTAATTTGACACCAAGATTGAACTTTTGTTTTAAGTTTTTCGAAAGTGAGCGTATTTTGAACAGACGGACATGGCTAAATCGACTTAGAATTACTCAAGAAACCAGGTTTATTAGATGAATAATAAAAAAGTTTCACATGGAATGACAAACTTAGTGTAACCTCATTCCGTATCGTAATTACCCTTTTTTAGGGTAACTTTGGGCCGCAAAAGGTAGCTAGGTTATTTTATTTAAAAAACGGTAATTTAAAGAAATTTGGATTTTTAGTAAACATATACGTGCTTACATATGTATGAATGTTTAATAATTTTAACGTTTGAAGGGTGATTTTAAATTTAAAAATAGATCAATTTTAGAACAAAAAATTAAGAACGTAATGTTTTTGCAAATGTTTTCGTAACAGCGATAAGTCCAATTAAGAAAACTGAAATTATGCTTGTATAGTTATTATTAATTTTATATTAAACTTTTTGTTTGTTTAAAAATCAACAATATTTAAACATACTAACATATGAAATAGCCGTGAGCTAATAAATTTTACTATAGTTTTCGGATTATTTTAAGTACGGATCAAGGATTAAATGGGGCTAGAGTTAAGTGTTTGGCACTTGAATAAACCGTATTTAAATCAAGCATTCTGTACTTGATTTAAAAAAATCTGTACTTACCGTACTATTGACACAACTTTGCCTTGGTTAAGTACGGATGGATTAATTTTTCTTGTGACTGTAACAATTCAAAAATTATTGTAGTACATAACTTTCTTTAAGTATATAATTAAATGAATTAAAGAAAACATTATTTTTTTTTAATGTCTATCACATTCATATGCACGCTAAGCGTATTAAAAAAAAATATTTTGAGTTGAATGAATATACATATGTATATGCATGTATGTATCTATTTTATTCAAAATAGTTTACTGCCATATTCATAAAAATACATTAATTTTGCTTAAAATGTGTTTTAAACAAAAATTTCTAATCAAATTTTTTCTTAAAACACATTTAAAATTTTAATAAATGGTTTATGAAAACTGCTCGTATGTGCTATTACCAAATGACAAGCGATGGACCAAGGCGAATTCATACAAGTTGGTCTTGGCTTGCTACGTAAGCAACAGGTGAAAACTAACCTTGTGTCAAAATGATATGCTGTTACTTTTGTTGACATTTATATTTACATGTTTGTATGTTAGTGCACAGCTAATTTTTTTACTACAGTGTTGTATTATTTTGACACAACGTTAAAGTAGTTTACAGTGTTGTATCCGTTTCCAAAATAAGACCACATTTTATGAATTCGCCTTGCGATGGACTGAGCGCTTTTCATATTATTTTTACTACATTATCAATCGCCTGTCATTTGGAAACAGCACATTAATGTTTGCATACGCTAATTTGTTCTCAAAAACGGTAATTTTTAGAAGGCCGTAGGTAACGAAAAATAAAAATTAGCATCACTGAGTCTCATATACATTAAGCATCAAGATTATAGTAGGAGTCGGAGTCGCACTTAAAAAATTTCAGTGTTTGGAGTCGGAGTCGGAGTTAGTACTTTTTTCGGACGACTCCACAGCCCTGGTTGTAACCAAAAAAAAAATTTTTTTTATAATGGTTATTTTCAACCAAAATTTTTTTTGGTTGAAATAATCGCTATTTTCGACCAACAAATTTGTTTTGTTGAAATTAGGGTTATTTTCGACCAAAAAATTTTTTGGTTTATGTAATGATTATTAATTACCAAAAATATATATTTCTCACTTAAATTGGTTAAAATAACCAAAATAAAATATATTATTTGTTAATGGTTGATTATAACTAGGGCAACCAAAAAAAAGCACTAAAAAACGGTTTTAAGCTCTTAAAAAAAGCGTTTTAAAACATGAAAATAAGCTGTTAAAATTAAAAAAAGCAATTTAAACTTGTTTATTTTCCACTTTATTCGTTTATTACGTTGTTATAGTAAATTATAAGTTGATGCAATTAATTTTCGAAAAGAATAATATTAGTGATAATTAATATTTCAAAAAAAAACATATTTCTAGCAACTAAATCAAATTGGGAATTTTTCTGGTAAGTATTATATATATTTATATTTTTTAATTAGTTTGATTTATGAGCAATTAATCTCGTTTATATTTAGTTGTTGGTGAACACCGTCTGAAGGCGGTGTTAGTGGCTAAGGCGAAAATAATTTTGTGTAACGTAACGTAAATAATTTTGTGTAACGGCTCAATGCCGAAAACAAAGAAAACTCTGATAGCAATCGAAAAGGAAAAGAACTAACTATGTACGAGTTTCGCTTACAAATTGCTAAGGAACTGTGTATTTCTACTGGAAATCGAAATATCGGTCGTCCTTTTTCTGGCGAAGAGCCAGCTATAAGCAGCTCTGTTGGAAAGAGTGCAATTCATCCTCCTGTGAGCTTGAGATATGATAAAATAAACCATTTTCCTGAATGGGGTTCAAAAAAGTAATGAAACATTCCAAAAAGTCAGATACACATACGTTTTGTACAAAATTCAAGATTTATTTATGTTTTTCAAAAGCAAAAAACTGCATTACAAAATACCATACTGATGCGAAATTAATTTAGTACTGCATTTTTAATTTGTTTTTTTCTTAACCACTTATACCATGTTCACACGGACAGCAATATTCGTGTTTGGCTCTCTTATTCCTGTTTCGAGCCCCAAACATGATTGAAACGACTTGTTTCCCCATACAAAATTTTGAGAGCGAAACAGGTCGTTTCATTTTGAAACAGGCTGCGAAACAGGAAAAATGTACTATCATCTCCAATTTTGATAACATTTATCGTTAGTTTATCTGAACTAGCTCTCAAAAAAAATCAAAACAAAGAAAAAAAATTGATGTTTAATAAAATAAAGTAATAATTATAACCTAATAATATTAATAAAAGTATTAAATATTATATTTTTAAGTTTTTTTTTACTTTTTTTATCTACTTTAAAAAAAAAATCACACTAACAACACAAAAAAAATGTCAACATGAAACAAGAATGAATCGTATGAACAGCATGTTTGGCAAACTAGACGTTACTTTATACAAAAACTATTTTTTAAAAGAAATAAGACGTTACAAAGTAGATGGTAAAAGACGTTACAGGCTGAGGAATTTGATCGTAAGAATACAGCTATGGAATTTTCGAGAGAAAAGAACTTAAACAAGCAAATAATAAAACAAGTTGATAAAAAGGCTTAATACTAAAAACATAAACACATAAAAATTATACACAACACTATAAAAAGTACATTACAGCACCGCTAAGACAGAGTTGCATAAAAATCAAGTAAGAAAGTATAGTCGGTCAAGCCCGACCGTATGATAGCCAACACCGCAGTATTTAAAAACAAGTTTCAAGAGTGTATGGCCTTATGAATAGGGATCTATCTATGTTTTAAATTTCATTAAAATCGGTTAAATCTCCCCTCGTGGTCCTATTTTTTAAAAAATGCATACCTTACGTCTCCATATAAATATGGATATATCTACATATGTCTTAAATTGCATTAAAATTGGTTTGATAGTGGGCACAAAGACCCTCTTCCGGATAGCAGCTTGTATGGCGGCTATATTAAATTATGGACCGATTCGCCCTTGTGCCAATTAGAACATACGTACCAAATTTCATTAAATTAACTTTAAAATTGCGACCTGTCCTTTGCGCACGAGGTTACATGGACAGCCAGCCAGCCGGACGGACATCGTTAGATCGACTCAGAAAGTGATTCCGAGTTGATCGGTATACTTTAGGACCAATATTTTAAGGTGTTTCTCACATCAGCACAAATGCATAATACCCTCTGCACTCTTTAGTGTAGGTATAATAACATACAGAGATAATATAGGTTTTTGGGATGATATTGTTCAAGGGAAGCACAAAACATTACCATAACGTTAAACGATTTTTTTAACCAGAGTTGTTACCGCAAAGAAATGGCTGATTTTTTAGTATTTATAAAAAAAAGTTGCACATAAAAATATAATAATAACGATTTTTGCAAAATTTTATTAAATAAGTTTTTTTTCGTATGAAAAAAATTAAAAATTGTCTTAAAATGGCAAAATAAGTAAAAAAAGCCGATATCGCAAAAATAACTAAAAATAAGCCGATATTGCCAAAATAAGCAAAAAAAAAGCCCTAACAAATATAATTAACGTCTACCCAATTTATGGTTACAAATTAGAAATGAAGACTTGGACATCGTTTTCATTATGACATTTTTAAAAACAAATACAACAACTAACAAGTCAACAAACCAACAAACAACGCAGCTACCTTAATTCAATTATTTATTTCAATTCCAAATATATCAAAAATCATACAAATGCGGTTAAAGTTATGACAGCCAGTGTATAAACTGAATTTTCTGTCTAAACTAAAAAATTTATTTGTGAGAAGTTTATTTATAAAAATAAGTTTTAATTGCATATTTAAAAAATATTTGGTCCAGATCAACACCATACATGTGGGCTTACTCTTCAGCACGCACTATAAACTCCACTAGTCCCGTTAAAGCATACATATATTCCACCTTCATCAAACCCATCTTGTACTCGGTGGCTGTGGTTGCTATCGAGGGGTGAGTCATCTAAGTACTATACTCCTTTACCGGTGATTTAATCACTATATTCAGCTCCGGGGTCACGAGGATAGGCCGCCTCCTGCCACTTGAACTGTTATGAGATGTTTTCTAAGGATGCTTTGCCAAAACCTCCCAGAACCTCTTCAAAAACCTCTTTAGAAACATTTGGCCTTTTCACACTTGTCAACATTTAACATTTAACATCAATTTGCGAAGATGTTGGAATTTTCCCATAAGAAATACATAGGGCTAAAAATCAAAATTTTTCAACATCTTTACAGAATGTTACTATCTCATTTTGTTACCTTTTACACTTTTCGATTCTTTTAGTGTCATCACTAGAAAAGTGGCAATAAATTCTATTATTATTGTGGCATCACTGACAAAATGGAAGTTGCTTTGAAGGCAGCGTTACCATTTCTCAAGTTTTTCCTTTTTTGCAAGCCTTATTTTGCTTAATTTTGCTTAAATTATTAAACAAAATGAATGAGAAATACATTTTGGTGTTATCTTTTAGAATGTTGGCACTTTTGTAGAAAAAAAGTATTTAAAAAAATTAAAAGATTTTTTTTCAGAAATGGTGACATCTTTTATTAATGGTAGATGTTAGATGTTTCAAGTGAGAACGCGTATTTCACATTTTCAACATCTTCCATGCGTTCCTTCGAAATGTATGCAAGTGTACAAAGGGTATTAAGCAACAATTATCAATAACAATGTTGCCCAAAAGTTATTAATAAATTGTTTAAACAAAATATTATTCAACAATTTTTGCGATAAGCTAAAGGGTGTGTTTTTTTTTTTGGAGTGATACAACTTTGTTGGCATCACTGCTTTTTTTGACCACCCTTTTTACAGCTGATAGTTGCTTTTTGTTTCCATTTCGAATTTTATAACTCTTACAGAAAATTCGTAGTCATCGACCCCAAACCCCTCAAAAACGATTGATCATGATGAATAATACATGACACAAAGAAAAAAATGTTGCACCAGTAACAGCGTTAATCAAAAATTAAATCAGTTTTAATTAAACTTTTAATCAAGGTAATTAAACGTTTAATCAAGTGAATTAAACTTTAAATCAAGTGAATTATACGTTAAATTGATATTATTAATTTGTTTACTGGTGCAAATTAATATTAATACACTTGATTTACAGTTTAATTCACTTGATTAAACGTTTAATTCACTTGATTAAATTTTTAATTAAAAATGATTTTATTTTTGATTAATGCTTTTACTGGTGCAAAATTTTTTTCTGTGTATTTTACCACAGGGGTTGGTCGATGAGGGGTGAAGGAGGTGAACTTTCGCAAATTTGACATAAAATTTGTAATCAGCGTTGTTGTGTTATTTTTGTTGATTTGATAAAAATCGAAAATTGGTATAATTGAATCAATCTTCTGTAATTTTTAGGGAGATCGAACGGTTAGTATTCGACCGGTTTTTTACCGGCTATTTTAACAGCACATTTTTCGAATATCAAATCAACCGGCTATTTTTTTAAAATAAGCCGGTTGTTTAGTAATGTGTCATTATATATGTTTTCCTTACTTTTGTTATAAATGTACCCGTAAAACTTTTAAGAAAAATGTTCAAACCGAATGTAACAAAAGTCAAAACACATTTTGAGCAATGTAAATACTAATCGCTTATATAAGCGTGTGTTCTTGTAACAAAAACCCAAAAAATTCAAAATAAAGGGTGGTTATATTTTAAGGGCCTATGTTGATTTTGAATAAAACACAAATTATTTAGAAATTATTGTCATTTCTTTTTATTATGATAATATTGGTATGGTTCAATTATGTATGGAACAAAATATCGGCCAAATGGACGCTACGACCTCGGCGGCACACCTCCATCCGATGGTCCTAATTTCGATGACGCTGAGGCATAATTTTCTACAGTACGAGCATGCACTTCTATTTTTACATCTCCTACAGACTTGGTTTGCTCAAATTTTTGCACGACTTTTCAGATTGTACGCACATTTGGACGATTAAATTGAGCCTGAATAACTTTAACGCGTTGCTCGATTCTGTATCTTTCCATAGTTCAAATTGAATTAGTCTGAAATTGAGAAATGTCAAATGAAATGCAGAAAAAAACTTGACGTTTAGGTGTGGTTCACATTCAACATCGGTCCTTAAAATTTAACCACCCGTTTAAACAAAAAAAAAACAGGTTCAGCTTAAAAAGTAAAAAGCAATTTGACAGTATTCTAAATATTATACAATTCGGGTAATTGCCTTAAAAATTAAAATCCCAAAACAAAATTACACACACAAAAAAAAAATATTGTGATGCCAAATAATTTGAGCATTTGACGATTATGCTGTTGGGGTAAACAAAAACTTGTTGTCGTAAATGAAAACCTTTTGTCGCAAGAAAATTTTCAACAAAATTTTTTTTACCGCAACAACATGAAAGTATTTGAAGTTTTTCAACAGCAAAATTATTTGTTGCAAATGAAATATCTTTTGTCGTTAAAGGTTTTCCTCTGAAATAACAGCACATTGAAAATTGCTGTTGACGTAAATGATTTGCATTTGCAGGAAATAACAATTTTTGTTGCCATAAAATATTTATTTTTTAAATCAAATAGTATTACTGTTGTCGTAAAAAAAATTGTATTTGAACAATGAATTTACACTTTGGGACAAAAGAAACAGACTTGTTGCCACAAATGCAAAATCTTGTTGGGCACAATCCGAATGTAAATTCTATTTGAATCAAAATCAATTTCTTTTGGCACTACAGTCTTTTTTTTTGTGTGCACCTAAATTTCATTCGTTTAATTGCCTCAGTTCATTTGACAACACAGCAAGTAATGCAACTAAGTTTACATGTTAATCAGCCTGATTACGGTTAGAGTTGGCGTATACGCCGGAGTCGTTTTTTGTAATAGATTAAGGTTACACAAAACCTATGTTCTTTAATCTACTACAAAAAACGACTCAGGCGTATACGCCAACGCCAACCGTAATCAGGCTGAATAATTTCAAAATATGCACAACAAATTTTAAAATAAATATGCCCAAAAAACCAAATATGGCTTATTTGAAAGCCAAAAATTCCACAATTTCATATTGCACTTAAATAAACTTTATTCTGAGCTCACCAGAATATAGTTACGTTATGAGGTTAGGATTCAGATAAGAGTTATTTGTGCTGAAAATTATCTAGATACACAAAATATATGAGATATTTTGTCTTAAATTTTCTTGCATTAACATTTAAAATGATGAAATAGCTTGAATATTTTAGGGATTGAAATTTGAATGGAAGCTGTATCTTTAAATCTAAACCGATTCAACTATATTTAATTTGCAGTTAGATATTTTGGGCCAAATTTAATCTTAATACGAACATGACTTAATGGTTTATGGACATAAAGTCAGAAGTTTGCTTAGAGACTCTGTGATATTATAGACCGATTCTCACAATTTACATAGGTTTCGTTCTTATGACAATTAAAACGTATTTACCAAACGTTATCAATCTATCCAAAAAGTTTTAACTTTACGCACAAGGACAGACAGCCAGCCAGATGGACGGACGGACACGAAAAGATCACTTTAAAAAGTATTTTTGATTCGATTGGTTTACTAAACGACGCGTCTATGTATCAGCACAAATTTATGTAATTACTGTTTTCTTAATTTTTGCATATATATAAAACTTTAAAGTTTGGAATAACATTTATCTTCAAGGAAAACTTACTTTGGCTTACAATTGTAGAGTGAAAATTTAATGTAGATGGAGAAATTTAAGCAACAGAAAATTTATGTGTTTTGCAACTTATTTTAAACATTTTTATTTGCTGAACATGCAAAAAAACGCAGCAATAGCTAAAATATGCAAATAATTCAAAAACAAATCGATACCAAAATTTATAAGGTTTTAAAACGTATAAATATATTGTTTCTGCATCCATTTATCGCATAAGAAAAACCATGCAATTGCATATTTACGGTTTTCCTGATCATAAGTTTGTACATATGTATGAGTACCATAGTTGGGGGTAGTGCACTAAATATTGATTTAAGTCAGCATTGCACTATCACTAAATAAAACTTCAAAGAAATTAGTTTGCACTCTTTTTACCAGCTTCAGTGATGATTGTTATTTTTTAACTACCACTAACAAATTTTGAGTGATATTGCAAATTTTTTCACTATCACTAAACGCAGATTTGAATGCAAAAATCTGCACTCAAATCAATTAGTGCAAAATTTGGACATGCAATCAAAAAAGCTGCATACAAATATTGTCTCACTAATATTTAAAAAATGTAACTTTGTATGTGCATAGTTTTTGATTTTTTTGGAGGATATGTATAAGTAAAAAACATTAAACAAAATGAAATTTTGTCAATAACGGTATAATTATTGGCTTTTATCAGGAAAATACAAGTTTTTAATTTTAAATTTAGTGCAACAATTTAAGTTGCACTCAACTGAGTGAAGAAGAAAAAAGTTGCAATAAGCTGATGATTGCTTTTTTTTAAATCAAACTATTTTTTTGGAGTACAAAATTTTTTAACATCACTATCACTCATGTTTAGTATGGCTGCAAATTTTCATCAAAATGAACAAAATGATTGCAATATTTTTGCACTATCACTAAGTGTGAGTCGACACTAGAAAATGAATGCACTACCCTCATCTATGATGAGTATGCTTTTGTTAGTAGGAAATGACAGAACATCTCAAAAAGCATTACATATAATATTTAAGACAGCAAATCCTATTGTTTTTTTCTCTTTAGATTTAGCTGATACAAGTAAAAATTCCTGTCTTAACTTTTTTTCATACATCAAAGTTAAGGTATCTTGAAAATAAATACGTTTTATTACCTCACTGAGGTATTTAAACCTATTCGCTTAATTACCACAGGTAGTAAAACGTATTCTTATAATTACCTCAACGAGGTATTTAAGCGTATTCGTTTAAATGCTTACCCCGCACAGTTACCCAAAAAGATTGGCGTTTTTGGCGAGGTAATTATATGTGGAATACTGTATATATATTTTTATAAAGTGGTGATCTCTGGTGATATTTCGAACCGTTTTAATAGACAATGGTGCTTAAAGGGCCCTAAAATGATAAGTTGCAAAGGTTCTTCAACGTCACGACCTATTAATCACCTTGTATTAGTCTAAAAGCTTGACATAAATATAAGTCAAGTAAAACTGGACTCTGTTCGAAGTAGTTCTTAAGAGACTGTAAATATGCCGCCAAAAATGAATGATTGGGTGAAATATTAGCCTGTTGTATTGCCAAGGACGGAATGTCCGTTAAGGCAGTTAAAACTCTTAAGTAGTTCTATCATAACTTCATGCTTAAAACTACAACAAATCGGCGATATGACAAAATTCATCAGTTTTATTTATTAAAACACAAAGAACTTAAAACAAAGTTGAAGGAATCAAACAATGTCATGGAAGGTTTTAAATTGTGATCGATGAAGTGACAGATATTTCATACAAAAAGCATGTTCATATTACTATTCGTTTTTATAATGCTAAAACAAAATAATTTAAAATATACACAGAAAAAATTCTCCTAAATTTTTCACGAATTAAAGCATAAATCAAAAATATAATAAGTTTTAATTAAAAATTTAATCAAGTGAATTAAAACTCAGATTTAAACCTTTTTCTTCATTATCTGATGTCACTTTTAATGTTGAAGGTTTTCCCTTCATTGAGTTATTATCGGATAAATAATATAGCCATTTTTTCCGCTGTGCACTTTGGTCATGCAGATATAGCAGTCAGTCATATAATCAATTGAATCTCTCCATTCAACTGGCTCACCGAATGAAAAATACACCTCCATGCCCTTCCCAAATATAGTTAATTTACATTTAACAAAATACGAATAAAATACGTTGACAAATCTGGCTAAGTACCGAAAATAAAATTTATAAGATTCCAAAAAGGTTTTGGTCAACTTTCTTCGGACACTTTTTTAAATAATGCAGACAGACCACAAACAAACTAAGAGTTATCAAGTGAATATTTACATATTCTAATATACAATGTAATTTAGAAATTTTTTGAAGTCATTAAAACAACAAAAGCGGGACTGTGACTGATTACATAAACTCGTGGTTGCAATGCAACACTGAAAGGCAAAGAAAAATAGACAAGTTTTCTAAAAGCAATGCCTTGCGTGCCATATTGAATGGTAACCGTCTTCACTGCACAACGGTTGCAAAATTTGTGCATTGTTTTTTTATTTGGATGCTTTGTCAACGCATTCGTTTTCAGTGATGCTTTGCAACTTTGCAATTATAAAGTCATCCAGTATCTTGAAATAGACCGATAAGTGAAAGCATACTATCTAAAACCGCAATAAGGTACATTAATATAATAATTGCATTGATAAAAAAAATTGCTTATGAAAATTAAAATTCGGATGTTTTCACTAAATATGTCGTTATTTCTTAATTTTTTGTCCGACGATAAGAATTTTACGTTTAATACGTTTCGAACAAAATATTATATAAGATACATACATGCAAAGCAAAATTTTTGAAAATTGTTCCTGTTTTAAAAACTTCGTTGACTTCTATTATTCTAGGATGCGACTGGCACAACTTTTTTTCGACCCACCCTTAAATACATAGGTATATTAAGTTTTTAAAATTGGCAATAAGTACGTTCGATAAACCGATATTTTTAATTAATAACCCTACAAGAAGACTACGGGTCATTTTACTAGTTATATGACCGGCAGTGTTGGCCAATATATTGGTTAAAGTTTCTATTAGTTTATTAAGAGCAAAATGAAAAAACTAACCGAAACTCTTGTGTACATGTGATTTTGCCTCTCTTTCTAACTAATGAATTCCACTCGACTACGGAACATATATCTGTACTGCCTACTCTGCTGCTTTTTATTAGTCAATGATAACCAAAATAGTGGTTAATGCTAACTAGTCATAACGTAAATATTGGTTAGCACTAACTAGTTATTTATAACGTAAAAATTGGTTAGTACTAACCTTTATAAAATACATAATACATTTTTTTAATTTTCATTTTTAATAAAATTGTTTATTAAACAAATTATAATCAAATTCATAGGAAATTAGAAAAGTATATACCACGTATCGTTATTTCTTTGGCTGCTTTATGATGTTCCACTTCTCGCATGGGTCTGGAAATGGAGGTAACCGTACGTGTGACCAAGAAATCAAATACATACTTGAAAAGTTATCGAGATTTTTAATAACACTATTTGTTCCTTTATCTTAAACGATTATCCTGGTCAAATCCACCACCCGCATGTTAAACGACCTCTCGTTTCAAAACTACCGCTTTGTACATGACCTGTGTTGTTTCCAGACAATCCACCATCACGTCCTCTGCAGCCTCCATCAGTACACCTTTCTTTATCACTAGCTTTCTGATTACAGCTATTTATAGAATTTTTTTATCTCACTACTTAAGTTACAAATTATATAATAAATTTAGTTGATTTAAGAAATTCACAAATTTTTACACGCGTATGACAAAAATATATTAAAATTTTAGCATTATTTGGGAAATGTTAGTTGTACCATTCTAACATATATGTTAGAGTGGAACAACTAATGTAAAATTGTTGCAAGTGTGTTAGTAGTTTTTTTAGTTTTGGTTATGCATTTCTTGTAGGGAAATGTTGATACTATTAAATAAATATCGATACAATATATATCGACGTATTGTTTTTCAATTTGACCATCCCTATGAGAACGAAAAAACCGCCCACATCGATACACACGATTAAACTTGTGTTTTAATGTTGTAATGATTAATTTATTTTTTTTCCAAAAATGCAAATGCCTTGAGAAAAATGTTATAAAAAGCTTACTTAGATTAGACATAAGCTTGAAAGAGTATTGAAAATATATTAAAAATTGAAAATTGTAGAAAAATCAAAGCGGAACCCTCGTGAAAATATTATGTGTGCATTACTACTATTTAATATTCTCTTGGTTGACATTTAAAAAAGTTTACAATTCTACCAGTTGAGGTTGCTTTCTGGTATCAATCTCTTTTCAGATGGTAGGTAGTCGTCGCCTTCATAGTGAATTTTATTTGTTTGTGAAAACTATTTAATTGTGTCCATGTTTCTTCTATTTCTTTCATGTAGATATAATCCCAAACAGATCGTCAACGTATTAAGTAATACCATGTTTACACGAATAGCAATATTCGTGTTTCGCTCCAGGGCTGTAAGACTTGGGGATTTATCCCCAAAGTTGGGGATTTGATGCGAGCAAAAAGGACAAAGAAAGACATTTGGGGATTTAAAAATAAATTCGGGGATATTTTAGGGACTTTACACTCTTTTAATATATTTTCCCTTCTTTTATTATTTATGCTTATTTTTCTTTGTTTCGTATATAAAACACAAAAAAAGTAGCAAAACTTTTATCTTACTCTTATCAACAACTTATACGGTTTAGAAGGTCCTTACCAGTGTTGCCAATTTAGCCATTTAGTGGCTAGATTTAGCCATTTTTCACCCTGTTAAGCCATTAAAAAATGAGTTTAGCCATAAGCCATTTTTTTTAACCATTTTTCAAATTGTTTAGCCATAAAATTTTATTTGTCGTTTTGCTTTTAAAAGAATAATTTTTATTTTATTATAAAAATTTATAAAAGTAAAATAAACATTTTTAACAATTTAAACGCCTTTAATTTAAATCACAACTTTTATAAATGTTGAAAATCGCTATAAACTATGATGATGAAACATCTTTCAAAATAAAGGAAAAGTATTCCAATATTAAATTTATAAATGGATCAACACAAGTAACGCTGTTTTTTTTTCTGGTTGCAAGTTTTTCAATAAAGAGATGCAGGCGGCAACAAAATTTGTTTTAGAAATTTCAGAATTGACCTTAAAGTGGCTCTCTCTTCCATGGTCTAATGCTGAATTAGAGAGGGTATTTTACCAAGTAAACATCGTTAAAAGTAATTAAAGAAATAGGTTACATTAAGCAACCGTTAAATCGATTTTTTTTAATTAGGTAAATATTTTTACCGTAACAATAAAATGTTTTTACCAACACCACAATAGTGGAGAGGGTACTATGAGTTTGTGGTGATGTTTGTAACCCTTTAAAATATTGATACTTAGCCAACCTTTACGTATACCGATTGACTCGGAATCCCTTTCTGAGTCGAATTAACGATGTTTGTCCGGCTGGCTGGCTGTCCATGTACACCTTGTGCGCAAAGTACAGGTCGCAAATTTGCAGATAATTTAATAAAATTTGTTACATAGGTTATAATGTGGTGTAGGGAATCATCTAGTCGGGGTTGACCGACTATACTTTTTTACTTGTTTTTTATTGTAAATCTGGACTCAAAAGGTTGGGTTACTGTTGTCGTGATTATGATTTTCCTTCAAGTTATTTTAAACTAATAGATTTAATTTTTTAAATATATATCAAATTATTAATTTACGTTTATTCTTATTTAAGAAATTGATCTTTACTTACCATTTCATCGTAAACAACTTTAAATGAATTATTTCTGTTTTGTTATTGAATTTTAATGTGTTTTTATATAAAAAAGCTTTAGCCATTTTTTAGCCCATTTTTAGCCATTTTTTTCCGTAAATTTAGGTCCTTACTTAGATTCCCATTTTCGTTAACTGTGTAAAAGGTACTTTATAAACTTACTAGCTTAACCCGGTGCGCTTCGCTACACTGCGTCTACCCGCTCTATATTTATTTTCAAAAGTGTAGTACAGTAATTTTGACTTAGCTGCACAATCTCCTTTGTACGATTTTTTGTGCAGCTAAATCAAAAATGCAGCTATCTTAAATGTATTTAGCTGCCTCAGTGTGCAGGTACGCAATTATGGTTACCTGCATAAAAGTGCAGCTAAAGTAAAGTGTTTGAAAGAGGAGTAACAACGTTTTTATTAATATATTTGATAATAACAATGACGATTAAACAACCTGTAGTCATTTGTTATGCATTTTTATAAAGAACGAGTTAGCCAAATTGGTAACAATAAAGTGTGGAACAGAAAATACGCTGTAGTACAACGTTAAGAATAGCGTTAAAAACGGCCGTTTCAAAGTAGTGTCAACAGAATACGTTGAAGCGCAAAATTCTAAATTTTGAACTTTGTTGCTTTTAGTTTTTATAAAATTGGATATTTATGTGAAAAAGTGCAGCTAACTTTGATGTCTTATATGAAAATATTTTAAAGCTGCCCAAAAGTATGAAAAATGTGCAGGTATACAAAATGCACGTAAACAAGGATTTTGAAGAATAATTACAGAAAATATGTATTTTGGGCAGTTAAGTCAAAGTGCAGCTAACTTGAATTTTTTGTATGAAAATAATTTTAAAATGCCAAAAATTTTGGGCACTTATCTTAAATGTGCAAGTAATGAAAGTGGGCTTAAAAAAAGGAATTTGTATGTGATTATAAAGAACAATGCCAAAAATGATAAATTTTGTGCAGTTAAGTCAAAAGTGCACGTAAATAAAAGGCAGTTAAGTCAAAACTACTGTATACCATTAGAGTGACATCTACATAGTTTGAACATTCTCACTATAACAGTTCTTAAGATATGCGAAATTAAACTTTGGCGTCCTATGGGGGTACCACTTCCCCCGCTGCTATTTTATTTTAATGTTGGGGCTCAGAAGATCCTACTACCAAAAGTTCAACAAAATGCGTGCAGCGGCTCTTAAGATATGCAATATTCAATATTGGCATCCAATTCCCCTGCCCCTATCGAAAAAAAGTAGCCTATTTTATTTTTAGGGCTCACGTGATGTTACTTTTACTTTTAGGAAAATCGGTTCAGTAGTTTAAGAGTCTGTAAGCCAACAAACAAACACACAAACATTTTTCATTTTTATATATATAGATAGAAGATGTTATTTTTCTTAAGTGAGTGTTAAAAAAAAGAATTTAAAAATAGAATCTAAAACCGTTGAAAACACATACAATTTTTGATTTTTTTAAAGACAATTTTCAAGCAAATATGTATGTATGTCTTCCTCAAAAATAAGTAAAAATGAAAGCCTATATAATAAAGATTAGGAAAAAGAATGCTGGGCTATTGGTTAGTAGCATCGAACTATTAAATAATTGACGTATATAGTATGTATTTTTATTGTTGATTATAAGGATGACTAAAACCGATTGAACAAGCTCCAAATTCTTATAAATTGGCTCAGTCGCCTTCAATAACAGCATATTGTTCTGCTTGTAATTCCTCACTGGAATCGCATAAAAAGGATTTAAAAAAAAACATGCCGAATCCAGTCCCTACAAACAAAATAAAATAATTATTTTAACTAAAAATTTTTATTTGGGGATTTTTGGGGATTTCTTATTAAAATTGTTGTTACTATTTTTACTATTTTTTAAAAAAAAAATTAAAGTTTTGTCAGAAAAAAAAAAACAAAAAAAAATATTTTCCTGTTTCGCGCCCCAAACATGATGTAAACAACATGTTTTGCCATAAAAAATTTTCAGAGCGCAACAGGTCGTTTCATTTTAAAACATGCTGCGAAACAGGAAAAATGTTCTTTCATCTCCAATTTTGATAACAATTATCGTTAGTATATCTGAACTTGCTCTCAAAAAAAAAAACCAAAACAAAGAAAAAAACAAAATTAAAATTAATTTAAATAAAATAAAGTGATAATTATAAATTAATTATATTAAAAAAAGTATTAAATAATATATGTATTTTTAATTTTAACTTAATGTTTTTATATATTTTTAAAAAAATTACACTAACAACACAAAAAAATGTCAAAATGAAACAAGAATGAAAGTATGAACCATGGTCCAATTAGTAGGTCTGCTTGAAACGCCTGCTGATTTTATGCAGAGTTGTGTTTCTTACGTGCAATTGTTTTGTAGCAATTGTTTTTGACATTTCCACCATTTTTTACACAAACAATTGCCTTTGTTCTTGACATCTTTATCATTTTTTACACAAACAAAATGCGTGTTGTTTTTTCTATTGTTGGATTGTTGTAGTTGCGCGCAGACCTACTAATTGGGCCATGGTATGAACAGCATGTTTGGCAAACTAGTTTCAGAGAGCGAAACAAGTGGTTTATATCGTCGTTTGAACATAGCATAAGCTTTCTCGACTTAATTGTTAATTTTTGTATGTTAGATTTAAGTAGTTTTCCATTACAATGTACGTGTACCCTTTGTCCTAATATTTTAAATATCTGTTGTCCCTTATACAAAACTTCAGTATTTTCATAAATATTTCCTTCGTCAGTTCCGTGTGTTTTTTAGGCCATATCATGTAAAGCGCAGCGCAACGCCAAAGAATTACATTGAAAGCAAAAACAAAGTCATAAATATTTTTTACTTTTGTTGTTGCTTTTTACAGAAATTCACATTGCCTTTATAAATTTGAAACACCACATAACTTGTGGCGTTGGAAATTTTAAAACGGCACATGAACTTCTGTAGAAAGCAACAACAAAATTACAAAATATTTATGACTTTGCTTTCAATGTAATTCTTTGGAGTTGCGTAAGTCTTTTCTCACTTATGTTTCGTTTATAAACAATAACGTTTAAAAATTGGTTTTTATAAAATATTCTAAAGCTTTCGTCTATTTCATTTTGACATAAAAAGAGCTTTTTTCTTTCGTGAAAGAATATTATTGCCAACACATTTATTGGCATAAACTTTTGTGGCTTTTGTATGTAAACGTACTGTAATTGGTGTCAACCCTACAAATCAGCTGTCTTTTGTTTACTAAAAATAAATACAAATATACACAAGGTATATTTACACAAGGTAAACTCGTTAGTCCATATGTTTGTCAGCTGTTTACCCCTAGTTGGAACCCAAACATCAAATTTCGTGTATATGAGACAAAATTTGTACATGTGTGCGTTAAATTGTTTTTGTTTTATATGAAGACAATTTTGACAACTCGGTTCTTTTTATAGAGCAACATGTATACACTCCCAAATGAGTCTACCTTGTGTAAATATACCTTGAATATACATATAAAAAAAATTCTAAAAAGTTAAAAATTTACATAAAGTTAAAGTTAAAACTTAAAAAAGTTATAAAGATGCTTGGATCAATCGCACTTATTATAAGAAATAGAAGAAGAAGAAGTGTTGAAAATCAACGGATAGATAGACGCAGATTGCGGGATGCAACCAATATTTTTTAACTGCCTGAAGAGCGGTAAGTTGATTGCATCGTTTATAATTTTGGTTTTGAAAATATGGTGTTTTCAACATAAGTACTGAACTTTCCAGAGTTGTATATAATTTTCGAATCAGCAAGGAAGTGTTTTTCGTGCTGCTACAAGAAATGGAACCAATAATGAAAATGCCATTTCGAAACACACATGTTCCTGCCGTTACTAAAGGCGACCGTACACGACATGTTTTTGTCATCTGACATGTCAAATTTTCCACTGCAAAATACATACATGTCGTGTGTTACCTTTTTAACTTTGCTTCTGTAAAAATCAGACGCAAAGTCATCTGACAAAATTTCAATTAGAGCGTGCTCTATTTTCTTCTGACAAACCATCTGACATCAGAAAGCTATGCCGGCAAGAAACCGGCAGCGGCGTCCACTATTGACGGAATCATTAGCAGCCTGAAGTTAATTTTTTACAATACCGAGATATGTTTGATCATCTTACCATTGAATAGAATTTATGTGAATATATATATAAAAACCGTTTTATTATAAAATCCTAAATTGGTATCTTTGAATTAAAAGAAAAAAATGTTAAGATGGCTGTACTATTTTACGGCGCAAATAAAACTTTTCATGGCGGCAGCAAGTTATTTTGAAACCGAGCACTACTTTGGTTTCTGCAATAACAATGCGAAAAAAACAGAGACAATGTCAGAAGCAAATTACATGTACGTTTGTGACCGAATATTATAAAGATTATGTGAAACAGCGATTTTGACAGACATGCACAATTACATGTTTTTTTTTTTTTTTTTTTTCTCAATATTATTTATTGAATCTTCATACATTTAAATATGAACTAACAATAATTAATCAAATCTTAACCTAATACTTTATTTTATGTCCTGCCAGTGCCAGACAAAAATTTTCTTCATCACGGGTTCTGTTCACTTAAATAGGTGTTTGTCGCTCATCTAATTGGATAAGTGCTGCAGTGTCTCTTCTTCTTAAGCGAGTGTGGCCGCTATCATTTAAAATATTTCGTGCTAGTGGGTTTGGATGCAATTCGAGCCTTTTTAAGTATTTTACTGCATATTTCGTAATCATAGTTTTGACTAATGGAACATTGAGATCCCTGTGAATATTTGAGTTTTTTACATACCAAGGGGCAGCTGTGATTATTCGAAGAATTTTATTTTGGCGCCTTTGAATTTTTTCTATATTAGAGGCCGAGGCAGTGCCCCATAACTGAATACCATAGCACCAGATTGGCTTTAAGATGAAGTTGTAAAGAAGAAGTTTGCAGTCGAGACTAAGGACAGAGTTTCTACCAATAAGCCAATGAATTTGAATGGCTTTTAGTTTCAATTGAGTTAATTTTGCCTCTATATGGCATTTCCACGTTAATCGCCGATCCAGATGTATACCGAGATATTTTACATGCGAATTATTTGTTTGTTGATTGTTATATGGGGGCAAGATTCCCGGCGCAAGGTGAATGTTATATGCACGCATTTTTGCTCATTGACCATAATCCTCCATTGTCTTAAACATATTTCTAGTTAAACTATGATGCTGTAAGTAACGAGATGCTTCATAACGGTTTTCGTGGACGCTTAGAAATGCTGTATCGTCTGCAAATGTTGAAGTTTGGGTGTAGTTGCTTGTTGGCATGTCCGAAGTATAAATTAAATATAATAGAGGGCCCAGGATGCTGCCTTGTGGGACTCCAGCGCCAATGGGCTGAGGTGAACTTAAGAAATTTCCTTCTTTAATAATAAATTGACGACCGACTAAGTAGCTTTCTAGCAGCTTGTGTGTGTTTGCTGGTAAATTTTGCTTCAATTTATGTAATAAGCCTTCATGCCAGACTTTATCAAAAGCTTGCGAAACATCGATGAAGAGTGCTGAGCAATATTTTTTTTCTTCAAATGCTTTTCTTATGACATTTACTATTCGATGAGTCTGTTCGATTGTGCTGTGTTTTCTTCGAAATCCGAACTGATGGTTTGGAATACATCTATTTTCACTTAAAATCGGTGTTAATTTTGAAACTAATAATTTCTCAAACAGCTTTGACATATTTGATAATAAGCTAATAGGCCTATATGACTCAACTTTTGTATGATCTTTACCTGGCTTTGGTATCATGGTAACTAAGGAAACCTTCCATTTTTGAGGTTAGTATTCAAGGCGTAAAATAGCATTAAAAACAAAAAGAATAATTTTCTTTGCTGTGCGAGGTAGCTCTAAAAGCATTTTATTACTGATTTTATCAATACCAGGTGCCTTCTTAGTGTTTAAGTCACAAATAGCCTGTACGATTTCTCTTATCTCAAATCTGAGGGGAATAGCTGCTCTAGCAGGAACAGGTGGTAACTCGACCGCAGTATCGTGAATACGTTTTTTAAATGATTAACAAACAGATTTCCCTTTTCGTTATCATTTCTTGCCCAACTTCCGTTCAAGTTTCTTAATGGTGGCTTAGAGACAACTGGCCTATTAAGATTTTTAGCTGCACGCCATAATGAGTAGTCTGATTGCGGAGTTGCATCAAGTTCCTTAAGATATTTTTGCAGAGAATCCGTTTTCTGTGTCTGTAGTAACTTTCTTAGCCTTCTTGTACACTCTTTTAGCAAACTCTTAAGTTGAGGGGATCTGTGCAATTGCCACTCTCTTCGGGCTCTTCTTTTTTCTGACAGGAGACGCTCAACATCTGTGGAATAAATTTTAATATTTTTAGTTTTTTTTGGGGTAATACTGGAATGTTGTACAGCTAGCTTCAGAAAACTGTCAAAATTAAGAATAGCGCGATCTACGTATTCCGGTGTACTAAGCGGAATATTTTCTGTGCAATGGGTGCTGAGATATTTTTTATATTTTAGCCAATTGATTTGTGTAGCTGGCGTCGCTAAGTAACCAGTTGGAGATACAGTTCTATTGGGGTTCATTAAAGTAACAATTGTTGGTGTGTGGTCGGAAGATAATTCTAAGGAAGCTTCAACATAAATCGTTTCTAAGGGGATGTTTTTAACCACGCCAAAATCGATGACATCTGGTATTTTTTGCTGATCAGTAGGCCAATATGTTGGTTGTCCGCTCGCTATCACATTCAAATCCATTTTAGTAATAGTATTAAATAGAACACGACCCTTTGGTGTTATAAGTCGGGACCCCCAGAAGGTATGTTTAGCGTTATAATCGCCAGCGGCCAGGAAACAGGGTCCTAATGATTTTAAATATTTATAATATTGGCCTTCTGATATTGAATATCTAGGTGGGGAGTATAACGATGAGATTACTACGTTTCTATTTAATTCTTCAACGCAAATGTTTGTTGCTTGAAGATAATCTTCACAATGATCACCCATTAGGTAGTGTTTGACTCTGGTTTTTATTAAAATGGCAGAACCTCCACAAGCTCTATCTCGAGGGTCCTTTGTATCATATAGTATATAACCATTTATTTTAAACGTATTTTTTGAAGTCAAATGAGTTTCAGAAACCATCATGACATCAATTTGTTTATTTTTAAGAAAGTATTCTAATTCATTTTTATGTTGGCGGATGCCGTTTGCGTTCCAAAAACAGATTTTTAAACAGTTCATGGCTTGTTAAGTACAGCTTGCAATAACATCGATTGCATTCTAAGAATTTCCTGCATCATATTACCCATTGTGTTCGTAAAATTATTTACTGTTTGCACTAATGTTTCCATGGTTTTTTCTAAACGACTTAAATTAGAAACTGGAGTTTCATTATTACTTGGCGAGGCACCTTGCATTGGCTCATGGTTTGATTTTAGGACGTTAGCATAAGAGGTTCTGTTATTACTAGACTGGGGGGCTTGAATTGCATTTGTGACAACTTGTTTTGCAACCTGCATTTGAGGGGCATTTGTTTTCGGTCCAACCGTCTGCTTGATGATATTATATACAGGGCATCCTCTATAATTGGCAGTGTGATTACCGCCACAGTTGCTACATTTTTTTACGTTGGGGTCGGTTTTAGACTTATCGCAAGAAACTGTACCGTGTAGCTCACCACATACTACGCAAACAGGGGGTAAGTAGCAGTATGCCTTTGTATGGCCAAATTCTTGGCAGTTTAAGCACTGAACAGGTCCATTTTTTTTGTGCGGCTCCTGAATTGTGATTTTTCTGTATAGAATATATTTTAAACTATAAATGGGATGCGTTTCGTTTTTTTTTAACTTAATGTCGCCGGGCTCTAATTCTACTCGAAATAGTGGTTGTGGATTTTTGTCTCTATTTCTAATATTTACCACTTGTTTTATCTTGAAGCCTTTTTCTTCTAAGAAAGTTTTAATTTCCTCTGGGTCTACGCATGAATCAATTCCCTTAATCACCACCTGGAGACCTTTACTGCTCTTGAGTTGGTATGTATAAAAACTTTTTTTAAGTGCCTCAAATTTGTTAATAATTTTGCGAAAATCATTTTCATGATTCACTTGAATTTTCGTTTCATTTATGCTACCTCTCCTTATTGCGGCTACATAAAACGAATTTTCACCAATAAACGAAATTAAACTCTTTATTAGATCATTTGAGTTATGCTCCCTAAGATATATCGGGGGAGGCTTGGACTTGGACAATTACATGTGACTTGAAAATTTGACATGTCAGATGACAAAAACATGTCGTCTATATGCGCCTTAAATTAGCAACATTCTTGTCATTTGTTGCTACTGGAGGTTACCAATACTCCATTGGAAATTAAACAACTTCATCTATTTCTAAATCAAAAGTGTCTTTTGTGAGCATCTTTATTACAACCGAAAGGGGTTTTACAGCATCAATGTAATGGCTGTAAGTATTTATACGTTGCCATTAATAGTTCAGATTTTAGATATGTATGTATGCATTTATTTTCAGATATGCGACCACAAAATGAAAATAGTATACGTAGATGCTAGGCATCCAGGAGCCAACCACGATGCGTTTGTGTGGAATCACAGTTCCGCCAACGATTATTTTAAATCACAGTTTTTGAATGTCAAACGAAATTCCTGGTTGCTTGGTACGTACACTTACATATGTTCGTGTTTGGAGAAAAATTAATCAGAATTATGTATTTACTTATCTTTTATAGGTGATTCCGGGTATAAATTGCTTCCATATTTAATGACCCCTTATGGAAATCCTACCGAGCAATGGCAAAAAGAATTTAATAAAAAGCATTGTAAAATAAGAAACATCATTGAACGATGTTTTGGAGTTTTAAAAAACTACTTTCGCTGCATAATTGGCTCAAGAGGACTATTTTATAGTCCTGAAAAAACCACCAAAATTGTGAATGCTTGTTGCGCCCTTCATAATATTTGCATTGCATACAGAAGTGGATTGTCTCAGTCAGATTCATTAACCAACCACTTAAATATTGATTTGACAAACGAAAATTCTAAAGAGTGTTCATTTGCTTACTCTGTAAGAAATCAGTTAGCAATGAATTTGCAGTAAAATTAAAAAAATAACCAATTTTATTTAAAAATAAAAAAGAAAACTTAAAAAACCAAATTTATTTAAAAAAATTAAAGAAATTTTATAAGAAAAAAAATAAATAACATTTAAAAAAAAGTTAGTTTCAATATTGCATAAGGCCGGACAATGTTTGGCAATTACTTTTGCTGATTCGGCAATATCTTTCAAAGATTTAGCTTGCTCCTCTTCATATTTCGATTGCGACTCCATTACTGTTAATAACGCCTCTTGTGTTTTCACTTGTTTTCGTAACAGTTCAAGTTCTTCCTCATTTTCTTTTAGAGCTTGATTATGTTTTCTTTTTCTTCTAAAAATTTTTGGCATTTGTTTTTGTGATAAAATAAGAAGTGGCGTTGATGTTGAACTTGGTGTTGGTGTAACAGTCGTGGTTAAAATAGGAGACAATGAAGAACTTTTCTGTGACATATTTAGTTCATTAGAGCGAGTTGGTGTAACTACTGGCACTTTGTAACTGGTTCTGGTCGGAGATACATCATAATTACTAGTGGGATTTGTGATATATATATATATATATATATATATATATATTTAGTCCTTTAAAATTCCTAGTTGGAACATAAGGCACACTTTAAACCATGTACAGGTCCCTGTGGTGCAGCGGCAGATGACAGATGACATATTTTGTCGATTTGTAGTTCAAGCGCAGTTAATGGTTTAATGCGGCAAGTTCCATTTCAGGGACAGCTTTTGTTATTTTCCGCTATATTTTGTTTTGTGCGACTTTTTAGGTCTGCCCAAGTCTGAAATAATTATAGATCAAGCATCAAATGTGTAACAAATAAAATGCACAAGGTACGTACCTTTTTCCATTCAAGCACTGTTCTTTCTGGGGGACCTATGGCGTTCAAAGATTGTGCAATAGTGTCCCATGCAGCATCCACTTCAGCTTTAGTGCACTTAAAAACGGGATTGCCATTAGCTAAATGCGGAAAGGCTTCCATTTGGTCCACTGTTTTTTGGAATTGGGCATAAGTAGTTCGTCCATTTCTGTAATTGTTCAACATTATTTTGTTATTTATGAGTACATGCGTGTATATACCGCCAATACTTACATCTTCTTTTGTATACTGGTATTAAAATCCATTTTCACTTTAATTTTTAAAATTTTTTACTTAATTTTATTTTCAAACGAAAGGTTTTCCCAAGGTATATTTACACAAGGTAGACTCATTTGGGAGTGTAGACATGCTGCTCTATAAAAGGAACCGAGTTGTCAAAATTGTCTTCATATAAAACAAAAACAATTTAACGCACACATATACAAATTTTGGCTCATATACACGAAATTTGAAGTTTGGGTTCCAACTAGGGGTAAACAGCTGACAAACATACGGGCCAACGAGTTTACCTTGTGTAAATATACCTTGGGTTTTCCTTTTCGACTATTTTGACATTTACGTTTCATGTACCACGAATGAATTTATTTTATTTTTTATGATAACCAAATAAACATAGAAAAACTGAAAGCTTTTTTTTTCACTCACAGGAAAATGATACAGTTGTACAAAAACGTAATAATGCTTTCGTTCGTTTTTTTTACGAACGAACAAATATTTTAATTTTCTAAAAACAGGCTGTTAATCTCTTCCCATTTTATCATGATTGCCTCGATAGCAAAATCCACAAGTATACTGGGGAATAATGAAAGTACCTTATATGATATTATTCTCTCAGCGTCTCCTACTGCATTATTGGTAGCCCTATCTCTAAATAGCACAGCATCCCTCAGAATTCATAGTTACTTTTTTCAAAATATTAGTCACAAATTTACATAATTCTATTGACGGCGATTTTACAGAAGAACATAGAGGTCTCATTGGAAAAGTTTCCATAAACTCTTGCAGCCAATGCCGCGTCAGTTTTGAGTGTTCTTTTTATCACAGATATTACATTGCATTTAAATAGTTCCTCAACTAGTTCGTTGTTCTTCCTTTGAAGTGAAAAAGTGGGATCCTTTTTTAATCTCCTATAGGTCATCACATCCTCAAGAATATTATTCATCTTATTTTCATAATCATCTTTTTTCATATTTTCATCTTATTTTCATAATCATCTTTTTTCATAGCGACTGTGACGTTGATCTTATCAACACTCAATTTTAATAATAATTTGTTTTTGTTCAAAATAATTTAGTTTGTTTCACTGTATTTTATGTATGTCGTTCTCTTAAGGTAGATTCCATGCGTTCCGAACAATATTTTTTCCCGGAGAATAATTTTTTTACTGAGAGTGATCTGCAGTACGATTCACTCATTTCGGAAAATTTGTCCGGAAGTACAAAATTTTGCAGAATGGCAACACAACTATTAAACCACTTATTTTGAATTGTTTTCTAAAAGTGTATTAAAGAAAATAAACGAAAAAAGGAAAGTGATGTTATTATTTTGAATTAAATTATTTTTTTTTTATTTAATTATTAACCCTGCGTTACTATTGTCTGGGTGGATTCCACCCAAAAGGCTTAACTTTAAGGAAAACTATATTATTTTTAATGAAAATCGTTCTTTTAGTATCATTTCAACTTTTATGTACAAAATGGAAAAAGTTGCAACTCAGTTAATTTTGTTCTGAACAAAAATTATAATTAAACCAATTCAAGAAAAAACTTGCCAAACAAAATAATTCCTCTCTCTCTCTCTCTCAGAAGAAAGACGCCAAACCAGTGTTGCCACCAACGAACTGGTAAATTACACATGGACCATGCCAAAATTACACATGAAAATACGAATTACACATGCTATCTTTTTACGCATGTCACAGAAACAAATTTTAATCAAAAGTGGAATTAAAACCATATTTGGCTTCTTCAGAAAACGTAAACCAATTTCTGTTTGCAAACAAATAATCAAATATCGTCACCTAAAATGCAAAAGGGCTTAACAACTCTTTTTATTTTTTTACAGGAGAAGCAAAAAACTTTACAAAATCAATAACAACAAGGTGTAATTGGCGTTTGAATTTCTTTAATAAAGTCGCAATTTTTGATCTAAAATTGTTTGTGAACATAAAGGTTATTAAAACGAACAAAACTCAATCAAAAACCATTATTTCGAATTTTGTTTTCTTGTTAAGCCCTTTTGCATTTTAGGTGACGATATGTTACTTGCATTTCATTTGGGTATGAAAAAGGATCTAATGCATCCCTTAAATAGCGTCGACGCAATTTTTCAACGGAATGTTAATTCAGTTCCTCTATCGCTGCAGCATTGGATATGCCGGACATTTTTATATTTTTTACTTATCCAACACAAAAATATTTTTCAAATGTCTCTTTATTAGCTTTTTGTTAACAACAATCGAATCGTTGCTATATTTAATACAAAAAAATAATATTATATAAAATATATAAAATAATAAAACAAAAATAAATATTTGCAAAGTAGAAAATAATTTGTCTCCAAATTTGTCTTATAATAGTCTGCCTTCAAATTACTAAGAAGCTAAAATTTTTCAAAATGTAAGAGTGCATGTTGTCGCGAAAATATACTTGAAACTCCTTAAGTTGTATCTTCCGAGCATTACTGTTAATAAAACAAGATCTAATATTACAAAGGGGGGTGTGCTGGAAATCGCAAACGCAAAACGCAAGAATTTAGAGGCTGTTTTTAATAAACTTTTAATCTAATTTTTATAATTTTTGTTATAAAATTCTGTTTAATAGAGAAATGTTTGTATAATATTTGTCATAAAATTCTTTTATTACAAAAATCTTACTAAAAAACGACTTTTAAAATTCTTGCGTTTGCGATTTCCAGCACACCCCTGAAAGTCAGTCTTCCAAATATGTTAAAAGGTTCAGACAGGCCTTCAACGTTACCAAATGTTTTTAATGGCACGAGCATTTTATCAAAATAATAACTGGCTTTTTGTCTTTTAGGAACTTAACTTCTGAATTATACTGTCCAAACACAACATTAGTTGTATCTGATGCAAATCCAACTAGATTTTCAAAAAGGAATCCCTTTTTCTATAATTGTGCCTTTGAGAAGCTCAAACATTTCTTTTGCAGTCGATGATCCACCCTCTTTGAAATTAAAAAAAGAATAATGTACCCAGGATGTTTCGTCGTTATAATAAATTGTGGCAAAAGCTATCTATGCCAAATGGTTAGTAGTTAATGCTCCAAACATTTTTAGTTCAGCTCTTTTAATTCAATTTTTCTTTTAATTAAATTTTTAAGTTTTGCCAAGAATAATAACACAACACAACGTTAAAATATTAAATTACACATAAATTACACATGCAGTCAATTACACATGGGCTACACATGAAAAAATATATTACACTTGATATGTGTAATTACACGTGAGGTGGCAACACTGCGCCAAACTCAATATAAAAAATTTTGTCATTACAAAAATATTGTTCAGGACGCATGGGTAAATCGAGCTTTATATTTAAACTTTGTTTGTGTACACATATATCAATGAAATTTTGAACAGCAATTTACTTTAGTCAACGAACCTATTTTAATAAAAAACAAGTTAGAGTGCTAAACTCTGCTGTGCCGAATCTTTGATACCCTCCACCGACAATTTGAATATTTCAGGAGTGATATCTATATGATGTCTATTTATTATTAATTTATCTTTATAAAAATAGACATCAGCATTAAAACTGGTTGCGCCTTAGACCTATGTTTATCAAATTATTGACCGACAATCGTGAGTAAAATATTTTGATTTGTAACATTTTAAGCCGAACTTAAATGATTTTCAGGAGGGGGATTTATATTGGAGACATGGTAAGTTATGAACCAATCATCCCAAAATTCCGCTGAGGTATTTCTGGTATTAAAAAACATAAATTTCAATACAGTGGTGAAATAAGTTTTAGCGTTTACAGTGAATTTCAGAATGCTGCAAAATATGGGATCTAAGGTAAATTATGGACCGTATATCACAAAATTGTATGACATTTTTTCTGGCCATATGAAACTAATTTGGAAGAAATTTTACCACAATAAATATATCTGCTGCGATTTTAGGTGTATTTAATTAATTAGCCAGAGTGGGTTTTATATGGGGCCTATAGTAAATTACGGACCGACCATCACGAAATTTTTTGGTGCTATTTCTAGTCCTATAAAACTGTGCAGCATTCAATTTTATTCTGATACCATTATAAATTACGGTTTAAGGCGTACTTAACTCTTTTCCGGGAGTAGGGTTTATATGGGGCCTAGGGTAAATTATCGACCGATCTTCATTAAATTTCACAGTTCCAGTCGAATAAAACGAACATTTGCAGAATTTCATATTATTCCGTGCATTGTTCAATCATTTATGTTAGTTTTTGTAACAAAATTATCAATTTTTTAAAGTTGTGGTTCCACATTTTGGTTCATAGCTCTGAACCTACTGAACCGATTTTGCTGGATTTCAATCCCAAACTGCTTAGGATAACTACAAGCAATTTGACATCCAGTTTTTTTAATTCTTTTGAGTTTTTCGAAAGTGAGCGTGTTTTCAACAGACGGACAGAAGGACATGGCTAAATCGACTTAGGGTCTGAGGTGAAGAATAAAAAAGTTTCAAACGGAATGACAAACTTAGTATACCCTCTTCACAACTTATTGTGGTGGAGGTTATAAAAACCTAACAGTACATAGAAATTTGAGCCTTGCATTTTTCAAATAAAAAAAAAATTAAAATCAATCAATAAATTCTATTGGATCTTTGCTTTAATTGCAAAATTTACAAGATAGCGACAAAAGATCCTTCTATTTTAAACCCATGCAGTATCTTACATATTGAGGCTGTCAAGGAAATATTGTTACGTTACTGCCTTTCAATAACGTTTTGGGTTATTTCCTTTATAATAAACCGTTTCGAGTTCTTTATTGCACTTCAAATAAAACTAAATAATCACAACACTATAAACACTGTTTACAATTTACACAACTTTCAATTTATTTATTTATCCATAATATTTACATTTTCATTTCAATTTAAATAATATATTTAAGTGTTCAAGATATTTCTTTTTCAGCTTAATAATAGATCTATATTTACAAAAATTTCTATATACATATATACAACATTTTTTTGGAGGAAAAAATTTGGCAAAAAACCTATTTGATTTATATTTTAAACTACTTAACCTACTTAAACTACTTTACTACAGACTAGATAAAAACCTAAGATGATACTAGCTCATTAATATGGACGAATTCAGAATTCAGACATCGAGTATTAAAATTTTGTGTAAGTCTATTGATCTTATCTGCAACTAATTCCAAGCCCGCAATATCATGAAGGCGTGATGTTGAAAAAAACCAAGGAAGGTTATATATAAGTTTTAATAGCTTATTTTGAGCTATTTGCAGTTTTTTAATATGGCAAGATGCACTAGTTGACCAAACGGGGACTGCATAGAATATTACAGCGTGAAAAATAGATTTTAGAATGAGTTTTTTATTATTAATGTTAAGGCTAGATTTCCGATTTATAAAAGGGTATAGGATACGGGTTAATATGTTAACTTTATTAGTTACATAAGGTATATGATCTTTAAACTTCATTTTCGGATCGAGCATAATACCAAGATATTTCACTTTTTGTTCCCACTGTATAGAATTATTATTTATAATAATATATATCGCTTGTGTTTTTTCATAGTTTAGTATAATTTTCCATTTATTGAAATAAGATAAAATTTCAGATAATGCTCTTTGTAAGTTTGCTATTATATCAACAGCCAAAATTTCCGAGCATAGGATTGCTGTGTCATCCGCGAATACTGACAAAGTGCAGGAGTCCAATTGAGGAAAATCAGATGTATATAAATTATAAAGGACAGGGGATAAACATGACCCTTGGGGACAACCAGCAGTTATGGAATGACTTTGAGAATGGTGTGAGCCAATGTGAACTTTAAAAGAACGAGAAGTAAGGAAACTGTGAATAATTTTTGTCAATGCTATTGGGAAATTTAAATTTATCATCTTAAAAACGAGACCTTCGTGCCAGACTGAATCAAATGCAGCTTTGACATCTAATAGAACCATGCCAGTTGATTTTTGATTGTTGAAATTCGTTTTTACCAAATTTCTTATTCTTATCAAGGGATGAGCTGTGTTGTGTTCTCTGCGGAACCCAAATTGTTGAAGTGGAATAATATTATTGGCTTCCATAATATCAGTTAATTTAATTTTAATAACTTTTTCTAAAATTTTATTTTTATTTTATGACGATGGACAGTCAGATTGCTTACCAGGTTTTTTAATTGGGATAACTTTAGCCTCCTTAAATTTTTGGGGAAAATAGCAAAGTTTTAGACATGAATTTATTATTAATGTTAAAAATTTAACGCCTTTGCTAGGAAGTGCTTTAAGACATCTATTATTAATACCGTCGATGCCAGGTGATTTTTTATTTTTTAAAGTTTTTAAAATATTTGAAATCTGTGAAGTATTTATTAAGCATACATCCAATGGATTAACTCTTAACGATCTATACGATTCCAGGGTATCATTCACTAAGGAAGTTGTAATTGGGTCCCCTAAATGGGATGAAATAGAATAGTTAGCAGCAAATGTATGCGCTAAAATTTCACATTTTTCTTGATTAGTGGTGTACCGAACACCGTTTTGTTTTAAAATAGGGATGTTGTTAGCCTTCTTTCTTAAGACTTTCGTCAAATTCCAGAAAGGCGGAGAGTCTTTATCAAGCGTTGGTAATAAATTATCCCAAGATTTATTTCTAAAGGAATCAATTTCCTCACGAATTCTCAAATTAAATATCTTCATCTGATAGAAGTCGTTTAGATCCCTGTATCTTTGCCAATCCCGCCGGTACCCATTTCTTCGTTGTATCATATTCTTAATATGGTAGGGCAAAGATTTTCCTCTTAATGTGGGATATATCTTAGGCACACTACAAGCGATTGAATCATTTAAAACATTTTCGAAATTTATAATATTCTGATCTATGTGTTCATGATTCAAAATATTGTTGATATCAGGTAGATTTAAGTTTCTATTTAAGAACCTAGAGAATTTGTTCCAATTAGCATTGTGAAAATCATATCTGAAAAAATTTGTGTTGTTGTAATTACCATTTACTGAAATTTCTCTTGCATTCCAAGTTATTATATTGATTCCATTGTGTTCCATTATGCTAAGAATTTACATGCAAGGTTAGTGATAACCTCGAACTGATCGGACTTGTTTTTACAATTTCTAAGATTTGTAATTAACTCTAAAGTTAAATTCTTTATTTCTTCAAGAGTGAATAAATCATTAGAGCTATTATTATTAGTATTATTATTTATATAATTATTAGTATTGTTATTATTATTATTAGCGTTGTTACGGTTGGTACTGTTGTTGATAATATCTCTTTGACCTTGCCAATTACTAGAAGTAGTTGGAGCACTTTGGCGCAGCGTGTTAGGAAAGCTGTTGCTATAATTTACGGTAGAAGAAACTCCTGCATTAGCACGGACTGGACGTCTTGGAGCTGGTTGGGCACGTTGTCTTATATTTAGATAATTTATCTTACTTGGACATTCGTCGAATGTTGATTTGTGGGGACCACTGCAATTTGCACACTTAGGGGTGGATTCTTTGCAATCAGATGTATTATGCTGACCAGCACAGTTTGCACAAAAGGTTTTAACCTTACAGCGATTAGAACCGTGGCCAAACATTTGGCAGTTATAACATTGAGTTATATGCGTTTTTTTTAGCTTGTTGAAATTCCCATTTCACCCTTAAATATTCAATTACAGAATATTTTTGCCTGAGCTCTTTCATTGTTATTGTTTGTCTTTTAAGATAAACAACGTAAATTATATACTCCACGTTGTATGCGTTCTTTTTTATGACGATTTTAACGTCCAAGCACTGAAGTCCCATATCGGTTAATTTTTTTTTTACGATTAATGGATCAGTATTATCAAGACCGAACAAAAGAGCTTTGTACGGCTTGTCATCTTTGGAGGCATAACTGAAGAACTCGTATTTGTCAGTAAGAACACTAATAATGGTTTGGTATTCAGCTTTCGTTTTTAAGAATAATTTTAAGCCGATAGAAATTTTTTTTACAGAATAGTCTGTTATTTTGTTTATTTTACAAAGTTCGTGAACTTCTTCAATTTTGCTTTTTAATATGGTAATTGGGGATATATGAACCTACACTGTATTGTTAACGATAACTTCATCAACATCATCAATTTTATCATCTTCTATAGTTTGAAGAGGGGAAAAGTAATTGTAATTTTTTGATGCACTAGGTGCATTAATTGTTTTTGGTTTTTTATTCATATTATTAACGCTTAATGCGTTGACATTGTCACTAGCAAGTGTACGTTTAATTTTGTTTGTATAAATTCTTTTATATGTAACAGTTTTTTTTTTTTTTTTGTTTTTTGTTTTTGTTTAGAATAATGAAATAAATTGTATTATTTTAGTAACACAACACTATGTAAAAAATAGGCAGTCGACGAGAGCAATTGAAAGTACGTCTCTTCACAACAAGTGATCAAGCATAACTGATTTACACAACTTAGTCACTTTAACGGCCTCAATTAATGATCTGCACACTTACGCGTTTAAAGTAAAACTCATTTGACAACGTCATTTCGCAAGTAGTTATACTCAATAACATTTATCTAGAAAGCTCCAGAATGTTTCCCGTATCTTCGAGCATTAACTATTTGATGTTAACGACTAATACATTGATTATGTTATGAATTTAAAACTTAACGGCTACTATGTTATTATCATATAGCTTTTTTAACGGACTTTTTAACATCTAGAGCATTCTGCACATTGGGGTTGAAGTATGTATAATGATGTATAACAATTTTTAATAACAATGCAAACTAATAAAATTACTTATGAATACAAGACAACTAATAAATACAAAATAACTAATAAATACAACTAATTATTACAACTAATTCTTAACTAAAGTTTCTTTCGTAACAATATTTTGTTCAAAACTGTTACATGTTACTTGCTTGGCACATGGGTTACACCGCGTTGCAAAGGAAATGAGTAGCCAATTCGATAATATTGCAATTTTTAATAAAATGCATCCCTTGGTTACCCTTCCACCGCAGCCAGTTGTAACAAGGCGAGAGCCTGGATTAAAGTTTTTTCCCGGACTTTTTCGATTCCCGGGAAAGCGGGAAATTTTTTCAAATTTCCCGGGATCCCGCTCCATATAAATAATACAAAGTAAATTTTGTTATTAATTAATGAAAAAAACTTTTATAAAAAAACGTTGGGGAACTCACGTCTTTATTCCCTATTATTATGCTTTTATTCAGTATTATTATGCTCTAGATAGAAGATAAAAAGATAACATAGACATAACAATTTAATTCATAAAACAATAATAAAAACAAAATAAAAATTGAGGTACTCAAGATATGAGATCAAAAAGTTAATTAATAAAATAGATAAAGTACTTTAAAGAAATATATAACATTTTTTAATGGCTTAGGAAATAACTTTCTGATACACTCAAAGCGCTTTGTAAGTCGTCAAAAAGTATATTCCTGATTTTATTTACTAATACCATGTTTCCGAAAAATTTCGTTCATTTTTTACCGAGGTTGGACAAATAGTTAAAAGTGCACCGTTGTAGCATGCTTCGGATTCACAATCAGAAGAATTTTTTTCTTTTTTATAAACAACGTCTATATCAGTCAAATGTATGTCAAGGTTGATGTAAAAATAGCATCAACCGGACTGCTTCTTACAAACCTTTTCATTTCAATAGGTCCAATATCGCATTCGAAAAAATTTCTACCATTGAATTTTAAAGATCGCCTTCATTCCTCTTCGAAGGAACTGAAGCATGATCTATAATAATTAGGATACCAACTCTTGTTTCATTCATCGATTTTTTGGGTTCTCTTGTACACTAGAGAAAGAGACCAGTAAGGTAAAGGGAACAGTAAAAACCAACTACACAAAACAAGAGGTAGGGACGACCTACGCGCGTTGACCAACACGTTCCTGACGTCATGAGATGTGTCGCTTTCAAATGAGACCAATACCAACACGCTCAGTGGTGGTACACCAAAGATACACGTATTTAAATCTTTAAAATGGCTCTCCTGAACAAAAGCCTTAGGTCCCTTTCTATTTTGCGCGTCACATATACTGCTTTACTGTTAAGGCCCAAATACACTGGTCAAAGGCTTGACATCAAGCTCGTGTACGTGTGCTTGACATTAGAACATACATTTGCTGGATCAGCTGTCAAGCATTCATTTTGCATTTTATTTTGAAGTGACAACAGCAGGAGCAACCAAATATTAAAATATAGATAAAAAGTGTTTAATTGTAATTAATTGTTGCTTTTTAATAAATAAAAACAAAAATTTAAGAAAAGAAGAAGAAAATTATTAATTAAAAAGTTTTCCATAATTCCATCATTTTTTCCCCCCTTTAAAGCATTTTTTTTCATCCGCATTTTTAGCGACTGTTCGGTTCAAAATCACGTTTAAAGTGTGTGGGTGCTTGAAGAGTAATGCCAATACATTCATCAAAATCACTCGTCAAGCATGCTAAATATCTAAATTTTTTGATTTTCCATCAAGCATCGTCGGTGTCACACATACAAACTCCTTTTCACTAATACTACCACAATGCTGGATGGGAATTTGACCAATGTATTTGGGCCTTTACTTTCTTAACATACATTTCTATCTATTCATTTTAAAAAATTTCTCAAATTGTAATCGCCAAAGTCGGGCTCAGAAAATATCCGTTGACACCATTCATCATCTTTTACCCACTGAATTCACTCTTTAATGTTTTAAGACTATACAAATGCAAAAAATCAAAGTATGTGTTTGATTTTTACATTTTTATGGAACTTGAGACAAACTGCCGCATACGAGGAATCTCAGAAAGGCTTTATCTTATTTTTCACTACACTCACTAAACGATGTAGTTGCATTAGCCCTAAGCAGCAGTGATGTTAACCGTACGGTAATTACCCTTTTTTAAGGTAATTTTGGGCCTCAAAAGGTAGCAAGGTAGTTTTATTTAAAATACGGTAATTTTAAGATATTTGGATTTTTGGTATAAATATATTTCTTTACATATGTAGGGTTTAATGTTTTAACTTTTGAGAGATGTTTTCAATTTAAAAATACATAGATAAATATTATAACAAAAAAATTAAGAACATTATGCTTTTATAAATGTTTTCGTAACACTGATGATTGCAAAATAAGAAAATTTGAATTACTCTTGTATATTATTATTTTATATTTAACTTTTGTTTGTTTTGTGTAAAAATTTGCTTAAAAATCAACAATTCTTAAACATTTAAAATATCCGTAATGTTATAAATTTAACTATAATTTTCGGATTATTTTAAGTATGGATCAAATTCAAATTTACTTTACTACCTTATTCATAAAAAATACAATAATTTTGGTTAAAAATGTATTTTATAAATAATGCTCTTATGTGCTGTTAACAAATGACAGGCGATGGACTGAGTGCGTTTCATATAAATTTTACTTCACAATCAATCGCCTGTCATTTGGAAACAGCACATTAATGTTTTGATTAAAAATCTATGCGTACGGTAATTTGTTCTCAAAAACGGTAATTTTTAGAGGGCCGTACGGTAATGAAAAAATAAAAGTTAACATCACTGCTAAGCAGTCAATATTTAAATTATCAGATGAGTTATTATACCGTCTTGCAATGCCTGTTCCAGCAATACACTATGCTAAAAAAAAAAATAAACCTCAACAATTAGATATTTTCTAAGCTAAATTGGGGCTGCTGAACACGAATACGGCATTAATTTATTTTTCTCAAGAAGTGTTTTTGAGATATACGCAAAAATCGTGTTTTTCTGCAGTTGTTTTAGGAATTTTGAAAAATTTCGAAAACTGTTAAACTGAATTGTACAAGATATGAATTTTTTCAGCCCATGTCCCTACCGTGTCGGTCTGATAAAGATTTAATGAGCTACAGGACTTTAAACTAGAAAAAATGTGATTTTCAGGCCTGTTCTGAAAATCACTCTACCTCAAATCACATGATTTCAAATCACATGTGCCTACTAAAATCACACGTGTGATATCTTAGCGTCCCGTTTTTGTGTGTTTTGGTGTGATCTTCAATTGCAGAAGGCACACCGAGAAACACAACAACGTTATGACTTTCAAAACAACACAAAATCACACGTGAGATTTCAAAAGCATGTGATTGAAATCACGTGATTTTCAGAACAGGACCGTTTTTTATGTTTTTTTTTAAAATTCACCATTTTAATTCACTCCAGTAAGGCAATAAAAACATTTTAAAAATTTTATTTAACATGTATCATATAAAAAAAAAAATTTTGTTCCAAATGTATTAAGCGTAAAATTCTTATCGTCGCACAGTGGGGTGAAACATATGCAAAACGAGGATTAATTCAGGGAAGCCTGTAATTTATGACAACAATTTATTTTGATTCTGTGTATATTGATTAATAAAAAAAAACTTTTGTTGTAAAATTTCAGTGGAATTTCAATTTTGTTTTATTAAATAAACTAAAAGCTTTAAAAAATCAATGTAATTTTTTCGAACAATATATTTGTTTTTTTTTTTTTTTTTTGCTAAAATATGGAATTTAAAATCATCTTCATAATTATCTTCACCTTCATCATAATCATAATCTTCACGTTATCATCATTAACATCGGATATATTTAGCAGAGTGAGGTTTTTATCATAATTTACTAAATCTTTTGTAGCTTTTTCATTTTTGTACCAATCTATGTATTGTTGGACAAAAAATGTTCATATTAAAATAATTTAATGTCGCATGCAATAAAACATTCACATTTTTAAATCATTGGTTAAAAAAATAACTTGAAAAGAGCAAAACTGAACAAAATCATAACATTTTCAATAAAGCTTGAACTTTTGTCCCCTATAACTCTGTCATTTCTTGACCAATCTTCAATAGCAATTCATGATTATTTTAGAAATTTTATAACCTTTCACTAAAAAGAAAGAAAAACATAATCCGTTTAAAATTTTTGAAGATATTTGCATTTCAGTCACATCATCTTTTTTAAAAACACGAATAACGGTTATTTTGGAATATCTCAAAAACTGTTCTACTTTGACAATTCTGACTTCATATTCGGATTCAGGGGAAAATTTTACATAAAGCTGTCAGATTTATTTGGTCACGACTTTGTTTAAATTTTGTTACGTAGTGTTATATCATTTAAACGAAACAAAACAGAAAAAACAAGTTAATGTGTTTCACAAAATCTCAAATATTTTCAAATGGGGAAAAAACGGACGAGATTTTTTTTTGATTATGCAAGTTGACATACCATATTTTAAGAAAATATAAAAAGTTTTGCCCAAGTATTCTCACAAACATTTTGAAAATCAACATTTCCTTAAAAAAACTCATTTTTTTTGACCAATTTAAAAAAAAAAAATTAAAAATACTTCCTCAATATTTTTCTTTACAAAAAATTATAAATAAATTAGTTAAATACCTGAAGTTGATGGATTCATTTAAAAAAATAGTGTTTTCTAAAAAACAATTCTCTCAAATCGCAATTAAAATATATTGCTTTTCACTTTTTAACAAATATTTCGAAATTATAAAATATTATTCAACTTTGGCAGCGTATAACAAAAAAAGTAAACAGCATCGATCCACAATTTTTACAGTTATTGGTGTTAAATTTTATCTACTTTCATATGGTAAGAAATACTTATACGAAAAACTAACTTTATTTTTGAATTGATCCCCGTTTTTGGAGTCGGACCAAAAAATTAAGAAATAACGACATATTTTGTGAAAATATATATAAATGCAAAGTTGCAAAGCATCACTGAAAACGAATGCATTGACAAAGCATCCAAATAAAAACAATGCACAAATTTTGCAACCGTTGTGCAGTTAAGACGGTTACTATTCAATATGGAACGCATGGCATTGCTTTTAGAAAACTTGTCTATTAATTCTATGCCTTTCAGTGTTGCATTGCAGCACCGAGTTTATGAAGTCAGCCACTGTCCCGCTTTTGTTGTTTTAATAACTTTTGAAATTTCTAAATTACATTGTATATTAGAATATGTAAATATTCACTTGATAACTCTCAGTTAGGCGAACGTAATGTACCGAACCGTACTGTAAGCACGTTGGTGCACTTATACAACATTTAAAAACGTGTCATATGTTTTCCCATACATAAACAATAAGCAATCGTATCCATAAAACAATATACACAGTGATGGGAATCAAAAATGTTTAAATGGTGACCGCTGTGCAGAAAAAGTACCAAGTGATTTAAATGGTATTGCAACAGTATTTTGTGTGCGTAAAAAACGTTAATAATTTAATATTTATATAATAGATTTACAATAAACAAATTTGTATTTTAGCATATACATATATATTAAGCATACATATATTGTATTGTGGTGTATGCACCAAACAAGATTTTAATACCATTTAAAGCCTATTATTTGTTTCACATTTCCATTGTATGTGTATATGCATTTGTTTATTTTGTTCATCTTATCATATACTTATATATTTGTTAATATGGAAATATGTTGTATTTTAAGTTGTTTTCTAGCAATTCCATAGCTTAACTGAAAAAAGTACAAAAAAAGAGCAAAAATACCCGCATTCAGTTTAACATACAAGCAGCCCATCACTACTTTACAACTGTCACGTAACAACGGCATAAAAATCTGTTTTACTTGGTGGCCACACGATCAAGTTTTGCCTTTCAATTCCCCAGCGGGAAAAAGAAGGCCTCTGTACCCCTTCTTTTGGATGTACAAGGCCTTCTTGCTCCATTCCATACTCATATCTTTTTTACAAACGTTGTCATTGCGGAGAAGGCCTTCCGCTCTCGCTTCTTCAGCAGGTACATAAGAAGGGTAACAGGACCAAAAAAAAATTGATTTTGCTTTTGCTTGTGCAAAAAAACAATACAAAAAATGTTACTCCTCCTCTACTCCGTTCTCATAGAAGCGAGTGTATCTTATCATTTATACGAAAGAGCCGAGGCCTTCTATGAGGCCTTCTTTAGCAGTTAGATAAGAATAGTAATCGAATACAAAAATCTTTTAAGCAGGCCTTTAAAAAGGCCTGAAGAAAGAAGGTCTTCTGAGTTTTCCCGCTGGGTCCTTTCAATTTGCAATACACTCTCACTTTTTTACTAACACACTCACACTTTTTAAATTGACCACGAGATTGCTTTCAATTTCACCTCTCCATTTGTTTGGCAATTTTACTATCAATTTAACAGCTGATTACATGTTAGTCTTAATAAATAGTTTTTTTTTACGACACCTTGAAAGTAAATTGCTTACAAATTGAGTGCGGCCTACGTCACAGCTTTTAATTTTTGTAAATTTTGACAAGCAGTATATGTAAAAGACTATCAAGAACAACTTGATCGTGTGGCCGCAGGGTTAAACATATCGAGACGTTCCGTCAACGTGACATTTAAATTCAGTAAGCATTTGCATTGTTTGCAAATAGCAAAACGAACCAGACGTTCCGTTAGGGCACGTGGACGTTCGGCTAACTCTGCCTTTAGTTTGTTTATTGTCTTTCTGCATTATTAAAAAAAGTGTCTGAAGAAAGTTAACCAAAACCTTTTTGGAATCTTATAAAATTTATTTTCGGTACTAACGCCCAATTTTCAGGATAATATTTAAGTCTATATTAAGTTAATTTTCATATAAACTTAAATAGTACTTAAATACAGATAGATTTTTTGAGTTTTGTTTTAAAAGTCTAATTTAATTAAGATAAAAGTATGGTAGCACTACTAAATACAAAAAAAAAAAATATCATAAAAAAGTGTATTTATTTCCAAGGTGGCCTCCAAAAACAGTTGTTTCCCTACAGATAATATTGGACAACTTGGTCCATTGTGGCTTAAATGGACTACTTACAACATGGTCCAATCTACTGTAATATGGACCATGTTATAAGAAACTAACATGCAGTGCTGCCAACAACTGCATGATGTATACTTTTCTATAGTTTACAGTATTACACATTGGTAGCCCTAATGGTGTCCATTATTAATTGTTTATTTAAAAGTGAAAGTTTGTGAAATTTGTGAAAAAAAGGTAAACAAAATAAAAATACCAAGTAAATATATTTTATAATAGCAATAATAGACTACAGGGCACGCCATAAAAGGCGATTAGGAAAAAATGAAAAATGCTTAAACAACCGCTGTAGTGTACTCGATACTGTAATGACATGGAGTACTTTTAAGACTAACCCACTTTAGTACTCCATGGAGTAGTTTAGGGACTACATCGGTGGGTTATATGGTCCCCTCCTAGGACATCGTAATGTTAAATGGACCACCTTTTATCCATATATTTGGAGTAGTTTTGAAGTACTCCTACTCCTTTATGGACTACTCTTTATATGCATGTATGGACTAGTCTCGTTATCTGCAGGGTTGCTATTGCTTTGCCTAAATGTGTTTTAATATCAATCCCACAAATTGGGCATTGGGTAAAATTAACTTATTTTGGTAAGGGCATAGAGGAGTATTTCTCATTTGGTGAGCCAGTTGAATGGAGGGATCCAATTGATCATATAACTGATGACCAAAGTGCAAAGCGGAAAAAATGGGTTTGTTATTTATCCGGATACAAATCAATTGAAATATATTCCAAAAGCGAAAACCAAAAATATTTTGTAATTTTGTTGTTGATTTCTACAGAAATTCACATTGCCTTTTGAAATCTCAAACGCCTCATAACTTGTGGCGTTGGAAATTTAAAATAGAGTACATGAATTTCTGTAGAAAGCAACAACAAAATATTTATGACTTTGTTTTTGCTTTTAATATAATTCTTTGGCGTTGCGTTTTATATAATTAGGGCCTATGAGTTGAAGCGCCCTTAATGATTTACATCGTCTTTTAAACTTGTCAAAAAGAACTCGAAACTAATCGCTTCACGTTTGAAAGAAGGAGGATTTTCGGACACAGAGACATGCATTTTTAACTATCGCAATCGCTCCAAGATATTTTAAATTATTTCCAGAAAGTAGATTGTAGTGGGTTTTTAGGAAGAAAGGGTGGCGCCGTTGGAATTATTGATTGTGCGGATTTGTCAGTCAGTTTGAAAGTATAAGTCTGCTACCAGTCACCCTGTATATATACATATGGGGGATTTCATGGCAAGTGACCCAAGTTTTAAATCGATGTCTTCCGATTTGGATGAAATTTGCACCAAGGTTAGATACTAGCTTAGCAATCTTTTAAAAAAAATTTATTTTTGTTTTTTAAAAAAATTTTTTTTTATAGAGCAATTCCATATGAAAGCGATCACCTTTTGGACGACCCCTCTCCGATTTTAAAATAAATAGTCTCAATCGATTGCCCAGCAAAAAATAATGTACCTACATTTTTTTTTTTTTTTTTATAGTGACTGGTTTAGTGGTGGTGTACACCACTGTCATGTGACAAAATTGAAGAATTCTTCATAAGGGACCTCATTGAAAGTTGTTTTAAAAAATAACTACTAAAGCGATCGCAACGAGTGATAGCTCGTTGGAAAGGTATTGAATCAGGCTTTAATTGAAAAATAAAATTTTTCTAATTTTTCTTAGAAATTTACCTTTAAATTTTCCCATGAAAATTAAATTTTCCGATTTTCCACAGAAGCTCCTAAATTTTCCGGCTAATTTTTTTTTTTTTTGGATTCCTCATAATTTTTGCTTTAAGAATCAGCAATAAAAAAATGGGCCCCGACTCCTTGTTTGGACAGGAGAAGAGCATTTAAGAGACCACCTTGTTAAAAATACATTTTAAAAATTACACTGTGCATGAAATTGGCACTTTTTTTTCGTAACAAGCCGGGCACATGGCGTTTTAACATAATTCGGGGACGCTGAATCCAGTGGTGCCCGCGGTTTTTTCAGATTGGCTCTGGTTTTCGAGATATACCGTTATTTCGAAAATGGAGGAGGTTGCTCAACATATATTCGCGTAACTCAAAAACGGTTTAGTTTATTGAAATTACTAAAAAAACCGAAATTCCGCAATAAAATTTCATTTCAGAAAAGTAAAACTCTTTTTCTAATATGAGTAGTCGTTATTGAAACATAATTTTTTTTTGAAAAAAAAATTAGTTTTTTTATCAAAATTTCGAAATTTTTGTTTTTTAAAAATTCATAAAAAATTAAAAAATGCAGCTAGGCTTCTAATTTTTTGCGGACTTATAAAAAACGAAGCTACAAACAAAATAAGTTATTAATGATTAAAATCTGTTTGCAACTTTTGATTTTATTCACAAAAGTCGACAAATTTTTCATTAATTTAAGAATTTCCCTTAGGGGGAAATTTGTCGACTTTTGTGAGTAAAATCAAAAGTTGCAAACAGATTTTAATCATTTGTGGCTTATTTTGTTTGTAGCTTCGTTTTTTATAAGTCTGCAAAAAATTAGAAGTCTAGCTGCATTTTTTAATTTTTTATGAATTTTTAAAAAACAATTATGAGGAATCCAAAAAAAAAAAAAATTAGCCGGAAAATTTAGGAGCTTCTGTGGAAAATCGGAAAATTTAATTTTCATGGGAAAATTTAAAGGTAAATTTCTAAGAAAAATTAGAAAAATTTTATTTTTCAATTAAAGCCTGATTCAATACCTTTCCAACGAGCTATCACTCGTTGCGATCGCTTTAGTAGTTATTTTTTAAAACAACTTTCAATGAGGTCCCTTATGAAGAATTCTTCAATTTTGTCACATGACAGTGGTGTACACCACCACTAAACCAGTCACTATAAAAAAAAAAAAAATATGTAGGTACATTATTTTTTGCTGGGCAATCGATTGAGACTATTTATTTTAAAATCGGAGAGGGGTCGTCCAAAAATTTGCCAATTTTGATCGTTTTCATATGGAATTGCTCTATATTTAAAACTTTTTTATTTTTTTTTTATTTTTGCTTAAAAGAAAGGAAAAAATTCGAAGAAGACTTCGATTTAAAAATTGGGTCACTTGACATAAAATCCCCCATAATATGTATGTATGTATGTAAAAAACAGAGAAATAATATAAAAAGAAAATTATGAAAAATAAATAGTTACGAATGATATTAAGAGCAGATTACGTACGCTAAAGTTGTTTAAGTAAATATTTAAATTTATTTGCGTTGCTAATATATTGCAAGTTTGAAGGAAGTAAGTTCCAGAGACGGATAGTTAGTATGAACAATTGTCTCTCGGACGCTGTATCCTCGTGAATACCTCATAAATCTTAATCTGTCATGCAGATATTTTGGTTGTTATAATTTTGCAGTTTTATGCAGAAAGGCTAGGTTTTCAAGCTTTAAGTAGTTATTAAAAACAAAACAATCAAGAAACAAACTTTTTTTTATTAAAAATTTAAATTTGGATGTTTTTGCAAATTATATTGCAACTTTCTTATTTTTTTTCCGATGATAAAAATTTTTAAAAAATATATTTGAAACAAAATTGTATTTAAGATACGGGTTTAAAGCTTCGTTCACAATCAAAAAAACATTTTCATTTGGTGTTCATAATAGAGCAACAATTTCTTTTGCAACCACACACATTTTGCATTAAGAAACCGTTTCCAAATTTTAGCCACAACAATATTATGCATTTATTATTAATTTTTACAACATTTTGTTAAAATTTTCATTCAAAACTAAATAAAATTATTTTAAACGTCAGAAACAATTTCATACAAATTGTTGCTGAATTTCTAGTTGACTCAACTCAAGTAACCATTTTAAAAAAATTTCAGTTATATTTTTGATTTAAAAATGAAAGGAAAAGTTGTATGAAATTGTTTCTGACGTTTAAAATAATTTTATTTAGTTTTAAATGAAAATTTTAACAAAATGTTGTAAAAAATAATAATAAATGCATAATATTGGGCATGTTCGTAAATGCATCACTGCGCTGCACTAGTGATTTCAAATGCTTATATAAATATCAGTGAAGTAGATGTGGACCAAAAAATTGTCAAATACTACACAAAAATAATACACAATAAAACAGATTATATTAATAATTTTTTTTATCGGCATTAAAAAAAGTTTGTTTTTCTGAAGCAGCGCAGTGATGCATTTACGAACATGCACAATATCTACTATCTATTATACAAAATTTAAGAATAAGTCCTTCTCCATATTCGAATGTTCCCTTATTATATTCCATTTTTCATCTATTATATTTATAGCTAAGTCTATTGGAATGCTAAAATGTTGTGGCTAAAATTTGCAATCGGTTTCTTAATGCAAAATGTGTGTGGTTGCAAAAGAAATTGTTGCTCTATTATGAACACCAAGTGAAAATGTTTTTTTTGATTGTGAACGAAGCTTAAAAATTAAAAAAAAAGTAGATATGATTTTTATCAAAATTCGTCAAAATCGTCACGAACATTTAACAAAATCGTCACGAACATTTAACAAAATCGTCAACAAATCGTTAAATATTTAAATATTGCAAATCAGAGACAATTTATTGCATTGATTGGTTTCAAAATAATAATTTTTAGCAAGAAATTCTATTAATGATAAAAAAAGTTATATGGTTAAGTTTTATTCTATTTATTTTAGCAAGTGGGCTGAAATAAATTAATCATTTGAAAAGAAATACATAAGGAAAAATATATTTTCATAAAAACATAACAAAAATTTATTTATTTTATTTATCCATATTCTCAAAAAAAATTTTAAATAAAAACTAAAATCTCATTTGCTATTAACTCCATCTGATGATTCTTTTTTAGCGCTATCAGTATTGCAAATTGTTTTTACTGTTGCAGGTGCTAAACCAAGGGTTCTGTCTATATCAACAGCCTTTTCACCCGACCAGTGTTACCGTCGGATATTTTCAAAAAGTACCAAAAAAGGGGATATCTACAAAAAAAGTGGCACTAAAAAGTGGATTTTTTCAAAAAAAGGGCCACATCTTTTAAAATTAAAATAAGTACACCACATTATGTATTTTTTACGTTGATTTTTTTTTCTATCTATTATAATTTTAAATGGTATAAAAACTAAAATAAACATTTTGTAAATATTTCTCTCGAGAAGTAATTTTTATAAAATATTTTCTTTAATGTTTTGTAAATTATTTAAAAAATTTCCTGAAGAAGATTTCGAACGGAAATCGAAATATCGAAATAAATATTTTAATTAATAGAAACTGGGAATTTTTTCCTTTCATAGGTTACTTAATATTATATTCAACATTTTTTTATTTTTCGAATTTATTCTATGAGCTAAATTTCAGTTATTGAATTTTATAAAGCTTTTTTGTAATAGTTCTATTCCTTAAATTTTTAGGAATGAGTTTTTATACACTACCAGACTATTATATTGTATTGTATTGTTACATTTTACCTAAGCTATCCTTTGGATAGCAATGAAGTACAGTGGGGAGCAAAGGTGAGTACATGTTTGTATATCTTGCACTTCTAAGGGAATAAGAAAAACAATAATAAAGCTATTTAAAAATTTTTTTTTGTATTTTATTCCTTTTTTAATTCTTAGCAAAATTCAATTTAAAACAAAATAAGAAAACAACAAGTTCATAGGTAAACATAAACAAAACTTAAATTACTCTCATGTACTCAATTTTGCACCCGCGTGTTTTCAACCATATTCTTAGAAACATTCAAAATTTACCTTTAATTTTGATTTGGTTTATGATTTGATTGGTGTTATTAATGTTTCTGTTAATATAAATTTTAGTTTAACGTCGCGCTTGATAAACTGCGTAATGTACATAAAAGTTCCGTTTCAAATATAAAATACAAATTGCAAAATATTTAAAATTATGAGAAAGCTATCGCGAACCGTGGAAAATAGTATTTTAACTATGACAGAGACTAGCTTCTCATCAAGAGTAATAGCCAAAGAAATTCAAGTGAGTCAGTCAGTGGTGATAAGAGTCCGGAAAAGGCGAAATATTACTTCCAAGCGCAAGTTCTGGGTCGCCGAAGACTTTTAACGGATGGCGACGCACGTTTAATGATGAGAAAGATAAAGGCAAATCAAACTTTAACGCCAAAGGAAGCTTCCCTAGCAATAAATAAAAATGTAAGCCGATGGACAGCAAGAAGAGCGCTGCACAACATTGGCTACATATCAGCTGTGAAGAAACCTAAACCTGCGTTATCAAAGAAACATGTTGCAGCACGGTTAAAGTTCGCACTGGAACACAAGAATTGGACTGCCGATGATTGGAAACGAGTAATCTGATCAGATGAATCCAAATTCAACCGATTTCAGTCAGATGGTAAGCAGTATTGCTGGCGCCGACCTGGGAAGACCATACAAAGACACCATGTTAAACAAACTGTTAAACATGGTGGAGGCAGCGTTATGGTATGGGGCTGCTTTACTTGGTGGCATATTGGACCACTGCAAAAAATTGATGGTATCATGCGAAAAGAGGATTATTTGAAAATGTTAGAGCCCCGTCTTCCCGGTTTTGTGGATATGAGCGCATATCCTGAGGAAGAAGTCATATTTCAACAGGATGGCGACACAAAGCACACCTCCAAAATCGTTAAGGAATGGTTGACTGGGCAAAATTTTCAGTTAATGCAGTAATATGCAAAATAAATGTTCTTGTCGACAAAGTGGGAGTGGCAGCTAAGCTATAATCGGATGAAAACAAGAAATCCTATAACAAAAAAAGAAAATATCACTTTATCAAATACTTAATATATAATTACTTCCTCACTTTAATACAAATAAATGCACGGCATGCATACATGCTACTAAATTTAAGTGCTAGTGTTTTAATTTCTTTACTATAGCATATTTAGTTTTTTCCAATTTCTTCTATTATTGCTTAAAATTTTTGTAATCAGGTTTATAGAACAAAACTATAAAACTGGATTTTTTTTATTAATTGCGGTACAAAACATCTTCCGAAATTATAATACAGTAGTTTTGACTTAACTGCCTTTTATTTACGTGCACTTTTGACTTAAGTGCACAAAATTGATCATTTTTGGCATTATTCTTTATAATCCCATACAAATTGCTTTTTTAAGTGCACTTTATTTACCTGCACATTTAAGATAAGTGCCCAAAATTTTTGGCATTTTAAAATTATTTTCATATAAAAAATTCAAGTTAGCTGCACTTTGACTTAACTGCCCAAAATACATATTTTCTGTAATTATTCTTCAAAATCCTTGTTTACGTGCATTTTGTATACCTGCACATTTTTCATATTTTTAAGCAGTTTTAAAATATTTTCATATAAATCATCAAAGTTAGCTGCACACATGAAAAAATATGGTGGACACTTTTTCACATGAATATCCAATTTTAGCTGTTTATAAACACAAAAATCGCAAACAAGTCAAGTTGGTATCATTATAATTCATTTATTTTGTTTGCATGTAGCTACATTTATGCATAGTTGTAGTAGTATTTGAAGTTGACGAATGCTCTGTAGGCCAACAAAGTTCAAAATTTCGAATTTTGCGCTTCAACGGCAACGACTACTACAACTACGTATTCTGTTGACACTACTTTGAAACCGCCGTTTTTAACTTTTGACAGCTTGCAGCACTATTCTTAACGTTGTACTACAGCGACTTTTCTGTTCCACACTTTATTGTTACCAACTTGGCTATCTCGTTCTTTATAAAAATGCCAACAAATGACTACAGGTTGTTTGAACGTCATTGTTATTATCAATTTATTAATTAAAACATTTTTATTCTTCTTTTAAACACTTTACTTTAGCTGCACTTTTAAGCAGGTAACCGCAATTTAAGATAGCTGCATTTTTGATTTACCTGCACAAAAAATCGTGCAAAGGAGATTGTGCAGCTAAGTCAAAATTACTGTAATTGGTGTATCTGATAAATGGGAGAACGTGATGGGAGAAAACTATGTTCATATTCGTCTTTAGCATTCCAAAAACATAAGAATCAGTTGAAATGGTTAAACAAACTTTTTCAATGTCGGCCTGTGCTACATATTTATTAAGGGTCAGTTTTATAAAAATTTTACAATTAATTGTAAAACGGCAAATCCATCTGAGGAGATCGAGTGGTTGCGATCGAAACATGTCATGGTAACCTGATGGCCGAGGTTCGAATCCCGGCCACGGTCAAAAATGAAAGATTATCAATAACAATTTTAATTAATTTTCATGTTGTAAAATTCCTTTCTTCATAGAAATAATTTAATGAAAATTAAATTTAATGAACTTAAGCCTAATTAAAAATTTGGATTAAAAACCATAAATAGTTCAACAGAAATAACCACAATACTAATTAATTGTTCTTTAAACGACTTCCATAATTTCGAAAAATGTCTTTAGCATATTTGTTGCTTTATTTTTGATTAAAGCTAACTTAGTAAAAACACGCTCAACAGAAGCACTACTATGCGACAATGTAAAAATATGAGAGATCAATTTGTGCAAGTTTGAATATATATATAAGTATATTCATCAAATCTATTTTTCAATGTTCCTATTTTACGCCAAAAATCTTCAGCATTCGAAATTTTAAATATGTGTTCATAATTCGTTTCATTTACTTTACTCTCTAGAAATTTAAATTCATGTATAAATGCATCTGGGTCAGTTAAATTATCTTTTAACTCGGAAACTAATTCGAAATAGTTTATATCTTCATTAGACACTATAAATATTGGGTCTAAATACTTCAATATATTAAGCTTTTTGTTTTTTATATCAATTCATTACACAATTTTTGGGTAAAACTTAGATTTTACTTTTAATGTCAATTACACAAATTTTAGACAAGTTTTCGGTACACAACAGTTCGGTTTCTGCTTCATGACTTCTAAGGAGAGACAAAATACTTTTTTTTACCAAATATTTTAAACTTTTTGCTTTATATTCTTTTAAATATTTATAGGAATTTTTCCTAATTCTTGATTTATAAAAATATATATATATATAGCAAAAAGTTTGAAATATTAGGTAACAAAAAGTATATTGTCTCTTCTGAAAAGTAGTTGTTTTTGAGTTACGAGGTTGCGGAAGAAAACCATCGATATGTGAGATATCTTTATCCCCTTATTCATAATAAATAAAACAGGTTAATAGAAAGTTTATTAAACCAATTTTCAGCTAACCACGCATGTCAAGAAACAAATTTCATATGAACATACATATACATATATTAAAAAGTTTTACATATATTAAAGCTGGGGGTTATAATAAAACAGAAAGAAAAAAAGTATATTTTCCTAGCGTAAAAAGTATCAAAAAAGCGGCAAGAATCGTAAAAAGTACCACATTTGGGTGCATTTTGTAAAAGTAGCCAAATTGTATCCAAACAGTCAAAAAAGTGGCAAATTGCTTTAGTGGCACCAACGGTAACGCTGCACCCGACTTGAAATATTTTATTACGTCCAATTTTAGTTCCAAACTAATGCATTTTTTTTTCTCTTTGCACTCATTTTTCTACACAACTTCTTATTAAGAACTAATGACCAATTTTCAGGATTGATTTAAAACACATTTATGTTTAAAATTGTTTAAAATACAAGATTCTCTTCTTCACTAAATACTTAAATTAAACTTAATTCACCGATGTGGTACATTTAATTTCAACTTATGGTGTTTTCTTTTCTATAATAAAAATACCACATTTTAAAAGGTGCATTTATAAAATGTCTTGCCTTACATGTAATAATGCAATTTTTTATTTGACGAGAACAAAACACAAAATTGGATCGCCCTGTTTTTAACAGCTGACAAAAAGTTTGTTCTTCAATATATAAAAAAATATGTACATAAATCAAAAAGGATGTTCTTCAAAATATAAAAAAAATACACATAAACCCAATTTTGTTAATATATTAATATTAAATAAATAAATAAATGAACAAAATGAATGACCAAATTCCAATTTCTTTAGTTTGTTTTTCATAAAATATGTAAACAAGAAAATACCTTTGCCAGATTGCGAATTTATTAACACCAAGTTTTTACGATTTCTTGATTTGACGTTTTTTTTTCAAAAACAATTTTTTAACACCGAATCCATTTAAATTTTATGTCACTGACAACCTACCATTAATAATGTTATGCTTTCTTTTGTTTTTACTTTAAAATAATAGACAAAATTACTATTAAAACTTAAAAATTTTACTGTCCTGATTAGAGGAAATTTTTTTTCCAACTTCGTCTGGTAACCCTATATATAAACAGAAGCCATCTTTTTACAGGGCATTATCAACACTCTCGATTTATACGGGGCGTAAAGTGCAATGCCTTATGCCATTTAAGGGTGAATTTTTTTAGAATAAAACACGCTGCCCTCTTAGAGAGCAAAACATTTTTAAGAAACGAACACCAAATTGCATTTTTTTAAATAAAATGTGACATTTTTTGTAGAAAAGAAAACACCATTAAGTTTCCTTCGTAATAACTTATCAAGGTGGCCTCAATATTACAACAATACAACAACAACAGGCAAAGCAATAACAGTCAGCTGTTTTTTAAGACCACCTTGTAAATAATTAGACTTTTTTATAATATTTGTTTGTATTAAGTAGTGCAACCATACGGTTGTCGAGTTGGTTGAAGAAAACCAAAAGATTTAGATTTTTTCAAGTTGACTACTAAGTCTTCCAATTCGATTTTATTGTGTGTGCTCGAGTCTCTTGATTAGCTGTCAAAATTAATGTTTGTAGTTTTCTTTTGTAAAAAAGTTAAGTATTTTAAAAATTGTATTTTATTACATTAAGTTTTCACATTAATTTAAAATCTTTCAATTCAGTTGATGAAGTGTGTGGCCAAGCATCTATTCAGTTGAAAGATTCAGTTGACAACTGAATTGAACCGTGTATGGGGCGCATAAATAAGACTTTTCAAATAAAACTCAAAAAATCAATCTGTGTTTGAATACGATTAAGTTTATATGAAAACTAACTTAGTATAGATTTATATACTATCCTGAAAACTGGACATAACTTCTTACTTACTAACACGCAACTATACTTAGAATAACTTACCTAACAATATTAAAGAGGAATTCGCCTTTTCACGCGCAAATAGAAAAATTTCTCACGTGTGATTATGACCAGCAAAAAAAAACAATCGTATGCAGCGACGCAAATCGAAACCATAAAAACCCAAATCGGATTTAACTAATTTTTAAAAAGCGACGCAAATCAGGGCTCTAGTTTATATTTTATGCAGTATATATGGCATTCATATGATGTAGAATTCGAGTTACTAATGCTTCTAATGAAAGCCACCTGGTTGGGATGGGAAAGAATTTTTTTTTTGTTTAATTTCAAATAATTTTTGTATTTAAAAAAATTGATTTTTACGTTTTGGACTGTTCTCAATATACATAATTGTAAATATTTCTTGTGAGTGTTTTATTGATGCCAGAAAATCGTCATAATACTATTACTTTTAGTAAAAAAATCTTCAATTTAGTGTATTTTCTCAAAAAAAAAATCGTCACATCTAACAACCCTGATCTAACGGCATGAATGTGGATATCAGCTGAAAGAGGAAACAGATATATTAAGTATTTATGAGGAGGTCCATAACAAAACGCAACAATTCCACTTTTTAAGTTTAGTGTTTTTTTACTGAATATTATTGTACGTACTAAAATCTTTATTGTCATTATTTTAACGAATTTTTTTACTTTGAAGCGGATCAAAACTTACTTAAATTCATCTCTTTTTGTTAATTTATCCAAAAATTATAGAGCTCCTCATATATACTTTAAAGGGTCTAAGATAGGAATGGGCAAAAAATATCGAAACATCAAAATAGTGATATTTAAATAAAAAATAATCGATATATATCGCCGATACTTAAATTACCGATATATCGATATTAAAATACGACTATCGAATTCGATATTTTTTGCATTTGTAAACACAAGTCAGTCTTCATCAAAAACTCTAAATTTTAGCCGTTTTTCAAACAATATGTTTTTTAAAAATTTGCATCACTGCATGAATCATATGTTTTTTAAACTAATATGAAGATCTAAAATGATTGGCATTTATAAGAAGCAGTGCCGGATACAAGCAGATTTACAAGAGAGCACAAAACAGGGAGTGCTCCTGATGTCCATATCTGATGATTACTGGTTTAACTAAAACAATCAAAAACATTTCTAGTTAAAGTTGGTACTTTTGGGGTGCAATTCAAATTTTAAGGTAAGTTGGTACTTCCATGACTAATTTACTTATATTTCGTATTATACTTTTTTTTAGATTTCATATGGTTTTTTTTTGTATTCTTCCCTTTTGTTTTTGTTATATGTGGTTGAATTTTTTGTTTTGATTGAATTTTTTGTTCATATTAATTTTTTGAAATAAAAAGTAAAAATGTAATTACATATGTATATTATGTTTGTACATAAATATGTATGGATGTACAAAGGTATAAAAAATTTTTTAATTTGGTAATAGTTTCAGCAAAAAACGTTTGATATATCGATATTTTTTAATAATAACTATCGATACTCTTAAAAAATATAGATTCGATATAATTTTTCAATTTTCCCATCCCTAGTCTAAGATCAATATTGTAGAAATTACAAACTTATATTTACTCGAAGGGTATAAAAATGCACAATGTTTAAAGAACAGTCATTGATTTTGAAGTTACAAGCATTGTAAGTGCACCTGTTCATAGATTAAGAAGCGACTAACACAATCATATCGACCAGCTTAAAAACATGTAAATGAAAATCTTCCATTTCCTTATTCCCAATTCTCACTTGTGGGTATGGTTCCATCTCAAAAAGGATTTACATATCCGGATAATCCTTTTTTATTTGTGGCAAAAATTTGTAAGTAGGTAGAAAGTCTATTGAGTTTACTTAGTTGCATAGTTTCGCGGTATTTGGCGCGTTTTTATTTTAAAATGTATTCAAGGGATAAAATTCTCAAACATTGGAAGAGATTCTTTAAAAAAATACTAAAACACGCATACCCAAATTTACCTGACATCTTAAGATTTTTAGGCGCTTTTAACATTGGGACTGTCAAAAATTAAGCGCGTGCTTAATGTATAGAAAATTTACTAGTTGTTTGCTATGAAAACATTCCTTAAAGTAAGAAGAATGATAATGTTTGTCGCCGTGAATGCATTTGTAAAAGAGATAGAGAGATATAAAATTGTCGTGCAATGAGAATTATAAAGTATTTTAAGTAGCAAGTCTAACAGCATTGTCGTAATCGAACATAAACCTACTGACACATGTTGTATCAAACTTACTACCATTTGTTTGAACAGGCATGTTGTAGCGGATATGTATGACAAAAAAAAGCTGTATTGAACAAGTCCAATGTTCGCAGTATTCTTCAGCAATATCCTTTTGGTGTGCGGCAACAGCAACTTATAAACACGGTTTGCATTTGCGCACTGATGTCGCGCGCCAATATAGATAGCGGCATTATGATGGTTGATTATGATGATGGTGTGTAACAAGTTGTTGTCCCATTGATGTATGATGCATACATTTGTGCAAATGTACGTGCGTGTGTGTTTTCTCGTTTGTGTGTGTATGCATATCAGTATGTGTTCTCATACTCATCAAACAATTCGTGTAAGGATTTATGATGTCGCACAATTGTGCTCACACACTTTTGTTGTGTTTACAAATGCAAAACATTGTTCTCTTCGCCGCATTTACTACGGCCTGTAGCGCTTCGACAATTGGCATGAAAGCAGCGTTGTTCGCGTAATCGAAATCATATCCTTTTATTAATCCAAGGAGTGCACAACAAGAGGACAACTAGAAACAGTCTCGCGCTAATAGTCATTGAGCAACATTCGCGTCTTCTGTGCACGGAAAACACTTTGTATTTGTCAATGCTAACTTAACGCGACATCGTGAAAAAAATATTTGAAATCAAATTCGTGAATGTCAATTTTTTTTGAGCTTATAAAAATAAAATTCATTGAGAAATAAAAATAAATTTTTTACCGAAAACATTTTAGTGGCTAAGAATCAATAATTTAATTACAAAAAGGTGTGTATTTTATCAATTAAGAAAACAATCTGCGTTTGATGAAAAGTACTGCTAAAGCATTTACACATAAACACATAAATACATATGTATGTTCGTATGTAACTTGCATGCATACATATGTACATTTGTATGTAAAAAAATAGCTGATTTGTGGACTTACATACAATACATATTTTTTTAAATTTTAGTAAATCAACCGTTGATTTAACTGCACAATGGACATTTCTGCATACCAACACATGAACATTCGCATGAGCACCCGGGGAAAGCGTCCCCTTCGCAACCTAACGCCCTCCGACAAAGTAAGGGCCATTCAACGTATTCATAATGGCGAAACTAAGGCATCGGTGTCAAGAGATATCGGAGTACCAGAGTCAACACTAAGAGGATGGTGCAAAAATGAACAGAAATTGCGCTTTATGTGTCGTCAGTTGGGTGCTGCAGATCAACTAACACCAATGCCCAGCATAGAAAATCCCCCCGAGAAGCGCCCACGTTTTGACAATCATATCCAGACTCCAAAATATCCGGCAAACTCGAGCTTCGATGAATTTGGATACAACCGCTTACCGCTGAATGGCCTAAGTTTTTCTTCTAATGGCAGCAATGCTATTTTAGAGAAAATAGCCCTAAATGAGATTATGAAAAAACATATCATGACAACTGAGAATGCCTCCAAACAGCCAGTTGATAATATTTCAAATCAAATACCCGGTATTATGGGAGGTTCAATTCCAACGGCAGGAGACTACAACGCTCAACTATCCATAATGCAGAACTTAAATTTGTTATCTTTATTAAGTCCAAATTTATCTGCAATACCGCATCTTAATTCCAATGGAAATGACACTTTAGATCCAGTTAAGACCAAAATACCCCTGCGTCTCACAGATGAAGTTAAAGAAATTTCTAAAAGCATCTGTAACGGCAACATTAACTCCAATAATAGCAACCAAAATAATAGTGCTACAAACATCGCATCACTGTCTGTAAAGAATTGGGCTAAAGATCCCGCAGACAAAAGTTTATTGAATTTACCAAATCAAAATATCATCAGTTCTTCCCCGCCTGCAATTAATAGTTGCATCGGATTTATTCGCAGCATTAATGATTCAAACAACAATAATTTAAAGGACAAAACCAGCTCCTTTCCCATTGAGAACTCTGCAGACATTCGTAATTTCCCACCACCACTTCCACTTGGTCTTTTACAGATTCCAAATATTACCAATGGAAATACATCAGATTCCGAAACTGGCAATACTGCCTTACTAGAATGGTGCAAAGTTTTTAATGCCAGCCTCAATTTTTTGGCTTTGGCTGCAGCCGCCGCAGCTTTGCAGCCAAATGGTGCTATGACAAATGCTGCCAACACAATTAAAAAGGAGGACAATATTCTCTATAAAGAACTCACCAAGACTGCAAACAATTTCGATTCAGCTAATAATCTTACAACTTTTCTTAGCAGCGATGTATCAAATGATAGCTATTTCGATAGCGAACCAGAGGACTTATCAGTACGATCAACTGCCACTTCCAAACTATCAAGTCCAGCCAATAGTCGCTCTGAAAGTCCTGTCAAAAGTAATGGCTCTTGCTCGCCTTTGCACAGCGATGGAGAACACTAAGATGCCAATATAAACGTGTGTGCGGCTATGTTTACGTGTGTTTGTATCCGTGTGCTCTATAGAAACCACCCCAGCTCTCCCAGTTATTAGTAATCTCTCAATCATCCTTTATTATTTTTGTAGGACTTTTTTCACTTTCTCTTTAATTTTCTTTAGTTCTATGACAAAATTACACCAAACATCAAACAATAGTTTGTTCGTTTTGAAATTACAAACTTTAATAAATCTCTGCTAAAACACATACATGCACATACAAATACAAAACAATAATAATAAATAACAAAATATTTATGATTTAATATTAACTCTTCTAATGCCAATAATCAATGACGTTCATTTATACAAATATCCATACATGTGTAAAATAATAATTTACTATTCTTACATCGATGTATGCATACTTAAAAACTAACACACACACACACACACACGCATACATACATACTAATACATACATTAGTACACACTCGCACTTAATAGATTTAAAAACTAAGAATCCATGCATATGAGGTGACCATGTCATTAACTAGTAACTAGTATAAATTTAGTTATATTTTGTCGTTCTAGTGTAAATTAAATTTAGATTTTAACTAATTAAACTTATCGAATACTAAATTAACTACATTAATTGTTGTACAATTGAATTTTACTTCCATTTTACAAATTAAGTTTTCTTTTATTTCGCATTCATGTAACCACATTTGTGTATGTTCGTACAAACATTTACAAAAAAAAAACATCAGTTTTATATTTTTTCAAATTGAATCCCTTTATATGTACAATACCACATGAAATTCAATGTTTAAATAAATGCGAAATTGGTTGTTTTTCTTTAATTGAAAATTTAATAAAATAAAAATGTTTATTAATTGAAAAAATCAAGCGTTGTGTTTTTTTATAATTGCTGGTTTAGTTTGACTACTTACCTGAAATTTAAGATTTTTAAAATGTATCTCAGACAAATCAAGTGCAAAAAATAGAGTTAAATACGATGATGATCTAGAAATCGAAATGAAGTGGAATTAGAATTGAACGAGATTTTTTGTTTACTTATTTACAACATGAAAATTGTTTTTCCTGGTCTTAAGAGTAGTTCTTGTAATGACTTAAAGTATGAAGTATAAAAAAGTAATCACCCCTATAATGAAAGTCGACGTCGACACAAGCCAACGGCACCTGCACAGTAACAGAATTTTCTGAGTCGTTATTGACAATAATCGGTTACTATTGAGAGTCAATTGATATTTTTTAAGGCGCTTTTAAGTCGAAGTAGAGTAGAATTGTTCCTGTTTTAGTCGACAAAATATTTTGCGATGACTTAAATGAAATTCAAGACAATTTTAAATGAAGTGTAAACATATTTATTAAATACGTTTAAAATCAAAAATGCAAATTTAAAAGAAGTTATGAGCACATATTTTATTAGTAAATTTAACGCGCAAATGGCGAACATTCGGAAAAGTTTGCTAAAATAGCGAAAAATCGCGAAAATTTTTAATATATCAAAAAAGCAATAAAATTAATTAAAAGTCCCTTAAGCTATAAGGAATGGAAAAAATTCGGTTAAAGTTACAAAATTAGCGGAAATTCGCAAAAATTTACTAACAGAGACATGATAGCAAAGTCTAATATTTATTAAGAATCGTTAAAGCTGTAAAGAATCAGAAAACTTATAGGAAAAAATCGCTTCTATCGCGAACATGACTAAAATTCGCGAAAATTGCAAACAAACCCTAAAATTTATTTGAAATCACTAAGGGCTAAAAAATCAGAGCAAGTTAAACTCTCTTTTTGGTTTAAAATGTGTTTAAACCAACAAATCTATAAATCATTAAACATATAAACCATCTTTAAACGCATGAAATTGGGCGTTTAAACTACCAGTACAAATTATATGAATTTGCCAACATTTGTCGTAGTGCTGCCACATGTTATTTTTTTAACAACATGTAATACATGGGACACTGATTTATGGTTGATGAGTTTAAACTACATATAAATTCAAGTTTAGTTCAACTAAGCCAGCGTTTAAACCATCAGTGATTTATTAGGCATAAATCGGCTAAAAAAAAAAAACAAATGTCGTAAAATATCAAAAAAAAAAAACCTAATTTTAACAATAGTTTCAAACAATTGATTAAAAGTCCCATAAACTATAAGGAATGGCAAAATTTCGGTGAAAATTGCTTTATTTACGAAAATTCGCAAACATTTTCTAACTATAAAGCTATGTATAAAGAATCAGAAAACTTACAGTAAAAATATCTCTTACCGAAAAATGGCAAAAATTTGCGAAAAAATTCAAAATTGGACACAAAATCTACACTCCATTTGAAAAAAAAAAAATATGTCAGAAAATAGCATTAAAAAGTGAGCTATAATGATGAAGAACAAAAATAGTAAAAAAATAAATGGAGAAGGGAATTTTTTTGTCAAATTTTCGATAACTAGTCGACGTCGACACAACACAGAAAAAAATTTTTGCGCCAGTAAAAGAATTAATCAAAAATAAAATCAGTTTTAGTTAAATATTTAATCAGGTGAATTAAACTTTTAATGAAGTGAATTAAACGTTTAATTGAAATATTGTAAACGTTTAATTGAAATATTGTCAATTAAAAATTTAATACACTTGATTAAAAGTTTAATTCACCTGATTAAATATTTAACTAAAACTGATTTTATTTTTGATTAATTCTTTTACTGGCGCAAAAATTTTTTTCTGTGTAATCTTACTAAATTAACGTCGAAGTGATGTAGTCGTCGACTTGATGTGACAACAATTTAAAATTAATGTCGACGACGACTTACATAATAGGGATGAATAGTTTTTATTTTTATTTGTTCCATTTTAAATCCAATTTTTTTCGATTTCTAGATCATGCCCGAATATATAGTCAAAATTTAGAAAGTACAAGAATTTCTTATTCATAATTTTTTTATACGTCTCGGTTGAGTGTAAAAGTATTCAACAAAATTGTGAACAAACATTTCCGGGAGATTTTTCCTTTTCTAATTGTTTCTATTTAACTTCAATGGTAAAAATATCCCGGGGAGTTTTTATTTAAAGTTAAGTTGAATATCAAAATAATGCGAATGTTTCAAAATACTTCAAGGATTCATGAAAATTGTATTTAAATAATAGTTTTTATTTAGATTTATAACAACTAAAACCAAAAAAAAAGAGTCGGCCAAGTCCGGCCATGTGATGATACCTTACATCACAGTGTTTGCTGACTAGTGTAGCCCTTTTGGGACCCATGGGCAGTCATGGACACATCGAAACAAAAATCAAAACAAAATATAAAAAGGCCAAGAGTGGTTTGGTCAAGTATGGACATTTTAGGTGTAATCCCGTACTAAACGTTGGAAACCCGCGGGACCCCAATCTTTTTGAGAAAAACATTCTTCTTCTTCTTGCACGAAGTAGCTCGTACTTTTTCTATGGACAGCTAACAAAAATTGTTAACCCATTTAAGCCCAAACAAAAACTACCGGACAAAAAATAAAATATTGTTAATTTTATTATTTAATTCATTACATATAAACAAAAAAAAAAAAAAATTTTTTTTTTTTGGAATTAAAGAGGTGTACCCAAATTGGCACTACGGTCATTTTAAAAAAAAATGTAAAAAAAAATTTGTTTGATGTTATAGAAATTTCTGAAATTTTAGATTATCAATAAGGTAAACATATATTGAATAATGTCAAAAACTTTGTCATAAGCCGGAAATAATGAAGTGTTCCCAAATTGGCACAGCGGGCGTAAATGGGTTAAACAATCGGCTGTTTCTAAAAATAAACATTAAAAAACTACAACAAGTATTACCAAAAGAATTAAAACACAAAATACATATTAATAAAATAAACAAATGAAAATGTTTAAAAACATAAGTACATGATTAAATTTTACTTTTATACGTCATAATGTGTCATTTATGTATTTATTCGAACATATCGCACTTGATCAACAAGAGTGTATTTACTAAAAATTTTAATTTTTTCACTTTTTGGAAAATATCGACACGTAATATTCATATCTACCCGCTATAAAAATATTATGCTATTTTGTCTACTTTTTTATTTTTTACTTTATTTATTTATTTTTATTATTATTTTTATTGTTCCTGTACTTTAAAGTAAAAACTGAAAAACTGATTCAAGTATACCATATTGATCCTTATGAACTTGTCTATGATAAAATATATTGATTTTTAAAATTTTGATTTTTATTGTTTCGATTAAAATTAACAGTTATTTTTTGATTTTTATTTTTTTGAACAAAATTTACTATTATTTTTTGATTTTTATTTTTTCGATCAAAAATAAAAGTTATTCTTTAAAAAAATGTACGTGTACTAATAATTTAGTTGACTTTAAATATTTATTTTAATGTGCATAAGAAATCCCAATGAAGATTACACATTAAAATAAACATTAAAAGTCAACTAAATTATTATTATACGTACATTTCTTTAAAGAAGAACTTTTATTTTTGAACGAATATATAAAAATCATAAAATAACTGTTATTTTTGTTCAAAAAAATAAAAATAAAAAAAATAACTGTTAATTTTGATCGAAACAATAAAAATCAAAATTTTAAAAATCAATATATTTTATCATAGACAAGTTCATAAGGTTCAATATGGTATACTTGAATCAGTTTTTCGAAATTTACTCCTATATGCTTTTTTTGTTTTAAAATTCCAATATAACTGTTATTTTCGGTCCCTGATTTTATAAAAATGAAAAGGTGTTCTACAGGCTGTACTAAAGAGTTGCGGAAGTATATATGGGATTAAAGAGGATACTTTTAGCTTTCTGATGGTAGTAAAATCTTTTTGACCCCTTTTGACCCTAACAAGTTCTATTCCTCTGAAATTCGGATTAAAATAAAATATAGAGCCTGAGAAAACATTTAATAACACATCAGGTATAAATGGTAGGTGCAGTGATACAACGAACCATTTCTTAAAGACAGCTTTCCCACGAATATAACAAAAAAAAAAAAAACCATTATTGATACCATCTTGTGAGAAATCATAATTTAATTCTGAACAAAATTTACAAAAATTAAATTTTTGCTAAAACCACATAAAATATTTGTTTTCAGCAGCATGCCACAACCACAATTACCAATATTTAAATCGAGTTTTTTGGCATTAAAATTTTTGAAATCGGAGATTACTGACTTAAGGCCGATGAAATTGAGTTTTCAGCTACTGTGCGACGTTCTAATTCGTTTAATTTTCGCCAACTAAAGATACAGAAAACTCAATTTTGTTTCAATTTAGACTGTTTTTGTTGAAATTTACTTGTTTCACTAGAGGGAAGCGAACTGACACCAAAGTAGTCCCGTGATAGGTCTTTGGTGGTAGAGAACGGTTCTAGTTCTAACACTTTATATGAATAAGACCTATCACTTTTACATGGGGTTGTCATTGGAGGGAGTCAATTGACACCATTTGACCAGTCACAGGTCTATTCTCCATGAACGTACTTAGTGTCGGTTACTAAAATGTAGTATTATTTCAATACAATGTGGTATTATTTCAATAAAACAAGTCCGAGAATTAAATTCAAGAACCAAATTTAAGAAAGTACCAAAAATGTGTCAGAGCACCGGTGAAGACTGTACTGTAATTCATTACTTTTTCTACCTTTTTGTTCTTCATAAACCAGTTAAGGGATTGGTTCTTTTTTCACCGCTCATGAGTTCTTTCTTTTTGTATTCGTTCTACTTTCACAAATCCCAGGACCAGTCTGTTGGAACAATTGACACAAATTTTCCGCAGGGTTTGTACATTTTTGTCTATTAGTGATAGAAATTTTTGCTAACGCTTATTTTACCAAAGTACCCAAAAAGTACGGGAACGCACCTTTTGTGTGGTTGTACTCTTTGCTATAGCTTTGTCAGTCAGAGTTTGAAAATTTTGTTATGATACCAGTTTGTGTACGTCATTCGCATTCGCCAAATAAAAGTGATTATTTTGCAAACACTTAAAAAAAAATAATAATACAAAGTATAAAAAATAAATAAAATGAAACAAAAAATCAAATCTATTTTCGAGAATACAAAATTTTCTATTCATAAACAAGATTTTGTTTTGTGCTAAATTCCTAATTTTCACTCTTGATGAATGCACTGAAATTTATTGTTCGGGGATAAACTAGTTCCTATGCGTATTTCACTGTTTGCTTAGGCCAGATCATCAGGAAACCTTTTCCCAAAGATTTTGTAAAATCTAAAGAAAAAAAAAAAAAAAAAAAAAAAAAAAAAAAAAAAAAAAAAAAACTGTAAAGCAAATGAAGATTACAAACACTCAAGTCTTATTTGCAACGAAATTAAAGCTAAGACAAAACACCAACAATAAACAGTGAGTTTATCTTTTCTTACTTTTGCTGCTATAATTGGTTGTTTTTTCCATTTTTAATTTTTTTTTTATAAACCAGTGCCCATGTTCTGTAACTCTCGCGTCGAGAAACTTTTCAATTGAAATGTGTGAAATGTGCGAAAAAAAATTTAACACTAAAAAACAATTAAAAATGCAAAATGCCAAGAATAATAATAATGGCACATTTTTTCATTGTTTAATTATTTTGCTTTTAACGTTTTTAGTATTTTGGTTATTTTTGTTGAACTGTTTATGGTTTTTTATCCAAATTTTGATATTTTAATTAGGCTAAAGTTCATCAAATTTAATTTTTCATTAAATTATTTTTTTATGAAAAAAATAATTTTACAACATTTATAAAATAATACGAATGTTTTCAAAGCTCGTTTGCAAACAACAAACATTAAAGTCGTACTTTGCATTATGGCTGTATTTTTGCCGCTGTCGTTGAAAATTCTTCAATTTTAGTAAATTTTCAGCGATATGTGTGACTGGCGTTCGCAACGCTTGCAATGTCACATCGGCTTCGAGTGCAATGCTATGACATTTTGTAACGTCATTGATTTTCAACAACAAAACTTTTGGGTTCAGATCAATGTGTTACTATTTTTCTTCTTAGTTTAAATACTTATTTGGGTCGAGATGGTCAACCCATTTTATCCCACCCCTTTGGTATTCAAATACCACCGTGATTATATTTAAACAAAATTTGGAAATATAATCCCAAAAATGTCCCAATTTTACTGCAATTTTATTCCATCTATACCTTTCCACTTCACAACCCAATTTTAATAATTTAATGTACCATAATTCTTATGATCATTTTTTAAACAATAGTTTTTTTATTTATTAACATTTTAATAACAAAAAAAAAATATTATGATCTACAAACAATGTTTCAGACTTGTGTCTATGCAATATTATTAACAAGTATAAAATTATTTGAATTATCTAAAAGTTATTTAATGTTTAAGTGTTTTTTTTTTATACCAGGATAAATACAATGACTCAATTAATCACAAAGTACAAGTTAAATAAAAAGAACTTACAAACTGGGATCCCACGATGATATGTACATATCAGCGTTTCACGCACATTTTTTTTAACAATTTAAAAATACTATTATATGGATAGATAAGGCAAGGGGAAAAAATAAAAAAAAACACAAAATAATTCGTTTTAAAATATTAAGGACACATAAAAAACCATGAATAAATAATTTAAGTACTTAACAACACACAAGATATTGAAGAAACACAGTTAATTATTAAACGGAAACAAAATTTAATCAACAATTTAGGACAAAGTTATGATAAGCTACGTTAATCCACAAATAATCACAAGAACACAACAATTCCTCAGTAGGTTACAAACTCAAAAGCACTAGCATATATTGACTGTTTATGTTGTAAAACTGTTATTCTCTTTATCCTTTAATATATTCTGCACTATTCATTTGTCACTGTTTTATTAGATATTTGCCTTCAATTTGCTTTGCTCTTTAATAAATTTTATATAAACCTTCTTAGCTTAAGGAATTCAACATTGATACTTTTTATTCATATTTTATTATTTCATATGTTTCACAATTTTGTTTTTTTTCCCTGTATCTCTTTTAATTTGTGTTCAATTTCGCCTCTTTTTAATTTCAATATTCTTCTAATTTTGTATCCTCTTGTACCATTCCAATTTAATATTTTTATATTTTTGTATCCTTTTAATATTTTATTATTTTAATGATATCTTTTATTAGTATTCCATTCAGGTATTAATTTTTATTCCCTCAAATTTTTCCTCCCAAAAAAAATATTCAAAACAATATATCCATGTCAAAAAGTTTTTTCAAAAAAAAATTTCAAAACCAAAGGCAACTAAATTAAAATAACTTTTACGAATTCAAATTTAAATCAAGTACAAAAGTGCACAGGTAAAAAGTACCGAACCAGCGGGAACAAACCAAAACATTTACAACAACATCAGTGAAAAGAAAATGTTTTGGGACTATGTGACATCTAAAATAATAAGAACATGTTAAAAGTTCCCACGTGTGGCACGACCCACATAAGCTGCCGGGCTATCTCAAACATTATTGTCTCAGATCCTTTCCATGAAATACTCCGATGAATTTTCCACTCAAATCTGTTAATTTATATAAACAGTTACCTAATACCGACTCAATTCGAGCCTTTACATATTTTGGAGCCAATTTAGCGTTAAATTGTTTCGAAAAGTCACTTTGTTGAAAATTCCTCCTTAATACTTCCTGACCAGGCTCGTATCTTATATTTCGACATCCCCTTAAATTATAAGTACGTTCACTTTTCTTGTACGCCTTCTCCAAATTTTTAAGTATTGAATCATCAATAATTTTCATATGATCCGATTGGTTAATAACTTCCACTTCCCCATCGTTTACCGTGTCTAAGTTCCTTAAAATATTGTATGCTGAACCATGCAACATCATATTTCTACCAAACAAAGCAAAGAATGGTGACATTCCAATTGAAGAATGAAGGGAACTACGAAGGGATTGATTAATGTGACAAATGTTTTCATCCCATGACGTTTGTGAACCATCCACATAAGATCGAATTGCCGCTAACATGGACCTATTTACACGTTCAGACGCATTACTCTGGGGTGCATAAGATCCACTAAAAATTTGGCGTATTCCATAATCCTTACACATTTGAGCAAAATGTTTAGACGCAAACTGACTTCCATTATCACTATGCACTGTTTCCGGTACACCAAATACACTAAAAACATTACATTGTAGAAATTGTATTATATTATTAGAGTCAGCTTTACGTAAGGGATGAATAAAACAGAATTTACTGAAGTGATCCAAGACGACTAACAAATATGTATTACCAAGCTTCGAGCGAGGATATGGGCCAAGTAGGTCAATAAAAATTTTCTGAAATGGTCTTTCTGTAACCGTCTGTTTTCCCATTGGTGGTCTCGTTATGAAATTAGGAGCCTTTGTAGACTTACAGATTTCACAATCTGCTATGAAATTTCTTACTTGCACAGCCATATTTGGCCAATAGTATTTTTCCTTAAGTCTAAAAAGGGTTTTCGCAATTCCACCGTGTGAATCCTGAGGTGGGTTATGAGCCGATATAATTATACCGTGAGTTAGAGAACCCGGAACCCATAGCTTCCAGGCTAAAGTATCGGAAATTGAATTTCCATCAGAAAATCCTACTCTCTTATACACAAATTTTCCTGAAACTTTTATGTCCGGTAACGAATTCACGTTACTTACACAATTTTGCCTAAGAGATTTGTAATCCTCACTATCAAATTCAACACTATTAAGATCAATATCTAAAATACACATAGAAAGTTCAGCAATTTCTTCCTCTGGAAGTAACCGGGACAATGCATCAGGTACTATATTTTCAGAACCTTTCCTATGATCAATTTCAAAATCGTATCCTTGCAAGGAAAGACTCCAACGAGCAAGTCTTCCAGCTAAATCCTTTTGGCTCATAAGCCACTTCAAGCTTGAATGGTCAGTTATTATTTTGAAAGGTTGCATTTCTAAATATGGACGGAATTTTTTAACCGCAGACACAGCTGCCAAACACTCCAGTTCGGTGACGGAATAATTTTTTTGTTATTTGTTCAACTTCTTTGAATAAAAGTAAATTGGCCTTTCAGCACCTTCTTCGTCCATCTGACATAAAACGGCACCAATGCCTGAATTAGATGCGTCACACTGCACCATAAAAGGCTTTGAGTAATCTGCGTGAACTAAAACAGGAGCAGTAGTTAATGCGTGTTAATGGCTTCTAATGCTTCCGCAGTCATTTCGAATTTTTTCCCTTTTTTTTATTAGATCTGATATAGGGGATGCCAAAGTAGAAAAATTAGAAACAAATTTTCGATAATAATTTGCAACCCCAAGAAACTGGCGCACTTCTCGAACGGTTCTAGGAATTTTAAAATTTCGAATAGCCACTACCTTTTCATCCGAGGTTCTAATTACACCTCCACCTACAATAAAACCTAAATAATTCACTTCCTTCATACAAAATTTTGACTTTGAAACATTTTTATTTAAACCACTTTTGCTTAAACATTTCGCTACTTTTTCCAATAAACGCAAATGCTCATTAAAATTTTCCGAAAATATCAAAAGATCATCTAAATAAACAAACACCCGTTCTCTCAAATCCGAAGGAATAACTTTGTCCATTAACCTCATCATTGTCTGAGGAGCATTACAGAGACCAAATGGCATTACCTTAAAATGATAAAGAGGCCTACCAGCAACTGTAAAGGCAGTCTTCTCCTGACTGGATTTCTCCAACGGAATCTGCCAGAATGCGTCCTTGAGATCTATAGAACTAATATAAACTGTACCCTCAAGTCTCATTAGCAAGCCTTCAATATTTGGGATGGGATATGCATCCCTACGTGTAACTTTATTTAGTTCACGGCTATCTAAACAAATCCTAGTTTTATTGGGTTTAATAACAGCAGTCACAGGAGAAGACCACGCACTATAACTCTCTTCAATCACGCCTAAGCTAATCATTCGGTCAAGTTCCTCATAAGCTAATTTTTGTTTAGCCGGAGAAATAGGATAATGTCTACGTTTCATTGGTATTGCATCCCCCGTATCAATGACATGTTCCAAAAGAAACGTTTTTCCTAAGCCTAAGATTTTAGAGGAAGGGAAATTCTTGATTACCCTTTTAAGATCGTTATTTTGCAATTCTGACAAATTATGTTCATTTTTATCAATTTTTTTACTAATTTCATTAATTTCCAAATTCAGCGATGAGTCTAGTCCAAAAAGTTTCCAAAAATTAAAACCCAAATAAAGTTTCTGCGAAAGTCCAGGAGATATATAAATTGTCACCGATTCAGATCTATCATTAAATGTTATCGTCGTATCAATTTTTCCTATAATCGGCATGGTCGATCCACCAGCCGTTCTTATCTCAGATCTAAATTCTTTCATCTTAATATCATGAGCTCTCAAAAATTCCACAGAGCCTGCTCCCAGGACAGAAATGGTAGCACCACTGTCCAACAACCCCTTTATCTTTTCACCAAACATCTCCACCTCCGCAAACGGTCGTATGTCATCATTATCCCCTTTAATAATAGCTCCCTCAATAAGTCAGTGTTCGTTCCTAAGCTCCTTATGTCTTTTCCTAACCTTAATAATTTTGTCCGATTTAAGTCCAGATTCTGTCTCTGTAAGCCCACTAAAAATTTTCGTCCGAATCTCATTATACTTCACCCACCTATCATGAAAATTTGCTTGTACGTCCGTTGATAGTTTTTCCAAATCCGAATTCCGGGCTTGGTTTACTGAACAGGACCCCCGGATTCCCTGTTCTTTTTCAAGTTTCCCTCACTACAAAATGGGCAATTAGAAACTACATAATTGTCTCGTCCACATTTATAACAAAATACCCTGCCAGATTTTTTCGTACAATTAAAAGCGAAGTGCCCTTTTCCCTTACAATCAAAACAGGTTATATCACAAACATTTAGTGAGGTTTTTTTTATGAGTAATTGCCTCAACAAATTCTTCATTTGATTCCACCCCTGGAGAAACTTCTTCAACTAATTTCGCTTCACTTGTTTTGCCTTTAAATAAGGTTTTATTAAAAGCCAATTCAATTTTCGAGACATTTCTCTCAGCATGTCGACATTCTAAAAGAAAATCTGGAAGTGTTTGCGATGTAGAATTATGAATGAAAATAAGCATTTTGCTAGAAATATTTCGTTTAATAATTTCCATTAAATCTTTATCCGATCTTGGAGAACTCATTCTAGAATTTAAATCCATCATAACGTTATAAAATTGGTCAAAAGTTTCATTAGATCTCTGTAACCTATTCATCATCCTATGTTCTAAATCATAATCACTATCCCCAGATCTAAACTGAACACCTAACGACAACTTCAGTGAACCCCAAGTGATATTCCGATTGCGCTGAACCCATTAAAAATACCAATTGGCAGCATGACCCTTCAATAACATATATAAATTATTTGCAACCTCCTGAAGCGAGACACCCTGTGAAAATGCAATATGCTCAATCCTACGTATAAAATCGTCTATACGTAGTTCCTTGTCATCACCCGAGAAATACACATTCCATCTATGCATTTCTAATGGTTTATTATTAATGGAACGTCGTTCATCAGATAATTTTAATTCATTCGCGCAATTTCCCTGCCGACGATTTTCCATCTCATTTGAATTTCCCTGTAAAGTTAGCTGAGAAATAGCCTCATTCACTCTCAAAAACAGACTTTCCTCCAAATTGCACATTAGATTGGTAACTTGAGTTTGAACAACAACGTCAATAAACTCTTTCATACTATCCATATTAAAACTATTTGGTAACTTTGAGTTATCATCCCTTAATAATCTTTCATCTATATTTCGTACGGTAGAGTTAAGATCTGCCTCACTAACAACCCGAGCAGATTCCTGTTCTGTGCTAATTGCTTTCCCCATATCCTCTAATGACTTAGCAAAACCACGTGTTACCGGCCTTCCCGGAGCCATATTTCAAACTAAACAAAAAAAATTTAAAAAAAAACGTAATAATCCAAAGATACAAATTTTTTTTTTCCCCTAACAAACCATCGCGTATAACGAAAATTCTAAATAAAAACAGTAACAAACAAAAAAAAAAAAAAAAAAAAAAAAATAATATTATAATAAAAAAATAATGATTAAATAACAGTTTTTTTTTTTTTTTTTTTGTTTTTTTAAATCAACAAAATCCAAACAAATCAATCAATAAATATGTATCTGGGTTGTGAAGTTCAAAGTTCAAAATGGAATTACAGTAAAATAACTAACATATAAAATATAAACAAGTATTCAAATCCACTGCAAAATATAAGATATACATTAAGAATCTCAAATCCATTACAACTGTCAGTTTTACAATCGGTAACAACATATAGGATAATAAAATTGAAACTCTTTAGTAAATTAATTTAATCACACAACTTTGGTACGTTATACATACATATCAAAGGATGCGGCATTAAAAATTTCGTAAAACAAATTTGCTCAAACTGTACAATTAATGTTCAAAATCAATTTAACAGTAAGTTACACTTAAACAAAATGTCATGTTCCCGTTGGGCGCCATTTGTAGCGTCATTGATTTTCAACAACAAAACTTTGGGGTTCAGATCAATGTGTTACTATTTTTCTTCTTAGTTTAAATACTTGTTTGGGTCTAGATGGTCAACCCATTTTATCCCACCCCTTTGGTATTCAAATACCACCGTGATTATATTTAAACAAAATTTGGAAATATAATCCCAAAAATGTCCCAATTTTACTGCAATTTTATTCCATCTATACCTTTCCACTTCACAACCCAATTTTAATAATTTAATGTACCATAATTCTTATGATCATTTTTTAAACAATAGTTTTTTTATTTATTAACATTTTAATAACAAAAAAAAAATATTATGATCTACAAACAATGTTTCAGACTTGTGTCTATGCAATATTATTAACAAGTATAAAATTATTTGAATTATCTAAAAGTTATTTAATGTTTAAGTGTTTTTTTTTTATACCAGGATAAATACAATGACTCAATTAATCACAAAGTACAAGTTAAATAAAAAGAACTTACAAACTGGGATCCCACGATGATATGTACATATCAGCGTTTCACGCACATTTTTTTTAACAATTTAAAAATACTATTATATGGATAGATAAGGCAAGGGGAAAAAATAAAAAAAAACACAAAATAATTCGTTTTAAAATATTAAGGACACATAAAAAACCATGAATAAATAATTTAAGTACTTAACAACACACAAGATATTGAAGAAACACAGTTAATTATTAAACGGAAACAAAATTTAATCAACAATTTAGGACAAAGTTATGATAAGCTACGTTAATCCACAAATAATCACAAGAACACAACAATTCCTCAGTAGGTTACAAACTCAAAAGCACTAGCATATATTGACTGTTTATGTTGTAAAACTGTTATTCTCTTTATCCTTTAATATATTCTGCACTATTCATTTGTCACTGTTTTATTAGATATTTGCCTTCAATTTGCTTTGCTCTTTAATAAATTTTATATAAACCTTCTTAGCTTAAGGAATTCAACATTGATACTTTTTATTCATATTTTATTATTTCATATGTTTCACAATTTTGTTTTTTTTCCCTGTATCTCTTTTAATTTGTGTTCAATTTCGCCTCTTTTTAATTTCAATATTCTTCTAATTTTGTATCCTCTTGTACCATTCCAATTTAATATTTTTATATTTTTGTATCCTTTTAATATTTTATTATTTTAATGATATCTTTTATTAGTATTCCATTCAGGTATTAATTTTTATTCCCTCAAATTTTTCCTCCCAAAAAAAAATATTCAAAACAATATATCCATGTCAAAAAGTTTTTTCAAAAAAAAATTTCAAAACCAAAGGCAACTAAATTAAAATAACTTTTACGAATTCAAATTTAAATCAAGTACAAGTGCACAGGTAAAAAGTACCGAACCAGCCGGAACAATTTATAATGTAACGACGTAATCTCTTTTGACAGTTTTCGACATGAGTTACAGAAACACTTTTTTCGAGAAACGATGGAATATTTTGTTTCACATATTTTTGATGCGAGAAGTTCTCACTAAAGTTACAGAACATGGGTACAGTTCACTGTCTTCTTTAAGTTTTCTTTTTTGACATTTGTGGAACTCAATTTGATTAAAAAATTGCAACCACGTTTTTGAAGCCAGTTTTCTGCCTCTATATTCTCTATTCTAAGTTGTGCCTGTTTATGGTTTAGTATGCGATATCTATAGTACATATCGTCGGGTGGTTACTGTTATGCTGCATGGGATATTTTTACCAAAAATCCTTTATCTATTTTTTTATATGTCGAATATATTTAGAGATATCGTGCCCTAACATTGCCTCATATGTAAATTTTTAGAGTTCTCTAAACATTGTTTTGCTTTTCAATGTAAAAATATTATTGTTTGTTATCGTTATGCTGTGTGTTCAATTCAAAGATTGAGACCAAAACATTTTTGTTCCGCGCGGCAAACCAGTAAACACCCACTGATACCCTATATAGTTAAAATTTGGTGTTTTCTATATATACTTTGACCTACTTGAAAGACATTTTAAAACATAAGTGTTATAAATGGTATATGGGGCACAAAATAGGTACATATGTATTATTTTAGTTAAACCTTAATAACTTTTAATATTTTGCGCAACAAATTATAACGGTTTTAAGTTTCAAATGAAAACATATCGAACCCTAACCGCGAAAATAACGTAAGCGGTTATCGTTTTTTTTTTAATAAATGACTTTATTGGCAACACTTGCATCATCTCCTTAAATGTCATGGTCACAAATTGAACCGTTACAATTTTATAGCAAGAACAATTTTATCGTAAGCGACAAATTTCATACAAAATTTATAAGAAATAAAATAAAAAAACTCTCTCCTGTAAAATTTGATTTGTGGCGCTTACGTTATTTTCGCGGTTAAGGGTCGATATGTCCGCGACCCACGATATTTCTAACATTTTGTTCCGACGGAAATCCAGTAACCACCTGACGGTATGTATGAACCCATATACTTATAGAAAACTAATTTTTATGCCTGAATTTCAAAGATCTCAAGAATGTTCAAATTGTTTCTTTGAATTTAAAAAAATGGTTGATATTATTTTACTTTGCCTGAAATATCAGAAAAAAACTTGGTTCTTTAGCATTTCATTAAAGGTATTCACGTCAAAATTTGCATTCTTGCGAAGAAGCAAAATTGCAAAAAAACGTAACAGCAACCACATGGACAATTTTTCCGTTCAAGTAATTGTCTATGTGGTTGTTATTATGTTTTTTCAATTTTCAATACCTTTATTAAGTTTTTTTTTTTTTTAAATTTTACGTGAATCACTTTATAAAGTTTTTTTTTTTAATTTTATTTAGTTTTTTTTGATTAACAGCCAGGCCCACGATGTCTCACGTTAACGTTCGCATAGAAAATTACATTTAAAACAAAAACAAATTTTAGAAATTGTTTTTGTTTTAAATGTAATTTTCTATGCGAACGTTAACGTGTGACATCGTGGGCCTGGCTGTAAAAGTATTTCGCACTTGAATAATCCGTACTTGAATCAATCTTCCTGTACTTAATTCAAGATAATCCGTACTTACCGTACTATTGATACCAATTCGGATTGATTTAAGTACGGATGTATTGATTTTTCTTTTTAGTGCCGACATCGGTGGCTGCTGCATCTGGAAAAATATTTTCTTCAAAAAAACGCTGAAATACTAATGGTGTTTTCTTTTCTACAAAAAAAATACTACATTTTAAAAGGTGCATTCATAAAATGTCTTGCCTTACATGTAATAATGCAATTTATTATTTTACGAGAACAAAACACAAAATTGGATCGCCCTGTTTTTAACAACTGACAAAAAGTTTGTTCTTCAATATATAAAAAATATGTACATAAATCAAAAAGGATGTTCTTCAAAATATAAAAAAAAATACACATAAACCCAAATTTGTTAATATATTAATATTAAATAAATAAATAAATGAACAAAATGAATGACCAAATTCCAATTTCTTTAGTTTGTTTTTCATAAAATATGTAAACAAGAAAATACCTTTGCCAGATTGTGAATTTATTAACACCAAGTTTTTACGATTTCTTGATTTGACGTTTTTTTTTCAAAAACAATTTTTTAACACCGAATCCATTTAAATTTTATGTCACTGACAACCTACCATTAATAATGTTATGCTTTCTTTTGTTTTTACTATAAAATAATAGACAAAATTACTATTAAAACTTAAAAATTTTACTGTCCTGATTAGAGGCGATTTTTTTCCAACTTCGTCTGGTAACCCTATATATAAACAGAAGCCATCTTTTTACAGGGCATTATCAACACTCTCGATTTATACGGGGCGTAAAGTGCAATGCCTTATGCCATTTAAGGGTGAATTTTTTTAGAATAAAACACGCTGCCCTCTTAGAGAGCAAAGCATTTTTAAGAAACGAACACCAAATTGCATTTTTTTAAATAAAATGTGACATTTTTTGTAGAAAAGAAAACACCATAAGTTAAATCCCAAACGAGTGAAAAAACGGAGAAAAAAACGCGCTAGAAAAATGCACCAACGTATTATCAACGAAAAATTGAAGAAATAACCGATTCGCTGAAAGTACAAAAATTATGTGTGTGTTAGTGAAAATCGTGAATCGTGTCTATGGCGAATGTTTTTAACCACGCCGAAATCGATGTCATCTGATATTTTTGCTGATTGGTTGTCCGCTCGCTTCCACATTTAAATCCATTTTAGAAATTGTATTAAATAAAACACGATCCTTGGTGTTAAAAGTTGGCTTTCTGATATGGAAAATCTATTTGGCTCTTCAACACAAATATTCGTTGCTTGCAGGTAACACTATGCAACAAGCAAAAATTCCCTAAATAAACCCTATATTTTTTGATCCGCTATAGTCACCTAAAAAGATTAACGTCAAAAATCATCCAAATTTCCAATTCTATAGTAAGGCTTTTAACCCTTATGTGAGTCACAAAAAACACCTTTTACAGAGTGACAGGGTACCCGGGTACCACATACAATATATACGAAATTATATATTATATTACAATATATATAAAAGATTAATGCTACCAAATGTAAAATATATGTACGTTTTATCAATGTCTAAAACCAACACTAATCTGGGGTTTTCCCTCTGGCTTTGTGCCTGATCGACAAATTCATTTACTTGTTACTGCATTCGTACATTACTTAGTTCATACATGAATAAGTTTGGTGAGCGCGAGAAGGTAAAGTGTTATACAATGGCTTCTTGTTCTAAAAAGCACGTTTAAATTCAACCGATATAAATAAAATATTAAACGAAAGTGCTAGTGATGATGGAGAATTTATATCAGATAAACATTCCGCATAATATTTGCGACATAACATCAGAAGCATCCGATGCAGAAAATATGGTATATAAAGAGGCTAACGAGGATTCATATGATTCTGACGAGAGTGAAGTATTTGAAGAAACAACTGAACTTTGTGGAGAGGATGGTACGCGATGGTCAATTAACAGAAATGTGTTACGGCAACGTAGAGGTACTGCTTAAGGCCTTAATATAGGAACACCTAAGGATATATTAAAAACTTTATTATCCTAGGAGATGTGCAATATAATTTTGCGTGAAAGTTATAGAAAAGGAAAAAGAGTGACTGATGACTATAACAAAAATTTAGAATTAAAATATCCAGACGCTTAAAATCGGCCAGGGAAAAAAAATTGAGCCATTTTCTTGGGACTATTGATCTTTGGTGGCGTACAGAAATGAAATTTAGAGCACCTGGAAACCATACCATTTATTTTGTTTCGGGCAGCAATGTCTTATGTGCTAAGCGTGCTGAAACTGACAAAGCTGCTTGCAATGAGAGATATTTGGACGATGTTGTACGAAAATTTATTTAAATTGTATCAAGTTCTTGGAACATTACACATTCCTGGTGGACAGAAAGATAATTCAATTTCCGAAAATGGAGATGGCAGTGGCCGTATAAGAGTTGTCGGCAGTTGCTCTTTTTGCAAAACCAATAAAACAAATACATAGAAAAACTCAAAAAACATGCGCAAGTTGTTGTATTCCGATTTGTAACGAACATTCAATTAACCGTCCTCTATGTGAAACCTGTTTACAATGAACTCAGTAAACTATTTTTTTTTTTTTTGTTTTTCTGATTTTGTATATAGTGAAGTGTATCTTATTTCTATTTTTTTTTGCTTTACTCAAGTCTTTAGCTTGAATAAATAAAAAAACGAAATATACAAAATAACTAACAATGTCTTTTTATTTTTCATTTTCATTCATATCAAAAATATGAAAATATTGCAGATTGAAAAAATCAACATGATTTTAAACTCATTTTCATTAAAATAATAATATAAAATAAAAAAAAGTTATTTTAAATATTTTCATTAAGGTACCCGGGTGCCCTGTCACTCCGTTAATCGTGAAAATTGTAAATTGACCCACCTCTCTCAGTTAAGAAACTAAGCTAATGTTTATCCAAATATATCTAAACCACAATAATAAGAGTTCTCAAGAGGTTCTACTCCCTCAAGAAACTTGAAACAAAAAAAAAAAACGCAATTAAAGTTTAAAAAGTTACCCGGGTACCTTGTCACTCACATAAGGGTTAAAAATATTTTTTTTTGTCTAAAATTTGATATTTTTGAAGTGGCTGCTTCATAGATCTTGTCGTAACTTTGGAACGACCTACATGATTTTGTTATGCAGTTTGTCAAAATATTTTAAATTACGCCAGAATTAAGTGTTCTAGATATATTTTTTTAATTTAGCCATTAGTTTCGGAGTTATTGAGGCACAAGTAGAAAAAATATTTTATTTTTTGTTGAATTATAAAATTTTTGAACTCAAAAAATTCGTAAAATATTGAACTCATGACGACATACCTTCCAGTTTTAGTACTTTATCGTAAAGCTGCATCTTTTAGAAATAAAATAAATTTTATTTCATAAAAATCCATGAACAAATTCCTGTTTTATTCCCTATAAACTAAAAGTACCTAGTTTTGACACTTTTTTGGCATTTTAACTTATTATTTTAAAACGGTGATGTCATTGGAGGCAAGTACTTACCACCCTTGCTAACAAATAGGCAGAGAACGATATGATTGCAAAAACGATGTGATATTTTCATTGAAAGGTACAATTTAAATACTATCGTTTATGATACAAGAGCGATATTATATATTATAATATCGTTTGGTGGATTGTGTAGTGTAGTTTTTATTCAAATTTTTAGTTTTAAAATAAATATTAAAATCAATTAAGTATTTAAATTTTTCATATTTAAATCTATTACAAATTGTTCTTCATTTATAACAAATAAAAACAACAAACTGTAAGAACAAATATGTAAAATCAATTTGTGTTAGGTTTCAATAAATAAACCTAAGATGCGTTTTATTATGAATTAATTAAAAATTTCGTTAATCAACTCATAAACAAGTACTTATGTATCAGATTATATGTCAGCCATTACTTAACTACTTCTATGTAATGCAGATGGTATGAAGTAGTCATTGAAAAGTAAATTGTTCAGTAATTCGAAGTCATTACCAAGTTTTTGCTGGAAAACAGTGACGTTAACCGTACGGTAATTACCCTTTTTAAGGGAATTTTGTACCCCAAAAGGTAGCAAGGTAGGTAGTTTCATTCAAAATACTGTAATTTAAAAAAAAGAATTGGATATTTGGTAAATATGTACATATGTAGGTTTCATGATTTTATATGTTTAAAGGGAATTTTCAATGGTTATGTTTCTGCAAATGTTTCGGTAACACTGATAAGTGCAAAATATAAAAATAGTAAAAAATATAGCATCACTGATTTTAGCTTCTCTTTAAGAATAAACAAAAATTGGTTACTGTTTTGCCTTTTGCTAGTGTTCTTGACAGCATCAACTTAATTTTTCTATTTTTCATTTTTGACATTTCCTGAGTTATTTTCTACAAATGACGGTTAGTTAATTTTATATTTGTATAATGTATTTAGTCGTAACTGATATTTCTTTTAGGATACGACCGACTCTGATTCATCAAATAAAGAAAATAGCAAGAAGCCAGCTGAACGCAGATAGCAAACTTATTGCCCTTCATGGGAATCAATTTTTCCCTACATAACAAAGAGTAAAAAAGGTAAATTATTTTACCATTGTAAAGTTTGCAATTTCGATGGAGCCGGCGGGCTTTTCTAAAATAAAAAGGCACTCCCTAACTGGGCGGCATAATAAAGCTTCAGCGACTACCAGTGCTGGGAAACTATCGATAGTACTATCGATAGTCTTAAAATATCGATAGGAAGAATATCAATATTATTATTATTTAAAATACAGCTATGAAGACATTTAACAGCAGCTATACACACACAGTTTTTTGCCGCCAATTTTTACTTGCTATTATTAATTCGCGCTAAATTACAGCAGTGAATACAAACAACAGGAATACCAAGAGGTATGGATTTCTTAGCTGTGCTTTTTACTGCTAATTAAAACCCTTTAAGTCGAAATTTGTACATGTTTATATGGGGACTAAAATGCCAAATATTTTTGTAATGTTTAAAAAAAAAATACAAATCCAAATGCAATTGCAATTGCAATTGCGAGCATGGGACAAAACAATGAACGACCATTAGAGGATAAGTCCGCTAGATTGATTACCTTTTTGGGTTGAGAATCAAAACCCATTTAGAAAATTATTTAAAGTTGCAATAGAATATCTTATAGTCAGTCCCTGCTACTTAGGTTCCTTAAGAAAGGTACTTTTGAATTTTTAAAAAACTGTTATCTGAAATAACGTGCGTATATACATACGTCTCATACGTTCAATAAAGTGATAAAAACAATGAACATAAAAACTAGTTAAAGTTTTCCTGCACAAGTACAAGCACTCAGTCGATAGTAATATCGATAAATATCGATAGCATCCCAGCACTAGCGGCTACCCAAAATCAGTGCTCATTAGTAGGAATGTTGCAGAAAAAACCGCGTATACATGAAACGGAATTGCTGATTGGCAGTTTTATTGCGAAACACCATTTGGCATTTAACTTGGCACCTGATCTATCTTCTTTATTTAAGCGCGTGGCAAAAGATGAAGACATTCAAAAAGTGTCATGTAAAAGATATAAAGCTATCATGATCGTGAAAAATGTAATAGGAATAGAACCAAAAGAATGCTTAACTAAACGTTTGCAAGGTTATATTTTTTCCCTAATTATTGACGATGTCGGAAACTTAAAACAATTGGCACTTGTCGTACGAGTTAAAGTGTTAAAGTGACAGATTTTAAGCCAGAAGACATATTTTAAAAATTAATTGAGGTCACGGATGCAACCGCTGAAAATCTTTACAATGTAATAGTAAGTTTTTTTAAAGAAAATAAAATAGACTACAAAACACAAATGATTGGTTTTGCAACAATGGCCCATAACTATAGTCATAAACAAAGCATACTTTAAGAGTTCTAAAGTAAACTTTTCTTAAAAATATGCTTTTGATCTACTATAGACAAGTAAAAGCATACTTTACACGTTAAAACCGATGTTAATTTTAAAACCAGCTGAAGTTGTTTTTAACTCATTTAACAACAGCATCAGCTGTTTTTCGCCAGCAAAAAAGTACTTACAAAAAGTTAAAAATGATTATGTTACAAGATATTGGCCGATATTTTGCAATTATTAATGATTTAGAGGAAAATTTTTATGGAAAGATACACAAAATACATTGTATAGGCCCTAATTGTGTAAAACTCAACGCCGAAAATTACATTGAAAGCAAAAACGAGGCCAAAATATTTTGTAATATGTTGTTGCTTTCATATAAATTTATATTGCGTGTTAAAAATTTTTCAACTCCGCAAGATATGCAGTGTTTTTTTTATATATTAATTTTCAATGTCAGCTGCTTAGAGTTACCCCTTGCTTATATTTTGTTGTAAGTTATATGAAACAATTTTCTACATTTGAGGTGGCACCCAGTTAAAGTCGGTTCAATATAAAACCTACTTTAATTTCGACTATAGTAGCAAAATAATTAAAAGAATGTTTTTATTTTAAAGTTGTTTTTAAAAAGAACCGACTTTAGCGTTTGACTATGATTATGGGCCAATATGTTTGGAAATTTTAATTCGGTTAAATCTCGGTTCCAGCAGCAGATACCAACGCTATTTAGTATGAAATGTATATGCCACAGTTTTAATTTGGTCGCTTCCCATGTATGTAGGCTTGCCAGACGTACTGTTTTCAGAAGTACGCGTACTTTTTTTTACCATTTGTACTGCTAACTGCATAACCATTAAAGAAGTACGCAATTGTACTTTTTTTAGCTTTTGTACTTCATTTTGTACTTTTTTTGCACAAAATAAAACATGTTTTGTGCATATTGTATTAAAAGTGCAAAAAACCAAATTTCGACAAATTTTCGAACTAAAAACACTGCAAACCTGAAAGAAATGTTTAAGTTTTGCGATTTGAAATGGTTTGAAATGCTGCGTCATGTACCAACTCAATGTCGCCTGCAGTTAAAAGATTTAAAAAAAAACCATCGAGCCGTAAAAGCTTACTTGTTGTCCCAAAACTGTTTCGTATTTTTTATTTGTATTTTCACTTCCTCATTCAAACAACTGAAAAAAATTTTCTTTTTGGAGAAAAGAGCGAAGTTAATTAATAATAAAAACTTATTTTAAATAAATTAAAAATGGCATTGTTAACGAAGAACAAAAAAAGTGATAAATATTTGTAATTTTTTAAATTTACATTAATTTAATTCTTAAATTAGAATAATTAAATTGTAAAATTAGAATAATTAAATTGTTTAACAAACACGTAACATTAAATTGAAAATTAATATTAATATTTTTATAAAAATAAACAAAGCGTTTTTGTTTTAAACATTTAATTTGAAACATCTGACAAATTTAAAGATGTCACTGCATAATTATATTAAATACTTATGGCCTTATTCGTTAAAAATAAAACAGGTTTTTAAAAGGTTTATTTAACAAATTTTCATAGTAAATTCGTTTCATAAACCTCTTATAAACCTGTTTTATTTTTTATGAATAAGGGCTTTTATATTAAAAAAAAAGATTTCTTATTTTGTGCTCTTTGCTATGCATTGAATTTTATATTTTTTGTTTATAGTTACATTAACTGCCTGTTTTTCAAAATAAATTTAAAATTTTCGCTTGGAAATTTATATTGAAACAGGAATAAAAGAACTCAAAATTGTTTTTGATGTACTGAATTTTAAGTTAATAAAATAAAAAAAAAAATTGTACTTCTTTTTACATTAATGTACTGCCGTTTTTTTCCCGATGTACTGTTTTTATGGATTTCATATCTGGCAAGCCTACATGTACGTGAAACCTTACCAGGCAAAGTAGAAAAAGGAAAGAGAAACATATACAACTATGTGCATAATAGTCCAAAACCAACTTTTGAGCTAACTGCTTTTCAGGAGCCTTGGAATTTAAAGCTTAATAAACTTGTACATCCAAGCACTACCCGATGGATTTCAATTATTGAATGTGTAAAGCGCCTTTTAAAGAACTTCTAAGCATTACAAATGTTTTTTAAGGTTGAAGAAACATTCAATAAAGTAAGCTCGGCCGTGCAAATTGTTAAATGGTTTGAAAATCCATTAAACAAATTCTATTTAGAGTTTTTGGAATTCGCGCTACCATTATTTACTAATTTGAGTCTTGAAATGCAGAGCGAAAAAACTAAAATACATATCATATATCAGCGGATATCTTTGGCTTTTAAAACAATCCTTAGCAATTTCATCAGAGCTAATTATTTGGAAGGCACACTGTGGCAAAACTTATATTTTCATCTTCCGCTAGACGAAGTATACTTTGGTGGCCATTTAATTGCCAGTCTCTCGGGTATTGATACTTCCTTACAAGAAGTAGTCGAATTTAAAACTCATTGCAAAAATTTTTATGTCAGAAGTGCTAAGGAAATAAAAAAAGTTTTTTTTGACTCATTTTAAATGCCGTCTTTAAAAAAATGGATATAATAAATCCCGAATTCTTTGAGACAAGTCCTTCCATAATTCCTCTAGTTATTAATTTCCCAGAAGCTGTCCAGAAGAATAAATTCAACGAAATCGACAATGAATTTCGAATAATGAGACAAATTGAAAACATAGATAAAAGTGATATATTAATTAGTATTGTGGTTATTTTGTTGAACTATTTGTGGTTTTTAATCCAAATTTTAGGCTTAAGTTCATTAAATTTAATTTTCATTAAATTATATTTATGAAGAAAGGAAATTTACAACATGAAAATTAATTAAAATTGTTATTGATAATCTTTCATTCTTGACCGGGGCCGGGATTCGAGCCGCGGCCGGCAGGTTACCATGACATGTTTCGATCTGTATATATATGTATTATATATTACAGTTTTCCAATAATGTTTGCAATATTAAAAAAGGAGATGAATCCTTAATGTTTCCAGTTTTAAAAATTTTTTAATTTATATATTTTCTTTGCCACATAGTTCGGCCACGGTAGAAACAAAAGTTCCTAGTTTCTATTTGTTAAAATTATTTCGTTAAATAGATTAAATAATAAAGAAGAGCGATAACGAAAATCATATTTGGCATTATGCTAGAATATGTAAACAATTGTCCGTAAACTATTTTTCCGACTTTTTCAGAAAATATTTTCTACTAAAGATTTCCGATCTTTCGATATATAAGGGATACCATAGGCCATATGACAGTCCAAAAAATCAGGTTTTTATACAATTTTTGATATTTTTTGTTAGGGAGGTACCACGCCCACTTTTGTGGGATGCTGTGTATTAATAACCTTAATGTGAGTACCTAAATTGGAAACTTTGGGTCTTGCCGGTCTCCAGATATACAGAAAAAAGTAATAAAAATACAACAACAAGGGATTTTTGGAAAAAATTAGAGGTAGTCGGGTTTTTTTTGCTCATATCTCAGCCATTTTTGGACCGATCTGGCTGATGGTGGACTATATGTGACATAAATGTAAAACAACCAATAAAGGGATTATTGTTTATAGGACTAATACCAACAAAATAAATGGAAAACAAAAAAAGTTATGGCGCAGTACATGGTCGATCATCCTAATTTGGCCAAAAACATATTGCCAATTTGTAACCAAGGAAAAGCAACAGCCAAGAGATTATGGCATGAACTTGCTCTAAAGATGAATTCCTATGGACCACCAACTAAAGACGTAAAATTATGGAGAAAGGTATAACAGTTGAAAGATTGGTGTACACATGTTAATTAAATATTTAAAAACACTGTAATTTTTATGCCAAGAAAAAAATGTCTTTTAACAAAGCATTAAAGCAGAAAACCGGATGTGGACCTTACGAGATGATTCTGACTTCTGCTGAAGGACAAATAATCCAAGGTACTGGGGTTGACCTTCATGTGGAAGGACTCTCCGCAGTTAATACTTATGGGAAACCAAATGTTTCCAATACATGTGATTTAGATGCCGCCATCAGTGAAAGTATGTAGTCAATTTTGGAGGATGATGCCAGTGAAGATATAAATGATTGTGTTGAGAAAGAAAAGCCAAGGTCTTATGCAAAAAAGGAAAAAGACTCAAAAATGTCTATTCTGTCTTCACATGTGGTACCAACGTGAGTTACTCTCAAAGACTAATCAAATGTTACTTCTTTTAAACTCACACACACTCAAAAGGAGGAATATAAACAAGAACAAAACAAAAATTAGAACGTTTGATAAAAATTAAAGAAAGATCTCTTAATATTAGAGAGGAGGAACACAAAACCAACATGGCAATCAAACAAGTAGATCTTGAAATTAAAAAAAACTACAACTACAGATGCTTCAATGAAACAAGTGCCTATTTGTTATCCCTCTCCAATAAAATTTAATGGTTGTCTGTGTATATCTGCAAAAAAGTACAAATGAATTAAAATGTGATTTATTTTTTTATCCTTAAACTATTAGTGTAATAAAATGTGATTTTTTATGACTGTTTTTTATAATTAATTTAACTAATTAATGATTTTTTGTTTTCTTTGAAAAATGTTTTATAATACATACATATAAATGAATTGAAATATAATAAATTTTTTTTATTTCTATCTCATAAGTGAGAACTTTATTTGGTCTCTAATTTTTTGTCCAATGCGTGTTAATTGCGTCTCATTTCCGATATTAGGGTTTATAACAGAGATGCTCGGTTGAGGAATATTTTGTGTATATGAAGGAACTTTGAAGTGAATACAGAAGTTGTGCAATGCAGCGCACACATTTCCGAATTTTGCGATCTTTTCCGGGGCATAACGACTTCTTTTATCGTTGCTTAGAATTTTCCAACGAGCTTTAAGTATTCCTATTGTTCTTTCAACAATACAACGATCTCTCGCACGCACCTCATTAAAATACGATTCAGCAGAACCTTCTTTAGGAATTCTATTAGTTGTAATCAACCAGGGTTCAATAGGATATCCTGAGTCGCCTGAAATAAGATATTTATATAAAAGAAATAATGGTAACAAATAGATACAATTATGTAAATAGTTAATTTACCTAGAAGCCAAACGTTTTTAAGTTCATTAGTATTGTAGAGTTCCTCTAAGAAACGCCTTTCCTCGGACTGAAATGAATGAATATGTATATAAATAAATTTATTAATGAGCTCTACATACTATCATTGAGTTAAGGCTTTGGTACCCTTTCCTGTTGAAGAACATATGTTCATTTTCTGACGGCAAAATGTGTACAATCAACACACCTGATTACTGAAAGCATAAAAGTCATATGAAAAAAGTATATACAGATTTTGTCATATGTCATACAATTACCTCCAGGGAGCTTAAATTTTTGCATGAATAATTCCATACATGAAGTAGATTCATTTGGGAGAAATGTTATGAACTTTGGACATATTCTGTCTTCAATTTCATCGAAACATAGCTCAGAAAGAAGAAAATTAAACGCTTTTTTTGAAAGTCTGAAGCGCTTAATAAACCTAAAAAATTACATAATTTTTATTAAAAACAAGTAAGAGTGCCATATTCGGCTGTGCCGAATCTTATTTGGTTTCTTTTTGTATAGGCACTGTTTTCATACCGTAGATTTATCTTTTTTGCCGAGTTTTTAAGAAGCAAAACCAAACAAAAATTCCTAGTTTCTATTGGTTAAAATTATTTCGTTAAATAGATGAAATAGTAAAGAAGGCTGATAACGAAAACATATTGAGCATTATGCTATTATATATAAACAAATGCAAAAGGGGGGGGAGGGGTAGAAACGGACAACTGGATTTGAACTTCGCTTTTCATAAGGACCCAGAATACCCAGAACTTTATAGGGTATAGTGAAGGGTATAAAAAACAAACTTAATTATAAAAAGAGTAATTTTTGGGATTTCAGTATTTTGGTCATAACTCTGCTATTTATTAACTGATTTGACAGATTTATATACCGACGTGTTAAAGAAGAAATTTGCCAGTTATTTTGGTTATAAAACTTGGACGCGGGAAGATCTATGGTTCCCGAAAATGGGTATTTAAAAAAAAAAAATAATATTTTGGTCATAACTTTTTCGTATCTGAACCGATTTTCCCGAGTTTTTCAGAAAATTTTTTCTATTGAAAATTTCCGATCTTGTGATATATAAGGCGTAACCATAGGTCATATGACGGTCCAAAAAATCAGGTTTTTATACAATTTTTGATATTTTTTATACGGGATGTACCACGCTCACTTGTTCAATCCCGCCCACATTTTGTGGGATCCTGTGTATTGATAACGTTAATGTGTGTACCCAATTTGGAAACTTTGGCACTTGCCGTTCTCAAGATATACAGAAATAAAAAAATACAACAACAACAAGGGATTTTGGGCAAAATCAGAGGCAGTCGTGGTTTTTTGGTCATATCTCAGCCATTTGTGGACCGATCTTCCTGAATTTCAATAGCAAGAAATGGTAGACTATATGTGACATAAGTCTAAGACAACCTAGCCGCTATCATGGCTGGAGTCTCCGGAAAACACATATCAAACGTAAGACGGACAGACGGACATACGGATGGACAGACGGACGGATATCGTTAAATCAACTTCTCTCCTACTAAGGACCCAAAATATATATACTTTACAGGGCCTAAAATCAATATTGTAGAAATTACAAACGGAATGACAAACTTATATATACCCTTTTCCACCTGTGGTGAAGGGTATAATAAAATCGAATAGTGCAATTCACTTACGCATTAGCCGGCAAGGACATTGGATCGCTTTTATCCCTCATTTCTTTTCGGATACGTACTGTGTTATAATCAACTTCAGAATCGGAAGACGATAAGCACAATAATAGGAATTAGGGATGCCAGTCCCAAAATCCCGATCCCGAAAATACCGGGATTTTCAGGATTTGGCAAATCCCGAATTCAGGGATTTATTTATTTATTACACTACGTGACAAAATTTCAACAAAGTCGTGACCAAATGAATCTGACAGCTAATTTATGTTAAATTTTCCGCTGAATCCGAATATGAACTCAGAATTGTCAAAAGTAGAACAGTTTTTCAGATATTCCAAAATAACCGTTATTTGTGTTTTTAAAAAAGATGATGTGACTGAAATGCAAATATCTTAAAAAAGTTTAAACGAATTATGTATTTCTTTCTTTTTAGTGAAAGGTTATAAAATTTCTAAAATAACCATGGATGGTTTGTGAAGATTGGTCAAGACATGACAGAGTTACAGGGGACAAAAGTTCAAGCTTCATTGAAAATTTTATGATTTTGTTCAATTTTGGTCTTTTAAAGTTATTTTTTTTAAACCAATCATTTAAAAATCCTAATGTTTTATTGCATGCGACGCTAGATTATTTTAATATGAACAAGACATAGATTGGTACAAAAATGACAAAGCTACAGAAGATTTAGTAAATTAACCCACATAGAAATTCAAAACTTTCAAGCAACTTTTAATATTTATTGTTACTAAAAATTTAGCTTTGTATATTTATTTGTTGTGGGTTAATTCAATTAATCTTCTGTAACTTTGTCATTTTTGCACCGATCTGGAACCTATTGGGCACAAAATGTTCGTTTTGAAATAGGCTAAAATTTTATTTTTTGGATATTTGCATATCAGTCACATCATCTTTTTTAAAAACACAAATAACGGTTATTTTGGAATATCTCAAAAACTGTTCTACTTTTGACAATTCTGACTTCATATTCGGATTCAGCGGAAAATTTTACATAAGGATTAAGTTTCAAATGCATTTGGTCAAAAAATTGTTACGTAGTGTTATTTATTTTGTCAATCCCGAAATTGTTAACTTAATTTTTTTGTGTTATCTTTTTTTATAAAAAGAAATTCATTATGACATTCCCCATGAGATGATAGGGAACACAATATTGATCTGTAATATTTATTTAATTAATTCTGATAATACTCCCATTGAAAACGTAAGAAAATAGTTTAACTTTGTTATTATTTTCAAGAGTGTCCAGTAATTGAAGCACAGCCGCGAATAACGTTTTAAGTTACAAAATAATTATTTTTCAGGAGTGCAAAAAAAAAAACATTTTTAACAGGCAATATTATTAATTTTTTATAGTTTTTCTTAAGATTATTAAAAATAATGATAATAAAAACGTTTATGCAAAATATCAAGAAATTTCAAATTTAAATTACATGCAAATTAACAGTTTATAACTTTTTTTAAGTGGAAAAACGTTTCATATCCACAATCGCGACGTCATTTAAAACGTTATTCCACGTTTCAAAACCATTTACTTTGTATCATTTTGTAAGTAACTTACAACGTTCTTCCACTAGTTGACTCTAGGTATGTCATTTTGAATGCGTTAAGGTGCAAAAATTTGGGTGATTTAAGGTTTAAACAGTGTAAGAGAGTAATGTTAACGGTAATCTGCAAAAAAACAGTTTTTGCAAAAAGTGGCTTTAACAACGTTATTCGCGGCTGTGCTTCAATTATAAAGACATTTTAACGTGAGAAGTGCTGAAAATAATTAAACAAGAAAATTTATTAAAGAAAAAAATGTTTTTGAAATGTACAAAACATTTCACAGGTGCACCAAATACAAAATTTATATTTTACTCTTTACAGGGTTAAGATTATTAAAGTGTTTTCCGAGAGTTGACATCGAACCTACGGTAATTAATGGAGCGATTTCACAATATTAAGTAATGTATTTTATACACTACATAATTCATACCGCAAGTGGTGGTGGTTATAAAAATGCGTTTTTGTTAAAATAAGATTTTAATGGTTAACTAAATAAATTGATTTTGTTAGTTAATGTCGAATTCAAATTTCAATTATTTATTTTAATTCATTTAATAGAATCTTACAAATAAATCATCGTACGTTGTTTTTTTAATCATATTTTTTTAATTAAACTAGACATTAAATAAGTATTGTCCCAATATTAAATTTTTACAAATTTAAGTAATATTTAACTTTAAAATAATAAATGAATTATGAGACCTTCGTTTGTAAACTTCTTTTAAAGACTTTTTTTTAATAAATATCTATAAAAAGCATTTATCTTTTAGTTTTCAAAAATCCCGAATCCCGAAAAATTCTGGGATCCCGGGATTTGTTTTTTTGTAATCCCGAATCCCGGGATTTGCGAAAACCAGTCTCGATTGGCATCCCTAGTTCTATCACAGTAATATTAGAATTTGTTGCCACATTTCTAGTGATGACACTAAAAAAATCAAAAGATGTAAAATTTAACAAAATGGGATTGGATCATCCTGTTAAGATGTTGAAAAATTTGATTTTTGGCTCTATGTATTTCTTATGGGAAAATTTCAACATCTTCGCAAATTAATGGTAGATGATAAATGTTGATAAGTGTGAAAGACTATTAGTTTATATTCCCATTTTTTTTTTTTGCTCAAGAATTCTCACCTATTTTTGGATAAAAATATTTTTAATGCATTTTGAATTTAATATTGTTTTCATGTTTATGAAAAAAAAGTGAAGAGATTATTTCCAAACGCGACTTTTCCTTTATTATTCTTTATTTATATTAATTTGATACACTAAACAAATTCAACAAAATTATGTATAGAAACATGCAGCAATATCTTGTTAGTTTTTCGTTATACATACCAGTATATACAAGTTATTCCCATTTAAATTATTAAAAGAATTGACTGCTCGTTTCGCCGTTAAATAAAATTATAGAGAATAAAAAGAGTTTATCCGTATTTTTGTGGTTAAACCTTAATATGTACATACCTGCAAAAAACACAGCTTTTTTATAATTTGTTTGCTTCTACACACACCGATATTTTTGATGTAATTAAAATGGTATGAAAACCATTTAGAAAGTATAATTTTATGCTCATGGCTTTAAAAAATTCCGTTTTGTTTTGCGTGTTTACTATTTTAGGCATAACGTGAGATTTATGCTGCTGTGAAGTAGCAAGCAGTTAATCGCGATAAGATGCATGAGATGCTGTCCAGGATCGCGACCAATAGATTCACTGCAATAATACAGCAGGCTTCACTTGGATCGCGTAAAAAGCTTTTGAAAATGTGTTCCATCAAACATAAACCTACAATATGGTTGCCAGACTTTAAGATTGAATTAATTGAGTAGAATTATTGTAACCGAAAATTTAAAGAATAGTAGGCCCTTATTAAATAAAACGCAACGCAACGCCAAAGAATTACATTGAAAGCAAAAAAGCAATGTAATTGTTTGGCGTTGCGTTGCGTTTTACATAATAAGAGCATTAGTTTTTGCAGAAACTACTAAAGTTTTCCAATTTATACAATAAAAACATACGTTTGGAATATTAAACGGGATTTAGTTTAAAATTTTTTTTATTTTTTTTTTTCAAAAATAACTGTAACTCGCATGACAAAACAATGAAAGGATCATAACTATACTATTTAAAATAGAGCAGCGGAGTTCAGTGTTTGATGCAAATGGTCTTGCGAAAGTGCAAACGCAAAATATTGTGGCTTTTGTTTGCAATCCAACAAAAAAATAGACAGAATTGCAAAAGTCACATCATTGCTTTTGCGCAACACTGAAACCGTTTTACTTTTATTTACTACATGTATTGCGTTGATATTCGAAAAGCTGAAATTTGTAAACAATAATTTAGAAACTACATGCGAAACGCAAAGAATAATAACAATAGTATGTAATAATATTTTGTTCTTGGCACAAATTTTCATTGTTTAATTATTTTGCTTTTAACATTTTTATAAAATAATACGATTTTTTCTGATCTCGTTTGCAAACAACAAGCATTAAAGCTGCACTTTACATTGTTTGGTATAGCCGACGGTTGTATTTTCAACGCCGACATTGAAAATTTTTAATTTTAGTAAATTTTGGTCGCCGTCAACTATATGCGTGACTAGCGTTCTGAACGTCTGCAATGTCACATCGGCTTCGAGTGCAATGTTATGACATTTATAACGTAACGACGTAATCTCTTTTGATAGTTTGCGACCTGAATTAAAAACACATTTTTTTCTCACTTTCCGAGAAACGATGGAATATTTTGTTGCACATCTTTTCGATGCGAGAAGTTCTCGCTAAAGTTACAGAGCATGGGTTCTGGTTAACATTGACCATATCATTGCCAATTCTGACCATAATTTGTTAACTTTTTTCCAAATTTGGGAACCGTTTGACCATATTATGGCTAATTTTATACATAATAATGTTTATTTTGACGAATTATATGATTGATTTCCGGCAAAATATTGTTTATTTATCCATATTATGGCCATATTTAACAATAGTATATTTACCTGCAAACTAGAACACATTCTTAAATTCCAACATAGCATGTTGCTCTTAGAATATGGTTATCTTCAACCATATTTTTTTGCGTAGGTCTTGTTTGTGTTTAGGGCATATGTATATTTTAACAATTTTTTTAAATTGCGATTTACTAGGCTATTTTACGTGCGTATAGCAGACCTTTTGGACGCTTTGGTATAACGTTGTTTTGACTTAAAACTTCGTTCGAAATTATTTATTAGCCGGGCGAGTTTTCAATGTTTTTTTTTTGTATGAAAAGTATGCCCTTGCATATTTTTCAAGCTTTTCCCAAAAATATATGACTTACATACATTTTCATATGACGCAGGGCAATCTGTTGCAATTACAAAATAACAATATATCGGTCCTTTTCTTTTATATGCATTTCTTATACCGACATTTTTACCAAGAACTAAAGAAATAAAATAGGTTTGAGTTTTTTTTTTAATAAACGGTTACTGAACAATATTTGATGTTTTGTTTTTGAAAGTGATTTATTTAAAAGTGCCAAAAGATAATAAAAACGACTTTAATCCCCATATTATAAGAGATAACCCAAGAACTTTAAAAGTCTTGGAAGACGTAAAATAGCTGAAAATCTTAAGAATAAAATATTTATTGAAAAACGCAACAAAGTTTTTGATCAAAATGTTAAGGCCAAACTATAGTGTGCATGAGTAAGCTTAAACTACGGTAAAAAATTAACGAAATGCATTTCGGAGTTTGCTTATGCAAATGACAGTTTCATAAAACTTAACAAAAAGTGTTCTAACGTTCAATATGGTGTGACGCATATGATTTACGTTAATTCGAACAGTTGCTTTAGCCAGCTTGTCGTATTACAAATTGGTTTCATTTTCCATTCAGCATTATACGTACGTTGTCTTAAATGAGATACTCATTGTTTTTCAAGTTGCAAAGTACTTGCCGAGTTATGTTTAAAAACTAGTTCTTACGAAACATGCAAAAAGTCGAAATGTTAAATAAATAGTGATTTATTGAATGAAGATTTTCTTATTATGTTTTATATCTGCGTTTATTATTATGTTTTATATCTGTTTAATTCTTCAAAAGATGCACTTTTTGCCGCAAAAAGATGGTGCAAACGCCATCTATTTACCGATATACAATGAACAAAAATTTATTTAATTGCGATTTATTTGCAAAACTGTTGTTATAATTAGCTTTTAAGCTTTCCACAACACTAGTGAATAATATTAAAGTAAAGCTATGTTAACATTATGTGTATTTGTCGTGTGGAATGTCACCTTTCTACCACAGAGCATACGGAGATGAAAAAAGTGACGTAAGAAAAATGCCCAAAACATTTGTGAGGGCAACTTTCGAAGAAAGAAAACATTTTTTTGTAAGGTAGTGGTGGCAATATGTAAAAACATGCGCTACAATCAACAAAAACTGCGTAATAAAAAAAAAAAAAAAAAAAATAATAATATTGCCAAATAACAAAATAACACAATATTATCTGTCTCGTGAAGCCTCTGTGTGTTCTGTGCTTTCTACCCATATGGGATTTCATGTGTATGTCAGAATTTGAGTTTTACATAAGGTTTTTAATTTACATGTTGGTATGTAACGTACATTTGACATAACCTATCAAAAATAAAAAAGTACATATGTACTTACCAATTTCAATAATAAATTGGTGTATTTTTTATATTTTTAATTATTTTTTGACTATTATAATTTATATTTATTAACATTTCAATTAATTACAAAAGATTTTGTTATTCGTGCTTAATTCCCAGTTTTTATTATTGATAAAAACACTTGAAATTTATTGTTGATGGGATAAGCTATTCCTATGCGCATTTCACTGGTTGCTTAGGCCAGATCATCAGGAAACTTCATCGATAAAGATTTTGGAAAAACTAAAGATATTAAACCAAATAAAACTGTTAAGCGTATAAGACTTATAGCAACAGTTCTACTTGTAACAATATCAAAGTTTAAACAAAACACATCAACAATAAACAGTGGGTTTATCTCATCTTACATTCCCCACTACAATTAGTTGAAATTCTCTCAACATTAACTGTAGTTGTAAGTAGGTTAAGAAAAACAAAATAAAAACAAACAACAACTTACAAAAGATGTTGTCAATTAAGTGTTTTTTTAGGCGCTGCACTTGCCTGTTTATTATCAAAAAAAATAATAAACAGGCAAGTGCACCGCCTAAAAAAACACTTAATTGACAACATCTTTTGTAAGTTGTTGTTTGTTTTTATTTTGTTTTTCTTAACCTACTTACAACTACAGTTAATGTTGAGAGAATTTCAACTAATTGTAGTGGGGAATGTAAGATGAGATAAACCCACTGTTTATTGTTGATGTGTTTTGTTTAAACTTTGATATTGTTACAAGTAGAACTGTTGCTATAAGTCTTATACGCTTAACAGTTTTATTTGGTTTAATATCTTTAGTTTTTCCAAAATCTTTATGGATGAAGTTTCCTGATGATCTGGCCTAAGCAACCAGTGAAATGCGCATAGGAATAGCTTATCCCATCAACAATAAATTTCAAGTGTTTTTATCAATAATAAAAACTGGGAATTAAGCACGAATAACAAAATCTTTTGAAATTAAAATTTTGTATTCCCAAAATTGAAATTACTTTTTGATAATTTCAATTAATTTTTTTAATAAAAACAGCTGATGTCAGATGCTTTGCCCCTTGAAAATAGAACTCGTTATTTCTAGTTGTAAAATTCATTCCTTCAAAAAATATTTAATGAAAATTAAATTTGATGAACTCAAATCACAATTGTTCTTTAAGTGAAAACCATCAGTAAAACAATGAGGGTCCTCATGATATCGTTTAAAAGTCTCGTAATCTGTGCAAACTGTGCATTTTTACGCCCTCGTAAAGGAACTGTCAAAAATTGTATTAGAATTCATTTACACAAACTTGGTAAATTTGCCCAACAATTTTGTCTCATAAACTTGCGCTGTTCAATTGTGCATTTATACACACAGATGTTTTTTATTTACTATTGTAAATCAAATTACTAGGGATGTAAGAAATTAATGGTTACAATATCAAGAAAATTTTAATTTGTATTCTATGTAAACGAGTTTCAGACATAACACTCGAAACTATTTTAATTATCTAACGCACTATAGTCGTCGACAAATTAACGCTTATTATGAATTGGACCTTTTGTTCTTAGTTGTTTACAAAATTTATGAAATTGAAAAATATTTATAAATGTGAGAGCACCCGAGAAAACTTTCTCAAAATGAAAAAAATTTTATTTCACAGCGGCTTTCTACTTTTACGTCAAATTGTATGAAAAATGTGGTCTCGGCGCAGTTCTAATTAAACACTAAAACTCAGGAAATAATCCGAAATGTTGAATTTTTTTAAAACTTAAACCAATTAAAGTTAATGCATCTAAAGGTCGTATGTACGTAGCTGTATAAGTTTGATTTTTTTAAGTTTAATTTTGTAAAATAATCGATATTTGTAGTCCCTGTTCTTAATTAAACAAATTAATCTAAATGTGAATAACGAGTAAATTTTATAAATTAAGTAGTTACTGAGTTTACATCACTGAATAAAATGGCGGAGGTAGGTTCAAATTAAAAAATAAAAACAAAATTTATATATTTTTTAATAGAAAAGGGCAGAAAAAAAGCTAAAGCGACGAAGAATTAATGGAACGCACCGATTTAGTACAGCAAGTGTCTGAAGAAGTCAAAGATAAACCGGAATCTTTTGAGGTAAGAATTTCTTATTTCTGTTTAACAAATTTTACGTTAAAAATTATTTTTTAGAAACCTACTGCACAATTGTTTTATAAAAAAATCAGTGCAAAGTCTGCTCTGCTATCACCTGTGGACTGGGTGCCCATGAAAAAAAAATGCGTCATCTAAAATCAACATACATGTCAGCTCTAAACTGGAAAAATCAAACTGGAGCTGGTCTTTTAGCCACGGGCGATGAACAAAGTGTGACGGAGTATAGGTATTGAGAAAATTTGTCCGCAGTGGAATCATTTAGAACAAATATTTGGCCAACGACGAGGTGTAAATCCCTCATTTATATTAGAAACATCTACAAATGCAATAGATATTGATATTGACACCGAAGAACACCATGTTTTAAGCATCAACAATGATGGATCTATATCAGAAGTTTTAGAATGCGACATAGTTAGTTTTTCAGAACCTTCACCGGACTTACAATCACCAGATACACATTCTACACTCCCTTCTTCTACAAACTTAAAAGAAAGCATAAAAAAGCTTCAACAGACAACTCCAAAGTCGAAAAATGTAAACCCATTTTCTTTACTTCTTTCTTTGCAAGAAAAAAAGTTAGAGATTGAGGTAAAAAAATTTGAACTGGAGAAAGAAATGGCAGTTTCTGAACTTGAATTAAAAAAAGCCAAGTTGGAGCAAGATTTTGAAATACGAAAGCTTCAACTGGAAAGTGAAGAAAGAATAAAAAAATATGAGTTAGAAGTAAAATATAAATCTTGTTCTGATTAAAAAAATATTTTATTGGTTTTTGTTGTTTTTTTAATGAAATTTAAATACTTTTGTAAATATGTATGTACATACGTATATTTTTTACGCATTAAATTACATTTATGAGTTTTGTTGTTTAATTAATTCTAGAAGTAAAAGTCTTTTTATTTCTCCCTCTTCCGTGGAACAATTTTTAGTATTTTCCTCATCAATTGTTACTTCAAATTCATAATTTTCATTTGTTAATGGGAAATCCTCAACATCATTTTGATCAATTAAAATGTTATGTAGTATGGCACAAACTAAAATCCAGTAGCAAGCTCTTTCCACAGACGGTTTGTTTTTTAGATTAATTTTTAACTCCTTCAAACTATTAAAACGCTCTTTTAATAATCCAAAACAGTGTTCAATTCTGATACGATACCGACTTAGAATTTTGTTGAAGTCAGTGCGTTCTTTTAAACTAGCTTCCGACGAGTTTATTCTAAAGGGAGTTATAACAGTTCCAGTTAATTTATACGCACTGTCTGCAGATAACCATTGTGCTCCAGTTAAAAACTTTTTTGTATGTAAAGATAATTCACAATTATTAAAAATTCTTGAATCATGTACGCTTCCCGGATATCCTAAAACCAAATGGCGGATTCGAAGACGATAGTCGCAAATACCTTGGACTTTTAAAGAATAAATATGCTTTCTCGAAAAAAAGGATTCAGGATCATCTTGCGGTTTTTCTGCTAATTTTATTCCAGTTCCGTCCACGTAACCAACACAGTGTGGCAATTCGTGAAAAGTGTTTGCAACAATGGTTTTGCGCTCTAAATTTCCTGGCCAGTATAGAAATTGTTTCTGTAGTTTCATTAGCACCATAAAAACTCTATCAGTAATTATCTGGAATTAAAGCACTTTTAGTTTCTTTAGATAATAGAAAAGTTATTTGTTACTATTTACTTGAATCGTTCCACCGTCGCCAATACCAAATAAACTGGAAATTTTGAACAGTGATGCGCCTTCGCCACTTGAACCCAATCTGTACAGAACAATTATTAATTGCATTTCAACAGGAAACTGCTTGCAAGAATGAGGACTGTTGAAAACTTCATCATTTTTTATTAAATTTAAAATTGCCTGAAAACTGTGCCAACTAACCCGCACAATTTGCTTAAATCTGTACTCATCTAAACTTGGCAGTACTTCTAATAAAAAATTGTGTGATTTTGGAACAGAATGATGAACAAATGGCATTGCGTAACGAAAATATTCTCCAGCTGCAAGAACATAAGTGAACTCTTCCAAAATTTCCTCTTCTGCCTTACGTTGGTTATCTTTTAAATACATACAAAAAAATCTAGAGTATTTACATATGTATATAAAATTAAACAAAACAAATTTAAGATTACCGTCGTGTTTTCCAAAAAATTCAAGTGTTAGCATATCACAAACAACAACTTCTTCAAATAATTTGAGTAGTTTAGTCTTTTGGCTTTCTTTAGGCATTTTTAAAAACAAATTTTGCTTTTTAGGCACACATTTTAAATTTTATTTTGTTTTAATTTTTTTTTTTTTTGACGTTTCTTGCCAACTGACATTAAGTGTTTACAATTACACGAAACTAAAAAAGGGGCTTCATGAAACAAGTCTCATAAGTTTGCGCATTTGCACAAATGGCAATTTTAAGCGACATCATGAGGACCCTTAATATTATTAAAAAAATTGTTTTGCACAAAACAAAACGTTTTGGTTTAACGGGGTTTGTTTTTTGTTAGTTTGGTTTTGTTCACGAAATATACTCTGCCATTTCCTACAAAAAAAAAAAAAAACGGATTCCGCCACTTTTTTCGAAAGCTGCTATCGCATCTGACTTGGACTTTTTTTCTTACGTCACTTTTTTCACCTCTGCTGTACTTTGTGAGTTTTATTTGTTAAAAGTTTTTTTTTTTAATTTAAAAATAAGAAAATGAATTTGAAGTTTTACCTGTTAAACAAGTAAACAGTTAACGAGTGAACTGTGAATTTAACTATGTATACAAACTTGGAGCTTTGTTGTCGACCAAAGGTTGCAAAAAGCAAAAATACGGAACGAATAGGAATATACCTAATCAAAATTTTTATTAATTTCAATTTGATTTAAAAAACACGTTTAAAAAATATTCAAAATAATCAAATAAAAAAATTACAAATTTTATAAACAGCATTTTCAAAGCATTTTTTGTTGAAAGTCTGGCAGCTCTGCTTAACAATTCACCCATACATTCTCATGTGCATGTGCCAAGTACATTTGGATCGTTAAAACGATGAATGCATTTTAATCACTACTTTGATGTTAGTTAAAAATACAAAGAGTAAAGAAATGCACAAACACACATAAAATAAAAATACATAATATACCAATTCGATAGCCAATGTTCAACTAGTTCAACCAGTCAACTTTATTGTACCTCCTTGGATAAATGCTTGTAGCTTGCTGGTCTAAATGTATAGCATGTTGACTACTAGAGCTTTCGTGTCAGACACATTTCTTTCAGTTTAAAAATGATCATCAGTCACCTACATACGCTGCGTAACTTTTAATTAAAGTATTAATTCCAGCAATTTGCGCGCTACTAAAATTTTTAATTTAAGGTTGATTTTAAAAACAAACAAAAAAAAAAAAAAAACAAAATTTAAAAAGTGTATGCCAATTTTGCTGTATAAAAATTTTGCAGATAAGACTTAGATAGGAATAAATTACACTACGTGACAGTTTTTTGACTAAATGAATTTGACACCTAATTTTTATGTAATCTGAAGTCAGAATTGTTAAAAGTAGAACAGTTTTTGAGATATTCCAAATAACCCGCTATTTGTGTTTTTTAAACAGATGATGTGACTGAAATGCAATTATCTTCAAAAATTTCAATCGGATTATGCATTTCTTTGAATTTAGCGAAAGTTTATAGAATTTCTAAAATAACCATGGATTGTTAGTGAAGATTGGTCAATAAATGACAGAGTTACAGGGGACAAAAGTTCAAGCTTCATTGAAAATTTTAAGATTTTGTTCAATTTTGATGAATTTCATGAAAAAATCGAGATGCATTGAACCCGACCCCCTCAGATATCGATGAAATTTTGTTCATAGCTAAATTTGATCAATACAAACAAACTCTCATTTTTAGAAATGACTGTTTTGCGATTTTTTGGGCGTGACACAGTGGGAACGTTTTCGAAAAAACGCGAAAATGGTCGAAAAGAGCTCCATTTATACTACAATAACTCAGAATCGGCTTAACCGATTTCCATGATCTTGGTATCATTAAAAAGATATTTTAACAGGCTTTATGACACGTTTAAAAAAAAAAGAAAGAAATACACTGTAAAAAAATTTATAACAAAAAAAAATTTTAACTGACGAAAAAACCAAAAAGATCAAGGGTTTTTTTACAGTGTATTAATTTTTTAGAAAGGTTTATCCTTCATCTATACCATATCAAAAAATTAAAATGGGTTCTTTTTTAGTTTTTTTTATATAATTTTTTAAGTAGTGTCACTTCTAGTAATTGCCCTTATATTTTATAAAAAAAAAAAATTTAGGTAACGAAAAACCAAAAAAGATCAAGGATTTTTTACAGTGTATTACTTTTTTAGAAAGGTATTTCCTTCACCTATAACATATCCAAAAAGTAAAATGGGTTCTTTTTTATTTTTTTTTAAATAATTTTTTAAGTAGTGTCACTTCTAGTAATTGCCCTTATATTTTATAAAAAAAAAAATTTAGGTAACGAAAAACCAAAAAAGATCAAGGATTTTTTACAGTGTATTACTTTTTTAGAAAGGTCTTTCCTTCACCTATAACATATCCAAAAAGTAAAATGGGTTCTTTTTTATTTTTTTTTTAAATAATTTTTTAAGTAGTGTCACTTCTAGTAATTGCCCTTATATTTTATAAAAAAAAAAAAAATTTAGGTAACGAAAAACCAAAAAAGATCAAGGATTTTTTACAGTGTATTACTTTTTTAGAAAGGTATTTCCTTCACCTATAACATATCCAAAAAGTAAAATGGGTTCTTTTTTATTTTTTTTTTAAATAATTTTTTAAGTAGTGTCACTTCTAGTAATTGCCCTTATATTTTATAAAAAAAAAAAAAATTTAGGTAACGAAAAACCAAAAAGGATCAAGGATTTTTTACAGTGTATTACTCTTTTAGAAAGGTATTTCCTTCACCTATAACTTAAATAATTTTTTAAGTAGTGTCACTTCTAGTAATTCCGCAAAATTCTGAATAAAAAAATCAATGTATTCTTCATAATAATTTTCTATTTTGTCATAAACATTTATTAGTTTACCCATAATAAAGAATAATATATATAGAACAAAAAATTCATAATTCATAATTATAAACAGTTTCGAGAAGCCAAGATATCCCATTACAATTTTTACGCGTATATTTTAAAAATTTGAGTGAATATGAATTCAAACAATAAGTACAGATGCATAAAAATATCTAATAAGTGTTGCGCTTCGCTTCGTAAAATAAGTGAAAACGAGGCTGCAAATATAATTGAATATTTTCCAGCTGTCGCCAACATTCATTGTAGCCGTATTTGCGAAACTTGCCGGAATACACTGAGAAAAGCGCGCAGTCGTAATGAATCCAACGTGGAGCAGAATGAAGTCTCAAATTATTTGCCAACAACGCCCAGCGATGAAGTTAGCGAAGAATTGAATGAACTTCCAACTTGTAATGCAAACATCGAAAGGACGGAAGTCATTGAAAATATAAATGATCATATTATTCCTCATCTACCAAACCAAATGTCGCCTCTTAAAAGGAAATATATGAAACAAGATGCATACAGAAATAGAAAATCACTGCAAATTTACGAAAATATAGCAGATTCACTTGCAGCTGATCCATTATCTGATTTGTCAGCGCAACTTGAAAACGTCAAAGCCATTTACGAAGAAATTTTGGAAAACATCAAATATCAAATAGAGAACAGCTCAAATCTTTTGGAAAAGCAAAAACTTTTATCTCTCTTACCAATCAATATGAGTCACGCAGAAATTAAAGATCGTTTTGGGGATGATATATCTCACGATTGTATCAAAAAAAGTAAAGATATCCAAAGGAATAAAACGAAGTTTGCAGATATCAATCTTTTTAAAATGAGCAGACGTAGTTTACCAACCGAAACTCTAAGCACAGTCAAGTTATTTTATGAAGATGATGAAATTAGCCGAATGATGCCTGGATCGCAAGATTCAATTACTGTTAAACAAGGAAACTTACGTGAAAAAGTTCAAAAAAGACTTTCGGTACGTATTACTAGAAGTGACACTACTTAAAAAATTATTTAAAAAAAAAATAAAAAAGAACCCATTTTACTTTTTGGATATGTTATAGGTGAAAGAAATACCTTTCTAAAAAAGTAATACACTGTAAAAAATCCTTGATCTTTTTTGGTTTTTCGTTACCTAAATTTTTTTTTTTTTATAAAATATAAGGGCAATTACTAGAAGTGACACTACTTAAAAAATTATTTAAAAAAAAAATAAAAAGAACCCATTTTACTTTTTGGATATGTTATAGGTGAAGGAAATACCTTTCTAAAAAAGTAATACACTGTAAAAAATCCTTGATCTTTTTTGGTTTTTCGTTACCTAAATTTTTTTTTTTTTATAAAATATAAGGGCAATTACTAGAAGTGACACTACTTAAAAAATTATTTAAAAAAGAACCCATTTTACTTTTTGGATATGTTATAGGTGAAGGAAATACCTTTCTAAAAAAGTAATACACTGTAAAAAATCCTTGATCTTTTTTGGTTTTTCGTTACCTAAAATTTTTTTTTTGTTATAAAATATAAGGGCAATTACTAGAAGTGACACTACTTAAAAAATTATATAAAAAAAACTAAAAAAGAACCCATTTTTATTTTTTGATATGGTATAGATGAAGGATAAACCTTTCTAAAAAATTAATACACTGTAAAAATACCCTTGATCTTTTTGGTTTTTTTGTCAGTTAAAATTTTTTTTTGTTATAAATTTTTTTACAGTGTATTTCTTTTTTTTTTTTAACGTGTCATAAAGCCTGTTAAAATATCTTTTTAATGATACCAAGATCATGGAAATCGGTTTAGCCGATTCTGAGTTATTGTAGTTTAAATGGAGCTCTTTTCGACCATTTTCGCGTTTTTTCGAAAACGTTCCCACTGTGTCACGCCCAAAAAATCGCAAAACAGTCATTTTTAAAAATGAGAGTTTGTTTGTATTGATCAAATTTAGCTATGAACAAAATTTCATCGATATCTGAGGGGGTCGGGTTCAAAATTTCAGTTTTATCTCGATTTTTAAATGAAATTCATCTTTTGCTCTTTTCAAGTTTTTTTTTAAACCAATTACTTAAAAATCCTAATGTTTTATTGCATGCGACATTAGATTATTTTAATGTGAACATTTTGCGCCCAACAAGACATAAATTGGTACAAAAATGGCAAAGCTAGAGAAGATTTAGTAAATTTACCCACATAGAAATTCAATAGTTTTAAGCCATTTTTAATATTTATTGTTACTTAAAATTTAGCTTTGTATATTTACTTGTTGTGTTTTTCTGTAGTATTGTCATTTTGTACCGATCTGGATCTAATTGGGCACAAAGTGCAAAATTGCAAAAAATCATCAAATTTATAATGAAGTTTTAAATTTTGTCCACTATAACTCTGCCATTTATTGACTCTTCTTCACAAACGACCCATGGTTATTTTACAAATTTTATAACCTTTCACTAAAAATAAAGAAATACATAATCCGTTTAAAATTTTTTAAGAAATTTTTTTTGTTCTACTTTTGACAATTCTGACTTCAGATTCGGATTCAGCGGAAAATTTTACATAGAGATTAGCTGTCAGATTCATTTGGTCGAAAAACTGTCACGTAGTGTAATAAAAAAAAAAAGTTTTTTATGTTGATTCGGTGGAAAACTTTTTCCGCACCGAAAGCGATTTCTACAATACCTTGAATTTAGATTTTTTAAATATGTATTGAACAAACATATATCTGAATTAACATATGCATTTTTTAAGTTAAAATAAGCGAAAAAGACTAGAAATTGTATAATAACCTCAAAAATTATTATGTTATCATCGAATTGTTAAAACATCCAAATTTAAATTTTGGATAAAAAATTTTTTGTTTTCTTGTTTGGAGTAGGATTTAGAATTTAATTCTATTTTTGGTCGAAAATTTTATATTTTCTTCTTTGGTTTCTCCTTTAATGTTGCGGTGACGTTTTCCTTTACTGCAAGATCTCTGTGAAATCTCTCACCATTCGTCACAATGAAATGAGTATAAATTGTGTTAAAGGATTAAATGTGTGCTTTCTGTAATTGCATTTAAGGCCCAACTATAATAAGCTTAAGTTGGCTTAAGCAATTGTGCGAATACATGTGATTCATATGTGTCGAACCATATTGAACTTAAGAAAACTTTTTGGTTAATTTTATGAAACTGGCATTTGCTTAAGCAAAATGCGAAACAAATCGCACTTTCCGTACGGAATAAAATATTTTTTGATTTTATTTTTGTTTTTTAAATTTTGTTTGTTAAAATTTGACAGTAGCTTGCTTCAGCCAGCTTATGCATATTATAGTTGTACCCATGGTATAAGGAAAACAAGGTAGTGCCACTTAAAATTTTTTGACAAGTATTGTGTTTTGCTCTGTTGTAATGTGTAGTTTTAAATAAATGAAAATTACGTACAAATTTTAGTCTTAATCTTATATTTAATGAATTTAAATATTCCGCCAGCTGTATTTTCAAATCTAAATTTTCTAATAATATCAGAAGTCATCTGAGTATTCCACAAACATATACATATGTGCTTTCATATGTATATATGTACGTACATACGCATACAAATTAGAAGCTAAACCTACCCGTTTAAATATTCATCACGCTCTTGGATATATTCTTCAAGATATTTTTCATCAAGGGACTCAAAACATTCATTAAGCCGACTGAAAGTAAATTTTTAACGATAATTAACTATAAAAACAAAGATGTTCTTTGGCATTGCATGCCTGATCCGTTCGCAGTGAACCATCATTTATAACTAAATTTTAAGGGCCGATGTTGAATGTGAACCACACCTTAACGTTAAGTTTTTTTTCTGCATTTCATTTGTCATTTTCCAAAGATACACAATCAGTGGATTCGTCAATAAGCAGAATCGCCGCATTTGGGCGAATGATAATCCAAGAGTCGAAAAACCAATGCACCCACAAAGAGTGACTGTTTGGTGCGGTTTATGTGCTTGCGACATCATCGGGCCGTATTTTTTTTTCAAAATGAGGTCGGTCAGGCAGTTACTGTGAATGGTGTTCGCTATCGTGAGATGATAACGAACTTTTTATGACCCGAACTGGAAGATATGTGCCCTAGAGGGAAGCGGACTGACACCGAAGTAGTCCCGTGATAGGTCTTTGGTGGTAGAGACCGGTTCTAGTTCTTACACTTTATATAAATAAGACCTATCACTTTTACATGGGGTTGTCATTGGAGGGGGTCAATTGACACCATTTGACCAGTCACAGGTCTATTCTCCATGAACATACTTAGTGTCAGTTACTAAAATATAGTATTATTTCAATACAATGTAGTATTATTTCAATAAAACAAGTCCTTAAATTAAATTCAAGAACCAAATTTTAGAAAGTACCAAAAAATGGGTCACAGCACCGGTAAAGACTGTACTGAAATTCATTACTTTTTCTACTTTTTTGTTCTTCATAAACCAGTTAAGGGATTGGTTCTTCTTTCACTGGTCATGAGTCTTTTCTTTTTGTACTTGTTCTATTTTCACAAGTCCCAGGACTAGTCTGTTGGACCAATTGACACAAATTTCCCGCAGGGTGGTTTCAACAGGACGGTGCTACTTGCCCCACGGCTAACGAAACAATGGCTCGTTTGCGCGCCAAATTTAATGGCAGTGTTATCTCACGTGGTAGCGATGTCAATTGGCCGCCAAGATCATGTGATTTGACACCGTTTGACTTTTTTCTTTGGGGTTATTTGAAAGAAAAGGTGTACGTCGATAAGCCAACAACAATTAAAGAGCTAAAGGATGATATAATTCGGCACAGAACCTCAATTGTGCCCCAGCGTCATCGAAAATTTGGATCATCGGATGGAGGCGTGCCGATATTTTGTTCCATACATAATTGAACCATTCCAATATCACCATAATAAAAAGAAATGACAATTATTTTTGTAAATAATTTGAGTTTTGTTTAAAATCAACATCGGCCCTTAAAATTTAACCACCCCTTATAATGTTCCAAAATACCTGTTTTGAAACGGAATGGCATTTCTATTAAGCCTTACATTGTGTTTATTCACTCGAAGGTCTTCTTGAGCGAAACGAATTGAGCAAACAAATGATTCTTTTTTCAAATCTGCTTCTTCCTTCCTGCAAGCGTTCAACCACTTTTTACGTGTGAACGGCAACAGCGGCAAAAATGTGATATCCAAACGCTTACAGTTGCACTTTGTGTTCTTGTAGTCTTGGAATATGCAGCTCATTTTCTCTTTGTAAAAATTTTAATTTAAAAACTCCGAGAAGTTGGGTGCCTTATCGTTTTTTGATGAACGTATAGATACCAAAACTTTGCGTTTAATGCTTAGAAACCTACATGAACCAAGTAATAACAACGAATTAGTGAAAGGAAATTTAAAAGAAGACATGATTGAAAATAAACAAATTCAGTGTTTTATTACAAACGCCAGCTTAACTTTTTTTGAAGTCTGCAACATTTCTACTGATTTTTTACAAACGGATCCAGAAAAATGGGAAAACAACAAATCATTTCAGGAAGCAAAACACAGAGTTCAACAATTGCAAGTTGTAAATGATGTCGCAGAACGTGGTGTGGGCTTGGCTAATAGTTATATCAATATCACAACTTCTGAAACAGACTTTCAGAGTTTACTGCAGGGGGTAGAGCAGCATCGCAAGAACTATAATAAATGATTTATAACAATTCTATTTTTCTTTGTTTTTAATATAATTGTTATGTATGAGTGGTAAGTAACTATTATTTTATTTGTAAAAACATTTTCTAAATCCAATTATTTAAAGTTTAAAGCAATGCAAACCTAGTTCACACCTCATAGTATTATACATTTCATACAATGTGTACAAAGCTTTAAAAGGGTATAACTCGAGAACGGTGAGAGAAAATTCATTTAAAATTTATTTAAAACTTCATAATCTTTTAAACTGCATCATTAGTTTTTTCAGTCTTCATACAAATTTTGAAAGTTATAAAGCATTTTTTTTCATATTTGCTGAAAATTTACGAAAAACTGTTATATAATGTATCAAAATGTGGAAAATCCCTGACGAAACTTATTATTTATGCACATAAAGTTAAAGATCGGAAAATTTTCTTTAAGAATATTTACTCAGAAGCTGAAGAAATATCTATTTTTTACCAATTTTCAACCACAATTCAAAAAAACCCCAAAAAGGTCGATTTTTGGTACAAAATCAATTTGCGCGACCTCTAAACCACCTCAAAAAAATCTGAAAAAAATCTCAAAAGTTCTTAGCCTTATGAGTATTCAAATTAAGAAGGATCTTCAAAATTTTTTTTTGAATGGGACACCCTAGTCTACACTCCCAAATGAGTCTACCTTGTGTAAATATACCTTGGTTGGACCTTTAGACTTTAAATAATACTGACTTATTTAATTTATTTGATATATCGCACTTGTTTAACAATAGTGTATTAGCTCAACATATGTATTAAAAGTTTTTGGGAAAAATCGACACGTAATATTCATATGTAATCGCTGTAAAAATATCGTGCTATTTTGTTCAATTTTTGGTAATCAAACGCTTGGTTTAAAAATTATTTTTCATATGCCATTGATGTAAAATTAAAAATTGTTTTGCTTCTACCAAAAAATTTTAAATTTTGAGTTAATATAGTCTTGTTGAACTAGTGCGATACACCAATGGCATTAAAGTCTTCCATGGTATTTGGAATTGTTTGACTGTCGTTACTTTCTGCATAGAATTCCATAAAACTTGGGGCGATAGCGATATTAAAAAAGCATGTCTATGTGTCGGAAAATCCTCTTTGTTTCAAACTTGAAGCCATTACTTCCGAGTTCTCTTTTGACAAGTTTAAGTCACGACATAAATCATGAAGTGCGCTTCGACTGATTCGTTTAATTTTTAAATCACCAGTAGGATTAAAACTTAGATCTAAATAATCGTCTTCATTATCTGATGTTGCTTTTAATGCTGGAGGTTTTCGTTAAGGGTACGGAAAATAATGTGGTACAATTGATTTTAAGAAACGGAAATCAGTTATATGATCAATTTTATCCCTCCGTTCAACTGGCTCACCGAAAAGAAATACTCCTCCATGACCATACCAAATTGAGTTAAGTTTACAAGTCCATGGCTTTTTGACAAATCTGGCTTTCTTCGGAATCTTTTTTTATAAATGTTGACAGGACACACCACAAACAAACCAAAAGTTATCCATTGAATATTTAAATATTATTCAGAAATTTCAAACGTTATCAAAACAACAAAGGTGGGACAGTAGCCATATAGAACTCACAGACTAGACAACTTTTCGGTTAACAATGCCTTGAGTCAGTGATATTAAGTTTAATTTTTTTATTACCGAACAGCCCTTTAAAAATAACTGTTTTTGGGAAGAAATTAACGTACGCAAAAGTTTACAATGAAAACAGTAATAGCTGTACTCATAAGCAATTTATTTAAATGTGTTGAAGGAAAAATATGAATCTAATTTTTTAAAAATACATTTTAAATAATAATCAATATTTTGCACTTTTCAGTGTAACCAAAACATTTGCAGAAGCATAACTTCTTAATTTTTGGTATAAAATCTATCTATTTTTAAGCCTGCCGTTGAAAATCACCTCTCAAAAGTTAAAATTATAAAACCTAAATATCGTTACCCAAAACGCAAAAGGCCCTACTTACATTTTGAAAATTTTACAGGATAAGCAAAAACTGTATATAATGATAAATAGATAATGATAATAAATAAATTGCCTATCTGTTTATAAGCTATTTTTTTTTTTTGTAAAACCTACCAGTTGTCTTGACAATGGGCACATTCATAAGACGTAACTGTTGCGCAGCCGTTGAGTGTTTTTCTAAGAAACACTAAGAAAAGCACTTAACGGTTTCGCAACAGTTACGTCTTATGAATGCACACAATGTTGCATATAATGCAATCTATTAGTTAAGTCCTTTAGCGTTTATCATATAATCTATAGTGGATAAGGGGACGGTGCGCAAAATGACCCCAGGAAATATGGCCCCAAAAAAAATGAAGAATGGCCCCAAAATTTTACATTAGAAGCAACAACACGCAATTTTGGGGCGATTTTTATGATTTTTTGGGGTTTTTTTCATTTTTTCGTTGGGTTGATTTTGCATTTTAAGTGAAATAAAAAATTACCCCAATATCAAGTTATGAAAAATGGCCCCAAATAAAATTAAAATTTTTAATTTGGGGCTATTTTTCATTACTAATTTTTCATTTTAACAATATTAAGCATTTCACCAAAATTTACGATTAAAATAGCTGTAAATGTTGCGGTTCTTTTAAAGAAGTAGTAAGATCAATTAAAAAAAATTAAAATGCATTATTATTAAAAGTGTTTTCGGAGCGAAAGGTTGTGCCAATATTTTAAGAGTTTTTTATAATGGAGTGTGTTTTTTTTTCGGGGAAAAAAATAAATTCAAAACTTCTTTTCACTACAGAAGAAAATATGATTTATAAAAAAAAACCTGTTTATGAAGGAGTTATAAAATTTGAATGCTGGCTTAGCGACTGCAAGGCCAGAGTAAATTATATGCCCGATGGAACGTGTATACCAGCAAAACATAGCCCAGCTCATAATCATAGTCACCAAAAAGATGATTATAAAAAGTTGTGCGCTCTAAATAAAATAAAAAAGGAAACGGCAAATATTGCAGGAGTTCTTGGAGGAGAACTTAGTGCTATTAGCGGTGTAAGAACAGCATTTAGGAATGTTGCTAAAGTGTAAGTATAATTATTTATTTTGTATTTAATACATACATATTTGTATTTTTTTTTAGATTACAAAAGGAAACAACCGATATCAAGTTTCCTCGTATTAGATGAGGACTGCAATATATTGCCTCCAAAAATTTTGTTTCGTCTCCTCAAAATGCATTAGAGGTTGTAGAAGCATTTAACCTGCAAAATGTCTGGGAAAACTTTGGCGTATCTCAAGACGCAGACGATCCAAAACCATTTTTTACGGCATGCATTCACGAGGAAGAATATTCTTATTGCATTTTTTCATCGCTCAAAACAATTGAACTCATAAAGGAAAATATAACGTATTCCCAAAGAAAATATTTAATGGATGCTACATTCAAAATAGTTCCCCGTAGATGTTTTACACAGCTTCTTGTAGTTTATATCCACACGCAGAGAAAAAATATGGTTGGGCATGGTTACGGCAACAACACTATGTTTAATGTAACAATATATTGTTGTCGTACACAAATAATTGTTATTTTTATTTAATATCAACAATATTATAGTTACTGTAAACATATCAATGCTTATCGCAATTATGAATTTGAGTATTGTTGACCGAAAAATAATTATTTTTCTAACAACTTAATTATGATAACTTTCTAAACATATTATATTTCTCACAACCATATCATGATATTTAATAGCCATAACATGATAACTTTCTATACATTTATCATATTATGTTAAAAATGCAATCAAACTATTTTTACTCTAATCATATTATGTTAGCGCCATTTGTAAAATAATTTTGAAGAAGTTGTGTCGTTTTTTTATTTGTGAGCGGTTAAACAATTAAAAGATAAAATTCCATAAAAAAAATAAGTTTAAAGAAATTAAAAAATTAAAATATTAGCGGAGTTCATTCAAGTATTAGTGATGTAATAGTACAAATGCAAAATATCATAGTTTTTTGTAAAATCCAACAACAAACCACACAGAGATTTCGTTATATTTTATAAAAGAGCTATGATATTTCTGTGGTTTTCATGGGCAACCGCTTATGTCTTAAAACAAATTGTTCAGGAAAGCCGAAAACCCATTCTAGATCAAACTATGGGCTAGGTACTGCACATTTTAAACTTTGTCATTACGTTACAAAACGGAATTGATCCATCTTTTTACAAAAAAATATAAAGAGCGTTCAAAATTAGGCAATTTGGCATCAACATCTTAAAATCAAAAAAAAGGACACACGCGGTTGCCCATGAAAACCACAGATTTTTCATTTGCTCTTTTGCAAGCCTTATATTGAACTTCGCTATTTGATTAACATTAAGAAAAATTGTAAAAAGCCACAAAATAAAAAATCGATTCAAAAATATTTAAATTTATTTTGTATTTTTATGACAGCTATGAAAGGTGCTGTATCATAATATGATTGCTTCTAAATTTATTATGATTAACATGATGATAATATGATTACTTCTTAGCTTATTATGATTAACATGACAATAATATGATTATTTTCTTAGCTTATTATGATTAACATGACAATAATTTGATTACTTCTTAACTTAGTATGATTAACAGAATAATAATATGATTAAGGGAAAAATATTATGATGACATATTACGAGTATATTGAGTCATAATATGTTTCAATAATAATCTTAATATGGCGACTTCAATCATAATTCGTATCATAATATGTTGCTCTTAGAATATGTTTACCACAACCATGTTTTTTCTTTGCGTGCAATATTTTGAAGAGGTAACAATTAAAAATTTAACTAATTGTTTTATTTGTTATAATATTTTTTAATCGAAGGTATTTCCAATATTTTTTTGTTCTAATGGACAAAAAGAGTACAAAGTCCTACGAAAGTTTGTTTTTTTACATTAACAACAATATATTCGTCATGAATCCTGCAGTTGTTATAACGGATTTTGAACAAGGATTAAGAAGTTCTATTAAAACTGTTTTCCCTAATGCACAATGTATAGGTTGCTGGTAAGTATTTTGTACAACATGATAGAGTTTCTAACATTTTCTGGCCCAAATTTTGGGCCATTTTCATTTTCCTTTTGGGGCCATATTTCCTGGGGACATTTTGCGCACCGCCGGATAAGGGCCGTTTGTTTTTTGTTAATAAAATCGCTAATTTTTGGTAGAAACATTCCAAAATATTTTGTTGACATTTGGGTTGGCACAATACATCAGAATCAATGAAAAATTCGATTTTTAGTTTTGGGTAAGTTAGGACCTTTTGCGTTTTAGGTAGCGATATGTAAGTATATGTATACCTGAAATAAAAATTTCTTAAAATGACCGTATTTTAGATGAACTTACCTTGTTACTAGGGTTTTTTATTATATTATTATTATATTTCCCGCTTTCCCGGGAATTTGTTTGCGGAATCCCGGGAAACAAAAAATTGCTCATAGTTTCAGAAAACAGCTATTTTTACTCTGAAATTTAGTTTTCTTTTCTCTAAAAATTTGCATATGTGGATGGGTTGTCGATAAGATCAATTACAAGAAGTGAGTACATACGTAAATCAATGTCTCTTTCTGCAATAAATCTATTAAAAGCAGAATGGGCAGTGCAACAGTTGATATATAATAAATTTAGCGAAATCAAGAGTTGATAAAGAACATAAATTCAAAATTAGATATAATTCTCATTGTCCATGGACAAGTCTTAAAAATAGGAGATACCTAAACATATCGCTCCTTTATTGCAACATAGTCATATCTACAAAAAAATCAAGCTTGGCAATGTACCCGGGAAGTGCGGGGAAGCCGAAATAAAAAACAAAAAGGAAACTCGTGTAAGATACTTCATTATACAATTTGAAAGACACATTGTCCTAAAAATTGCAGATGGGTGTAATGAAAATAAAAGGTTAGGAAGAAGTAATCCGGATGATGCTATTTTTGGCATCAACCTTAACATCAAAAGCATGCAACAACGGTGCACTTTCAACTATTTGTCCGACCTCGGTAAAAAAGTGAACGAAATTTTTCAGAAACATGGTAATCAGTAAATAAAATCAGAAATATACTCTTTGACGGCTTACTAAACGCTTTGAGTTTTAAGCCGTAAAAAAATGTTAATATATTTATTAAAATATTTTATTAATTAACTTTTTGATCTCATATCTTGAGTTTCTCAAATTTTGTTTGGTTTTATTATTGTTTTATGAATTAAATTGTTATGTTTATGTTATCTTTTTATCTTGCATCTAGAGCATAATAATACGGAATTTGCATATAAAAGCGTAAGGTTATAATAATTCAAGTTTCGCTTTCAATCTTTAATTAATTTTTGTAGTATTTAAGCATTTATTTAACTTTCTTAGTAAACAAGTTCCCTTACGTTTGTTTATAAAAGTTTTTTTTTATTAATTAAAAACAAATTTACTTTGTATTATTTGTATGGAGCGGGATCCCGGGAAATTTAAAAAAATTTCCCGCTTTCCCGGGAGTCGAAAAACTCTGGAAAAAAACTCTACTTGTTACCTTTTGTGGCCTAAAATTACCGTAAAAACGGTTATTACTGTACGATTAACATCACTGCCTTGAGTTCATTATTGCATGGTTCCCGTATTCACTGCACAACGGTTGCGAAATTTGTACATTGTTTTAAGTTTTTATTGATACTTTGCAACATTGCTTTTATGAAGTCATCGATTTTTTTGCAATAGAGCGATAAATGACATCATGACACCTTAAATCGCAATAAAGTACCATGTGGCATTAATTAAAAAATTTTTTGATGAAAATTTAAATTCGGATGTTTTCACTAAATATGTCGTAACTCTTAAAGTGTTTGTCCGATGATAACAGTATAGATATGTATAGTAGGGGTAAAACTTATTCCCATGTTTGGCAAATATCAAAATGGCCCTAGTATAGTCAAATAGTCCGTTGAAAACTATTTAAAAAAATGATATTAAATTTTCCCGGTTTTCAAAAAAGGTCACCCACAAAACACGGTAAAGTTGGAAAATAATTAAATAATTTAAAATTTTTTTATTAAATTTTTTTCTTTAGGGATTTTAGAAATTCGCTTTTGTGGGTGAGGTTTTTATTTTCAAACGACCCAAACAAATTGTTTTCGTAAATAAGACAATATTCGCTATCGCGTAGTGCTAGGGCCAACTAGTATAGATATAGTATAGATATTTATATGAAAAGCACTCAGTTCTTTGAGTCTTTTCAATATATTTTTACTACACGTTCATCCACATGTGTTGTGTAAACAGCACATTAAGATTTTCTGGAAATATTTTCCTAGAGCACCTAAGTATAAGAAACTTTTGATTGAAAATTTAAGGCATTAACATTAAAATTTCATTTAACTCAAGAAAAGATATCTGCATGTACAAATAAAATGTTTTGATTCGAGAAACGGATGGTTTGAATTAAGATGGCCTTTCTTTGTATTTTGTAAAATATTAAGCACCGAATACTTGATTTAAGTAACTATAGAATTAAAATAATTTTTTTTAGCTGTATTTAACTTTAGTTTGAGCCATAACTTTTTACTTAAACCAAGCCACACATATATTTAGAGTAAGAAATTTTTGGCTTGGACGAGAATCGTGCAAAATGTTCTTGGTTCAAGCCATATTTTCCGGTGATTTAGTAAATAACTCCTTCCATGTACATTTATTTTTTTTGCGTCAACTAACGTAGTTTAGGACCTATAGGTCGCAAATGTTTCGGAATACTTTATCATTGTATCCTTTATTATATATATAGATATAGCGGGGATTTCATGTCAAGTGACCCAACTTTTGATATCAATGTCTTCCGATTTGGATGAAATTTGCACTAAGGTTAGTCCTATTGGATAGTAGCTTAGACACCAACAAGATCGGTCAAAAAGTTTCTAAGTGAGAGGGGGTCAAAGTTTGACATTTTTCTTTCTAATCCATGTAACTTATAACCTATTGGTAATAAGTTATTTTATCACTTGACATGAAATCCCCCATAGGTAAAAACAAGATTTTAACATTTTTAGTAACATTGGAAAGTATTCTGAAATATCTTTCACATGACGAACTAAACAAAACTATTTATAAGCTCGTTAAGAGACAATTTCAATTATTAATATTTTTTTTTACAATATGGCGTTTATCTTAAAATTTTGTTGATGTAATAACACAGAAAAAAGTAAAAAACGGTTTAAATCACCAAAATAATTGAAACAAGCAAAAATTTGTTTAATTTGGCACCTATCACTGAAATGATTATACCAATTACTCAAAATTGCAAAATTTGCAAAACAAGGATTTTTTTTCCAATTAAAAAGTTTTTATATTTTAATTACAAAAATAATTGAAAAAGTTTTTAATATTAATTAATTAATTAAATGAATTAACAAAGTAATTAAAAAAATCTATATTTTAATTGAATGAATTACTGACGTAATTGATTACAATACAGAGAAATAATTATTTTAATAATTGTATGGATTAAAACAGTAATTTTTCAGTTCTTTTTGATGACAAAACATGTGTGTTTGTATGTATGTGTATGTAAGGGCAAAGCCAATGTAATCTTTGTATGTATATTATTGATAAGCTTTGCATTATATTTTTTTGCCTAAAAATACGGTTAGCTTTATTTTAACAAAGTGCTTAATTCAAACAACAGAGTTGATTGATTCAATTAAACATTTACTTAAATTTAAGGTTAAAATCAAGTAAAATTTTAATAGAAAAAAAATATTTTTTATTAATTCAATCAATTAAGAACGTAATTAAATTTATTTTAAAATTCAAAAATCACCATTAATTGAAAAAAAAACTGCCAATAATTTTTCTGTGAATAAGTATATTTAAACATTGTACAATGCACTTGTTTCGTATTTAATTACTGTAATATGGACATAATTGAAAAGTGTTCCGGAATATAGATAAACTTTATTAAGCAAAGCCCTAATAAGTTTGGTAGCATGTGGAAGTGTTCTCTAAATTATATTATGATTAAATAATTATTTTTGTATAGACATTATTTAAAGAAGCCAATTTTGTAAAAAAGTCATTCAAAAAGAATGAATATTCGAAAATCGCTCTCAATGGGCTAATGAATTGGTGAAACCACGTGAAACGCATTTTTAAATGATGCCCATATTGTTAGTACTCTTTGTACACTTGAATACATTTTGTAGGAATGCGGGGAGATGTTGAAAATGTGCAACACGCATTCACATATAAATCATCTTTCTATATGACCTATAACGCCTTAACAAGGAGCGTTGGCGCGAAAAATATATTCCTACACAGAAAAAAATAATTTTCATATTTGAATACGAAAATCGCATATATGATTACTGCGATGACGATTTTTGCGGTACTGATAAAAAAGTTTGTGTGTATAATTGTTAAATTTTTAGTCAAAAACCAAGTTTATTGAGTCAATAAAAAAAGTTGTTGCCCAAAATAATTTTTTTCAACAAAATGTTTACTTGATTTGTTAAAATAAATTGTTGAAAATGTTGAATAAATCAAACAAAATGTTAATCGAATCTTAATTTTTTTATTAATTAATGATAATGTCATAAATTTTCAATTTTTATATTTTTATAAAAACACTAAAATTTATTATGTGGGGATAAGTAAGTTCCTATGCGCATTTCACTGGTTGCTTAGGCCAGATCATCAGGAAACCTTTTCCAAAGACTTTGGCAAAACTAAATATTATATTCAAATAAAACTGTAAAACAAATGAGAATTATGAGCTATTTAAAAATGGACAAGATTTGTTAAAGTACGGTCTTTACTTTGATTCAAATATTTTTTTTATTGAATATGAAGAAATATTTCATTATTAAATATGTTTTATTGAGTGCTATTTTGCAAAGCGTATATTTGATAAATTTTTTCTTTGAATCAAGCAAAAAGTTTGTTGATCTAAAATTTTATTTTTAACAAACTGTCTTGTTAAAAATTTTCCTGAAATATTTTTTTCTGTGTACAGAACTTATTTAAAGCATAGTAGAAATTACACTACGTGACATTTTTTTGACCAAATGAATTTGACACCTAATCTTTATGTAAAATTTTCAGCTGAATCCGAAAAAATAACTTGAAAAGAGCAAAATTGCAAAAAATTATCAAACTTATAACGAAGTTTGAAATTTTGTCCACTACAGAGTTTTTTGTTTCCCGGAGTTTTTCGATTCCCGGGAAAGCGGGAAACTTTTTTAAATTTCCCGGGATCTCGGGATCCCGCTCCATACAAATAATACAAAGTAAATTTGTTTTTAATTATTGAAAAAAATTTTTATAAAAAAACGTAAGGGAACTTGTTTACAAAGTAAGTAAAAGAAATGGTTAAATACTACAAAAATGAATTAAAGATTAAGAGAGGAACTTGAATTATTATAACCTTACGGTTTTATATGTAAATTCCGTATTATTATGCTCTAGAATTTAGAGTCTAGATACAAGATAAAAAGATAGCAAAAACATAACAATGTAATTCATAAAACAATAATAAAAACAAACAAAAATTGAGGTACCCAAGATATGAGATCAAAAAGTCAATTCATAAAATAGTTAAAATATTTTAAATAAATATATTAACATTTTTGAACGGCTTAGGAAATAACTGACACACTCAGAGCGCTTAGTAAGTCGTCAAAAAGTATATTTCTGATGTTATTTACTAATTACCATGTTTCCGAAAAATTTCGTTCATTTTTTTTACCGTGGTCGGACAAATAGTTAAAAGTGCACCATTGTAGAATGCTAATTTTTTTTATAAACAACGCCTATATCATTCAAATGTATGTCGAGGTTCATGCAAAAAATAGCATCAACCTCTTACAAACCTTTTCATTTCATTAGGTCGATCTGTAATCTTTAGAACAATGTGTTTTTAAAATTGTATGTTGTAGTAGCTTATAGAGTTTCGATAATTTTTTTTATTTTGGTTTCCCCGCAATTGAAAAAAATTTGTGTTTATCACCTAACAAACATATCGCATCTTCATTGAAACATAGTCATATCTCAAAAAATCAAAAATTGTAAGTTACTTAAGCAAAGTGTTCCTTCATACCTTCTCGTGTAATATCTGAAACTGAACCAAAGTTATAGCAAAATATATTTTTAAATCGGTACATTTTGAAAACTTTAATCGCATTTTACCAAGTTCGTTTGTTTTTGTAGATATGACTATGTTGCAATAAAGGAGCGATATGTTTAGGTATCTCCAATTCTTTTGAATTAATGTTCTTTATTAACTCTTCACTTCACTAAGTTTATTAATTATTAACGGTTGTACTGTCTTTTCTGCTTTAAGCAGATTTATTGCATCAGGAGACATTGATTTACGTATGTACTCACTTCTTGTAATGGATCTAATCGACAACCTATCCACAGATGCTAATTTTAAGAGAATAGAAAACTAAATTTCAAAGTATAATTAGCTGTTTTCCTAAACTATGAGGAATTTTTTATTTCCCGGGATCCCGCAAGAAAAATCCCGAGAAAGAGGGAAATAAAACAATTAAAATTCCCGGGACGGGAAATCCCGGGAAAAAACCCTAGTCCACTATAACTCTGCCATTTATTGACTCATCTTCACAAACGACCCATGGTTATCTTAGAAATTTTATAACCTTTCACTAAATACATAATCCGTTTAAAATTTTTGAAGATATTTGCATTTCAGTCACATCGTCTTTTTTAAAAACACAAATAACGGTTATTTTGGAATATCTCAAAAACTGTTCTACTTTTGAAATTTGAAATTGAAATTTTGTCACGTAGTGTTATTATACATATAGGGGATTTCATGTCAAGTGACCCAATTTTTAAATCGATGTCTTCCGATTTGGATGAAATTTGCACCAATTTGCATCGGTCAAAAAGTTCCTGAGTTAGAGGTGGTTAAAATTTGACATTCTTTCTCAGCCATGTAACTTATTACCTATTGGTGTTGGCAAAATTTGTCCCAAGTAGCTTCGATAGCTATTTGATTAATCTTTTGAAAAATTTTTTTTTTGTTTTTTTAAAAATTTTTTTTTAAATTTAAAACTTTTTTTTTATTTTTTTTATAGCCGGAATGTTTTTTTTTTTTTTTTTTTTTTTTTTTTTGCTCAAAATAAAGCTTATGTCTTTTCCTTAAAGGTAGTTTTGGTCGCTTAGTGGGATGCGAGTGGCTTATGTATAAAAAAAATAATTTCTACTCAAGACTAGTTTTTAAATTTTTAGCATATGCAGCACTATTTTGAATTTTTTCCTAAAAGACCAGAGCTAACTTAAAGGAAAAGACATAAGCTTTCTTTTGAGCAAAAAAAAAAAAAAAAAAATATTCCCGCTAAAAAAAATAAAAAAAAAAGTTTAAAAAAATTTTTTTTTTTAAAGATTGATCAAACAGCTATCGAAGCTACTTGGGACAAATTTTGCTAACACCAATAGGTAATAACTTACATGGATGAGAAAGAACACCTGTATGTCCAAAATGTCAAATTTCAATACAAATACAAAAAGTATACTTATGTTTTATCGTGTTATTAAAAATTATATCGGATATGTTAAAAACGTAACTCGTACAAAAGATTTATTTGTGCAAAACTGTATTTATGTATTACAACTCCACATTTTTAAAAGATTTTTGCTGATTAAATTAATATAATTTTGATCTTTTCTTTATTCGCTTTTTTTGTTATTCAAATATATTCTTTGTTAAATTCATTAAGTCTGATGAGGATAGTCTTAAATGTATTACAATTACAAATATAGTTGGTATAATCACTTGTAAACAATAATTTCAAATTTCCATTCATATCGATTTGTTATTGATAGTCGAAATATTGACAGTAAAATTATTTCAAGTTGCTACGATCATGATACGCGTTGTATGTGGTGGCATCAAAATGGTGCATGAATTTGTAAAACTTTCATTGCCATTTTGTTGCCATCAAGTGACGTCTTTCGTTATTTTATCCTGAACTTACAAGACCAAAATAAAATTTTATCATGGCCTCACACCAATTATGCACATGTCATGTCAAACATGAACTATAATTGCAATTGCCTTGCAGTGACTGTCGATCGCACAGTTGCCCCAATTGTTGTCAATCAGCCCGCATGGCGGATGTGCGTTTTATACTTGAGTTGCTTTGCCGGTACAATTAGGAACGTTTCGTGTTTCATTTTTTTCGCTCTTCAAATGTAAGTATACATAGATGTATATGTATTCATAAATAAAAACCAATATATGTCCATATATACACACACACATATGTATGTATATTAAACAAAAAAAAAATAAAAATAAAAAATACCCAACAAAAACGTTAAGAGAAAGAATAAAAAATATATGTACGTCAAGAATAAACGAATGGAGTAAAGATAACAAAATATGGTCATGATATGAGAGTGTTCGCGGAACCCTTCAACTAAACCATCCATGCATTTTTACATAACATAGAACTCATTTGCGGTGAGCGCCTACCAGCTTACCAAAGGAATGCGATACCCCTTCCTGTCTCAAAATCTTTGTGTGATATACACATAAAAAATAATAACTAATAGTGAAAACAAAAGAAAAGCAATCTCAGCCTTTGAAATCATTCTTTGGTTGGACACTGTCCCCTCACCTTTCACTTCACTTATTGACGGTTTATATTGTATGTTCGTTTGCATATTTAATCACAGTAATTCCAAAAAGTATTTCTTACATTATCCACATTTTTTTTTGTCAAATTTGATGAAACCGCGAAAATTTTAATATGCAGAAACATGAATTCTTTTTCTTTATATTACAATAAAACATTTTTTTGGGACATAAATACTCCCTTTAAAAGCGGCTTAAAGAATTGACATGAATTTAGACATCGACTGGTAAATTTTAGAAAATTTCCAATTGAAAAAAAGTTATGTAGAAGGCATTTTTTAAATCTGAATCTTATATACCCTACACCATGGTGCGACAAGAAAAGGAAGTAATATAAATATCGTTCTTTAGATATAAATAAATATATTTTGAGCCACGCCCAATTTGATAACCCTGCCCACATTTTGTCGGATGTTGTGTTTTGGTAACCAAGAAACTTTGGCTGTTGCCGTTCTCCATATATACAGAAATCCATAATGTCTTTGTACGGGAGGTGCCACGCCCTCTTCTCCAATCCCGTCCATATTTCGTTCTTTGGCGAACTGGCAAACTTGTATATACCCTTTAACCTTCGGTGGAGGTAAAAAAAAGGATTTAAAGTTCGTTTGTGGAGTCGAATATTTTCATACACTTTTTTTAGTTCTTATCCAAAGACCTACGCTACGATTAATTTCATTTTATATATCAACATATATTTGTTAATAATTTTTACCCGGCTTTTCATTTGCGCCAAATTGAATAAATGCTGTAGTATTTTGTAAAATTCTCTTGCAGTTTTGGAAATAATTTTGCCAAATCTTCGCTTTTTGGTATATTGTGGTGTATGAAATTTTTAAAATCAGTAGTAAATAAGAACATTTCAGGCTTGATCATACTACCAAAATGAACACGAAATAGAACGATATTTTTTCAGTGGATAGTTATGAATACAGTTGTTTTCGGGTAATTGAGCCCCGCTTAATTGAGTTTCCCGTTTTATTGCACTAAAAATCATGGAACGAAATCATTCAGTATAACTGTATATGTAAAAATACCAGTTTGTTGAGTTCCGTTTAATTGCGTCACCCGCTTCATTATTTCGCAAAGTAAGATCGCATTGCGAAAAACAAGAGCAAATGTTTCGGGTTATTGTTTTCGTCTACTTAATGTGTTTTTGCTCTACAAACGTAAAAAAATTATTTTGCGGCAAGAAAGTCATGTTTCGTGTTTCTGTTATATAAATAAATGTTATATAAAATAAATAAAGAAATGAGTTTTATTTTCCATCTACACATGGGTGTTTTAATTGCGTTTTAATTGCGTCGGCGATTCAATTAACCGAGTACTGCTTAATTGAGTTCCCGTTTTATTGCGGCAATAACGTACTAAGTTTTGATTGTTTCCAAAAAGTGAAAAATAAAAAGTTTTAGTTAATACCGTCTTAATGATCAAGTGGTTTTTGTTGAAAATAAAAATAAGTAAGAGTGCTATATTCGAATCTTATACACCCTTCACCATTGTGCGAGCAGAATACAGAGCAACTAGACAAAAACGAAATAAGTTTTTCATATACATACATATTTACAATACTAAAAACTTCATTATAAATTAAATTTAAAAAGCGCAAACTAGTTAATATTTTTTTAAAATCGTTTTTAGAACATAAAAATTAAAAAAAAATTCTCTTTGATAAACCAAGATTCGAACCAGGGGACTCACAGTTTCTACCTTAACAAACCCCCTAGACAACTGAACCATGAAGGAATGTTGTTTGAATATCATTAAAATTAAATATGGCCCGTTTTATTGTTCACATTATTTTTTATGTTTTTGTTCACCGCAATTTAGCAAAGTTGTAAACCATGATACAAAAATTTGAGTTGTGAACCGTAATAGGGGCTTATATTCACCAAAATGGTTTGTACCATGTATGTGTGTTTGTTTGTTTTCTTTTAGTATAGACGGTGTTGTCATATCGTAGATTAATCTTTTGTGGCAAGTTTTTAAGTAGCAAAAAGAAACAAAAATTTCCAGTTTCTATTTGTTAAAATTATTTCGTTAAATAGATTAAATAATAATGAAGAGCGATAACGAAAATCATATTGGGCATTATGCTAGTATATGTAAACAAACGCAAAGAGGACCCCCTCCTCAACTAAATCAACTTCGCTTTTCATAAGACCCAGTATATATGTACTTTATAGGGTGTAGTATTAATATTGTGAAACCCACAAACGGAATGACAAAGTTATATATACGCTCTTACCTTGGGTGAAGGGTATAAAAAATTAATTTTTGGGATTTCAGTATTTTGGTTATAACTCAGCCATTTATTAACCTTTTCGACTGATTTATATACCGACGTCTTTGAGAATAAATTTTCTATTTACTTGTGATCAGACTTGGACTCGGGAAGATCTATGGTTCCCGAAAATGGGTATTTTTAAAAAAATTTTAAAGATTTCTGATCTTTTGATATATATTTGATATATCTAACGGACATATGGTAGCCCTAAAATTTAAGTTTAAATAAAATGCTTGATGTTTCTGTTTGGGAAGTACCACGCTCACTTTTCCAATCCCGCCCATTTTTCTTAGAGAGGTTGTGTATTAATTACCAAAATGACTGGATTTTATTTGGAAACTTTGGCTCTTGCCGTTCTCCAGAAATACAGAAAAAACAAATAAAAAAACAACAACAACAAGGAATTTTTGGGCAAAATTAGAGGCAGTCGTGGTTTTTTGCTCATATCTCCGTCATTTTTGGACCGATGTGGCTGAATTTCAATAGCAAACTTAAACGGAGTATATGTAACATAAATATATGACAACCTAGTCCCCATTATTACGCACAGACAGACAACCGAATTTGAACTTCGCTTTTCATAAGAACCCAGAATATAAATACTTTATAGGCTGTAGGATCAATATTGTGGCACTTACAAACGGAATGACAAAGTTATTCGGTGAATGGTATAAAAATAATGAAAAAATCAAAAAAATATTTCAGTGTTAACAATTTTAATTTAAAATGCGATATGTAAGTTTGATTCATGTTATTTTTGCAAAGTGTTCGCCGCGCTATTTAGGGATGCATCATACAAATTGTATGGGCATGCATCAAGTATTGCATATGTGTTAAGCTTCGTACAGACGGTAGTCAGATCTAGAGTTTTTCTTTTCCCGGACTTTTTCATTTCCAGGGCAAGCGGGATTTATTTTTCAATTTCCCAGAATCCCGGGAATTCCCGCTCAGTACAAATCGAAGCAAAATATTACTTATTTTAATTGATTTGAACAAATAACATATTGGCTGACTTCCAAAACGTGCTTATACAAAGTTTGTATACAGATTGACTACTTTATTCTAACCAAGTACATGCACAAAGTACCAAAACAATTCAACTATGTGCTTTGTTTATTTAAACGTTTTGAAATGTAAGTGGTGAATGCTTAATACTAATCTGTATTGATGGGAATTAAATGTTAAATGTCACAAAGCATCAACTTTAAAACCGATGCTCTGATTGCTTTTTTGCTGCCGTACTAATACTTAACAGTGATGTTTTGCAAGGGTTTGCATTTTATATATATTGTACTGCGGCGTTATGAAACATTATACTTTGTTCTAAGATAAAGCAATTAACGTTTTGGAAGTCAGCCATTCTGAGATCAATTAAATAAGTTAATAAACGCATTCAACTTTTTCATTTCTGTGGCAAAAAGAAAAAAGTGCTTAATGGAATCTTAAGATCTTTATGTTCAAAAGTACAAATTTTTTGTAGGATTTTTGAGAAAGTTATAGTAAATGACTTTTTGGTTATCTTTTTTCAATGTGCTTTTGGAATGTTAAAAACTTCCTATCTGTGACTTAGGAGTGTTTAGGAATAAAAACTTAAAATACTATAGCTGCAAAAGTTTTTAATTGTTCTCCAATAAAACTAAGCAAATAGACTTAAGCACTTTTTGCCACAAAACTAATTCAAAGACAACAAATTCAAAACCAATAAAGCTAAATTATTTTAACAAATTATTACCAAATATTTCTTTTAAATAAGGATTTTAGTTCAGTTCAGCATTTACACTATCGTTTGAAAGCCTTTTTCTAATTTTTATCAAGAAGATTTCAATGAGAAAACAAGTAATCAGTAAAAAAAGAAAATACTGAAAAAGTACTGTTACTGAAAAATGCCCATCTATGAATATCATACAATTTTTTGAAGCAAGTGGGAACAATTTTTTTTCGTTTTTATAAAATAAATCTGGGTCTTTAAATAAATTAAAAATTCTGTATATTTTTACTCTTCTTCTTTCGAAATTTCAGAGTATTAAACTTTGTAGCTTACCTTACTTATCAGATATGAATTGACATCTCTTTGGCGTTTGGCATAAATGAGTTACGGTAAAAACTATAGTTTTTATTTATGTAAAATTGAAAAATATTTATTTGTTGTATTTCATAGACGTTTGTCCTAAGAGAAGATGATAACGATTAGAAGCAGTTGTGCTAGACTTAAGTGATTTAACCAAACAAAAGAGAAAAAAAATTTAATTAAATCCAAATTGCGTTTTTTTTTTGACTTAAGACCTTTTTGCCTAACGGATAAGATATTTTTCATTGCACTTAATTACAATTAGTTGTTATCAGCAGTAAAATTGCAAATAATTAAATAAAAAAATGTGCGGGATCCCGGAATTCTCGTCCCTGAAAGTCCCGTATGAAAAACATTAGTCAGATCTAATGATATTGTCAGTAAAATGCGCTAAAATGTCTTTCAACCGTGTGAATTTTTGTTTGACAATGGAATCATTGTCAGAGACCTTTTTCTATTAGCAGGGCTGCAAATAAATGCGTATCAGGGATGGAAAATGGGCTTAAGGTTTTTTTAAAAAACTTCAATAACAGTTTTTAATTTATAAAAATACACGCAATTTTAATTTTCTGACAATGTCTAAAAACAGATCTGGCAGTTCTTCCATGCAATTATCTGACAGCCGTGTTGGCAGTTGAATTTATTGTAAGACAGTTGTTTGCCAATTAAATTGTATGGTTTTCTTACATTCGTCTGAACTTTTGGTGGCAATTATTCTTTGGCAGTATATTTTCAGCACATTGCACCCCTTACATTATTGTAAGATCTCATCACCGCGCTATGGTCTATCGTAGTTTGAAACTTGTGTTATTATAAAGCGAAGATCCCAAAATATATAAATATAAAATTTTCTTTTTTGATATTTTGTTAATAGAAATAATCGAAAATTACGATCGAATTCACTTCTTTTGACTTCAATGATTTATGGAAATGAAAGTACAACATATTCAAAGGATTATATTTAATAGGTTTTACTTTATAATATAGAAGTTATACCTTTTTGAAAAGTAAATTTTATGCAGATTATTCTGTTGTTAGTTTTTGAGTTTCTGTTAGATTATTTGATATATGTTCATCTGAAACATATAATGATTTTAATGAGCATGTCTAAACTTTGGCAAGGATTTTAAATCTGAGCTACACTTAGCTACATGCACATATTGCTAAACTAATGTATAAAAATCAGCTGCATATTCGTGCCTTAACAAATTCTCCATACAAAAGTTCAAGAGCTCAATCCTTGTGCGAGATATTTATACCAAATAAATATACATACCTATATTTTTTTTTCTTTAATATTTTAAATTTCTCAAAATTTGTTTTTGTTTTACATGTAATTTGTGCGAACGAAAGCGTTCGGGTGACATCGTGAAATAGGCAGTAAATATTTTACAAATTCGAAATGAAAATCCATTTTTAAGTAATAAGATAATAATACTTCTCTCTCTGCGGAGATAACTGGAATTGATGAAACATTAGTTAAAAGGTTTTTATTTGTATAATATTTTTAGCTTTTCTAAAATCTTAGGAAAAGGTTTCCTGATGAGCTGGCCTAAGCAACCAGTGAAATGCGCATAGAAGCTAGCTTTTCCTCAACAATAAATTTCAGTGTATTTATCAAATATGAAAAATTTGGAATTTAGCACGTCATACAGAAATCGTATTAATGGTTTCATATCATTCTCCAAGCTTTGAGGTCTGGTTTAGAAATAGACCCAACAAAATTTGGCAACTTTGCACTGGTACATACAATACAATTGGTATTGTATGCTATCGTATGTCCACAAAATACTTATACATGGTTTAAATATTATAAAATACTTTGCAGTATTGCCTATCGGTCAGCTGTTAGAGGATGTTCAAAAATCGCGTAATAAAGATTACAAAAAGTACCGCTTGCATCACTCACAAACAGTGGTGCCAGGAGAAATTTCAAAAAATCCCTACGTGTCTAAGAAAAAAATCCCTTTTTCCCTACAACCAAAACATTTTTCCCTACACTATTCCCTACGTTAAACATTAAGAGTGGGTTTTTAACATCGAGATTAATCTTAACAGGGAACTATAATTAATTAATCTGAGAATAAATCTAATTGAGTACTAATTTAGTTTACCGTTTTTAAGTGTTAGCTTAAGCCTCGAAATATTGCCGTACTGAATAACAGAAATGGCAACACCATTTTTGCAAATGTCAACTTTTTATCAATGCACTTTGTATTTTATGTAGAAGAAGAAGAAAAATTCTATCAAAACAAAAAATTTAAGCGCCAAAGTGAAAAGTTGTATAGTAAAAGTGAAAAAAATTAAAATTAATACAAATTAATTACAATGTCTAGTTCAGAAACCAAAAGATCAGCAAATTTTACAACAGAAGAAGTGGAGTACTTGGTTAAATTAGTTAACCAAAAAAAAAGTACAATTGAATGTAAAAAAACCGACCGGACCACCGCGGCAGATAAAGCTCGTTGTTGGATGGAAATCCAAGACGATTTTAACGTCGAATTTAGTTGTTTTAGGTCATACAAAACTTTAAAAATAAAGTACGACAACCTAAAAAAAAACGCAAAAAAGAATTATGCCTTGGACAAAAAAGAGTTTTATAAAACTGGTGGTGGAACAAAACCACCCTCAAATGTATCTGAAGTGGATCAAGAAATTATTGAAATGCTGCAAATTGAGCAAGTAGAAGGACTAACATCAATATATGACGACGACAGTAAGTACCTTTTTAAATTATGTTTAATGCCTGCTTATCATGAATACACTAAAATTAAATTTCTTTTTTCAGAAATTGAAAATGAATATTTTAAATGTGATCTCACCCAAACTGACATAGATGAACATGCCCTTGATTGCTTAGGTATGTTAATTTTCATTGATACATAAATCAAAGACATAAACATAGTTACATACCTACTAAAGAGCTGCACAAGCAATTCTCGGCTAAGAGCCCATCAGGCCATCGTTATTTTATAAACGCGATTTAAAAAATTATTTAAAATCAAATATACTAGCTGTTATGACCATACGTTGCCGGGGTTGAAACCATCATGGACTTTAATATAGTCAAAATAATTTCCTAATTTTTAACAATTTTATTTTTACCTATAATTATATTTGCTCCAAGGAGTTCAGGTCGGTTTTAGTATTTAAGTAGCATTGTATTATAAGTAGATAAATAATTAATTTTATTTCTGTTTAATATTATGTACATAGGTTAATATTGACAACTACTTATTTCTAATCACAATACCTTGTTTATTATACATTGGTTTTATGTTTTTGACGACACTTCCTGATAAAACAAATCTATTTTGATATTTTAAGTTCCTTGATTGTTTTTAAATAAAAATTAGCTTTATTTTTATTATTTGTTTATAATTTGTAAATTTTTTTTAGATGAGGTACCAGCAGAATCTTGCAAATGGGAAAAATACACCCCAAAAATGTTAAAAACCCAAAAAAATCCAGCACTTAGTGCAGAAAAGAGGAAGAGTACAAAAGACGTGTGGGCTGATGTGGCTCGAATGAAACTGAAAAAGATTGAAATAGAAATAAAAGTTCTGGAAGAAGAGGCAAAACTAAGAAAAAAAAAATTGGAACTAGAAATAGATGAGTTAAAACAAAGGCTGGGAAGTTTTTCAAATAATGGTGGAGGGGTGCTTAAGTGCCCAAAAGAATTTTAAATACTATGGTAGAATGTAATCTACTATTTTATATTAAGTACAATTGTTTTCATAGCTTTAAGTTTTTTTTATATTATATATGTTTGTGAAGGAAATTGATTTATTAAAACCGAAGCATATTTAATTTCTAGTTATTTAGTACATTTTGTATTAACTTATTTATTTGTGATAAAAATCTGTCTAATAAAGCAATGTTCTCGCAATTGATTTCCTTTACATAAAAACATACAGACCTGCATCAGGTTGAGCTTTAATTAAATGTAAACATATTTAAAATGAATTGTTGTGTTATTTTTTGTTTTTTATTAATAAAATATTTAACGTTTAAATAAGATTGATTTTATTTTGTATACCCTTCACCGAAGGTAAAAGGGTATGTATAACTTTGTCATTCCGTTTGTAATACCTTGTATAATCTTTTTTTAATATTTGCTTAAGACTTTAGCGTTTTTTTATATAACAAATACGTAAATGTTGGGTTAACAATATCCGTATAAAATCCCAAAAATTACTCCTTTTTATAATAATTAATAACATATTCATGAAAAAACATTTTTGGAGCCTTTTTGACGCGGTTTAGCTTACGGGATATTATCGCTTTTTAACAATTTCAATTGATTTACTGAACTTTGTTTGAAAGAAGATAATTGATTAATCTTATTTAGAAACTGTTTAATGATATTTGAAATAGCAAAACATTTTCCAGGAGCAAATAATTTGTCAATAAAACTAGGGGTTAAACAATTTTAAAGCCAACCGTTTGATTACCAAAAAGTAGATAAAATAACACGATATTTTTAGAACGGGTAAATATGAATATAACGTGTCGATTTTTTAAAAAAAGTGGAAATATACAAATTTTAAGTAAATACCCTCTTGTTGATTAATTGCGATATAAATACGTATCTTTAAATATAAATATATCGAGCCCTAATAGCAAAAATTTTTGTTGGTTACATAATTTTTGCTATTAGGGCTCGATATATCTGTGGAATTTTGACAAAACATCTTAAGTCGAGATAAGATAGCAAAAGTTTTTAAAAAAACCACGGTGAAATAATCTTTTTTGACCAAAAAATAAAATTATGCAAAATTAAAGAAAAATGTCGTTAATAATACAAAATTTTAAAAACGTAAACAAAAAGGTTTTTTGAATGAAAATTCGTATAATTAAGAACATTTTTTTCAACTTTTTAAATTTGACTTAAGAGGTTTTGTCAAAATGCCACAGATATAAGTTTCAGTTCTTCCCAACTATGGTGAAGGGCATATAAGATTCGGCATAGCCAAATATAGCACTTTTACTAAATGTTTTTTTAATAGGTATTTAACAACAATTTTTTGAAATAGTCCTTAATTAAGACTCTCCGTATGATGTTGTTGTTTTCTTGGGTTCTCCCTCTATTATTAGGAACAGCTGAAACAAAATCAATAGCATCCTGCACATCGTCCGACAAAGTAGGGGACTCAATTTCGCTATTAATGCAGCAAATGTTGTGAAGCACTGCTGTTGCTACAATTATTCCCTGCACTTTTTTTATGTTTAATCGAATTCCTAAAGAAAGAATTGGGAATCGTTTTTTCCAGACACCGTAACTACGTTCGACACAAGAGCGAGTTCTGATCTGTGACTCATTGTACAAGGTTTCCTCTGCAGTTTTTGGGTTTAGTAATGGGGTCATTATATATTTTTTATTAGGATAACCACTATCCCCCAATATTAGTCCATTGCAATATTCACCGCTCTCGAATTTAGAGTAGATTTTTGAATTTTTAAGAATATTGGAATCATGTGCAGAGCCTGGCCAACGAGCAACAATATTCGTTATTTTCAAGTTAGCGTCGCACGTTGTTTGTACATTAATCGATAGAAATCCCTTTCTATTTCGATAAATTTCAGCACCATTACCTCCTGGAGAAACAATTTTTATATGGGTGCAGTCAATAGCAGCTACAACTTTAGGGAATTTAGCGATTTCAAAAAATTCTTGTTTTGCCTTAGAAACTTCTTCATCCGATTGCGGAAACTTAATAAAATGATCTTTCAACAGTGCTAAGTTATGAGTTACGCGCGCAACGACTTTTGACATTGTAGATTTTGACACTCCATTCAAGTCTCCTATTGTCATTAACATGCCACCAGTTGCATATACTCGTAAAGTTATTAGCAGCATTTGGTCTTCGGATAAAGCATTATGCCTTAAAATGTTTAATATTTAGTTTTATTGACTATATTCAATTCCTTTACTTCTTACCAATTTGTATAATTTTTTATATGTGGACCAATAAGTTCTAACACCTTGTAAGCCGAATGTTTGGATAGCCGGAACCTTTGTCTGAATTCACTGTCATTGTATAAATAAAAGTGATTTGGTCGCGTTCTTATGGTTTTTGTTCTTCTCATAATTGTTCTATTGAAGTTTTGAAATGTTTCAGAATCACCAAAGTCTTCATCTTCACTAGAATAATCCATTTTTTGGTTTTCTAAAAAATATTTTTTTCTTTTTTATTCTTTTATTTTTTTTTTTATTTTAACAGCTGATTTTATTACATATGTGTTTGTGTTGACATTTGTTGATTAAGTTTAAACCACCAACATTGGCCGCTTAAACCGGCAAATAAAAGTATTTAATCCTCATCTTAAAAACTACAAACACAGATTAAAGATGACTAAATCTCTAATCTCCATGTTAAAAACCCACTCTAATTGTTTTTAGCAACAGGCTAACAAATATGTACCTATTTTATTAACAGTTTGTAAATATTGAAATAAAAGCGTTTATTAACATCAAGAAAAAGCCAAAATAAATATGTAAAAAAAAAAATTTCAAAAATATTTTTAAGTTCCTTAGTGAAATATTTTTAACTGTTTTTTCTTATTGTAACTTTTTTTTTATATCACATACACAAAGAATATATGAATTTAACTCAATTATATTATAAAATTCATGCAATAAAATACTGTTATTAGTTTATTATAATGCTTATGGCTTGAATTATTATTTTCAGTTGTTTGAAATACAAAACTTTTTGTGTTAAATACGAGTGCAAGTCATAACTGCAAAAAGTAAATAAAACTCAAGTTTAATTTTATATATTTACATAATGCTTTCAGTGAACGCTTTATTATTTACACATTAACTGTCATTTATTTATGATGATTCATTCCAAATTTCAGAATTCTATCTTATCAAACAAAAAAGTTACAGATTTTTTATGAGAAAATGCCCAAAATTTACCATTGTGCACCGGCTCCTCTGTGAGACGGAGAAAAAAATTAAGTACCGTAAAAACTAAAAGTACTCGGTTGGAGTGCACATATTCTTCATTACTAGGCAAAAAATAATCGTCAAATACCTATATAACGGTGCTTTTGTAGTGACGCGTTGAAGTTAAACATTGTAAGAAAAAGTAAAAAAATAGGCAAAAAAAAAAATGCTAAAAACTTTTCGTAGTTAAATGCGATTTACCAAAAGCGATTTTAAAAAGTAATAAATATAACGATGCAATGTTTTGATGTTTTGCTTAAATTTGTAAAAAAATTATTAGTGGAAGAAAGTGCTTTTATTTTTTAAGTCAATTGAGCAGAGATTTTAACTTTATTTTAGAGGTTGAACAAATCAGCGTTATTTTAGAAAAAATTATGCTGTGCAACGGTTAGCCTTAGTAGTTGTGTACAAATTAGTAGCAACACGCTTTGAGTTTATCAACTAAAAGCGCTTAACAACTTCTGCTATAATTTTATTACTGTTGTAGTTATAATTGTTTTATGAATTTTTATTAGAGATGTGCAAATGTCGTGAGTTGTTACACGTGACTCCCCGTGTCCATGATTGTGGTGATTAAAAAAAAGCGCGAATTAAAATTTAAATCCGACGCGCGGAAAGGTGATTAAAAACTGATTAATAACTTAAAAACCTAAGAATCGAAACAAAAATGATTCGCGCTTATGATTTAAAAATGTTTGATTTAAATTCAATAACAAATACTTTTAAAAAAGAGTCGAAAATGTGTTTATATAAAAAAAACGAATCATAAATGACTCATCCAGAAGGGTCGCGGGTAGGGTACCATTTTCTCGCGACAAAAGTATCATTTATATTCAGAAAAAGAGCGCATATTCTGGTTTTTTAACCGCGCTGAAAAGTCAAAAAAGACTCGAATATGATTATAAATTTCAAAAAATGCTAGCTGGGATTTTTCAATTATTATAAAGGATTAATAAAAAATTTCGTAAATGCAAAATATTTTTGTGATATACTGTAAACATACAAACGTATGTAGGTATGTATACATAATACAATCTATCAATTGGTTGATCGTCAGTCGAGAGATTTTTTTACTTGACAAGCTCAGGAAGCCAACATTATACATAATGATGCGTATACATCCATATAAAGATACAAACATGCATTCAATCCACACACATTTATGTGTATACATACATATGTGAGCGTAATAATAACCAAGGCGTCAAAATTTGAAGAGTTTCCATATACACAGGCAAACATTTATACATCCCGGCTAGCGATTAAGCTGGAAGTTTACAGCTACAACAACTGACTCAGTTGAATAAATTAGCAAAAAATAAATAAAAAAAAAAAACAAACAGCAGAAACAAAAAAAGGCAACTTGATACTCAACCAGCATGTCATGACATGCCACGACATGCAATACACTTACATCGGCACACAAATCTGAATACATACCCTGCAGACAAAGTAACTAGTACATATTTAGGTAGAAATTTTTTGGTTAGTTTTTACTTTAAACTAGTTGCACTTCTGATTTTTTTATACGTGTAATTCAAACTATCGTATTTGAAGTTGGGTTGTCATAGGAGCCCAACTAGTTCATTTTTATGCATTTTTAAAATAGATTAAAGCTATTTCCTTTTTTTTAGAATAAGTACTAATAAAAAGCAAAACTAAATTTGACAATTCCGCTTAATATTTTTTTCATACTTAAATATTTCTTTTTGTGTATGTATTTATTTTAGAATAATTCAAGTGTTTAGAACCAATGGAACCAGAGAGAAAAAATATCATAACTTATTTTCCTGTTACACCACATGTTTCGCTCTTGTTGAATTCCACTTTGTTTACAGAAGTTTAAGAAACTAGCAGAATGCGCCGATATATATATTTTTTGCCATCATTCTACGGTGTAAATTTGATGTATTTAACTAAATAATTTTAACAAAAAAATACGGGAATTTTTCTTCTCTTTAGTAAACTATGAAGTACTTTTTTTTAATCCTTTTTATATAAAATTGCAGTTCTTTCAAACCATACCATTGAAGACCCATATCTTTGGAAAAAATATTATTTAAATTTATTTTTTTTTGATATTTATTAGAAAAAGTGTATTTTATTAAATAACATTAGCCATTATTTTAATATCCAAAATTCGATTTATCTATTTATGGCCACGCCCACAACACTGTGCCACGTACAAAGCTGCACTGCAGAAATTTTATCATCTCTCTCAGTTTTTGACGCCTAGTAAAAACTACAGCTTTTCCAGTTGTAATTCAGAGTGTGTTTTGCGGCTAGAGCTCTATTCCTCGATACTAAATCGCATTGAGAATATCTGGTCCAAAATTAAAGTCTATGCCAAAAGCAACATTCATGTTTGAAACGTTGAAGGTTCTGGCGTGATAGAAAAAAAAATATATATACAACGAAATACTAAAGAATGTAATGTTATAATAAAATAAAAATAAATACCTAGTTAATAAAACTGGTTTGCTTTCTGAATTACAATTATCACCTTCTGATTTAACCCTCCGACGAGCGGTAACTTTTTAGTCGGTCGTTGAGCGGTAAGGTCCGTAGGGACCTTATATAAAAATGCATGGAAATTTGCTAAAATTTGTATTTATTAATAATTAGTATTGTGGTTATTCTTTTGAACTATTCATGGTTTTTAATCCAAATTTTCAATAATTTTAATTAGGCTTAAGTTCATTAAATTTAATTTTCATTAAATTATCTTTATGAAGAAAGGAATTTTACAACATGAAAAATTAATTAAAATTGTTATTGATAATCTTTCATTCTTGACCGTGGACCGGGGTTTGTATTTATTTTAATTCATTTTGATGTAAATAATTTAAAATATTACTTTGTTATTATTTTGAACATGCTTTAAACATTTGTTTTAAGAAATTAAGTACATTTTTAGGTCATTCATATGAAAATTCATACAAGGTCCCTACGGACCTTACTGCTCAACGGCGTACTAAAAGTCTTTAAAATAAAATACTCTGCAAATAAGAAATCTCCTGGAATTAGTATTAAAGCACTAATAACACTCCAATAATAGAAGTCATGAAATATGTGGCCATTCTCCCCATCCGTTTTTAAATGGCACTTGTTTAAAAATGTAAAAAGTCCACAGGGACCTTACTGCGCGTCGGAGGGTTAAAATTGACTCATACTGAATTACAATTGACTAATCTGAATTACAATTGACGCTTTCTGAATTATAATTGACGCCTTCTAAATTACAATTGAAAAAAGTGTAGTCCAAAACCTTACTACACCTTTTCCAATTGTAATTCAGAAAGCGTCAATTGTAAATCAGAAACTGACAATTGTAATTCAGAAGGTTTTTAGAAGGTGTGATAAATTTCGCGCGATTTTATAATCTTTTTATGTATTGTATTATTAATTAATTTTTAAAGATACTGAAAACGATATTATCGTTTTCAAATCGTTTTGTTTTCAAAATCGTTTTCCATCACAAACCTGATAAACTATTTATTTTTATTTTATTATATATAAAAAAAAAAAAATGTGCACTAAAGAGCTAAATAAATTGGTAAATATTCACATATATCGCTGTATTTTTATTATATGTATTCTGAATTACAATTGACGCTTTCTAAATTATAATTTACAATTGACGCTTTCTACATTACAATTGACTAATCTGAATTACAATTTACGTTTTCTGAATTACAACTGACTAATCTGAATTACTATTGAGGATTTCTGAGTAACAACTGGAAAAGGTGTAGTAACAATTTTACCTGCAGGGTACTATGTAATACTATACACACAAACATATGTATCTATAAAGATTAGGATTGTCCCGATTTCTACTTAGAGACGATTAAGAATAGTTTTTTTTCGATTACGATAAGTATAATTTATTACTATATAATTTTGTTAGTTGAAACAAGTATTTAAAATAAAACAAAATTATTTTGGGGAACATCAGGTTGCATTTACAGCATCCCTAATTTTTTATGATACCGTCCCTTTGGCTTAATCGGGTGATGCTTCGCAATTCAATTGAAAAACGAAGATCTTATCATTGGAAAATGAGTTTGATAATGATTTGTCGGTACGATGGTACTTTTTTTAAGTAGAATATATAATTTTCGTTAAACGAGTTAATTTCACTTTTATCCTAAAATCAAATCCAGATCCAAATGTGATATTGCACTAAAACACTACGGATCTTGAGATCTTTCTTAATCACCCTGTGTTTGCCAACTCTTTACCACTAAAAATGCCTGTTTTTATCAAAAAATTGCTAAACAAGATTTTATAACTAAAGATTCGTACAGACGATGGTCAGATCTTACAATGTTGTCATTTTTCTGACAATGGTGCCATTGTCAGATGCATTAATTTAACACATCTACCAAATGAAAATAGCGTACAATGTTCACACAGTTGCAAGACATTTTTATTCAATTTTAATGACAACATTGTAAGATCTGACCACTGTCTGTACGAAGCTTAACAAGTAAGAAAGTAAAGTTCGTTGAAAATTAATAGCTCTGTTTCTTTACTTTTTGGGTAAAGTTCGTGCAAATGAGAGCAAGCATAAATTTCTCTCATATAGAGACAAACTTACACAAAAGTTTGGGAACAGAAAAAAACACAAAATAAAAATTCAGTGTTTTGACAGCCTTTAAAACACAAAAAAAAAAAAAATTTGCGCCACCTTTGAAAATTTTTAAGTTGGCTGTAGAAATAAAGTACTTTTACCAATAATAAAACAAAACAAACACATTTAAGTACATAATTTTATTCCACAACACTTTTTCTAGAATTTGGATCAAGAACTTTTTTCTTTGCTTCTTTTGTTTTGTTTATGTTTTACAGCTGTTTGACAATTTGCACGAAGAACAAGTCTGGGCTGTTTCGTGCAAGAAGAAGAAGAATTTTATTCTCTCAAACCCGCTCTCATTCACACAAATTTAAAGTACGAGAATGCTTTTCCTGCAAATTGGGATCCCAAAGTAGAGTAAAGAAACAGAGCTATTACTAACATAAACGTGAAAGTTGGTTCTCAATTGTAAAAAAAGAAGCAAATTTTGTGGAAAAGAAATTAAGGTTGTGAAATGGTAGCAAGAAATAATTCAAGAAAGAGTATTAAATAATAAAAAATGAACACTAAAATATTTTTTTTTTGAATAAGCACTAAAATAATATTGCAAAAGTGGTTTTGGTTAAAATAAATTTTTTCTTATTCGATCTTTAATTTTTTTAATTTCTATTAATTTTTTATATAAATAAATTTTATTTTAACAAAAAAAAAAAAAAAAAAAACATGTTTAATAAAAGTAATATAAAAAAGACATCAAGCTTACAAAATTAATTAACATTTAAATAATAAAGGTCAGTAATTTTTGCAAGACGTCACTTTTTAAACGGCACCTTCTTCCTTGATTTTTTTTTCAAATTATGAGTTAACATACATAAATACGTTTTCCCATGCCTTTTACAAATGCTGAGCAATAAGAACTATTTTCTCTGTTATTCTGCCAACGTTATTGCCAAATTGCTGAGATATTTATCTTTAATGTAGACCTGGGGTTACAAGAACAGATAGCTTTTGAAATTAATTTTTTCAGAGCAAGAAATAGATAATTTGTAAAGGATGGGTATCAAAAAGTTTTGGAGTACACAGAAAGAAAAACACTCGGGATAAATCAAATTTTTAATGATTACTTTAAGTACAAGTCATACTCAAAAACATACTCAAAACAATCCTAAATGGGATTACTTTCGAAAATCAGGGTACGTTCGTAAATGCATGAAAACTGTGCATCACCACAGCAGTGCACTAAGACAATTAATAATTTGAAAGAGCTCTTGGTATTTTTTTGTAAATATATACCGTCGGCTCAGAGCGTATATCAGGTTTACGCTCCGTTTTTTTTTAATACATAAGATTTGTATACCGCTCGAAAGATAAAGAGACGCGGCATCGACGAACAAAAATATTTAAATATACTAATGGCCATTTGCGCTATGTATCGACAAAGTGTCTGTTACTTAATGTCAACATAAATTTATTATACCGATAAACTGTCTGTTAACGATTTTGAGTTTCTCAATATACCGACTAAAACATTGGTTTGAGTTGGCAATACCACTCAAAATACATGTAAAAGTTGGGAGTCAGCTGATTGAATTTATCTGTACGTCAAATAAAAGGAAAATAAATAATTGGCAGAAGAGTGCCGGTTAGCATTGCGACAAAATAGAAGCAAATGAGACATTGAGAAAACCAAATTTCTTTAATGTGCAGTTTTTCGTTGGGAAAAAAGATAATCGCCTAATGAGAAAATGGCCATAAATATATTTAAATATACTTAAATTTGGGACTCTATAGGATATAAACCAAATATATAAAGGTTTGCTTCTTAAGCTAGAAATAAAAAACAATACATCGAAGTTTTCTTTCTGCCCTGTAACATTTGCAGTTTTTCACTCTAAGGCGACGATACGTTTTTCATTTTTCAATAATGTAATATAATTTGAATTCAAAATTCCTGCTTCCATCTCTTCCTGGCTTTGGCATCGCGGTTATTAAGGAAACCTTGCACTCTTGAGGGTAGTATTCAAGGCGTAAAATAGCATTTAAAATAAAAAATAATAATTTTCTGTGCTACGCGAAGTAGCATTTTATTACTGATCTTATCTACACCCGGTGCCTTCTTGATGTTTAGATCACAAGTAGCCTTTTCGATTTCTCTAATCTAAGGGGAATAGCTGCTTTAACATTAACAGGCGGTAAATCGACTGCTATATCTTGAGATATATTTGGGGATTTTCTTTTTCAATATAATTTCTTTCCCAAGTTCTATTCAAGTTTATTAATGGTGTTTGAAAAATACTTGGTCTATTGCGATTTCTAGATGTACGCCACAATGAGTAATCTGATTTTGGAGTTGCATGAAGTTCCTTAAGATTTTTTTCAGGAAAGCTGTTTTCTGAGCTGCAATAACTTTCTTAGCCTTTTAGTGCATTCTTTTTATAATTTCTTAAGTTGAGGGGATCTGTACAGTTGCCACTCTCTTCGAACTCTCCTTTTTTCAATCAAGGGCCACTCGACATCTGTAGAATATATTTTATTGTTTTTGATATTTTTAGGGTTATGCTGGAATGTTGAACAGCGAGTTAAAGATAACTGTCAAAATTAACAATAGAGAGATCCACATTCTGCGGTGTAATAAGCAAAACATTTTCCGTGCAATGGGTACTGTGATTTTTTTTTAATATTTTAACCAGATTAGTTGCGTGGCTGACGTCGCGAAGTAACCACTATTAAAACAAATGTTGTGTGATCCAAAGATAATTCTAAGGAAGCTGCAACAAGAATCGATGACATATGGAATTTTTTGCTGATCAGTAGGCCAATATGTTGGTTGTCCCCATACAAAAAAGAGTTGAGAAAAATTGCCGAATTCCACGTGCAAAAAATTAGACATAAGGGGCACAAAGCATACAGAGATAAAAAAGTGACGTATGAAAAATGCCTAAATCATTTGCGAGGGCAGCTTTCGAAGAAAGAGAAAAACCACGTTTTTTTGGTAGTAAAGTGGCAATGTGTAAAAACAGGCCGCTACTATCAACACGAATTGCGTAATCAAAACAAAAAAAAGCAAAAAGGGCAGCTTTCGAAGAAAAAGACAGAAAAAAACACAATATTTTCTGTCTCGTAACGCCTCTGTGTGCTCTGTGCTTAGGGGGGAAGGATCTGAGAAGTTATAAGTAGCGCCCAAAATTCGATGTCGGATAAAAAAGTGACCAAAGACAAAAATGAAGACATAGTGAGGCCATTATTATTGATATGCGAGACAATAAAATTGGAATTGAAATGCGGCGCTATATATAAAAAACAAAAAGTTCAATGTAATATATATATGTTTTTTTTTTTTTTTTTTTTTTTTTTCATTATTTATTTATTGAATCTTCATATATTAAATATGAACTAACAATAATTAATCAAATCTTATCCTAATAATTTATTTTATGTCCTGCCAGTGCCAGACAAAAATGTTCTTCATACGGGTTCTGTTCACATATGTAGGTGTCTATCGCTCATCTTAATGGGTAAGTGCTGCAGTGTCTCTTCTTCTTAAGCGAGTGTGGCCACTATCATTTAAAATATTTCGAGCTAGTGGATTAGGGTGCAACTCTAGCCTTTTTAAATATTTTACCGCATACTTCGTAATAATAGTCCTTACCAGTGGCACATTGAGATCCTTGTGGATATTTGAGTTTTTAACATACCAAGGGGCAGCTGTGATTATTCGAAGAAGTTTATTTTGGCGCCTTTGAATTTTTTCGATATTTGAAGCCGAGGCAGTGCCCCAAAGTTGAATACCGTAGCACCATATTGGCTTTAAAATAGAGTTGTAAAGTAGTAGTTTGCAATCGAGACTAAGAACAGAATTTCTTCCAATAAGCCAGTTAATTTGAATTGCTGTTAGTTTCATTTGGGTTAATTTTGCTTCTATATGGCATTTCCATGTTAAACGACGATCTAGATGAATACCGAGATATTTGACATGCGATTGTTGAGGCACTAGTTGATTATTGATTTTAATAGGGGGGCAAGTTTCCCGACGCAAGGTGAATGTTATATGTACGCATTTTTGCTCATTGACCTTTATTCTCCATTGTTTTAACCACAGTTCTAGTTGAAATATATGATCCTGCAGGTATCGAGATGCTTCTCGACTGTTCTCGTGTACGCTTAGAAAAGCTGTATCATCAGCAAAAGTTGAGGTTAGGGTGTAATTATTTGTTGGCATGTCCGAGGTATATATAAGGTAAAAAAGTGGGCCCAGGATGCTTCCCTGAGGCACTCCAGCTTCAATTGGCTGAGGAGAACTTAAAAAATCACCTTCTTTAATAATAAATTTTCGACCGACCAAGTAGCTTTCTAGCAGCTTGTGTGTGTTAACCGGTAGGTTTAGCTTCAATTTATGTAACAAGCCTACATGCCAGACTTTATCAAAAGCTTGAGAAACATCGATGAAGAGAGCGGAGCAATATTTTCTTTCTTCAAAGGCTTTTCTTATGGCGTTTACTATTCGATGGGTTTGTTCAATTGTGCTATGTTCTCTTCTGAAGCCGAATTGATGGTTAGGTATACACCCATTATCATTTAGAATTGGGGTTAATTTTGACGCTAAGAGCTTCTCAAATAGCTTTGATATATTAGACAATAAGCTAATAGGCCTATATGACTCAACTTTGGATTGATCTTTTCCTGGCTTTGGTATCATCGTAACTAATGAGACCTTCCATTTTTGAGGGTAGTATTCAAGTCGTAAAATAGCATTAAAAATTAAAAGAATAATTTTCTTTGCTATGCGAGGTAGCTCCAAAAGCATTTTGTTGCTTATCTTATCAAAACCAGGGGCTTTCTTGGGGTTTAAGTTACAAATAGCCTTTTCGATTTCTCTCATCTCAAATCTTAGGGGAACAGCTGCTCTAGCAGCAACAGGTGGTAACTCGTCCGCTATGTCGTCAGATATGTTTGGGGTAAATACGTTTTTCAAATGATTTACAAACAGGTTTCCTTTCTCATTATCATTTCTTGCCCAACTTCCATTCAGGTTTCTTAATGGTGGTTTCATGATAACTGGCCTTTTTAGATTTCTGGCTGCACGCCATAATGAGTATTCTGATTGTGGTGTTGCATCCAGGTCCTTAAGATATTTTTCCACGGAAGCCGTTTTCCGGGACTGCAGTAATTTTCTTAGCTTTTTTGTGCACTCTTTTAATAAGTTCTTAAGTTGGGGGGATCTGTGCAATTGCCACTCCCTTCTCACTCTCCTTTTTTCATTCAAGAGGCGCTCGACATCTGTAGAATATATATTATTATTATAAGTTTTTTTGCGGGTATTGCAGGAATGTTGAACCGCTAGTTTAATATAACTGTCAAAATTGGCAATAGAAAGATCCACATTCTCCGGTGTGCTAAGCGGAATATTTTCTGTGCAATGAGTACTGAGATATTTTTTATATTTTAGCCAATTTATTTGTGTAGCTGACGTCGCTATGTAACTAGAGGGAGATACAATTCTATTGGTGTTTGTTATAGTAACAATTGTAGGTGTGTGATCAGAGGATAATTCTAATGAGGCTTCAACGTGAATCGTTTCTGTGGGGATGTTTTTAACCACGCCGAAATCGATGACATCTGGAATTTTTTGTGGATCAGCAGGCCAATATGTTGGTTGTCCGCTCGCGACAACATTTAAATTCATTTTAGAGATTGTATTAAACAAAACACGACCCTTTGGTGTTATAAGTCGTGACCCCCAGAAGGTATGTTTAGCGTTATAATCGCCAGCGGCCAGAAAACAGGGTCCTAGGGATTTATAATATTCACAATATTGGCTTTCTGATATTGAAAATCTAGGTGGAGAGTATAAAGATGAAATTACTATGTTTCGATTAAGCTCTTCAACACGAATATTTGTTGCTTGCAGATAATCCTCACGATGATCACACATTAAGTAGTGTTTGACTCGGGTTTTTATCAAAATGGCAGAACCTCCACAAGCTCTATCTCGAGGGTCCTTGGTATCATATAGTATATAACCATTGATTTTAAACGTATTTCTTGAGGTCAGATGAGTTTCAGAAACCATCATAACATCAATTTGATTATTTTTGAGAAAGTATTCTAGTTCATTTTTATGTTGGCGGATGCCGTTTGCGTTCCAAAAACAAATTTTTAAACAGTTCATGGCTTGTTAAGTACAGCTTGCAATAACATCGATTGCATTCTTAGAATTTCCTGTAACATATTACCCATTGTGTTTGTAAAATTATTTACTGTTTGCACTAATGTTTCCATTGTTTTTTCTAGCCGACTAAGATTAGAAACTGGAGTTTCGTCATTACTTGTCGAAGGGCCTTGCATTGGTATATTGTTTGATTTTAAGACGTTAGCATAAGAAATTATGTTACTACTAGGCTGGGGGGCCTGATGGTCATTACTGTTTACTTGATTTGTTACCTGAGGGGGATTAGTTTTCGGTCCAACCGACTGCTTGACGATAGTATATACAGGGCATCCTCTATAATTGGCAGTGTGATTGCCACCACAGTTGCTGCATTTTTTTACGTTGGGGTCGGTTTTAGACTTGTCGCAAAGAACTGTACCATGTAATTCGCCACATACTACGCAAACAGGGGGTAAGTAGCAGTATGCCTTAGTATGGCCAAATTCTTGGCAGTTCAGACATTGAACGGGACCACCTCTTTTGTGCGGCTCCTCTATAGTTACTTTTCTGTACAGAATGTATTTTAAGTTATAGATGGGATGCGTTTCATTTTTTTTAAGTTTAACGTCGCCGGGTTCAAACTCCACTCGAAAAAGTGGTTGGGGAATTTTTTCTCTATTTTTAATGTTTAATACATGTTTTACCTTGAAGCCTTTTTCTTCAAGGAATGTTTTTACCTCTTCTGGGTCCACACATGAGTCAATACCCTTAATCACTACCTGAAGGCCTTTACTGCTTTTCAGTTGGTATGTATAAAAATTTTTTTTGAGTGCCTCAAAGTTGCTTACAATTTTTCGAAAATCATTCTCATGATTGATTTGTATTTTTGTTTCGTTTATACTACCACGCTTGATAGCAGCTACGTAAAACGAATTTTCACCAATAACCGATATCAAACTCTTTATGAGCTCATTAGAATTTTGCTCCCTCAGATATATCGGGGGAGGCTTGGACGATTTTATGACGTTTTGTGCTTCAGAGGATTCATCCTCCAGAATTGCAAAACGATTTTGAGAATTTATTTTATCAAAAGATGGTACTTTTGAGGCCGAAGCAACTGCTGCAGAGGTAGGGCTGCGTCCCCGATTAAGCACTGTTATGTACCTGTCCATACCAACTTGTACTGTAGGCTTTTGAGAAGTTTTTACTTGAGTTATTGAGTTGTCCATAGCGGCTGTTTTTGGGTTAACCGTTTCATCACTTATTAAAGTTTTTTTTTTGCTCTGTGGCAAAGCTTGCAGTTAATAAATTTGTTATTGTATTACGATCGACCGTATTTTTAAACAAAGAGGGTGAGAGAGAACGCGTTCGAGTAATAGGTTTAGCCGTTAAATAATTGCTATCATCGATTCTTTTTCCTACGTTTGTTTCGTATATATATGTAAGTAAAGAAAAGTCGGCCTAATATTGGGGCGTGTCATAAAAGTGAGTACATTAAAAGCTAGAAGTACAAAAAAATTTGCCACATGCAAAAAATTGGATATTAGGGGGTACGTTCTGAGATGGCATAAGTGGCTCCCAGAATTTGATGTCGGATTAAAAAGTCACCAAAGCAAAAATTCAGCCATAAATAACGATATGTTACGATTTGACTTTTAATGGCGACGCAGTATACAAAAATCTGAAAGGGCGGTATCCAAAGGCGTGGCAAAAAAATGTCTGTAACTATTTTCAACAAATCTTTAATCCTAGGGGGTGACTGACTCAACTTTTTTTTGGAACAACCTTATTGTCCACTCGTGACCACCAGAAGGTATGCTTAGCATTATAATCGCCTGCGGCCAGGAAACAAGGTCCTTATGATTTAAAATCTTTATAATATTAGCTTTCTGATACTGAAAATCTAGGTGGGGAGTATAAATATTAAATTACAAGATTTCGATTAAACTCTTCAACGCAAATGTTCATTGATTGAAGATAAACTACATAATGTTCACACTTTAAGTGGTGACTAACTCTGGTTTTCGAGTATCCATAGTTGGCGGGTTGATTACCGCCGCAGTTGCTACATTTTTTTTTAAATTGAGGTCGTTTTCAGAGTTATCGCTATCATTTTTTAATTTCGGGGCTGAGAGGATCCAACGCAAAACGTTCAAGAAAATTGGTGCGATACTTCATTTTGGCATCCTATGGAGGGAACCTCTTCCCCTGATCCTATCGAAAAAAATAAGTAGCCTCATATGATGTTCAGGAAAATTGGTTCAGTAGTTTAGGAGTCTTTAAGCCAATAGACAAACATATTTATTATTATATACATATATATTGTTGAAGCTGTTAGTTAATTGTTGAATATTTTGTTTGCAAATTGGCAATTTTTAATTTTTTGGGGCATATTTTTGACAATTTTCAGGGCATATTTTTGGTTTCCCTGGTTATAACTTCTTGCATATATCAAAAATACCACCGCATAGCTGTGTGGGGCATAAAAATATATAAAAGAATATGGTGCAACTTTTCCTCTATCGTGAAAAAAGTTTCCGCACCGAAAGCGTTGAAGTTTTGTTTATGTATATATAATTATAGAAATAATTAGTATTGTGGTTATTTTGTTAAACTATTTATGGTTTTTAATCCAAATTTTTAATATTTTTTAATTAGGCTTAAGTTCATTAAATTTTATTTTCATTAAATTATTTTTATGAAGAAAGGTGTTTTACAACATGAAAATTAATTAAAATTGTTATTGATAATCTTTCATTTTTGACCGTGGCCGGGATTCGAACCGCGGCCGGCAGGTTACCATGACATGTTTCGATCGCAACCACTCGATCTTCTCAAATGGATTTGCCGTTTTACACTCGCAGCCATCGAAGGCTGCTGACGTCAATAGTCAAACATCAATCCTTAAACCAAATTGTATTTTAACCTTTGGTAGATCGAAGTTTGCTTTTTTGAATGATTATCTATTTTAATTGATTTTACATGTTCTTCCTTACTTCTGTTTTTTCGTACTTTTGTCAAGAATTTTTCTTGAAGTCCAAAGTACATTTTTTTTTTTTTTTTTTTTGTTTTTTCATTTTTGTCTTTCTTTTTCTTGTTGACCTTTTTCAGCACAACTTGAAGGACAAATGAACACATAGAGCTCGTGCCTTAGCTTTTAACAATAATTAGTATTGTGGTTATTTTGTTCAACTATTTATGGTTTTTAATCCAAATTTTTAATATTTTTTAATTAGGCTTAAGTTCATTAAATTTAATTTTCATTAAATTATTTTTATGAAGAAAGGAAATCAGGGTACGTTCGTAAATGCATGAAAACTGTGCATCACCACAGCAGTGCACTAAGACAATTAATAATTTGAAAGAGCTCTTGGTATTTTTTTGTAAATATATACCGTCGGCTCAGAGCGTATATCAGGTTTACGCTCCGTTTTTTTTTAATACATAAGATTTGTATACCGCTCGAAAGATAAAGAGACGCGGCATCGACGAACAAAAATATTTAAATATACTAATGGCCATTTGCGCTATGTATCGACAAAGTGTCTGTTACTTAATGTCAACATAAATTTATTATACCGATAAACTGTCTGTTAACGATTTTGAGTTTCTCAATATACCGACTAAAACATTGGTTTGAGTTGGCAATACCACTCAAAATACATGTAAAAGTTGGGAGTCAGCTGATTGAATTTATCTGTACGTCAAATAAAAGGAAAATAAATAATTGGCAGAAGAGTGCCGGTTAGCATTGCGACAAAATAGAAGCAAATGAGACATTGAGAAAACCAAATTTCTTTAATGTGCAGTTTTTCGTTGGCAAAAAAGATAATCGCCTAATGAGAAAATGGCCATAAATATATTTAAATATACTTAAATTTGGGACTCTATAGGATATAAACCAAATATATAAAGGTTTGCTTCTTAAGCTAGAAATAAAAAACAATACATCGAAGTTTTCTTTCTGCCCTGTAACATTTGCAGTTTTTCACTCTAAGGCGACGATACGTTTTTCATTTTTCAATAATGTAATATAATTTGAATTCAAAATTCCTGCTTCCATCTCTTCCTGGCTTTGGCATCGCGGTTATTAAGGAAACCTTGCACTCTTGAGGGTAGTATTCAAGGCGTAAAATAGCATTTAAAATAAAAAATAATAATTTTCTGTGCTACGCGAAGTAGCATTTTATTACTGATCTTATCTACACCCGGTGCCTTCTTGATGTTTAGATCACAAGTAGCCTTTTCGATTTCTCTAATCTAAGGGGAATAGCTGCTTTAACATTAACAGGCGGTAAATCGACTGCTATATCTTGAGATATATTTGGGGATTTTCTTTTTCAATATAATTTCTTTCCCAAGTTCTATTCAAGTTTATTAATGGTGTTTGAAAAATACTTGGTCTATTGCGATTTCTAGATGTACGCCACAATGAGTAATCTGATTTTGGAGTTGCATGAAGTTCCTTAAGATTTTTTTCAGGAAAGCTGTTTTCTGAGCTGCAATAACTTTCTTAGCCTTTTAGTGCATTCTTTTTATAATTTCTTAAGTTGAGGGGATCTGTACAGTTGCCACTCTCTTCGAACTCTCCTTTTTTCAATCAAGGGCCACTCGACATCTGTAGAATATATTTTATTGTTTTTGATATTTTTAGGGTTATGCTGGAATGTTGAACAGCGAGTTAAAGATAACTGTCAAAATTAACAATAGAGAGATCCACATTCTGCGGTGTAATAAGCAAAACATTTTCCGTGCAATGGGTACTGTGATTTTTTTTTAATATTTTAACCAGATTAGTTGCGTGGCTGACGTCGCGAAGTAACCACTATTAAAACAAATGTTGTGTGATCCAAAGATAATTCTAAGGAAGCTGCAACAAGAATCGATGACATATGGAATTTTTTGCTGATCAGTAGGCCAATATGTTGGTTGTCCCCATACAAAAAAGAGTTGAGAAAAATTGCCGAATTCCACGTGCAAAAAATTAGACATAAGGGGCACAAAGCATACAGAGATAAAAAAGTGACGTATGAAAAATGCCTAAATCATTTGCGAGGGCAGCTTTCGAAGAAAGAGAAAAACCACGTTTTTTTGGTAGTAAAGTGGCAATGTGTAAAAACAGGCCGCTACTATCAACACGAATTGCGTAATCAAAACAAAAAAAAGCAAAAAGGGCAGCTTTCGAAGAAAAAGACAGAAAAAAACACAATATTTTCTGTCTCGTAACGCCTCTGTGTGCTCTGTGCTTAGGGGGGAAGGATCTGAGAAGTTATAAGTAGCGCCCAAAATTCGATGTCGGATAAAAAAGTGACCAAAGACAAAAATGAAGACATAGTGAGGCCATTATTATTGATATGCGAGACAATAAAATTGGAATTGAAATGCGGCGCTATATATAAAAAACAAAAAGTTCAATGTAATATATATATGTTTTTTTTTTTTTTTTTTTTTTTTTTCATTATTTATTTATTGAATCTTCATATATTAAATATGAACTAACAATAATTAATCAAATCTTATCCTAATAATTTATTTTATGTCCTGCCAGTGCCAGACAAAAATGTTCTTCATACGGGTTCTGTTCACATATGTAGGTGTCTATCGCTCATCTTAATGGGTAAGTGCTGCAGTGTCTCTTCTTCTTAAGCGAGTGTGGCCACTATCATTTAAAATATTTCGAGCTAGTGGATTAGGGTGCAACTCTAGCCTTTTTAAATATTTTACCGCATACTTCGTAATAATAGTCCTTACCAGTGGCACATTGAGATCCTTGTGGATATTTGAGTTTTTAACATACCAAGGGGCAGCTGTGATTATTCGAAGAAGTTTATTTTGGCGCCTTTGAATTTTTTCGATATTTGAAGCCGAGGCAGTGCCCCAAAGTTGAATACCGTAGCACCATATTGGCTTTAAAATAGAGTTGTAAAGTAGTAGTTTGCAATCGAGACTAAGAACAGAATTTCTTCCAATAAGCCAGTTAATTTGAATTGCTGTTAGTTTCATTTGGGTTAATTTTGCTTCTATATGGCATTTCCATGTTAAACGACGATCTAGATGAATACCGAGATATTTGACATGCGATTGTTGAGGCACTAGTTGATTATTGATTTTAATAGGGGGGCAAGTTTCCCGACGCAAGGTGAATGTTATATGTACGCATTTTTGCTCATTGACCTTTATTCTCCATTGTTTTAACCACAGTTCTAGTTGAAATATATGATCCTGCAGGTATCGAGATGCTTCTCGACTGTTCTCGTGTACGCTTAGAAAAGCTGTATCATCAGCAAAAGTTGAGGTTAGGGTGTAATTATTTGTTGGCATGTCCGAGGTATATATAAGGTAAAAAAGTGGGCCCAGGATGCTTCCCTGAGGCACTCCAGCTTCAATTGGCTGAGGAGAACTTAAAAAATCACCTTCTTTAATAATAAATTTTCGACCGACCAAGTAGCTTTCTAGCAGCTTGTGTGTGTTAACCGGTAGGTTTAGCTTCAATTTATGTAACAAGCCTACATGCCAGACTTTATCAAAAGCTTGAGAAACATCGATGAAGAGAGCGGAGCAATATTTTCTTTCTTCAAAGGCTTTTCTTATGGCGTTTACTATTCGATGGGTTTGTTCAATTGTGCTATGTTCTCTTCTGAAGCCGAATTGATGGTTAGGTATACACCCATTATCATTTAGAATTGGGGTTAATTTTGACGCTAAGAGCTTCTCAAATAGCTTTGATATATTAGACAATAAGCTAATAGGCCTATATGACTCAACTTTGGATTGATCTTTTCCTGGCTTTGGTATCATCGTAACTAATGAGACCTTCCATTTTTGAGGGTAGTATTCAAGTCGTAAAATAGCATTAAAAATTAAAAGAATAATTTTCTTTGCTATGCGAGGTAGCTCCAAAAGCATTTTGTTGCTTATCTTATCAAAACCAGGGGCTTTCTTGGGGTTTAAGTTACAAATAGCCTTTTCGATTTCTCTCATCTCAAATCTTAGGGGAACAGCTGCTCTAGCAGCAACAGGTGGTAACTCGTCCGCTATGTCGTCAGATATGTTTGGGGTAAATACGTTTTTCAAATGATTTACAAACAGGTTTCCTTTCTCATTATCATTTCTTGCCCAACTTCCATTCAGGTTTCTTAATGGTGGTTTCATGATAACTGGCCTTTTTAGATTTCTGGCTGCACGCCATAATGAGTATTCTGATTGTGGTGTTGCATCCAGGTCCTTAAGATATTTTTCCACGGAAGCCGTTTTCCGGGACTGCAGTAATTTTCTTAGCTTTTTTGTGCACTCTTTTAATAAGTTCTTAAGTTGGGGGGATCTGTGCAATTGCCACTCCCTTCTCACTCTCCTTTTTTCATTCAAGAGGCGCTCGACATCTGTAGAATATATATTATTATTATAAGTTTTTTTGCGGGTATTGCAGGAATGTTGAACCGCTAGTTTAATATAACTGTCAAAATTGGCAATAGAAAGATCCACATTCTCCGGTGTGCTAAGCGGAATATTTTCTGTGCAATGAGTACTGAGATATTTTTTATATTTTAGCCAATTTATTTGTGTAGCTGACGTCGCTATGTAACTAGAGGGAGATACAATTCTATTGGTGTTTGTTATAGTAACAATTGTAGGTGTGTGATCAGAGGATAATTCTAATGAGGCTTCAACGTGAATCGTTTCTGTGGGGATGTTTTTAACCACGCCGAAATCGATGACATCTGGAATTTTTTGTGGATCAGCAGGCCAATATGTTGGTTGTCCGCTCGCGACAACATTTAAATTCATTTTAGAGATTGTATTAAACAAAACACGACCCTTTGGTGTTATAAGTCGTGACCCCCAGAAGGTATGTTTAGCGTTATAATCGCCAGCGGCCAGAAAACAGGGTCCTAGGGATTTATAATATTCACAATATTGGCTTTCTGATATTGAAAATCTAGGTGGAGAGTATAAAGATGAAATTACTATGTTTCGATTAAGCTCTTCAACACGAATATTTGTTGCTTGCAGATAATCCTCACGATGATCACACATTAAGTAGTGTTTGACTCGGGTTTTTATCAAAATGGCAGAACCTCCACAAGCTCTATCTCGAGGGTCCTTGGTATCATATAGTATATAACCATTGATTTTAAACGTATTTCTTGAGGTCAGATGAGTTTCAGAAACCATCATAACATCAATTTGATTATTTTTGAGAAAGTATTCTAGTTCATTTTTATGTTGGCGGATGCCGTTTGCGTTCCAAAAACAAATTTTTAAACAGTTCATGGCTTGTTAAGTACAGCTTGCAATAACATCGATTGCATTCTTAGAATTTCCTGTAACATATTACCCATTGTGTTTGTAAAATTATTTACTGTTTGCACTAATGTTTCCATTGTTTTTTCTAGCCGACTAAGATTAGAAACTGGAGTTTCGTCATTACTTGTCGAAGGGCCTTGCATTGGTATATTGTTTGATTTTAAGACGTTAGCATAAGAAATTATGTTACTACTAGGCTGGGGGGCCTGATGGTCATTACTGTTTACTTGATTTGTTACCTGAGGGGGATTAGTTTTCGGTCCAACCGACTGCTTGACGATAGTATATACAGGGCATCCTCTATAATTGGCAGTGTGATTGCCACCACAGTTGCTGCATTTTTTTACGTTGGGGTCGGTTTTAGACTTGTCGCAAAGAACTGTACCATGTAATTCGCCACATACTACGCAAACAGGGGGTAAGTAGCAGTATGCCTTAGTATGGCCAAATTCTTGGCAGTTCAGACATTGAACGGGACCACCTCTTTTGTGCGGCTCCTCTATAGTTACTTTTCTGTACAGAATGTATTTTAAGTTATAGATGGGATGCGTTTCATTTTTTTTAAGTTTAACGTCGCCGGGTTCAAACTCCACTCGAAAAAGTGGTTGGGGAATTTTTTCTCTATTTTTAATGTTTAATACATGTTTTACCTTGAAGCCTTTTTCTTCAAGGAATGTTTTTACCTCTTCTGGGTCCACACATGAGTCAATACCCTTAATCACTACCTGAAGGCCTTTACTGCTTTTCAGTTGGTATGTATAAAAATTTTTTTTGAGTGCCTCAAAGTTGCTTACAATTTTTCGAAAATCATTCTCATGATTGATTTGTATTTTTGTTTCGTTTATACTACCACGCTTGATAGCAGCTACGTAAAACGAATTTTCACCAATAACCGATATCAAACTCTTTATGAGCTCATTAGAATTTTGCTCCCTCAGATATATCGGGGGAGGCTTGGACGATTTTATGACGTTTTGTGCTTCAGAGGATTCATCCTCCAGAATTGCAAAACGATTTTGAGAATTTATTTTATCAAAAGATGGTACTTTTGAGGCCGAAGCAACTGCTGCAGAGGTAGGGCTGCGTCCCCGATTAAGCACTGTTATGTACCTGTCCATACCAACTTGTACTGTAGGCTTTTGAGAAGTTTTTACTTGAGTTATTGAGTTGTCCATAGCGGCTGTTTTTGGGTTAACCGTTTCATCACTTATTAAAGTTTTTTTTTTGCTCTGTGGCAAAGCTTGCAGTTAATAAATTTGTTATTGTATTACGATCGACCGTATTTTTAAACAAAGAGGGTGAGAGAGAACGCGTTCGAGTAATAGGTTTAGCCGTTAAATAATTGCTATCATCGATTCTTTTTCCTACGTTTGTTTCGTATATATATGTAAGTAAAGAAAAGTCGGCCTAATATTGGGGCGTGTCATAAAAGTGAGTACATTAAAAGCTAGAAGTACAAAAAAATTTGCCACATGCAAAAAATTGGATATTAGGGGGTACGTTCTGAGATGGCATAAGTGGCTCCCAGAATTTGATGTCGGATTAAAAAGTCACCAAAGCAAAAATTCAGCCATAAATAACGATATGTTACGATTTGACTTTTAATGGCGACGCAGTATACAAAAATCTGAAAGGGCGGTATCCAAAGGCGTGGCAAAAAAATGTCTGTAACTATTTTCAACAAATCTTTAATCCTAGGGGGTGACTGACTCAACTTTTTTTTGGAACAACCTTATTGTCCACTCGTGACCACCAGAAGGTATGCTTAGCATTATAATCGCCTGCGGCCAGGAAACAAGGTCCTTATGATTTAAAATCTTTATAATATTAGCTTTCTGATACTGAAAATCTAGGTGGGGAGTATAAATATTAAATTACAAGATTTCGATTAAACTCTTCAACGCAAATGTTCATTGATTGAAGATAAACTACATAATGTTCACACTTTAAGTGGTGACTAACTCTGGTTTTCGAGTATCCATAGTTGGCGGGTTGATTACCGCCGCAGTTGCTACATTTTTTTTTAAATTGAGGTCGTTTTCAGAGTTATCGCTATCATTTTTTAATTTCGGGGCTGAGAGGATCCAACGCAAAACGTTCAAGAAAATTGGTGCGATACTTCATTTTGGCATCCTATGGAGGGAACCTCTTCCCCTGATCCTATCGAAAAAAATAAGTAGCCTCATATGATGTTCAGGAAAATTGGTTCAGTAGTTTAGGAGTCTTTAAGCCAATAGACAAACATATTTATTATTATATACATATATATTGTTGAAGCTGTTAGTTAATTGTTGAATATTTTGTTTGCAAATTGGCAATTTTTAATTTTTTGGGGCATATTTTTGACAATTTTCAGGGCATATTTTTGGTTTCCCTGGTTATAACTTCTTGCATATATCAAAAATACCACCGCATAGCTGTGTGGGGCATAAAAATATATAAAAGAATATGGTGCAACTTTTCCTCTATCGTGAAAAAAGTTTCCGCACCGAAAGCGTTGAAGTTTTGTTTATGTATATATAATTATAGAAATAATTAGTATTGTGGTTATTTTGTTGAACTATTTATGGTTTTTAATCCAAATTTTTAATATTTTTTAATTAGGCTTAAGTTCATTAAATTTTATTTTCATTAAATTATTTTTATGAAGAAAGGTGTTTTACAACATGAAAATTAATTAAAATTGTTATTGATAATCTTTCATTTTTGACCGTGGCCGGGATTCGAACCGCGGCCGGCAGGTTACCATGACATGTTTCGATCGCAACCACTCGATCTTCTCAAATGGATTTGCCGTTTTACACTCGCAGCCATCGAAGGCTGCTGACGTCAATAGTCAAACATCAATCCTTAAACCAAATTGTATTTTAACCTTTGGTAGATCGAAGTTTGCTTTTTTGAATGATTATCTATTTTAATTGATTTTACATGTTCTTCCTTACTTCTGTTTTTTCGTACTTTTGTCAAGAATTTTTCTTGAAGTCCAAAGTACATTTTTTTTTTTTTTTTTTTTGTTTTTTCATTTTTGTCTTTCTTTTTCTTGTTGACCTTTTTCAGCACAACTTGAAGGACAAATGAACACATAGAGCTCGTGCCTTAGCTTTTAACAATAATTAGTATTGTGGTTATTTTGTTCAACTATTTATGGTTTTTAATCCAAATTTTTAATATTTTTTAATTAGGCTTAAGTTCATTAAATTTAATTTTCATTAAATTATTTTTATGAAGAAAGGAAGAACATGTAAAATCAATTAAAATAGATAATCATTCAAAAAAGCAAACTTCGATCTACCAAAGGTTAAAATACAATTTGGTTTAAGGATTGATGTTTGACTATTGACGTCAGCAGCCTTCGATGGCTGCGAGTGTAAAACGGCAAATCCATTTGAGAAGATCGAGTGGTTGCGATCGAAACATGTCATGGTAACCTGCCGGCCGCGGTTCGAATCCCGGCCACGGTCAAAAATGAAAGATTATCAATAACAATTTTAATTAATTTTCATGTTGTAAAACACCTTTCTTCATAAAAATAATTTAATGAAAATTAAATTTAATGAACTTAAGCCTAATTAAAAAATATTAAAAATTTGGATTAAAAACCATAAATAGTTCAACAAAATAACCACAATACTAATTATTGTTAAAAGCTAAGGCACGAGCTCTATGTGTTCATTTGTCCTTCAAGTTGTGCTGAAAAAGGTCAACAAGAAAAAGAAAGACAAAAATGAAAAAACAAAAAAAAAAAAAAAAAAAAAAAAAAAATGTACTTTGGACTTCAAGAAAAATTCTTGACAAAAGTACGAAAAAACAGAAGTAAGGAAGAACATGTAAAATCAATTAAAATAGATAATCATTCAAAAAAGCAAACTTCGATCTACCAAAGGTTAAAATACAATTTGGTTTAAGGATTGATGTTTGACTATTGACGTCAGCAGCCTGCGATGGCTGCGAGTGTAAAACGGCAAATCCATTTGAGAAGATCGAGTGGTTGCGATCGAAACATGTCATGGTAACCTGCCGGCCGCGGTTCGAATCCCGGCCACAGTCAAAAATGAAAGATTATCAATAACAATTTTAATTAATTTTCATGTTGTAAAACACCTTTCTTCATAAAAATAATTTAATGAAAATTAAATTTAATGAACTTAATACGATTTCTGTATGACGTGCTAAATTCCCAATTTTCCATATTTGATAAATACACTGAAATTTATTGTTGAGGGAAAGCTAGCTTCTATGCGCATTTCACTGGTTGCTTAGGCCAGCTCATCAGGAAACCTTTTCCTAAGATTTTAGAAAAGCTAGAAATATTATACGAATAAAACTCTAAAGCGAATAAGAATTTTAAACACTCAAAGTTTTACTCGTAAGTAACAATATCAAAGCTTAAACAAAACACCAACAATAAACAGTGAGTTTATCTTTTCTTACATCCCTCTACAATTGGTTGGGTTCTTTCCGACTCGAATTGTAGTTATAAGTGGGTAAAAAGAAAAAACAAAATTAAAAAACAAATTGTTTCATTCTATTGTCTTCGTAAGAAAACAACAAAAAAACCAATTTGCCAATTCAGTTTTCTGCACGGGCACATGCGAGTATATTATCAAAGTTATTTACGGGAATACAAAATTTATCATTAATACGATTTCTGTATGACGTGCTAAATTCCCAATTTTCCATATTTGATAAATACACTGAAATTTATTGTTGAGGGAAAGCTAGCTTCTATGCGCATTTCACTGGTTGCTTAGGCCAGCTCATCAGGAAACCTTTTCCTAAGATTTTAGAAAAGCTAGAAATATTATACGAATAAAACTCTAAAGCGAATAAGAATTTTAAACACTCAAAGTTTTACTCGTAAGTAACAATATCAAAGCTTAAACAAAACACCAACAATAAACAGTGAGTTTATCTTTTCTTACATCCCTCTACAATTGGTTGGGTTCTTTCCGACTCGAATTGTAGTTATAAGTGGGTAAAAAGAAAAAACAAAATTAAAAAACAAATTGTTTCATTCTATTGTCTTCGTAAGAAAACAACAAAAAAACCAATTTGCCAATTCAGTTTTCTGCACGGGCACATGCGAGTATATTATCAAAGTTATTTACGGGAATACAAAATTTATCATTAATACGATTTCTGTATGACGTGCTAAATTCCCAATTTTCCATATTTGATAAATACACTGAAATTTATTGTTGAGGGAAAGCTAGCTTCTATGCGCATTTCACTGGTTGCTTAGGCCAGCTCATCAGGAAACCTTTTCCTAAGATTTTAGAAAAGCTAGAAATATTATACGAATAAAACTCTAAAGCGAATAAGAATTTTAAACACTCAAAGTTTTACTCGTAAGTAACAATATCAAAGCTTAAACAAAACACCAACAATAAACAGTGAGTTTATCTTTTCTTACATCCCTCTACAATTGGTTGGGTTCTTTCCGACTCGAATTGTAGTTATAAGTGGGTAAAAAGAAAAAACAAAATTAAAAAACAAATTGTTTCATTCTATTGTCTTCGTAAGAAAACAACAAAAAAACCAATTTGCCAATTCAGTTTTCTGCACGGGCACATGCGAGTATATTATCAAAGTTATTTACGGGAATACAAAATTTATCATTAATACGATTTCTGTATGACGTGCTAAATTCCCAATTTTCCATATTTGATAAATACACTGAAATTTATTGTTGAGGGAAAGCTAGCTTCTATGCGCATTTCACTGGTTGCTTAGGCCAGCTCATCAGGAAACCTTTTCCTAAGATTTTAGAAAAGCTAGAAATATTATACGAATAAAACTCTAAAGCGAATAAGAATTTTAAACACTCAAAGTTTTACTCGTAAGTAACAATATCAAAGCTTAAACAAAACACCAACAATAAACAGTGGAAAATTGGGAATTTAGCACGTCATACAGAAATCGTATTAATGATAAATTTTGTATTCCCGTAAATAACTTTGATAATATACTCGCATGTGCCCGTGCAGAAAACTGAATTGGCAAATTGGTTTTTTTGTTGTTTTCTTACGAAGACAATAGAATGAAACAATTTGTTTTTTAATTTTGTTTTTTCTTTTTACCCACTTATAACTACAATTCGAGTCGGAAAGAACCCAACCAATTGTAGAGGGATGTAAGAAAAGATAAACTCACTGTTTATTGTTGGTGTTTTGTTTAAGCTTTGATATTGTTACTTACGAGTAAAACTTTGAGTGTTTAAAATTCTTATTCGCTTTAGAGTTTTATTCGTATAATATTTCTAGCTTTTCTAAAATCTTAGGAAAAGGTTTCCTGATGAGCTGGCCTAAGCAACCAGTGAAATGCGCATAGAAGCTAGCTTTCCCTCAACAATAAATTTCAGTGTATTTATCAAATATGGAAAATTGGGAATTTAGCACGTCATACAGAAATCGTATTAATGATAAATTTTGTATTCCCGTAAATAACTTTGATAATATACTCGCATGTGCCCGTGCAGAAAACTGAATTGGCAAATTGGTTTTTTTGTTGTTTTCTTACGAAGACAATAGAATGAAACAATTTGTTTTTTAATTTTGTTTTTTCTTTTTACCCACTTATAACTACAATTCGAGTCGGAAAGAACCCAACCAATTGTAGAGGGATGTAAGAAAAGATAAACTCACTGTTTATTGTTGGTGTTTTGTTTAAGCTTTGATATTGTTACTTACGAGTAAAACTTTGAGTGTTTAAAATTCTTATTCGCTTTAGAGTTTTATTCGTATAATATTTCTAGCTTTTCTAAAATCTTAGGAAAAGGTTTCCTGATGAGCTGGCCTAAGCAACCAGTGAAATGCGCATAGAAGCTAGCTTTCCCTCAACAATAAATTTCAGTGTATTTATCAAATATGGAAAATTGGGAATTTAGCACGTCATACAGAAATCGTATTAATGATAAATTTTGTATTCCCGTAAATAACTTTGATAATATACTCGCATGTGCCCGTGCAGAAAACTGAATTGGCAAATTGGTTTTTTTGTTGTTTTCTTACGAAGACAATAGAATGAAACAATTTGTTTTTTAATTTTGTTTTTTCTTTTTACCCACTTATAACTACAATTCGAGTCGGAAAGAACCCAACCAATTGTAGAGGGATGTAAGAAAAGATAAACTCACTGTTTATTGTTGGTGTTTTGTTTAAGCTTTGATATTGTTACTTACGAGTAAAACTTTGAGTGTTTAAAATTCTTATTCGCTTTAGAGTTTTATTCGTATAATATTTCTAGCTTTTCTAAAATCTTAGGAAAAGGTTTCCTGATGAGCTGGCCTAAGCAACCAGTGAAATGCGCATAGAAGCTAGCTTTCCCTCAACAATAAATTTCAGTGTATTTATCAAATATGGAAAATTGGGAATTTAGCACGTCATACAGAAATCGTATTAATGATAAATTTTGTATTCCCGTAAATAACTTTGATAAATGAACTTAAGCCTAATTAAAAAATATTTATAGAAATTGTTACTCTGTCTTTAATTTTTATATAATCTTTAATAGCAACCCATTTTGCATAAGTATAATAAAAAAGTTTGACCAAAAAGCTGACTGGTGACTGGTTAGTTGTTGGGCTTAGCTTTTGTTACAACACTGACTAAACTTTGTTTCTCAACTTCGTCCAAATTCGCAACGATGAGCGTCAATACCGCTGTTTTCTTGCGTGGTGAAGCCGGAAAAGCACTCGATACCTTTTTTACAGCTTTTCCTAATGTTTGTGAGCATCTGTAGCTTTTCTGAACGATTTCGCTAAGGCTGCAGCTTGGATTCGTATCAATTTGGGTGTCTTTAGCTGATTGTTTTATTTCTGTCGATATTTTTTGCTTCTTTCGCGGTCAGCAGCACGTCGCATAGAAATCGCCTTTCCCAATTCACTTATTGGCATTAGTTTTTCTTCCTCTTTTCTGTTAGCCCTCAATTTTTTCATTGCCTCGGCCTTTTTCTTTTTGTACTCGTCGTATTTGTTGCTTTCTTTTAGCTTTTCAACATAACGCTTGTCTCTTTGTGCACCAGGAATCGGAGTCTAGCAATTAAATACCAAATTATTAAGCAAAAAAGTGGAAAAAAAATTTTTTAAAAACCGTCAGTAACGTCACGCAAGTTTTTTTTGCAAAAATGTCCGGCTATATGCAAATAATGCTTCATTTAAGCATTGATTATGAAAGTATGTACTTCAAAAATACACAAAAAATCTGCTTATCCAACCTCTTTTCTAATTAATTAATGCATAAAAAAACATTTTTTAAAAATTTGTCAGTAACGTCACCATTTATTTGCGGCTGATTACTTTAAGCCCTAATTGGTGCAAAAGCCAAGCTTTGTACACAAATTTGCTTTCTAATCAATAGTTTGATTTATATTCTATCCAAAAAAGTAATCATCTGCCTAAAGTACAAAAAAATAACAAACAAAATTTACCTTTTTCGCCGACATTGCTATATTTTTCAACTACGCCTTGCACGTGCCTGTTATGAAAATAAAGTAAAATGTCTTAGCAGACACAAATTTTGCACTGGCATAAAGTGCTGCCATATTCTTAAGTTATTTGACATTTCAAATGTAAAAAAAAATTTGGCTATGTGACACAAAAAAAAAAAAATCTATGTGGTTTCATTTTTCGTGGCCTTGCCCATATGTAAACATATATATGACAATTTCAGTTAAAAGTGACTTATGGATGAAAAAATAGATTTTTACTTTTTTGATGATTCTTAACCCTTCTGCACTCCTTGGGTCAATTTGACCCAATTTTGGTTTTCAAACGCAAAATTTGTCCCTTTAAATAGAAGATATGGAGGTGAAACTTTAATTTATCCATTACAGGGACGAAAATTATAAATTTAAATAAAAATGAGAATAATAAAATTAAAAGTTTTTCCATTTAAAAACACGATTTATAGACATTTAATATCCTTTGGGTTAATATGACCCAACAAGCGATATTGCAAGTTAATTTCCACTTTAAAATTCTTTTCCTATTGAATATAATTGAATTGAGT